>CM077632.1:42121113-43321113 GCA_039660915.1 Euphorbia tirucalli | reverse complement strand
TTGTGAAGAATTCCATGCTTTTTCAAAAATGGTTGAATTTTTTGAAACTCGCCTCCAAAATCGGATTGGAAATTCTTTATGTTTGCTGCAAATTGAGTTGTAAGCATGGCATGAAACTGAAGAAAAGCATCATACACCTCACTCTTGTGTTTTAAACAGTAAAACCATGTAAAGCGAGTAAATTCATCGATAAAAATGAGAAAATAACGATGACCAAGATTCGTTAAAACCCAGGCGGGGCCCCAAACATCAGAATGTATGGATTCAAAAGGAAAGGTACTAGACCTACTAGCACATTTCAAATTTGACTTAGACATCTTTCCTAATGGACAAGAATTACAAGAGAAATTTGAAGACACAGACTCGATATTATTTTTATTCAAAACTAAGCCCACAGTCTTGGATTGACAATGTCCTAGCCGTTCATGCCACTGCTCGAACGGAGTCTTCTCACCAATTAAGGCTTGCTTTAGGTTATTGGGCATCACATAAAAGCCATCCCTACTCGGTCCTCGCAATCGGATTTCCCTGTTGACCTGGTCCTTAACAAGAAAATGATCAGGCCAAAATTCAAAGAAGCACGAGTTATCTCTACTAAATTACTAAATGGATAATAAGGATTTTGTCAATTTTGGTACAAGTAGGACATCTTTTAAATTAAATTTGGCTATTTTTAAATTTCCAGTGTGTGAAATTGGCAAACTTTGACCTTTACCTACATATATTGTATCCTTACCATGATATGGAACCGGTTGTTGTAAGAGGGTTCTATCGGCAGTCATATGATATGTGGCACCCGTATCGGGGTACCATGGCTGATGAAAAGCAGAAGGAGCCTCAGAATGATTCAAATATCTAGTATTGGGTAACAATGCTGGTGGAGCTGCATTCCATGCCGTATGCGCTTGAGGGCGATAGCCTGAAGTCTTAGGCCCACGAGAGCTCTTATGTTGGCATTGAGGACATTTATTAGCCTAATGGTTGACATCACCACATATATGATAGGATCCTTTCCGTTTGTGGGACTGTTAAGGCTGAGTTTCCGTGTGTTTCACTGGAGGACGATAAGCAACATTTGCTTCTGGGGTAGGTTATGAACTCTGCAATAGTACCTCATGAGATGTGAATTGACTATATAATTTCCAAAAGTCCAACTCCAAGCCCTATTGTGCATTCAAGGCAGCAACAATTCCATGATAATCAGGACCAAGATTTTTGTAAATATAAGTGGTGAATGTGACAAAAGGAATAGTGTTCCCGGCAACATCCATCTCATCATACATGGCTTTCATTTTCTTGAGATATTATGCCATAGTCATATCATTCTTCTTAAGTTCTTGCATTTCAATGCTCAACTGCATTTGGCGAGCAGGAGTCATCGAGCCAAAAGCACAATGTAATGAGTCCCATACCGAACGAGAGGTCAGCAACCCATTAATTAAGGGGAAAACCTCATCTGAAATAGAGGAGTAAATCCAAGATAATTCCACCTTATCACACTGTGCCCATTGACGGAATAAAGGATTTTCAAAGTCACCAATATTGGATTCAGGCATAGCAATATCCCTAGTGACATACCCGTAAGCATGGAGAGATTCTAAAACAGTCTTCATTTGGGTTCGCCAAGCAACATAGTTTTTGGGTGTAAGGGTAATTGAAATTCGCGGGTGAAAATTGGAGGATGCAGAGGGTTGGGTTGGGTGATTGGGAACTGGTGTAGTGATAGAGGGGCTGTGGATTTGAGGAGAAAATTGGGGAAATTGAAAATAAGGATTTGTGGTTGCAGACTCATAGCCAGGAGGTGTAGCAGTGTGAAACGAGGTATTAGATGGTGGTGGAATAGAGTGATTTGGTGAGGGAAAGGGAGCAGATGGGTTTAAGTGAAGGGTTGGGTGATTCATAGGGTTGGTGAATTGAGGAGAGGCAGAAACATCAAAGTGGGCTGTGCTTGTTAGATTTGAGGGATTTGTGAAATTGGGTAATGGGCCGGTGATATGTGGTGACGGGCTGAACGAAAATTGAGCAGAGATTGGAAAGATTTCAGATTGGGTATTGATTTGGGAAACAATGTTAGAAGGAGAGATTGAATGTGGGGGTACGATGTTGGATGAGGGAGTTGTGGCCGACGTTATGGTGATCGGCGGTGGAGAAGAGTCAGCGGAAGAAGACAAGGAGGAGGAGGTAGCACTGGTTTCTGATACCATGTTAATGCTAATAGAGAAGATAATCTTGGCAGTAAATTAAATTGTATTGATACTGTCAATTAATAATTATATAATACAAGTATTTGAGATAGACTAAACTACTACAATCGATAAGCACGTGAATAGAAATTACAGGATAAACATTTGAAATTGAATTTAACAATTTCTATCTTGTATAACTAACAATATGTAACGCGGAGATTCTCTCCAAAATACTACCAAAAATTTTTAAAATTCCAAAATAAGTGATTTCTCCTATAGATGCCAAGCACTCTACACCATTTCTTGCATCTCCTTCCTCTATTCCCCACAAGTGAATTATTTCCAATTTTTCAGTAAAAAGAAGGAATTGTACCTTCTAGAAGATCTCAACATATAAACCATTTCTTTCTTTCTTTCTTTTTTTTTTTATTATTTTTTTTCTATTTTTTTTTTATGAACAACATA
This sequence comes from Euphorbia tirucalli, assembly GCA_039660915.1. NCBI lineage: Eukaryota > Viridiplantae > Streptophyta > Magnoliopsida > Malpighiales > Euphorbiaceae > Euphorbia > Euphorbia tirucalli. Next base: position 43,318,462 of record CM077632.1, on the reverse strand, counting down.
TAAACCATTTCGGTCTCTCGTTTTTTCTCCTATTTTTGGATAATTTCAGCATCCTTATGGTGTGATAATTAATGTTTTCTTTAATCAAATTTCGGTATGAAGTTAATTCATATCACTGGTTCTTTTTGTGAACAGTATAATATGATATAAATTGATAATAGTATGATATATAATTATACGTTAATGTTGGATTCGTGATTTAATATAAATGTATGTTTGAAACTCATTTTTTGACTAATTCATTGGTTGATAATCTCAAAAAATATGTACAAACCTTAAAATCAAGAAACACCTCACCATTCTTTTTAATGTGATAGTTGTTGAAAAGCAAATAAACAAAATGAAATTTGGAAAATTAATTTGTGGCAGATTAATATTGTGTTGGAAATTAAAACATATTCTAGAAAATCAGTATTGAATAGGATTATAACTTTTTTTTTAAGGGGGTAGTCAGCCGACCATGGAAATCTTGTTTAAGTAGATAATGACTAAAATTAACAAAGTGCATATTGTAATCAAAGCAATTGAGTAATACGAGCCTTTAATTAATTAAATAGGACAATTAAGTTGGAAATTTGAAAAGTTTTCTTAAAGAAAAACACCAACAGAAAGCTGTTGCTTGTTCGATTGCCATCTCTGGGTTTCAAAATATGTTCAATATTATTGTATTTGGGAGGCAAAAACTCTACTTATTATCTCTAACACATGCACCCTACAAGCACTTACAAGCAGATATCTTTTAAGTTTGAAACGTATATAACACAAACTTATTTTACCATGTGTTGAAATTTAATCAATAAATAAAGCTGTCGAAATTTAATTACTTTACCATGGAACTATTTAACCTAAAAATTCAAGTTGATATGTAAAATTTACTAATAGGTTCTATTATTTTCATTGAAAAATATTTTTTTAAAAAAAGTTTTGATATGATCTTGGTGCAATTACTCCGATCACAAAAAAAAAAAAAAAGTCACACTTTATTAATTTGCAGCCCTTATGATAAGTGGAACTTATACCTAATCAATTGGGTGTAGATTAAATTAAAATACATTTATTTTGATGAATAAATGAGCTAAAAAGATCAGTTTTCAGGTTGATGAAGAAATCTGGTTAGTAATATGCAATCTGGGCGTGCAAGGTGAAGGCTGCTTTTGCCTGGACGCACATGGGAAGTAGGAACAGTAGTAGCAGGACAACCACATGTGATGAACCGCCCAACGGACACATGTCTAGAATGGCACGCTGGAGAGAGAAGGAAAATCATGAGACTTGAATAGTTTAATCATAAACTTTGGAACTATATTATTTCGTAGTTGAGATGTATGCCTTAAAATATCTTCATATGCCACCTTTTTATTTTTGTTTCTTTTCTATCATTTGTAAGACTATTTTATTTCTTTTTTCTCCAAGTTGCAAGCTATCATTGGCTATTTAAGCCACGACCAGCTTTGGAACGGGGGATGATCTCATTTTTAGATTGGACATAGCTCCAACTCTTTGTTACTATTCTCAATCAATTTCTTTCTTTTGTCAATTTGGAGTTTTTATTCAATAAGTACGAACACGCAACCTACTATGCAGTGTGAGTAATCTCTTTCCAGCAGGCTCGAGCTTGCTGCGCAGCATGAGTAAGTAATCTATTTTCTTGTTATCAATGAGTAATTATCTATAGGTGATTGCTTTATGGTGTATTTAGATTATATAGAGCTTGATCATCCCTTAATTAGCATGTTATGAGAAATGATGTTTTAGATCATAAATGCGAAAAAACCATAAAACACATGTAATACACTAACGGATGTTCCGGGTAGATTGCATGCTAAGGGTATTTGTCTTTGATAAATTACTTACTAAAACTTAATGCATGATAATTAGTTTATGTAGGATGTTCCTAGTAAATGCATATTATCATAGAATCCATACGTAGAATGTTCCAAGTATGGTGAGTATAAGTGCAAGAGACCTTAGCTCCATGCGATTTATCTTGCTCATAGTAAAAAAGGAAAGATTAACTAAAAATGTTTGACCTTGCAATGCTTAAGCTTGTGCTGCAAGTCACACTTTAATCTATTCACAATTGATTAGGTATAAGTTCCACTTATCACACTAGAAAATCAGTATTGAACAGGATTACTCCGATCACAAATGTTAGAATTGAAAACAAAAGAATATGCAAGTCACACTTTATTAATAGTAAATTCAAAATGTATCTGACCACTATATCTCTTTCTTAGTAACTAATTGTCTATGATTTTGAAGTTTTAGATTCCATAAATAGGAAGAGATAGAAAAATTAAAATTAATAACAAAAAGTATAGTGACATTTAATTTTTTTTAACAAAAATATATTTAAGATGGTTTGAAATGGGTTTTTAAAGTACGATATGTATTAGTGTATGCTTGGATGAAGTTTTGAAATGGTTTGAGAAGTGACTTATTATTTACAATTTAGGACTAATATCACCTAGCTAGTCATGAATTAGCTGCACGAGTAACTAAACGATTAACAGTGAGAACGACTTCCATACTTGTAGGTTCAACTGCTGCAAGAATAACACATACGTTAATGTATACATTTGCATTCTAAGGTATATATGTCTCTACTGTATAAGTTGCATAAAAAAAATGTGATATATCTAATACACATTTGCTCTGGTTCTTTTTACGAATTTCTATAATTATCATATTTTAATAACTTAAATATCAGAATGTAGACTTTAGCCTCCAGCTGTCCAGCTCTACTCATTCTTTTCATTTTGCAAAGAAATCTAGCTCTACTGATCAACTCAAGTAATCCGTCCGAACATCAAGTGAAAATAAAAATCTAAAGTATAATTGTTGACTTTTGTTGTTTTCATACGTTCAGTTTATAATTGTTATTTTCACATATTGAATTCGCAATTATTCATAAATTAATATATTAAATTGTTAGCAAAAAAAATCCTATTAGCCTTTTATGAAAATGAAAATGTGTCATTTGATGAATGATCAAATTGAACGTATATATAAGTTTTTAAATATCAATATGATCAATCGGACTAAATATGTCCAACATATATGAGATAAATGGTTTAATGTATAAAAATAGCAAATCATAGGGTATTAAAAATGTATTGATCCAAAGAGATAATTTGGTGATATAATATGTGTATGATGAAAGGTGCGGGATACATAATTAAGAAGAGAATATTGGAAAGGTCTGTTTCCACTCCACAAATGAAAAATTTTAATTGGTGGAAGTCACTTTCATTATGAGCAATGCCTCCGCCTCCCTCTGTCCATTCAACGCCTCTCTCCAGTCTTCCAAAGATATTCCATATTCTTCTCTTTTTTTATTTTCCTTAGGAAAAAAAAAATAATAATAATAATAAAAAAAAAACTATGAATTTCTTCAACATCCAATCCTCCACCAATCAATCACATATATCTACTATTAGCCGTAATCTATAACTTCTCTTATTACAAATAGAACTTATATTCATGATTTCTACAGTTAAAAGCCATTAATTTCTCTTTGATACATTCATTTATGTATTAATAATGAACTTAAAAAATAAAACTCCAATCTCATTTTTGGAAATATTTTTTGAGAAATTGTTTAATTTTTCGTTTGCAATACTAGCTGGTTGAATCTTTCAAGTTAGAATGGACTCTTTTAAAGAGAATAATTAGAAATTAAAAATTCTAAGAGCAGATACTTTTCTTCTACAAAAATTGAACTAAAATTGACTCAAAATCTTAGTGAGACAACTCTTTTCAATAGCTTTTATATTTTCATGTCTTAAACCTTTTAGGATGACAAAATATCGATGTACATGGTGCCAAAGGTCCAGTCCTTTCCATTATTGAAGTCATAATCTGTGTGTATATTATTTCTTAATTAATTAGGATTTAAAATGTCGGTTATATAGTTACAAGAGATTGAAACAAGAAAGACTTCTAATGACATATAATTAGGAAACTTGGTTATATGCAGTAACACCCTCCCTCAAGCTGATGTCTGGAACACATATGTAATTAGTTACGAAGTGTTATAAAATGTGTGGTAGATAGTGGCTTGGTAAGAATATATGCAACTTGATATTCAGTCGGAATGAAGCTGATGGTGAGAAAACCGTTGACAACTTGTTCCCTAACAAAATGGTAATACAATTCAATGTGTTTTGTGCGAGCATGGAAGTAAGGATTAGTTGTCAAATTGATAGAACCAATATTATCACACTATAGCTGAATAGGTTGCTTGATGGAATTGCCAATCTCACAGAACAAGGATTGTAACCATAACAACTTAACAGTGGCATTTGCAACTTCTTTGTACCCACTTTTCAGTAAAAGACAGGGCAATAGTTGGTTGTTTTCTTGACTGCCACGAAATGAGACTCTTGCCAAGATATATGCAACAACCACCAGTGGAACATCGATCATCAGGGCAACCAACCCAATCACTGTCAGAGTAAAAATGAAGAGTATCATAATAGAATTCCATGATCCATGGTACTATGTAAATTATGAAGGGCTCGTTTCACACTTTTCCAATGAACATATGTAGGATAGTGCATAAACTGACATAACTTGTTAATGGAAAAAGCTAAGTCAGATATTGTGATTGTCAAATATTGAAGTGGCCCCACCACACTACGATATTCATCACCAGAGGAGAGGAGAGTCCCATGTGACTTTGAGAGATTAGGGTTAGTTGCCATAGGAGATAAACATGATTTGCACTGCTGTATTATGAGCAGATGATCCTTTCGATGGGCTGCGAGGCCGAGCTGGGAGAGGGTTTTATCATTTTGGAAGGGATGCAATGCGTTTAGAGCACATCGCAGGTTTGTTTGAGTTTTGAAAGCGGAAGGAAAATGTATGAAACCAAATTCCCTCGCTAAAAGATTAGGAGATGTCACTCGATTAAGCTCTACGGGGAAATTATGGTATAGCCGAGCTGTGCAGAAATCATTGTACCTTTTAGCTAGAGATTTGGATCCAGACAAATTGCTTATTTATGTCTCATTTCAAATAATTATTAAATGTTCTAATTTTTACATCTTTTATATTTATTCTTTACTTACATTTTCAGCCCTAGTTATGTTCTATATTCTCAGACTAGAAGCGATAATTAAATACAAAAAGTAAATTAATTTAGAAAATTAAATTGATACAACCCAATGGAATAATAAGGGATATATTTATAAAAATGGGATATGGGGTACAATCGTCTAGAATACATGAAAAATCTAAAAGAGAAAGCTATATCTAACCTAACATACATCTACCTACAAAACAAAGGTTAGTAGTACAATAAGTATATAAATGCACATAGAACTCAAGCAAGAAAATAAGGGATAATAGGTTATTCGGGAGAGTCGGGAGAATTTGGCAGATTCAACTGACTTGATCTGGAAAACTATTTTAAAACGTATTTTTGAGAGAACATTTTTCCAGTTAATAGCTTAATACATACTCCAATGAGTTTATTATTCTAGATTTTGAATGAAATTCCGTTCGTGGGGGTTAATTACTTCACAGAAACTAAATCTCAATCATAATACAGTAAACAGCCAAAATCGATTTCAAAGTTATGAATACAAAAATCCAGGCTGCAAAACGAGTCGTATGAACATGAGAATTGGTCCGTTTTGAGATTTTTAGGTAAAAAAAACTTTCTTATTCAGTCACGAATACTTTAGAGGCTTGTAAAACACTAAGCTGTGAACCAGAATGGTCCAAACTCCGGATTTGAAATCCAAATCACCAAAATCAAATGGGCCAGGGCCATACAGCTCTATTTTGTAAGAACAGAGTCGTGCGGCTTTTAGATATAGCCGTATGGCTTTATTTTTAAATTGGTGAAAAATTCATTTTGTAGAAAAACCACTTGTCACGGCTTTAATATTAGAGTTGTACGTCTCTTGTTTCCACAAAATAGAGTCGTAAGGCTTTATTAGGGCCAAGAACTGAGTTGTACGACTCTAACCTCCATGCACCTGCTGTTTTTGTTTCCAGCCAAAAACTTCAAAACACACAACAAATACAACCTAAAAAGCAGTAAAATGATTTAAGGACTCTCAAAAGTTACCTCTAGTGCGTTTATCCAATATTTTGAGCCTCTGAAATTGATTCTTGAGATATAAGCTGATTTTGAATGAGTTCATTTTCACCCCGAATCATCCCTGAGATCATGAACCAAAGATAAAGGATGGAAGTTTAAGTGTTTAAAGCTAAGAAGGTTAGTGTTTGAATTTAGAAATGAAAAGTTAGGATGATGCAAAAAATGTACAATATGGTTTTCTCACTTTCTCCTTTTGCTCTCCTTAGCTCTCTAACTTTCTTTGGTTATTGCTCTCACTTGCACTCGATTGTTATCCTCTTTCCTCTCCAAGTTCTCTCCAGCTGCTAATCTTTGCCAAAGGTTGCTTATCCTGATAATAGTTGTTATTTTTCTTCCTCTTCCCCTCTCTTTTCATATCTGTCTGCTCTCCTCCCATTCTCTATCTTTCATAGGTGAATTATTTGTTTGTTTGGCAGGATTAAAGCTGTACGACTCTAATTATTAAGGGATTGAGCTGTACAGCTATATTTAAGATCCGTATGACTCTCAATTTTGAATCAAAAATCTCAATTTTGAATTAGAAATCTCAATTTTTAAATTCAGTTCCACAGCTTAACCCTTCTTCATATAGAGTTGTACAACTTTAATAAGAGTGTAAGACCCAAACAAAAGCCTTACGGCTCTCATTAATATTAGGGTTTAGTTTGTTGATCTCTCAGATGATTCTCGGGTTCATTCCTAATCTCACTCGGTGCCCACCTTTATCCTTCGAACTGATTCCTGCAGAAAACTCGATACAAAGGATAACTACTTTGGTTCTCATCATTAAGGTTAAAAAAATTCATGGTAATATGCATTTTAAGCTTACGAAGCAAGTCATTAACATACTTAGCTTGAGATAAGTGAATGCCTCTGGTAGAATATTAGATTTCAATACCCAAAGAAAAAACTAGCACATCCCAAGTTGTGAATCAAAAACTCTTTTTCAATAGCAACAATAATGGAATCAATTGTTGCTCTATGACTTCTAGTGATAATCGACATAACATAAAATAAATGTTTGATGGGTACCTTAAGTCCTAACAAACAAAGAGTTATCAAGAAGAGACATAACAAAACCAATAGATTACTGATGAGAATGTAATCTACATAACATAAAATAAATGTTCGATGGGTACCTTAAGTCTTAACAAACAAAGAGTTATCATCAAGAGACATAACAAAACCAAAAGATTGCAAAAATTGTTTTAATTGAGTGAACCAATCTCGAGGCTCCTGCTTGAGGCCATGAAGTGATTTCTATAAGAGATAAACGTGATCTGGTCTGTCATGATCAATAAACCCCTGAGGTTGCTCCATGTATACGGTTTTTGTTAAATTTTCATGCAAAAATGCACTTGAGATATCAAGTTTATTGATGTACCATTTATGAGATGTAGCCATTGGCAAAATGGTGTGAATTATATTAGCTTTAACAACAGGACTGAATTTTTCTTTGTAGTCACGGCTAGATTGCTGAGTAAAACCATAAGTGACTAATTTCACTTTAAATCTTTTAATGGACCTATTAGCGCGTTGCTTAACCCGATATAAGCACTTGCAACTTGCAACATTTCTACCAGAAGGTCTAGAAACAAGACACATGTTTTATTGTCAACAAGGGCTTTATTTTTTTTAGACATGGCTTATCGTCATTTCGGTAATTTATTAGCTTTAGTGAAACAGGATGGCGTAATGTCAGAGACAGAAGAAGTTGCTTGTGCAACAAGAGCATAGAAATTCCCTTTTGATTGAAATGTAGAGTCTCGAAGTCACATAGAGTGAATACGAGTAGAAGTGGATGAATTCGAAATAGAGGAGGTATTGATGTTGGACTTGGATTAACTCTAGGTGCTAAGGGTGGACACCTATTGGAATTCAATGAAATTAAGTTTGGATTTGATGAGATAAACATCTCTGATGATAAGGATGAGTTTTTATTATTGACTAAATCCAAATTTGGGATAATATGATCTGAATTAAGTAACATGGGAAGATGTGAGGTGGCGAGTTGGTAAAGTGGTGATGGACTTAGGGCCAGCTGCTTTCAGCCAAAGCATGGGGAATCTCAGTTTGGTTGAAAGCTACTTTTAGGCTATGAAAAGTAGCCTCAAATGCGCAATTGGTAAAAGTCAGATTGTATTCAGGAAAGCACTGGAAAAACACTTACAACTACTTTTAAAGAAAGCAATGAAACCTAGCTTTCCCTGACAGCACTTTCACTAACAGCAATCCCAAACTGGCCTTTAGAGTGTGACACGTGATAATAGCAAGTGGAGATGAATTTGTGTTTTTTATTATTATCATCACGTGGGAATATGGACAAATTAGGAGAGGTAGTATTTGAAATGGGATTTCAGTGATAAGATGGACTTCCAATAGATGTATTTTTAGATGGGGTTGGTAAAAGAGGTGGAATCAAAAGACAATTTGATTTGGAGATGGACTTTGAAAGATGAATGCATCCAGTATTTAGTGAACAAAAAAATTACCTAGCATAGGGCTGAGTATGGATGTATTGAGTGATGTCATAAACCATGGTTGATGGATTCCAATTTGAGATATAGGTGTCGATTTTGACATTGTCGAATGAGCAGGAAACTCATCTTCCCGGAATTGAACATGACGACAGAAATAAATTCGATTAGAATCCAAATCAAGACAACTATCACCTGAATGATTAAGAGAAAGACCGAGGAATACACATAATTTGGAGCGAAAATCAAATTTATTTTTGTTATAAGGGTGAAGCAATAGAAACACACCTCATCCAGAAGAAAGGCCTATCTATCGGAATTAAGTTTGGAGTTGTAAACAGTTTTGATATTCAACAAAATTTCGGAATTAATTCCTTTACCCTGGTTTTGTGAATTTTGTGAAATTCAATTAGTAGAAGGCTAATTTCCAGCATCTTGTGCTATCAACGGAATTTAGTATCCTTGTTCGAGTTTCCGCTGCATCAGTTGGTATCAGAGCATAATTCCTAGTCCCTAACTGTCATCATGCCGCCAAGGAAAGAGCGAAGGGTTGACGAGGTCGCGGGTCAGGACGATCTGAATTGGTTGGAGCAGAGGGTTGAGGAACGCCTTACAAACATGATGGACCAGAGGATGGAAACCATGATAGATTGATTGGCGGAACGAATGGAGGAGCTGTTTCCGGCTCAATTGGGAGAAAATAGATGGCACAGATGAAACCCTAATCTTCAGAATCCGTTCGGTGTACTGGAGGAAGAGGAAGAGGATTCGGATGAGGGAGTTTACCAACAGTGTAGACGTTAGCCAGTGGTTGAGGATAGGCGTTGGGAATCTGGATTGAGAACCAAGATTCCGAAGTTTCAAGGTACTCTACAGCCAGAGGAATTTCTTGATTGGTTGGCAGCCATAGAGGAGGTCTTGGATTTCAAGGGAATTCCAGAAAATAAAAGAGTCTCGCTAGTTGCGACTAGACTTTGGGATCGAGCGATGGCCTGGTGGATGCAGGTTAAACAAACCCGGTTACGGATGGGTAAGCCAAAAATCGTTACTTGGGAAAAGATGAAGAAACAGATGAGAGCTAATTTTCTGCCCTTAAATTTTCAGCGATTAATGTATCAAAGATTGCAGAATTTAAGGCAAGGTAGTCGCTCAGTTGATGAATATACAACAGAATTTTATCAATTGATAGCGAGGAGTGATATCATGGAGTTCGATGACCAGTTGGTATCCAGGTATATCGGAGGGTTGAGAGAGCAGATTAGAGATGTAGTTAACGATTTTGACCCATTAAATCTGTTGGAAATGCCCTAGTCCCGAGGCATTGGTCCTTGTATTTGTACTATGCATTTATTGGATTTATGTGTTGTACTTATTTGTGTCATTAATAAAGGCATCAATTCATTTATTATATTTATCTTGTGCAGTATAGTAAATGAAGTATCCAATGGACATATCCATATCCATGACGACTAGTGTCATGCACTTAGCAGTAAGACCATGGATAGGGTTAACGATATGACCATGAATAGATCCGTAGTCTGTTCCAGTCATGGGAATGAATGGAACAACAGACTATCATTAACCTGGTTGTATGGCGGTGTCTTACCGGTCATTGGACATGGAATGTCAACCAAGTTAATGGGTACATGCCTGGGTGCATGGTACTGGATAGATCCACTGAACGAGTAATCCACATGGTATGGTATCATAATGGATTCTCGTGTAGTACTTGTACGGATCCTTTGACCTGACCATATGATGGTGTTACATGTGATGTCGCATACTTAGGGGTACGCCTAAAGGGCCTGTAATAGGGTGCCAAGTATGGGTGCTTTCGGGTATGTCACTGAACATGGTAATACTATGGATATGCAGAAGGGATTTGTCACTCAGTAACCAACTGAGAAGATATCACCGGCCTCTTGATGAATGTGACTGATAAGAGTGTGGCCACACCCAAACAAGTTGGTACTTGTTTGTGAGCATTAGTACATTCGGGATCAAGTTAATGTCCGGACACAAAAGAGGGTGATCAATCCATGCCTCTGTGTTGGACACCGATATCAATGACATGGGATGTACAAGTTTAAACTACAGGGTTATGATATCAGTTAGACTGCCATCTCCATCTTAATTGGGGGCTGCAGTGGCTTGCTAGAGCCCAACTGCAGTCTGCGGGCCAAAGGCCCGCTGCCAACATAAAGATGGGCCCACGGGATCGTACACATTGAGCGACTGGACACCGATTTAAAGAATCACTTGTACACTTGGAGTGTACAGTCTGGAGAGAGAGTACTATGTATATTAATTATATTATAAGGATCGGTTGGATTGATCATTATAATAAAATTAATATTTGGCTTCACATAATTAATTGGATTAATTATGAGATTATTTCCTAGGTGGAAATATTCATATGTATAGGTTTGCATATGAATTAGTGTTGTGAAGACTTAATTTTAATTTGATGGATTAAATTAATTAGTCAAACTAATTTTAATTTAAATGTAAATAATATATTACTTGGAGTAATATATTAAATACATGGGCTAATTAAAATTGGGTTTGATATTAATTTAGACCAGACTAATTAAAATAAGCTTGGGCCTGAATTAAAAGGAGGAAGCCCACACAGACACAGGAGCCAGATTGGGCCCAAATTCCAGCAAGGGAATTTGGAAGCCCTAGGGTTAAAAACCCTAAGGAGAATTCGGCCAAGCCACTAGAGCTCCTAGCCCCCACTTGGCCGAATTCTCCTCCTCTCCCTCACTCTCTAATTTTGTGATTTTTCGACGCTAGCACGTGCGGTGTTCGTTAGGCGCTCGTGTACGGGAACGAGGAGGAATTCTATTTTGAATTCTGCAGTCATCATCCATCTCTAGAAAGAGATATTTCTGGTAAGAAATTTAATCCCTTTCTATTTAATTTTATGTTTTTCAATTTCCACTTCAATTGCTCCTGGGACTGGATTTGAGGAAATCACCGCGTTCTTCCGCTTTTATCGGGTGATTTCCGGTGACAAATCCCAACAGTGGTATCAGAGCGGGCTTTTGATCCGTGGAAATTGATTAATTTGGTTGAATCCCTGTTTTGAAATTGGATGTTTTTGATTGGGATTCTTGGTATGGGTTTTATGATTTTTCCCATATGTTTTATGCAATGAAAATTAAATTTGCATATAGGTTTATGTTAGTTTAATTTTATTGTGTATTTTGTGATTCTTGGTGAATTGCTATGGATGGTGATTGATTGGGTATTTTTTTTATTTGATTTTATTCTGTTTATATATAAAAAAAAAAAATCGGCCTCCGGCTGCCGCACGCGGCGGGAGGCGCGGCAGCAGCCGCGCAAGCGGCTGCTGCCGCTGGTTCCAGCAGCAGCTGCCGCAGCAGCGGGCTGCTGTTGGGCAGTGGCCGCTGGGCGGCCACTGCACAGCGGCAGTGCCGCTGCAGGCGGCAGCCACTGCTGGGCAGTGGCTGCCGCACGGCAGCAGCGGGCAGCCGCTAGGCGGCTGCGCCGCTGCTGCTGCTAGGGCAACTCTGTTGCCCTAGCTGCAGCGGGCCGGGCCCAGTTTTTGGATTTTGCGGGGTTTTGGGTCCGGGGCCCATTTTTGAAATTTTAATTGGTTTTAAAATTCGTGTGTTTAAATTTATGTAATTTAAATGCGCATGGTTTCTTGGATGATTTTGAATTTCGTTCATGTGACATTAATTTGGAAATTAATGTGGTTAATGGAAATTGGTTCGGGTAATTTTGGTACAATTACTCGGATGGCTAAATTGGATCCATGGTTTCCTAATTCTAGTGGGAGCAGTTGGACTGCCTGGGCTGGAGGCCCAAAGCCCGTTAAGGGTTAGAACCGTGGTGGGCCAAAATTGGCGATTTCCTAATAATGGCTTTGACATAATTTAAATGGGCTTAAATCATGCATTTTGACATGCTTTTGAATTGTATGTATTGGATGCATATGTATGGTTGAATGAATGTATGATTGGATGCTATTGGGCCTTTTACGAGATGGGTTGTATTTTTCTTTTGGGTAAATACGGCCTGCGTGTCGTTTTCTTTTAATGTAATTTTATTTTATTTAAGTTAAATATTGTAAAATTTGTAAAAGAAGAAGCCCATGGAGTGGTGAGCCCAATTGGAGGTGCAAGCCCAAATGGAGGTGCAAGCCCAGAAGGAGAAGGAGGAGGCCCACCTAATATGTATTTCTAGTATAGGTTTACTAGAATTATATTAGGATGTAATATAGGCCCATAGCAGTCCATTTTAATTTTGTTTAATCATTTTAATATATTCTTTTGCATGTATGAATGTATGTTAAATATAGCTCATTCACCCGCTTTATGTATGTAAGCCGTTATAATTGAATCTAATAACCAAATGGAAATTACTAAGTCGCTTAAAAGTGCTTCCCTCATCCAAAACCGAATCGAGGTGGGAATAGGCCAGTTGTAGACCATGCCCTCGCAGGATGCACTGGAGTATTGTCACTTTGTATTGGGTTAGAGTATGGGATACTCTAACACTTGGATGGAGGTTTTGACTTAGCATGGGTAGTAGGATTCTCCTGGCCCTAAGCACAGATGGGTAAGTGCCAACAAGCCCATCAAACCGAGAGTCCCTAGGTTGGGATTGGACGGCGTTCCTACCTAAATAATTAAGATGTAGTTGTACCAAACCCTCGTTTGGCTATATCTTAATGAAATATGGATCTCGGCCCATGAGCCCAACAACTCGGTTAAATTAATAACTTGATTCATTATTAATTTTATATGGGATCAACAAAGTAAAGCCCTTTATTAACACTCTAAATGTTTTTCTGTGTAGAAACACCCAAATGGCAAACACTAATACCTTATCACTGCGATCGATTCTTGAGAAGGACAAGCTTTCCAGTCCTAACTTTTTAGACTGGTCTAGGAACTTGAGGATAGTTCTAAGACAAGAGTCAAAAGAGTATGTACTGGAAAGGCCTGTGCCGGCTGCGCCTCAGGGACGTAATCCGACAGCTGCACAGCTAGCGGAATACGAGGCGCACGTCAAGGACAACCGGGATGTGACGTGCCTTATGTTGGTGTGCATGGTCCCCGAACTGCAAAAGCAGTTTATGGACCATCAAGCCTATGCTATGATAACAACTCTCAATGAGATGTTTCAGGAGCAAGCTCGTCAGGAGAGGTACCTGACCAATAAGGCATTCCACTCTTGTAAGATGGGGGCCGGGACATCTGTGAGTGCTCACGTGCTCAAGATGAAGGGCTATTTGGATACTTTGGCCCGTCTCGGATCGCCTATCTCTCAAGAGTTGGCGGTGGACACGATCCTGGCATCCTTACCGGATTCTTACGATCAGTTCATCCTAAACTATAATATGCAAGGGATGAACCGTACTGTCAGTGAGCTGCATGGGATGCTTAAGCTTACTGAGCAGTCGATCAAGAAGACTCCGCCGGTGCTGTTGGTTAACAAGGGGAACGCTCCTCTTGCTAAGGGTAAGGCCAAGGAAAAGGCCAAGGCCAAGGCTAAGAAGGCCAAAGCCAAGAAGGCCAAGGCCCAACCCAAAGGCCAACAAAAGGCAGGTCCTGAGGACGTCTGTTTCGGGTGCAGACAGGCGGGCCATTGGAAGAGATCGTGTCCCAAGCTGATGGGAGAGCAGAGAAGGGGCCAAGGTGCGTCCTCTTCAGGTATTTATGTTATAGATAGTAACCTTACTGTTTCAACATCCTGGGTATTGGATACTGGATGTGGTTCTCACATTTGTTGCAATGTATAGGGACTTAAGAACAGAAGGTTGATGGGGTCGGGGGAGGTGGACTTGCGGGTCGGGAATGGAGCAAGGGTTGCTGCCATAGAGATCGGCGAATACCACCTAGTGATGCCCAGCGGATTGGTTTTAATTTTGGAACATTGTTACTTTGTACCTGCTATGTGCAGGAATATTATTTCTGTATCAATGTTGGACATGTCTGGATTTGAATTTTCTATAATAAATGGTCGAATTTCAATATCTAGAGAAGGGTTATTTTATGGAGATGCTCTATTAAATAACGGCCTGTATGTCCTGGACTTAAATGAAACCAATCACATCTATAACATAAACACGAAAAGGGTTAAGCCAAACGAACTTAATCCAGTCTACCTATGGCATTGTCGTCTTGGCCATATAAACGAGAAGCGCATAGCTAGGCTTCACAAAGCTGGAGTCCTAGGGTCATTTGACTTGGAGTCAATTGATACATGCGAATCATGTTTAAGAGGCAAGATGACTAAGGCGCCTTTTAGCAAGAGGGCTGAAAGGGCCACTGGCTTGTTGGACCTAATACATTCAGATGTATGTGGACCTATGAGCGCAGCGACCAGAGGTGGGCATCTGTACTTCGTCACGTTCACGGATGATTTCAGCAGATATGGCTACGTCTATCTGATGAAACACAAGTCCGAGACCCTTGATAGGTTCAAGGAATTTAGGAACGAGGTACATAACCAACTAGGTAGAAATATCAAAACCCTTCGGTCGGATCGAGGCGGTGAGTATATGAGCCTAGAGTTTGACTCATACCTGAGAGAGCATGGAATAGTTCCACAGCTCACTCCTCCCGGAACACCACAATGGAATGGGGTGTCCGAACGGAGGAACAGGACTTTGTTGGACATGGTCCGCTCAATGATGAGTCAAGCATCTCTCCCAATTAGTTTCTGGGGACACGCCCTCGAGACAGCAGCTCTCATTTTAAACAATACTCCGACTAAGGCAGTGGAAAAGACCCCATATCAGATATGGACGGGCAAGGAGCCCAATGTGTCTTTCCTAAGGATTTGGGGATGCGAGGCACATGTCAAGAAATTGACTAGTGGCAAGCTGGAGCCCAAAACCGATAAATGCTTGTTTGTGGGCTACCCTAGGGAAACCAAAGGGTATTACTTCTACAACCCCGCCGAGAACAAGGTGTTCGTGGCAAGGAAGGGGGTCTTTCTGGAGAAGGAGTTTCTTTCCAAGAAAGATAGTGGGAGCAACGTTGAACTCAGGGAAGTTCAAGGTCCACAAACTCCTGAAGAGGACAGCTCGGAGGCCCAGGTGGAGCTTCCACAAGTGGAGGCACCGACCCAGGCCACACAAGAACCTAGAAGGTCTGGTAGGGATCGTCGGGAACCGGAGAGGTATGGTTTCCTCATCACCGATGATCAAACTCTTCTCATCTGGGATGAAGAAGAACCCAAAACCTACCAAGAGGCTATGGCTAGCCCACAGTCTGCGAATTGGCGTAAAGCCATGGAGGCAGAAATGCAATCTATGTACGATAACCAAGTTTGGAACTTGGTTGATCCACCTCCGGGTGCTAAGGTAATTGGTTGCAAGTGGTGCTATAAGCTAAAAGCTGATAATACCTTCAAGGGGCGTCTGGTTGTGAAAGGTTTCAGACAAGTCCATGGGATAGACTATGATGAAACTTTCTCACCAGTAGCCATGCTCAAATCCATTAGGATACTACTGGCCATAGCCGCATGGTATGACTATGAGGTATGGCAAATGGATGTCAAAACCGCTTTCCTTAATGGAAAGCTACTCGAGGATGTGTACATGACACAACCTGAGGGTTTTGTCGATCCTAAGTATCCGGGAAGGGTATGCAAACTTCAAAGGTCCATTTATGGACTGAAGCAAGCATCCCGTAGTTGGAATCTAAGATTCAATGAGGCTATAAAGAAATATGGCTTCATACAGAATCTGGATGAGCCTTGTGTGTATAAGAGGACTAGTGGGAGCATTGTCACATTTTTGGTACTGTATGTAGACGACATCCTACTCATTGGAAGCGACATACCTACACTGCAAGGGGTAAAGCAGTGGCTGAGTAAGTGCTTCGCAATGAAGGACTTAGGCGAAGCTGAGATGATCCTAGGGATCAGGATCTATAGGGATAGATCAAATCGGCTTCTGGGCCTAAGTCAGGCTTCGTACATTGACAAAGTTCTGAAAAGATTCAGCATGGACCGGGCCAAGAAAGGTTTCTTGCCAATGGGCCATGGGCTGAAACTTAGTAAGAAGAACTGTCCTAAAACAAGGGAGGACAGGGAGAACATGAAATTGGTTCCATATGCCTCGGCTATTGGATCAATCATGTACTCTATGTTGTGTACGAGACCTGATGTCGCCTTTGCACTAAGTATGACGAGCCGATACCAGCAGGATCCCGGGGAGGATCACTGGAAAGCTGTCAAGGCAATCCTCAAGTACCTTAACCGGACTAAGGATAGCTTCTTGGTGTATGGTGGTCAGAAAGTGTTATTAGTTACTGGGTATACTGATGCAAGCTTCCAGACAGACCAAGATGAGTACCAATCGCAGTCAGGGTATGTATTCTTGCTAAATGGTGGTGCTGTAAGCTGGAGGAGCTCAAAGCAACCAACCATAGCGGACTCTACAACAGAAGCTGAGTACATCGCTGCGTGTGATGCAGCTAAGGAAGCTGTGTGGATGAAGAAGTTTATCACTGAGTTGGGGGTAGTGCCAACTATCCAGGACCCAGTCGATATCTTCTGTGACAACAATGGGGCCGTCGCACAAGCCAAGGAGCCCCGGTCACACAAGAACACAAAGCACGTGCTCAGAAAGTTTCACCTCATACGAGAAATCGCGGAGAGAGGTGACATTGCATTGCACAGAGTGGACACCGAGGATAATGTCGCAGATCCATTGACCAAGGCGCTGGCCCAGCCCAAGCACGAGGGTCATACTAGATCTATAGGGATTAGGCCCATGCCTAGTTGGAACTAGTGCAAGTGGGAGATTGTTGGAAATGCCCTAGTCCCGAGGCATTGGTCCTTGTATTTGTACTATGCATTTATTGGATTTATGTGTTGTACTTATTTGTGTCATTAATAAAGGCATCAATTCATTTATTATATTTATCTTGTGCAGTATAGTAAATGAAGTATCCAATGGACATATCCATATCCATGACGACTAGTGTCATGCACTTAGCAATAAGACCATGGATAGGGTTAACGATATGACCATGAATAGATCCGTAGTCTGTTCCAGTCATGGGAATGAATGGAACAACAGACTATCATTAACCTGGTTGTATGGCGGTGTCTTACCGGTCATTGGACATGGAATGTCAACCAAGTTAATGGGTACATGCCTGGGTGCATGGTACTGGATAGATCCACTGAACAAGTAATCCACATGGTATGGTATCACAATGGATTCTCGTGTAGTACTTGTATGGATCCTTTGACCTGACCATATGATGGTGTTACATGTGATGTCGCATACTTAGGGGTACGCCTAAAGGGCCTGTAATAGGGTGCCAAGTATGGGTGCTTTCGGGTATGTCACTGAACATGGTAATACTATGGATATGCAGAAGGGATTTGTCACTCAGTAACCAACTGAGAAGATATCACCGGCCTCTTGATGAATGTGACTGATAAGAGTGTGGCCACACCCAAACAAGTTGGTACTTGTTTGTGAGCATCAGTACATTCGGGATCAAGTTAATGTCCGGACACAAAAGAGGGTGATCAATCCATGCCTCTGTGTTGGACACCGATATCAATGACATGGGATGTACAAGTTTAAACTACAGGGTTATGATATCAGTTAGACTGCCATCTCCATCTTAATTGGGGGCTGCAGTGGCTTGCTAGAGCCCAACTGCAGTCTGCGGGCCAAAGGCCCGCTGCCAACATAAAGATGGGCCCACGGGATCGTACACATTGAGCGACTGGACACCGATTTAAAGAATCACTTGTACACTTGGAGTGTACAGTCTGGAGGGAGAGTACTATGTATATTAATTATATTATAAGGATCGGTTGGATTGATCATTATAATAAAATTAATATTTGGCTTCACATAATTAATTGGATTAATTATGAGATTATTTCCTAGGTGGAAATATTCATATGTATAGGTTTGCATATGAATTAGTGTTGTGAAGACTTAATTTTAATTTGATGGATTAAATTAATTAGTCAAACTAATTTTAATTTAAATGTAAATAATATATTACTTGGAGTAATATATTAAATACATGGGCTAATTAAAATTGGGTTTGATATTAATTTAGACCAGACTAATTAAAATAAGCTTGGGCCTGAATTAAAAGGAGGAAGCCCACACAGACACAGGAGCCAGATTGGGCCCAAATTCCAGCAAGGGAATTTGGAAGCCCTAGGGTTAAAAACCCTAAGGAGAATTCGGCCAAGCCACTAGAGCTCCTAGCCCCCACTTGGCCGAATTCTCCTCCTCTCCCTCACTCTCTAATTTTGTGATTTTTCGACGCTAGCACGTGCGGTGTTCGTTAGGCGCTCGTGTACGGGAACGAGGAGGAATTCTATTTTGAATTCTGCAGTCATCATCCATCTCTAGAAAGAGATATTTCTGGTAAGAAATTTAATCCCTTTCTATTTAATTTTATGTTTTTCAATTTCCACTTCAATTGCTCCTGGGACTGGATTTGAGGAAATCACCGCGTTCTTCCGCTTTTATCGGGTGATTTCCGGTGACAAATCCCAACAAAATCTATCTGAGGCGCATCAGCGAGCCTTAAGGCTAGAGAAAAGGTTGCTACACCCTGGTTATGGCTTTTCTAGTAGTAAAGGCGGTAAGAAGACTGTAGAGGCGGTTTCGGTAAAACCCCTTGAAGCTGCCCCTAGGAGGACTGGCCAGAGTAGTACCATGAAGTGTTTTGGTTATGGAGAGTTGGGGCATAGGCAATCTGAGTGCAAGAAGGCTGGGAAAAGGGCCATGCAGGTAGAGGCGGATGAAGGTGTAGAGGCGGATTCTGGAGAGTTCAAAAATATAGCCTCGGATGAGGAAGAGGAGATTGAAAAGGAGGTTGTGGCTGGTGATACAAGCACTACTTTAGTGGTGCGTCGTTCATGTTTAACACCCCGGGCAGCTGTTGATGATGAGTGGCTCAGAAGTAACATCTTTTAGTCCACTTGCACCATTAAAGGAAAGGTGTGCAAGCTAGTGATTGATGGAGGGTGCTGTGAGAATATTGTGGCAACTGAAGCTGTTCAAAAATTAGGATTGGTGACCGAAAAGCATCCCAAACCATGCAAGTTAGTGTGGCTGAAACAAGGGGGAGAGGTGTCGGTGACCAAGAGGGTAGTAGTTCCATTTTCTATAAGGTCTCGGTATAAGGATGAAGTAACATGTGATGTTGTAGAGATGGATACGTGCCATCTGTTGTTAGGACAACCCTGGCAGTTTGATAGAGATGTGACCCATCAAGGAAAGGCAAACACTCACACCTTGGTGTTTGAAGGGGTGAAAATTACTCTTGTTTGGAAGAAGGACGAAATCAGGAATAATACTGGAGCTGGTAATGTTGTATTGCTATCTTTGTCATAGCTTGAGAGGAAGTAAAGGGGAATGAGGTGGTGTATGCACTGGTGGGAAAAACTGCTGAGAAAGAAGTTGAGGTTCCGAAGCAGATCAAACCCGTTCTGAGTGAGTTTCAAGATTTGTTCCCGGAAGATCTTCCTGCAGGCTTACCACCCCTTCGTGACATTCAGCATCAGATTGACTTGGAACCTAGTGTAGTCTTTCCACATCATCCCCATTACAGAATGAGCCTAGCAGAACACGAGGAGTTGAGGAGGCAGGTTGAAGAGCTATTGCAAAAGGGCTACATCCGGGAGAGTCTGAGTCCCTATGCGGTTCCAGCCCTCTTAATTCCAAAGAAAGATGGCAGTTGGCGGATGTGTGTGGATAGCAGAGCCATCAACAAAATAACCATCAGGTATTAGTTTCCTATCCCTTGTTTGGATGATTTGTTAGACCAACTCAATGGGGCTTCTGTTTTTACTAAGCTAGATTTAAAGAGTGGTTATTATCATATCCGTATAAGACCCGGGGATGAGTGGAAAACCGTGTTTAAAACTAGGAAAGGGATGTATGAGTGGATGGTTATGCCGTTTGGGTTATCTATTGCACCTAGCACTTTTATGCGAGTCATGAACCAGTTGTTGAGACCCTTCATTGGGAAATTTGTTATGGTTTAGTTTGATGACATTCTGATTTATAGTGCTAATGAGGAGCAGCTTGTCCAGCATTTGATAGAAGTGTTGGTAGTGTTGAGAAGCGAAAAGATGTATGCAGCCTTTAAAAAGTGTGTTTTTATGTCCTCTAGTGTTTTGTTTTTGGGATATATTATTTCTGCAGAGGGCTTGAAAGTAGATGAGGCCAAGGTGGAGGCGATTAAAAAGTGGCTTAGCCCCAGTTTTATTACTGATGTGAGAAGCTTCCATGGGCTAGCCTCGTTTTATAGGCGGTTTATTGCGCATTTCAGTAGCATAATGGCCCCGATTACAAAATGTATGAAGCAAAGTGGGAAGTTTGAGTGGACTGAACAAGCTGAGGCAGCATTCCAGCGGATAAAGGAAAGATTGGTTACAGCCCCCGTTCATCTTACCAGATTTCCAACAAATGTTTGAGTTGCATTCGGATGCCTCAAAGTTAGGCATTGGAGCTGTGCTAAACCAGAACCATAAACTAGTTGCTTATTTCAGTGAAAAACTATCTGGTGCAAAGCTTCGTTACAGTATGTATGATGTGGAGTTTTATTCAGTGGTTTAAGCAGTCAAACATTGGCGTCATTATCTTTTCCAAAGGGAGTTTGTACTGTTTACTGATCATGAGGACTTAAGGCATTTACACAGCCAAGATAAGGTTTCTGCTAGGCATGCTCGATGGGTGGCTTATCTTCAGCAATTTACTTTTATGGTGAAGCACAAATCTGGTATGTCCAACAAGGTGGCTGATGCAATAATTAGGAGAAAGGGGCTGCTTGTTCGCCTCTCCGTTGAAGTACCGGGTTTTGCATCTTTTGCTCAATTGTATGACATTGATCCTTACTTTGCAGCCATTGTTCAGAAAGTTTGAGGAGGGGAGCCATCAGAGTTTTATCAATGTGAGGAGTTTCTCTTTAAGGGGAACCAACTATGCATTCCTGATTGCAGTCTAAGGTTAAAAATTATCCAAGAAGTTCATGGCGAAGGGCATGTGGGAAGAGATAGAACTTTGCAGTTGATTCAAGCCAATTACTTTTGGCCATCCATGTGCAAAGAAGTGGATAAATATGTGAAGCGTTGTCAGATTTGTCAAGTTTCTAAAGGGGCAGCCACTAATGCAGGTTTATACTTGCCTTTGCCTATTCCCTCTCAACCATGGGAAGAAATCAGCATGGACTTTGTATTGGGGCTGCCACGGACTCAGCGGGGCAGTGATTCTATTTTTGTTGCGGTAGATCGGTTCTCCAAAATGGTGCATTTTATTCCATGCAAAAAAACAACGGATGCAGTGAACGTGGCTCAGTTGTTCTTTAGAGAGGTTTACAAGCTATATGGGCTTCCTAAGTCCATTGTTTCTGATCGTGACATCAGGTTTCTTAGTCACTTTTGGCAAAGTTTGTGAAAGCTTGTTAACACCCAACTGAACTTCAGCAGTGCATACCATCCACAGACTGATGGCCAAACAGAGGTAGTCAATCGTTCTCTCGGTAATATGCTGTGATGTCTGGTGGGGGAACATGTGAAGAGTTGGGATCAGAAATTGTGCCAAGCTGAGTTTGCACATAACCGAGCTGTCAACAGGGGTTCAATCCTTTCGCTTTGGTATATTCAGTTGTCCCAAGAGGCCCCCTTGATCTTTTGCCTCTTCCCGACAAGACCCGAGTGCATACAAAGGCTGAAACTTTTGTGGCTGAATTGCAGTCCCTACATCACACTGTGCGTACTAATCTGGAACACGCTGCTACAAGATATAAAAGGGCTGTGGATAAGAAGCGTCGTTTGGTGGAATTTGAAGTTGGCGATTTTGTTTGGGCCATTTTTACCAAGGATCGATTTTCTGTTGGGGATTATAACAAATTGTCGGCTAAAAAGATTGGTCCTGTTGAGATTGTGGAGAAAATTAATCCCAATACTTGTCGGTTAAAGCTGCCTAGCCACATTTGTACTACTGATATATTTAATGTCAAGCACCTGATTCCGTATGTGGGTGATTCTCCGACGATAACAATTCGAGAGCGAATTCTTTTCTGTATGGGGAGAATGATGTAGAGGAGCAAGCTTTAGCTTTTTTGGCTAAATTTTACAATGAATAGTAATTTCCAAAAAATGGTCCTATTTCATTATTTCTTGAGCCTAACTTTATTGGAAACGGGCCAACGATTCAAACAACAGCCTTTGGCTGTGAAGTCCGTCGCTGTTCGGTCAAAAAACATCGTTTAGGGCCTCAAAATCGCAATTTACTGTTTTTTAGGCTTTTTCGGTTTTTATTATTTTTTCCCTTTTTGTTTTGGTTTCCTAGATTGGCTAGGATTCTGTATAGGCAAGGGTTTTCCTGTTTCGGCTAGGTTTATTTGTAGCCTATAAATAGGACTTTCTTTTGGAGTTGTAAACAGTTTTGATTTTCAATAAAATTTCGGAATTAATTCCTTTACTCTGCTTTTGTGAATTTTGCGAAATTCAATTAGTAGAAGACTAATTTCCGGCATCGTGCGCGATTAACGGAATTTAGTGTCTTTGTTCGAGTTTCCGCTGCATCAAAAAGCTAGTAAGCTCATCAATAAAAAACACAAAATAACAAAGCCCCAAATGAGATAAAATAGAAGCAGGGCCCAAGACATACGAATGAATTATTTAAAACACCTAAGTACTAGAACAAACAACTGATTTTAAATTAGACTTGGACAACTTGCCCATTGGACACAAATTACAAGAAAAGTTTAGATGGGATAATTTATTTTTACTCAACACAACCCCAACAGTTCTGGAATGACAATGTCTCAATTGCTCATAC
This sequence comes from Euphorbia tirucalli, assembly GCA_039660915.1. Taxonomy (NCBI): domain Eukaryota; kingdom Viridiplantae; phylum Streptophyta; class Magnoliopsida; order Malpighiales; family Euphorbiaceae; genus Euphorbia; species Euphorbia tirucalli. Next base: position 43,295,067 of record CM077632.1, on the reverse strand, counting down.
CATTTCTCAAATGGAATATTCTCACCAAGCAAGGTCTGTTTAAGGGTAGACAACAACACATATAATACATCCTTACTCGGTCTACGAACCAGGATTCCCGGCTCGCCTGGTCCTCTATAAGAAAATAATTGGGCCAAAATTCAAAGAAACACGAGTTGTCTTTAGTAAATTGTTGCACAAGTAGCAAAGACTTAGTAAGTTTAGGCATCAAAAGAACATGTTTAAAGTTAAATTGGCCTAGTTTAATATTAACCGAATGAGAAATGTTAAGACCTTGTCCATTACCTAAATGGATTGTGTCCTGACCCTAGTATGGTGCCATATGCTGCAGGTGATTCATATCAAGTGTCATATGATAAGATGTCCTTGTGTCAGGAAACCAGGGATGAGCTGGTGCATCATAATATTCATTAGGAGGAGCAGGAGGAGGGCCTTAATGTGGCATTATGCTGGACCAGTTTGTTGTCGAAGCTAGATTTGCTTGTGGCTTATTGAGTGCCAGGATTTTGAGGTCTGCTACTATGCCTTTGTCTACAGGTTCCTAGTTGATGATTAGTCCTGTTACAAATCTAAAATGGTGTGGCTTTGCCCTTGCCTTTATCCTGCCTATGGAGAGGTCGACAAGTGGCTTGGTTGACATTCGAAGGGGGAGGCTGAAAAGCAATATTAGACATGGGTACCGGTTGCATACTCTTCAGTAGTATCTCATGAGTAGCTAATTGCCCCTACAAGTTGTAGAAATCAAGGGCAGCACCTTGGTTTTGCATATTGAGTGTAGTGATAGTGGAATGATATTTCGGGCCAATATTGAAGAAACTAATAGTATTAAAATCTTCATTATTAATAACTCGAACTGCAGAAACCATTTCACCCCTAATTCGCTTTGATTTTTTTTGTAGAAATTCTCCTGCTGGCAAGTCATCGTGCTTAGGTTAAAGGTGACGATTTTGTGAGACAGCACCATGTATGCTCAAACGCTTGCCAAACTGATCAAGCATCTGTGAGGTTTGTAACTATCGAAAAAACCTCTTATGAGGGAGAAGAAAAGAGCCATGTCAAGACAGCATGGTCTCTTTGAAACCATGCCTCCCATAGCGGATTAACAACTATCGAGTTGGGATCCAGGGGATTAACATCCAAGGATCGACTCATTAAAGAAGCTTGCATTGGAAGAGTGCCACTTACATGACTAGTGACTCCATGAGCATTCAAGATAACAATTACTTGCTTCTTCCAAGCAAGATAATTATGGGGAGTGAGGTTAATAGAAAATTGATTGCTAGATTGCACCATTGTATGAACTTGGAGATATTAGTAAATGGGGAAATTGGAGATTGAAATCGTAAAGTAGAATGGTGAGATGAAGAGGATGAACTTGGGGCAGTAAATTGTGTGGTAGGACCTGTGTTTGAGTAAATGAAAAAAGGTGAAGAGAGATGAGAAGGATCGAAGTGAGAAATTTGTACAATTTGTTGTGGAATTTAATATAGGGGGTGGAATTGATAAGAACAGAATGATGTAGGAGGGTTAATAGAAAGTGCAGCAAATTGTGAAAGGGGTGCAACAACAGATGAAATGGAAGAGTTATCAATGGGTGTTTCGAATGAAGGCGCAGAAATGTTTGGGTGATTTTCTTGTTGAAGAGTGAAAGATGTGGGAAGGGGTGGAATAAAAGCGAAAGTGGCTGCCGGAATTGACATTAGTGCTGAAAGAGAGATTGAAGCCGGAACTAGAGTCAGCGCAATAGGGTCGGAGGAGCTGGCTGAGGAACTCATAGGCTGTGATATCATATTGAAGTGATAATCTGTGCGCATATTATTTCTTAATTAATTAGGAATTACAATGTCCCTTATATAGGCACAAGAGATTGAAACAAAGACTTCTAATAACATAAATAACTAGGAAACGTGATTATATACTCTAACATCCATATCTTCTCATTTTCAAATGATGGATCATAATTAAATTATTCAACTGAAATACACATGTGACGTATCATTATCATATGCAGGTGAATTCAACGATAAGAAAGTGACTGTTGTGGTACTCTACTTGAGTTCAAATCAAACTGCTTTGTTGGAGTTCGTAAAGATAAAGTAATATGTAAGTTTTTTCATAAGTCCTTCTAAGATATTAAGTCTTTAGACTGCATATACCCCTCTTACTCCTAAATTTTTCCACACGATATATATATTCAGCGGTAAAAAAGTGACTCTTGTAGCACTCGTTCTTAGTTTGAATGCCACTGTCGCTGTTGGAGTTTGCATAGGCAAAGTAATATGTCAATGCTTTCATATGTCCTTCTATGGCATTGAGTCTTTAGACTACAGATACCACTCTTAGTCCTAAATTTTTTCTCATGATATATATATTCATCATTAAGAAAGCAACTCTTGTGGCACTCGTTTTGCCACTGTTGTTGTTGTAGTTTGCATGGATAAAGCAATATGTAAGTTTTTTCATAAGTCTTTTATGGCATTGAGTCTTTGGACTACAGATACCCCTCTTCTAAAGTTTTCCCCACGATATATATATATATATATATATATATATATATATATATATATATATATATATATATATATATATATATATATATATATATATATATATATATATATATTCAGTGGTAAGAAATCGATTCTTATGGCACTCTATTTGAGTTTGAATGCCACTGTTGTTGTTGGAGTCTGCTTAGGTAAAGCAATATGTAAGTTCTTTCATAATTTCTTCCATGGCATTGAGTCTTTGGACTGTAGATGCTCTCTTACTCAATTTTCCTCACGATATATATGCAGCTGTAAGAAAGTGACTCTTGTGGCATTCTATTTGAATTCGAATCCCACTGTTGCTGTTGGAGTACACATAAATAAAACGAATTTTAATATTTTAGTAACTCCTATGATTTTAGGTCTTTAAATTGAAAATACCCCTCATACTCCTAAATTTCTCTCTCTCTCTCTCTCTCTCTCTCTCTCTCTCTCTCTCTCTCTCTATATATATATATATATATATATATATATATATATATGCGTGTGGAGTTTTCCACGTCTCTCATGAAAATATGACAAGAAACATGAAATATATGCTATAATTAATATATATTTCTTAAGAAAGAATTAACGAAATTAAGTTGAATGAAAAAAGCGGCACTCAAATTGAAAACTTTTTATGAATTAATAAAGATATATTAGAAATGAAATATGGAATTATATATATACACCATTTTATTATGATATACTGTAGCTAATAAACGAGTAATTTTGTAATTTACTATTAGGAAAGTTGTTTTTTTTTTTAGAAAAAATTTTCTAGACAGTATATGTTATTAATAATTTATTTTATATTAGATTTGTGAATCGTTTCTTTTAAATTTTGTAATGCTATATTTAATGATGTATAATGTTTGTATTTTAGGATTCTAACTGATGATTTTATGTGATTATATTAATTTGAGATTTTATTTAGACAATTTCATAATTTTATTATTGAAAAATTGGAGAATATAATTTAATTTTGGAATAAGTCAAAAAATAAATCATGTAGTTTAGCCGATTTGCGGAATGATTGTGATTTGAAATTTGATAAAATGGGACATATGGTTTGCTCCATTAATCAAAGTAGTGTACAGTAGACACCCCTAGAAAAAAAACTATCTTATCTTTTAGATTTTCACTTAAAATTTTGCATATTGGTCGATCAAGTATAATGGACTTTGATGATGAAGCTCGGTAATTTTTGAGAAGAGCATGTATTTTTTCTTAGTAATGCGAAAAAACTGGAAAAATCACAAAAAAAAGGCAAAAATATTGGAATTTTGATTAAGTTTTTTAAATAATATAGGGATGCTACATAATAAAAACATTAAATTATTGTACTGAGATCGGATAAACAGTGTGAACCATAGGTTTATAACTTGATCTTTATGCAAAACTTAATATTTTCTACCATTTAACATCCTTATAATATATCACATTATTTAAGAATATTCTATCAAGATTTAAACATTTTTCGGCCATTTTTTTTTGTCATCAAATTTCATTGTATCTTTGTCAACTAATATGCAAATTGATATAATCATTTAGAATTATCATTTCAATTTCGAATATATATATAATAATTAAAATAATTATTAACTTTTTTTATTACATTAGACTTCATTTCACAGTTAATTACATTTACAAGGTCCCTTTTATTGGAACAATGTTTCTATTTATTTTTGTTTCTAATTGGGCTATGCACTTTTACCTTGGAAAAGCATAGAGGGGAGTTAGTTGCACCTATGAATGATATAAATACTACCATTGCTTTAGCTTTACTTTGGCCAATAGCATATTTTTGTGCAGGTCTGTTTTGACAAAAGACTTTGTTTGTCTAATGATACAAATCACATGTGCTAGTTTGTAAAGTTTTAAACCATTTTTTATTTTCTAAACTGGCCAAACCATATGGCTTATTTTTTTTTTTATTGATTCCTTTAATTTTTGCAAACTTATTAATGATTAATAACTGAAATAACCAAATGTATATATAGTGTATGATATATTATCTATTTTAAAAACAACTTAAATGGTTAATATTCAACTGATATGATCTAATGATCTGGTTAACAAAACATATTTGTGCACCTATACTAAGGTTTAAACACTTATTAAATTTAAGATATAATTACACAAAAAATCCTTATGGTTACACTTATTTGCAAAAAAGGTCCCGGAGGTTTCTTTTTTAACAAAAAAATAATTGTGTTTACATGACGTTAACAAATTGAGAAAAAATACAAACACCTGTTAAAATTCCTGAAGTGGAAAGGGGCAAAATAGTAAGTTCCTCTTACTTGGCGTTCCATCCACAGCTTTGACTTTTCAACCATTATTTATTTTAAAAATTATTATTAAATCTAAAGGAACCATTTCCCCTTTCTTCTCTACTTTTATTCTTCATCCTTTAACTTCTTCATTAAATCTTCCCCAATTCCACTCAAATTGAAAAACCCTTAAACTTTCAATCTCTCCAAATGTTATTAGATTTCATCTAGAATATTTGAGATTTCATATGCTGACATGAGTTCTGGCTTAGATTCATAAAACTTGCCCATCATGATTGGACAATGGAAGGGAATACATTACCACTATAGTGTTCGAGCTTCGATCAAAAGAGCTTGGTCAAATCGCAACATTGGAAGGCTTGTCCTCACTTTGATTGGATTGATCTGCTTACTTGTTCAAGCGGAAGAGAAATGCTAGAAGTAGAAAAACAAAAAATCAAAGAATATGAAGATGAGAATGGGGATTCTCATGCTAATGAGGTAGAATTGAACTGTGATTTGGTAAGATTAACAGATAGGAACAAGGAGCTGGAGATGGAGAATTTGCAACTCAGGGAAGATATAGCAAATACGTGTATTGTGATGAAGAAGAAAAGGGTTGGAAAAAATTTTGGTCGTAAAAGTGTATGTATTTTTATTTTTTTCTAGTTGTTTTTGGTAGTATTTAGATTAGTTGCTAATGGTAGAATTAGTGATATGGATGGCAGAGTTGGTTTGCCATAAAATTTATGTATTTAGAGTTATATGGTGAAGGTGTTTGTGAAAATGTCTCAATGAAAGTTATGTTTCTGTGCTTGTTATATATACATCAGCTGTGGTGTAAACTAAAATTAGTAATTGCATTGATCTTTTTTTATAGTGTGATTTCAAGAATTTTAATGAATTTTGAATTGAAGGATCAGGCAAGAGGTTCACAAACTCAGTAATTAGTAAACTGAGCTAAATGGGATATGATGAACACTTAAATAGTTCTACTACTGTTGACCAAGTGGAATGTTTTTATTCCTATATTAAGACTAGTGTCCAAATAACATATCAATAACCATATTTGATTTTAAATAGTGACAAGAGAAAAGAGTAACTGAAGATCTTCATAACAAAAAAAAAAAAAAAAGAAAAGGACGGGGATGGGATTTACCTCCCCCGCCCCGCGGACCCGTCCCCATCCCTGTTTAGTCCCCGACGGGGATTTCTGTTAAATCCCATTTTATTTATTAATTTTACACACACACACACACACACAAAAAAAATAATTAAATTTTATAATAATAAAACTAAAACTAGGGATTGCTTTACATCCCTCTTTCACTTTTAAAGTTTGTGCTTAATTGTTGCTGCTGATACTAAATATATGCAATTGTGTGCTTATTTGCAGAACTTCTGTCTAGGTGCAATACTTAAAATTTAGACTTTGCACTTGATAGAATTTATCAATTTAGAAACCTCTAATTTAATTTCTGCATATTGGACTCCTGTACTCTATTTTGAAATAATAATATTAGTAGTTGTAATATTTTAATTAAATATCACTTTCTTATAAGAAAAATTAAGTGGTTTATTTAATGGTCTCCAAACTGTAATATGCTTTTTACCTTATTTTTGTACCAAATTGAATTTTATTTAAAATTTCAAAAAAAAAAAAAAAAAATTCTTAACAGGGACGGGGATCCTTGCCGAGAACCCGTTCCCCGACAGGGCCAGGGATCCCCGCTGTGAGCACGGGTTTTTCCCGACCTCGATGATGAGAATTACTAGTTACCTGTGGACTGGACGGGCTCGAACGGGACTTGAAAACACCCGAAATGTCACCCGGAGTATCTCAATCGTCCTGAAAACTGAGCTATCTAATAAGGTCGGTTTTTAACCTTATCTTTTAGGCAATTTCGTGGTTTGAACGGCAATTTTTAGAGTCTTTTGTGTGAATGTTTGTGTGGTTTTTGAATATTTTGTGATTTTTATGTTTTGGATAGATTTTTATAACTTTTAGTATTTTTCGTGTTTTCTAGGGTTGTTTTTGTAATTTTTGTTAATTTGTTGTTTTTATGGTCCGTGGCGTTGGTGCCGTTATGTTTCTTTGTGCTTGTTTTGGACAGGTATTATGACCCGGACTAGAAGTTGGAGCATCGGCGGCGAGGAAAAGTTCAAAGTGCTGAAAATCAGGGTGGCACGGCGTGCCACAATTAGGGCACGGCGTGCCAACCCGGCGTGCCTAGAGAAGTAGTCCAGTGGAGTGGCACGAAAACGTGCCACTCAGATCAACCCGGCGTGCCAACCCCAAAATTCGCACGGCACGGCGTGCCACCTCCAGCAGCACGGCGTGCCGCCTTCAGTTCTGCACAGCACGGCGTGCCAACTCCACCAGCATGGCGTGCCGAGCCCTGAAACCTGCTGTTGCCCTACTTTCATCTCTTCTTTTTCCTGGTTTTAACCTAGCCGTATAAATAGGTTATTTTCTATGTTTGAAAGGATCTTTTTTCCAGTCTTTTTGATTGAGAGCAGAAACTTGTAGTGAGGTTTTGAGCTTGAACTATTTGCTGTCTTTGAGTTTGAACCATCGATTGGTTGTAGTTTTACATAGAATCTTCCCCTTTTGTGACGTTCCTAGTTCCGGCTTGAGTTCGTCTATAGAGGTACACCCCAAGCATCTTCACACCGTCGGAATCCGGTTAATCGGACCAAAAGGGCATAAGTTTTTCTTCTTCTCTTTTGTAATTCGATTAAGTTAGTTTTGATTCCGCAAATCGATTATGTTTGGTTGTAAACACTGAATTCATTCATCTTTCTTAATTAATACAATTGTTGCAAGTTAATTTCAATTTTTATTCCTTTTCTTTATGTAATTTCTTTAATGAATGTCTAGTCTCATAAGATCTTAATTTATTAAAGTTCATATTTGTGGCATTACCTAGATTGACACCTAGGAAACCATTAGTATTGACGACACTGTGGAACTTACGTGCCCCTAGTTTCTGAGCTTTAGAAGAATTAGACCGCCTCTAAACAAGGGAAACCGGCTAAGGACCTAAAAGATCTAGATACGCTAGGTTGTATTATCGAAAGAGCATAATTAAGGGTTAATTGTTGAGTTAAATTCATCTTTTGTAATTAATTGATAAAGCCATCCCCGTTAGCATTCATAGGTCGGTAAACCGCCAATTGATAAAATAAAACTCAAGTGCAAAGTAAGCTGGAATAGATCAACTAGGAGTAGGATAGTTTAGTTGTTAACATAATCAACCTAAACTACGTTCCGCCTAGGACACGCAAGGAACCCGAGTAGTTTAGTGTTTGCAGAATATTCTTTTCTCTGTGGGATCGATACCTGGACCAACCAGAATTATTACTTGTCAACGATAGGTACACTGCCTTAGTTGTGCGTTTCTAGGTTTAGTTTTACTACTACGCCTAGGACCCATCAAGTTTTTGGCGCCGTTGCCGGGGAAATTTATTTTTCTGCATCATTAAGCCGAAGGTCTATTTGCTGATCTAGGCAACATTTCTGTGCATATAGTTAAATAATTTTTCTTTTCTGTGAATATTTATTACAATTTAGTTTTCTTTAATTTCTGTGTGTGTGTGTTTTCTAGCTTATGGGAACTCGCTCTCAGCATCCTGAACTTTTACCTTATAACCCTGAAATTGAACGGTTGTGTAGCAGGAATCGTAGAGTACGCCAAGAGCAGATTGTTCAAATGGAGCATCAGCAGCATGATGACGAGGAGAGACAACTCCGGGAAAGAGTTGAGCAAGAGCAACTCCGGCGAGAGCGGGAGGAGTTTGACAGAAGAAGGGGTGGTGATAGAGATAACATGGCCTCCGAAGTCATTTCCAGGGTTTGGTCTGCACGCCCGACTTTCAAAATTTCGCCTTAAATTTTCAGTAGAACCGGGCGGCTCTGGTTTTTGAACCAAAGCTGGCCGGCTCTAGTACTAACTAGAGCCGGCCAGCTTTAGTGGTCCAAATAAGTTGCTCTGCAAAGCAGAGCAACTTGTCTTGGCAGACAAAAATTGGGCAGGATTTCAGAGAGCTCAAACGGCTGATTGACGGAACGAAATGAGTGAGAGAGAGTGAGATAAAAGAGAGAAAATCAGAAAAGAACGAAGGGAAAGAGAGAGAGGCTTTTCAATCTTAAAAAAGAAAAAGAGATACAGAGAAAAGAAAAAAAGAAGCAGAGAAAAAGAGAGAGAGGCTAAGCAAGGAGGTGAACCAAATGCAGGAATTAAGACTTAAAATCAATCCTTAAACATTAAACACAAACCATTTAACCTTTGCTCATTGCTTGGAAACCATTTTGGATTCGTTTTGACTCGTTTGGATTGTTGCGGTTCTTTGGCCGGTTGAGTTCCCAGGAGGTATTCCAAGCTTTCAATTTGCTCTTTGAACGTTTAAAGCATTCAAACAACACCCCGCTAAACTCTGAGAGGCGTTTGCATTGCCTTTTCTGTGCGTTTCTTTCATTTCTGCGTTTTTCCGGAAACTGGTCTGCCCATCATAGCCGTACAGCTGTGTTCTTCATGAACACAGCCGGTCGGCTGTGTTCGTGATGAACAGAGCTGGCCGGCTCTGGTCCCAGAGCCGCCCGGCTCTATTTTTCAGGGATAGACTTCTAGTCTGTCCTAATCGGCCGAAAACAGTCTGTTTCCCCATTTTAAGCAATCTGTTGTGATCATTTTGGCCCAAATTCATCCGTATGTCATCATATTTTGGTTTTTAAATTTCTGTACGTACGGATATTAGGGTTTTTGATTTTTCACGGGTTTATTTCCTGAGTTTCGGGGTTGTTTGATCCAAATCGGGTCCACAGTTCAGCATTAGCGGACCCCCGAATCTTACCAAATTCCCCGGAAAATATTGAAAACGAGCAAAATAGTATTTTTCACAAATGTTTTTGGTGTGTTTATTGTACTTTGGACCCTAGGTGAATGTTGAGTTTAGGAACCCACACGAACAAAACCCTGAATTCCGGGATAACAGACCCACAAAAGTGGAAATTTGCATGAAACCGAGCCAAATGGTTTATAAAAATTGATTTTCCAACACAAAAATCCACAGGGCGTTTCAAAACCGTTTTCGAGGTCTAACCGGTCTGACCGGTCGGGTCGATCCGGTTACCCCCTAAATACGTGCTTCCGATCCTAAAATCCTAATTCTGTCCTGATTTGAGTCCTACTTGTGTTTATAATATAAATTGTGCTAACCAATCTGTTTTGCAGCATTTATTTTTATTTTTATTGTATTTAATAGATTAATCCGTGTAATTAGGCGGTTGTATTTTTTAGATCCTCGTGTACTTAGGCGATTGTTGTTGGATATGCCCTATTCCCGAGGCATTGGTCCTTGTATTTGTATCATACATTAATTGGATTTATGTATTATACTTATTTGTGTTATTAATAAAGGCATTAATTCATTTATTATATCTATCTTGTGCAATATATTAAATGAAGTATCCAATGGATATATCCATATCCATGATGACCAGTGTCACTTGGTAGTAAGACTATGGATAGGGTAAAAGATATGACCATAAATAGATCCGTAGTCTGTTCCAGTCATGGGAATGAATGGAACAAGAGACTATCATTAACCTAGTTGTATGGCGGTGTCTTACCGGTCATTGGAAATGGGATGTCAACCAAGTTAATGGGTACATGCATAAGGGCCATGGTACTGGATAGATCCACTTAACGAGAAATCCACATGGTATAGTATCACAAGTGATTCTCGTGTAGTACTTGTATGAATCCTTTGACCTGACCATATGATGGTGTTGCATGTGAGGTCGCATACTTAGGGGTACGCCTAAAGGGCCTGTAATAAGGTGCCAAGTATGGGTACTTTCGGGTATGTTACTTAGCATGGTAATGCTATGGATATGCAGAAGGGATTTGTCACTCAGTAGTCCACTAAGAAGATATCACCGGCCTCTTGATGAATGTGACTGATAAGAGTGTGGCCACACCCAAACAAGTTTGGAACTTATTTGTGAGCTTCAATACATTCAGGATCAAGTTAATGTCCGGACACAAAAGAGGGTGATCAATCCATGCCTCTGTGCCGGACACCGATATCAATGACATGGGATATACAAGTTTAAACTACAGGGTTATGATAACAGTTAGACTGCCATCTCCATCTTAATTGGGGGATGCAGTGGCTTGCTAGAGCCCAACTGCAGTCTGTGGGACAAAGGCCCACTGCCAACATAAAGATGGGCCCACGGGATCGTACATATTGAGCGACTGAACACCGACTTAAGGAATCATATGTATACTTGGAGTATACGCTCTTGAGTGAGAGGTATATATATTAATTATATTATAAAGAACAATTGGATTGATCCTAATAATAAAATTAATATATCTTATTGGCTCTTCATAATTAATTGGATTAATTATGAGATTATTTCCTAGGCGGAAATATTCATATGTATAGGTTTACATATGATTTTATTTTGTGAAGATCTAATTTTAATTTGATGGATTAAATTAATTGGTCAAACTAATTTTAATTTAAATGTAAATAATATATTACTTGGTCTAATATATTAAATACATGGGTATATTAAAGTTAGGCTTCAAATTAATTTAAACCAGATTAATTAAAATAAGATTGGGCCTGAATTAAAAGAAGGAAGCCCGCACAAATAAGGAGCCAAGTTGGACCAAAATTCCCCTAGGGAATTTCGGCCCACCTGGGGTTAAAATAACCCTAGGAATTTCGGCCAAAGGGTGACACATAAGCATAGCCGAAATTTGTCTCTTCCTCCTCTCCATAGTTTGTGTTTTCCGACGCTAGCACGGGTGGTGTTCGTTAGGCGTTCGTGTATGTGAACGAGGAGGGATTCTATATTGATTCCTGCAGTCTGTATCCATCTCTTAAAGAGATATTACGGGTAAGAATATTATCTCTTGTGATTAAATTTTGTTTTTTTCAATTTCCATTTCAATTGCTCCTGGGCACGGATTTGAGGAAATCATCACGTTCTTCCGCTTTTATCGAGTGATTTCCGGTAAAGAATACCAACAATTGTAATGTGAGGATGAGAGCTTTTTATCTTTTATTCGATTGAGTTGTATAATCGGCCTCTACTATTCTTTTGTATATTTTGGATGTATGCTTTATTTTTCCTGAAATTTATTTTCTGCATTCTGATTTAGCACGGGCTAATAAAATAAACAAATTAGGGTTAGTAAAGATAATAAATTGAATAAATATGGTTTTATAAATAATAAATGAATACAAGCTTGAGGTTAAGTAGGTAAGTTACCCGAACCCTGAATCTCTGGATTAGGTACAGCAGTCTACACTCGGTAGGGAGCTGTACTAGAATTTCCCAGATGAGCTGATCAGGGTGGCGACTCTATCACTGATCTCGAGATTTAGGTTTCGAGGTCTTTAAGTTATAAAATGGGAAAATGTTTTCTACAAAGGAATTTCCAAATTAAATCAATAGTTTTCCCTAACTCTAGATAAACCAAACCCGCTTTTCCCAAAACATCACTAAACGAGTTCTTTCTTTCGTTTCCCCCGGTTCGCTACATAGTGTCCCTTTTTTTCCCTTTTCGTGAAAAAAGTCATCCGCTCACAGTGGCGACTCTGCTGGGGAACACCAAGTTTCTTTAAAAGTTTTTTATAAACTTAAGGAACTTAGGCAACTATTGAAATATAACCTCGCTTGTATTCGCTTATTGATTTATAAATACCATATTTATTCATACCTTTGCATATCATGACATTTTATTCTTCTCAACCCCTAAAATACACTGATTAGCCCCGGTTTACTCAAGAAGGTGGACTACCTCTACCAACAGGATTGGAGACACCCAACGTGGTAAACCACTCATAGCCCCGCATGACCTTACATCGTGTTATACAGTGGGGAAGTGTTTATTTGCTATAGGAGCCTGTACGACCCTTGGTTTGACTTTGGCCCACATATAATGGCTTAGTAACTTCCCTTAGGATTACCAAAACATAAATGTAAAATTGAATGATTGAGTGTGCGCCTTCGGTATCCCCTATTAATGCCAAAGAGACCCAACACCTAGGAAGAATGCGTGACCAATCAAAAGGAGAAATAAGGTTGGTAGGGAGAGCATATTTTTGCATGTGCTAACGTTTGTTACATGGTGATTTTCTCTTTACTTTTTCACGAAGCATTAAAAATGCATAATCATCTCATGTGTTATTTTTAACCACATTTTCAAGCAGCCATCTTCCAACATATATGCATGACTTGCATCTTAACCACATTTTCGTGCAACCATTCGTATTTTCATATGACATATGCATCAACGTCATATCATCCCACCTAATAAAGGAAGTGTCAAGAGTGCTGTGAGCGCGGGTTTTTTCCCGACCTCGATGATGAAAGCTATTGTTACCTTTTTCACGGATAAACGTGAAGTGGATACGGACCGACCAGGACGACGTCGGAAATGTCCCGGATAGCCCGGAGGTGTGTGACAAGTCCTAGTACGGAACCCTGAAGAATTCGAGCGGATATTTAAGAAAACCGAAAAACAAACCAAAGAAAATAAGTGAAAATGTAATTTTCTGGGCCTTACAGCCGCTCGGCTGTAAGCTACAGCCGCCTAGCTGTAAGCTACAGCCACGCGGCTGTAATCTCATTATTTCCTTTTTTGGGCAAAATCAGCATTTAATTATGTTTTTAAGCAAAATAGGAATTTTGGCACTACAGCCGCTCGGCTGTGACCTACAGCCTCCCGGCTGTAGACTACAGTGGCACGGCTGTAATCGTCAGTTTTCTTTTTTTGACGAAATCAGCAATTAATTCTGATTTAATACTAAAACAGGAGATATTTAAAGATCCTAATCGGGAATTAGGGTACCAGGGAGGCAGAAAAAGCAAAAAAAAAGAGAGAAACTTAGGGAGAAAAAGAAAGAAAAAAAATCATCACATAGTTTTTTAGGGTTTTTAACACAACATAAAAAAAAAAGTTAGACAAAAAAAGAAAAAAAAGGGTTAGAAGAAGAGGGAACACTCGAAAATCAATCCTAGAATCTTCCTCGTGGTTCCGTTCGGTTCGTAAGACATACTTTGCTCGGGTTGTCCGTGACTGTGGGACGTTTCTGGCATCCAAATCTCTTTTTTGTGGTCCAAGCGCTGGAACACACACAAGGTAATTTTCTGAGAGGCCTTAAAAATCCATTCTGTTCATCTTGGTTGTGATTCAATTGCATGATTTGAGTTTTTCGCGGTTGGTTGTTTTTTTTTTTTTTTGTTAGACTATAGCCGCCCAACCCAAAATCACAGCCGCCCGGCTGTAGCCTACAGCCGCGCGGCTGTGACCTAAAGGGGCGCGGTTGTAGTTCTTTTTTCATTTTTCTTTCTGTTCTGTGGGAGTTTTCTGATTACAGCCGCCCCAAATGGTCACAGTCGCCCGGCTGTAACCTACAGCCGCGCGGCTGTAATGCTCTGTATTAGATTTTTTTTATTTTTTTTTGAATTTTTTATGATTACAGCCGCCCCATGTGATCACAGCCGCCCGGCTTTAACCTATAGCCGCACGGCTGTGACCTATAGGGGCACGGCTGTAACCTACAGGGGCCGAAGCTCCATCGGCCCAAATCGATCGATAACGCTCCCACTCTTCAATTAAATGTGTTTTTCATATCTGTTATCGATCCAATCACATCCCTGCATGCTTCGATTCCATGTTCTTCATTTTTTTATGGGTGGATGTGATGAAATTTGATGATTTTGGACGATTAGGGATTTCCGGATTCGATTTGGCCCATTTCGGGTCTCTTCTGTCGGTTTTAATATTTTTCTAGAAATCCTAGATCGCCCAGAATCGTCAAACTTTGCAAAACGATCTTTGAAAAAGCGAAAAGTAAGTTGGAATCGATTCTGGAGCATTACAGCCGCCCGGCTGTAATATGGGCAGAATTACAGTTTTGCCCTTTTGGGCCCCAAACTTGTAATTTTGCATTCTTTTCCCATTGAAAAATGAATTTTGGTGTGTTTGCATACTTTTGGACCCTAGATGGATGTTTGTTTTAGGCCCACACACGAACAGGACCCCCGGGTCCCGGGATATCCGGCCCGCTAAAGTTGGATAAATGTATGTAAATGAGCCAAACCGCTTTTAAAACCGATTTTTTATCCATGAAACCTACAGGGCGTTTAAAAAACCGTTTTCCAGGTCTAACCGGGCCGACTGGTCGGATCTACTCGGTTACCCCCTTTGCATGATCCCGTTTCCTAAAATACCCCTATTCTGTCCTATATGAGTCCTTGTTGTGATTTATTTATCTGTGCTAATCGTATTTGGATGCAGCTTTTGTTTTTGTGTTATTTTTATTTTTGAATGTATTTTATAGATTAAATCGTGTATCTAGGCGATTGTAATTTTTTTTAGATCATCATGTATAATAGGCGATTGTAAAAGGTGAGGATGAGAGTTTTTCTTTTTCTCGGGTTGTATAATTTGGCCTCTGATTTACTTTTCTGCACTTTTACTTTTCCGTATTTTTATTTTGGTTTTATATTTATGTCATATGTGTGAGCATTGGCTAATAATAAAAGAAGGGATAAAATGAGTAGAATTAAGTGAATGAAATGTCATATTACGAAATAATGATTAAAAATTAGTGAGGATTAGTAGATATGTTGCCCGAACCTCGAATCTCTGGATTAGGTACTGCATCTACACTTGGTAGGGAGCTGTACCGGAATTTCCCGGATGAGCTGATCCGGGTGGCGACTCTGTATCTAATCTCGAAATTCGTGTTTCGAGATCTTTAAGTTAAAATGGGATTTTCTAAAAACCTATCTTTCTAAAATTCACACTTACAACTAAGTTTTCTACAAAATACTTTTTCAATAAAATGAAAGGTTTTTTTTTAAGAGAGATTAAAAACCCGTTTTTAAAACCAAGATATCAGCACCCAAAAAGAAAATCCCCGGTTCCCGCTTCACCACGCGTTCCGAAAATGGTCGTCCACTGGGGATTAACGGTTTCTTCAAAAGAGTTTTCACAAAAAACTTAAGGAACTTAGGCAACAATTGAAGTATATCCTCACTTATAGTTGATTATTAAATCATAATTCAATATTTCATTCACATTGCATAAAGCATGACATTTTCTCTTCTTAAATCCTTCCAACACTTATTTAAGCCCGGTTTATTTCTAAAGGTGACCAACCTCTTCCGCTAGGATTGGAGGCACCCGAGGAGGTAAACCACTCATAGCCTTGTACGAACCCCTTTGTTTGGACCCTTGAGTGGGGAGAAGTGAGGAGTATATTTTCACTATGGGAACCTGTACGACCCTTGGCTTGACTCATACCTTAATGTAATGGCCTAGCAACTTCCCTTTAGGATTACCAAAACCATATACTTGAAAATAGACATCGAGAGTACGCCTTTGGTATCCCCTGTTGATGCCAAAGAGACCCAATACCTAGGAAGAATGCGAGACCAATCGAATGGAGAAATAAGGTTGGAAGGGTGAGCATATTTTTGTGTGTGTGCTAACATTTGCTCTGTGGTTGTTTTATTTTCAACCTTTTCATACAACATAAACACACATCACACGTATGCCATATTCTAATCACTTTCTTTGTGCAGCCATTTTAGAGCATCCTCATACATGTGTGTTATACTAACCATATTTTCGTGCAGCCATAACCATTTTCCGTATGCCACATTCATTTTGCGTGTCATACATTCTAACCACGTTCTTGTGTAGCCATTTGCATTTTTGTATGACATAGGCATCCACATCATTTCATTTCATTAAAAATGTAAGGATGTTCTAAGTATGCCCTTCACGACCATTTCATATCATAACATATCGGGAGTCCCCAAGGCTACCCGTACTCCGCCTATGCACTAGTTTGCATTTGGCCATCACATCACATTATTAGAAGACCACAATGGTTTTAGGCTTGCATTTGTGTGATGGACCACACGAAATCATCACATCTTGATTCATTCACATTTGGTGTCATGGAGACGCCTTAGTTTTGCTTGCGTGTCCCAATCCATATCGGATTGTTACATAACATCGACAACCCATTTGAGATACTCCACGAGTGCCGAGCTAGTTTTCATATTAAGACATTTCATAGCACCCCTAAATCATGTAAGGTGTTCCACGAACACCGAAATGCTATCCGTGTTTTGATTCGCACGTGACTTGTATATGACATCACTTCATGTTAAGATGCTATAAAAGCATCGAGTGTCTATCTGCGGGACGGTTCCCTCAAGACCATTTCACGTCATCACATTGACCTACAAAGTGTCAAACTTTTGTCCGTGTGTCGGCACACATGCGACCATTTCACGACATCCCCTAGGTGCCCCAAAGGCACCGAACCTCTGTCCGTGTGATGGCTCGCACATGACGTTATTGCATTGTCTTGTGTGTAGCATAGGGTATGCTTGGAACATCCAAAGCAAGAGAAAGAAAAGCACTAAAACTATCTGTAGCATCATCCACATCCATGCAGCATCATCCAAACATGAGCATAAAAGTACCATTTAGAGTGTCGAGTCTAGGACCACGACATCAATCCGAAACTCTAACCTCATGCTGATTGTGCAGTTTGGAGTCGCATCTCGGGAAGGTTAATTCGAGTTGAATCAGAACCAAACACACCAGTTCAGTTAATTCGATCAGAACTGGTCACCGTGGAAGGAATCAGTTTAGGGTCGAATTCAGACAGGGAAGTCGAAGTTCAGTTGCCTACTCTACCGGTTGACAGTTAGGCGTTGTTAGAAGAGGTTAAGAGAGCAAACATGGCTGACGGAAACAGTGGAAACAGTGGAAACAGTGGAACCATGCCCTTCGACATGGCTGCCTTTATGAGGAGCTTCTTAAGCTCAGATGAGTTTAGGGCTACCCTTAGGGAGCAGGTGCAGGCGGTGATGACTAGCCTCCCTGTTCCAGTTGTCCAACCAGCCCAGACCTCGGTTGGGAACGGAGGACGATAGCCTGTTCAAGCCACTAATGGAACCGGGGGGAATACTCCTAGCAGGATTGGCGGAGTTGCCAATCACAGAGAACCGGACCGTCAGTCCGAAGAGGATGAGGCTTTTGAGAAGGTGAGGGAAGCCTCGATTGAGTCGATGCTGGAGAAACGGCTCAACTAGAAATTTTCAGACATAGATGCTATGATGCCCAAGCTGAAAGAAATGGTCCACTTCAATCCTATCAAGTTTGCTGATCCCGCGACGTTAGTTGCTGATGCAGAAGGATAGCTCCCGGCTAGTTTTCATATGCTATACCTCCCTCCCTACACTGGGGAAGGACCACCGGAAGCCCATTTGGATAGCTATGTGAGATTGATGACCAGTATGGGGATTGGAAAAGGTCATCTTCTGAATTTGTTCCCTACTACTTTGAGGGGCGCTGCAGCAAAGTGGTACATGAAGACGCCATTGTACACCCGTTCCACTTGGGAAGACTTAGCCGATGCTTTTGTGAAACAATATGCTTACAACACCCAAGTTAAGACAACTCTCGAGGATTTGGAGAGGATCCGCCAAAAGCCGAATGAGTCCTTCCCGGCATATTACAAACGGTGGATGGATGTGCAGGTTTTGGTGGATGGGGCACCGAAGTTGGAATCTTTAATTGTGAAGCTTGTGGATGGCAGCTTGCCCCAATATAAGGACAAAATGAAGCTGAAGAGATTCCACTCATTCAATGAGGTGGTGGAATTTGCCAAACGTATCGAGCGATACCAAGAAGAGGAACAGAGGGGCAAGCAGGGTTTAGGCTCCTATAGAAACAACCAGGGGTACTCCCAAGGATACAAGAGTGGAAGTTCCGAGACCACTGCGGCAGGACCTAGTTCAAGGACGACACCAAAGGCAGCCTCTATTGAAACTCAGGAAGCAGAAGTAGCTGCTGTGAATCAAGGGAGGGCAAATGTTCCAAGAATCACCAGTCCGTGGGCTGAGTCAGTCAGTCGAATCTTTGCCAAGTGTAGGAAGGCAGGGGTGCTGCAGAGTTTGAGGCCATTCTCGCCTCCAGCAGAGGCAGATAAAGATAATTTCTGTTCCTACCATGTAATGACGGGTCACCGTACGAACGAGTGTACCCAATTGATTAAAGCCATCAAAAAGCTGGTCATAGATGGCAAGATAGTAGAGCCGGCTCTGAAACCGAATGTGTAGAAGAATCCACTCCCCACCTTTGGTAGCCAAGTGAACATGGTGCAGTCAGGCCTGCCAGCCAATTACGTATTCGCCCAGATCATTAAGGTGAATCCGAGTGTACGAGCTGTATTGGTAGAAAAAGAAGAGCCTGAGGTGTTTGAAGAGCAGACTGCGGCGGTAAGGGACAAGATGGGTCCTATTGATTTAGATGACTTTGAGGCGGAAGACGAGTATGATGAGTTTGAGGTGCAAGAGTTGAAGCCAATTTACCCGGTGGAGACAAGAAGAGGGACTTTAATAGAGAAAGATGGGCCGGTGATGCATATCACTAGGAGCGGTAGGGTTTATCAACCCATTAGTGCTCCACCTCTAGCACCCCCAAGAAGGAACACGACACCGGTGCAGAACAATAACCCAGTGGTTAAGGAAGAAGATATGGTTATGGACCAACTGAAGAGGACACCGGCCCGTGCCAGTGTGTGCCACTTGCTTATGGAATCCAAGAGACACCGAGAGGCTGTGGTAAAGCAACTGATGGAGATGGATGCTAACCCCACCATGTCCCCTGATGAGGTGTGTGCAATGATAAGGGGAGCGGAGTTGAAGGTTAATAAGGCCCCGGAGATTAGTTTTGGGGTAGAGGACCTCCCACTTGAAGGTGTGAATCACAATAGGGCCTTGTACTTAAGGGTGGAAGTCATGGATAAAATAATGCCAAGCGTGATGGTGGATGATGGCTCGGCCTTGAACATTTGTCCTTCTCAGGTCCTACCTTTCCCGGGGGTGAGTCCTGAAGCTCTTTGCCGGTCCAACGCTGTAATCAGAGCTTATAATGATAGTAAAAGAGCTGTCTTGGGGACCTTTGAAACGGAAGTCAAAGTAGGGGAGGTTAAATCGAAGGTGTTATTTACTGTGATCGATATTCATGTCACCTTCTCTCTACTCTTAGGTAGACCATGGTTCCATGCTTTAGGAGGAGTTCCATCTACTTTGCACCAGAAAGTAAAGTTCTTAATCAGAGGGAAAATAGTAACGGTGGAAGCGGATGAGCCTTCTGTGGTAGCCGCATTGAGTGCTACCGAGCAGCCGATGACTGGGTTTCAGATTGCTGTGATTGCTAACAAGCCTAAGTTTCCAGACTGGATTCATAGGTATTTTGCTAAACAGAATTATGAGCCGGGAAAGGGATTAGGGGCCAAGCAACAAGGAATCCCTGAGTTTAACATTGAGGCTGGGAAGTACCGACAATTCGGGCTGGGGTATCAAGAAGGAAGGGCCAAGCAAGAAAGGAAGAGTGTGAATCTGGTGGATACTTTTGTCCAGGCCACAGAATCAGTATATGATGGGACTCCTGAGCCGGTAATTATAGAGGGAGGTAAACTCCCTGGGTTTGAAATTTTTACTGATGTGGTGGATTTCAGCAAGTATGGAGTAGAGCCGGTTGTGAACATGCTGCGTGTCGAAGCTGGAGCTGGAAACAAGGGGGTTCAGAATTAGAAAGATGTTGACCAAGTCAGGATTGAATTCGGGAATAAGGGAGAAGCTTTCAAGAAGACAGATCTGGTGAGAAGTGAGATGGAAGTGGCTATGGGGGCCATTACGAGAGCATTGTCCACCTTAATGAAACCAAGCAAGGGTGTAGAAGAGAAGACATCACCTGTGGGAAAAACACATGAAGACCTGGTGGAAGAAGCGGTAAAGGAACTCACTAAGCTAGTTATGAGGGGCAAGGCTCAAATGACAGAGGAAGAGCTGACTGACAAACAGAAAGAAGACCTGGAAGGAGACCTGGGATACTTGTTCGAAGAGGTCGACTGTGCTGCGGTTGATGAAGACCCTCCGCATATGGAGGATGGAAACTTTTTGAATGTATCTGCTTTTTCTATTTTCGATGTGAACAATTCTGCCTATAAGGCATACAATGCAATAAAATCTGATTTTGCTTACTTGTGTGATGTTTTTCCGGATGGAACCGTGCATACATACAAACATTCATTTAATGTCTTTAGCATACATGATGCATCATTGCATGAAATGAACCTAGGGATAGATGATGTGTTGGAAATGCCCTAGTCCTGAGGCTTTGGTCCTTGTATTTGTACTATACATTTATTGGATTTATGTGTTGTACTCATTTGTGTCATTAATAAAGGCATCAATTCATTTATTATATCTATCTTGTGCAATATATTAAATGAAGTATCCAATGGACATATCTATATCCATGACGACTAGTGTCATGCACTTAGCAGTAAGACCATGGATAGGGTAAACGATATGACCATAAATAGATCCGTAGTCTGTTCCAGTCATGGGAATGAATGGAACAACAGACTATCATTAACCTGGTTGTATGGTGGTGTCTTACCGGTCATTGGACATGGGATGTCAACCAAGTTAATGGGTACATGCCTGGGAGCATGGTACTGGATAGATCCACTAAACGAGTAATCCACATGGTATGGTATCACAATGGATTCTAGTGTAGTACTTGTATGGATCCTTTGACCTGACCATATGATGGTGTTACATGTGAAGTCGCATACTTAGGGGTATGCCTAAAGGGCCTGTAATAGGGTGCCAAGTATGGGTGCTTTCGGGTATGTCACTGAACATGGTAATGCTATGGATATGCAGAAGGGATTTGTCACTCAGTAACCAACTGAGAAGATATCACCGGCCACTTGATGAATGTGACTGATAAGAGTGTGGCCACACCCAAACAAGTTGGAACTTGTTTGTGAGCATCAGTACATTCAGGATCAAGTTAATGTCCAGACACGAAAGAGGGTGATCAATCCATGCCTCTGTGTTGGACACCGATATCAATGACATGGGATGTACAAGTTTAAACTACAGGGTTACGATATCAGTTAGACTGCCATCTCCATCTTAATTGGGGACTGCAGTGGCTTGCTAGAGCCCAACTGCAGTCTGCGGGCCAAAGGCCCGCTGCCAACAAAAAGATGGGCCCACGGGATTGTACACATAGAACGATAGAATGCAGACTTAAGGAATTACTTGTATACTTGGAGTATACACAGTGGAGGGAGAAGCATGTATATATTAATTATATTATAAGGATCAATTGGATTGGTCATAATAATAAAATTAATATATTCTATTGGCTCTTCATAATTAATTAGATTAATTATGAAATTATTTCCTAGGTGGAAATATTCATATGTATGGGTTTACATATGATTTTATTTTGTGTAGAGTTAATTTTAATTTGATGGATTAAATTAATTGTCAAACCAATTTTAATTTAGATGTAAATAACATATTACTTGGAGTAATATATTAAATACATGGATATATTAAAATTGGGCTTGAAATTAATTTAAACCAAAGTAATTAAAATTAGACTGGGCCTAAATTAAAACATGGAAGCCCGCACAGAATAGAGAGGAGCCAAGATGGGCCTGAATTCCCCTTAGAGAATTCGGCCAACCCTAGGTATAAATACCTAGGGTTAGAAATTTCGGCCACCTCTAGTACATTCACTCCTAGCCGAAATTTCCCTAGCTCCTCCTCTCCATTGTTTTGTTTTTCCGACGCTAGCACGGGTTGCATTCGCCAAGCGTTCGTGTATGTGAGAGTGGAGGAATTCTATTTTGAATTCTGCAGTCATCATCCATCTCGGAAAGAGATTTTTCTGGTAAGAAATTTAATCCCTTTCTATTTGATTTTAAGTTTTTCAATTTCCACTTCAATTGCTCCTGGGACTAGATTTGAGGAAATCACCGCGTTCTTCCGCTTTTATCGGGTGATTTCCGGTGAAAAATCCCAACACGATGAACCAAAGATGGTATCCGTCTCGAAAGACCTCACGCCTGATGAGAGAAAAGAACTTGTAAAAATCCTGCAAAAACACATCAAAGCATTCGCTTGGTCCTACGACAACATGCCTGGGGTTGACAGAGAAATTGCAGAGCATAGAATCCCAACAGATCCGAAGATGAAACCGGTAAAGCAGAAACTCAGACGGCTTCGACCAGAATGGGCTGAAAAGGTTAAGGAAGAAGTAGCCAAACAGATAAAGGCCAAGTTCTTAGAAGTGGTAGAATATCCAAAGTGGTTGGCCAATGTCGTACCAGTTGCAAAGAAAGACGGTCGAGTAAGGGTTTGTGTGGATTACCGTGATCTGAATAAGGCGTCTCCCAAAGATGACTTTCCACTCCCGCATATCAACGTTCTAATTGACAGTGCCGCCAGGGCAGCAATGTATTCCTTCATGGATGGGTTTTCGGGATACAATCAGATTTTGATGAATGTGATCGACAAAGTAAAGATAGCCTTCATCACAGAATGGGGAGTTTACTGCTATAGGGTTATGCCTTTTGGTTTAAAGAATGCCAGAGCAACTTATCAGCGGGCGGTCACGACACTTCTGCATGATACGATCCACAAAGAGGTCGAGGTTTATGTGGACGATATGTTGGTAAAATCGATGACCCGGGAGGAGCACCCAGCCATCCTGGATAGATTTTTAAATAGGATCGAGAAGTACAATCTTCGCCTCAACTCCAAGAAATGTGTATTTGGAGTCACTTCAGGAAAGTTGCTTGGTCATGTAGTTAGCCAGAAAGGGATTGAGATGGATCCGGATAAGATTAAGGCCATCAGGGATATACCGGCGCCACAATCGGAGAAGGAAGTAAGGTCATTTCCCGGGTCACTACAATATGTCAGTCGGTTTATTGCGAGATTGATAACAGTTTGCGAGCCAATTTTCAGACTGCTGAAGAAGAACCAGCCTGTGAAATGGAACGAGCATGTTAGATAGCCTTTGATAGAATTAAGACTTATTTGATGAATCCCCCAGTTCTAAAACCTCCAATACCAGACAAGCCTTTGATTCTGTACTTAGCCATTGAAGAGACTTCTGTGGGAGCCATGCTGGTACAAGAGCAAGAGGATGGGTGTGAGCATACGATCTATTATTTAAGCAAGAAGCTACTAGAGTATGAGACTAGGTATACGATAGTAGAGAAAACTTGTGCTGCTATGGTATGGTTGACAAAGAAGTTAAGACACTACTTCCAGTCATACAAGGTTCAGGCAGTGGCCAAGGTGGATCCCATGAACTACTTATGCCAAGCTCCAGTATTAGCAGGAAAGTTGGGTGATGTACTTCGATTGGGCGGTGAATAAACATGGCACAAGCTTGGGGGTAATCATTGCTACACCCGAAGGAGAAATCATTAGTCTGGCAAGGCGACTTAACTTTCCAGTGACCAATAATGGGGCCGAATATGAAGCCTGTCTCTTTGGTATCGATGCCTTGATCACGCTGGGGGCAAACGAAGTACTAGTTATCGGGGATTCAGCCTTGGTGATTCGGCAGGTAACCGGAGACTGGGAAATAAAGGAAGAATCGCTCCGACCCTATCTCGAGTTGGTTTGGGAAAGGGCAAGGGTATTCGGTCAGTGTGAATTCCGACATGTACCGAGGGAGGAGAATCAGATGGCAGACTCTTTGGCTACATTGTCATCAATGTGGGAAGGCCCCCGAAAACAACCAATACAGCCGGTCATCCTGGAAATTGCTCAAAACCCATGCTATTTGTCAGTCAATATGGTTGCAACTATTGACGCACGTCCTTGGTATTATGACATTCTATTGTTCATGCAGAACAGTCAATATCCTGAAGGCACCAATGAATCTGATAAGGTTTCCCTCAGGAGATTAGCAGCACAGTTCCGGATATTTGAGAATCAACTTTTCAAGAGGACAGCTAACGGAGTTCTTCTGAAGTGTATCACGGAGGAGCAAGCAGTCGTGGTTATGAAACAGATACATTCCGGTGCTTGTGGCCCGCACATGAATGGTTTGGCTTTAGCAAAGAAGATACTGAGGCAAGGATACTTTTGGCTCACTCTGCAAGCCGATTGTATCGAGGAAGTTAAGAAATACCATGAATGTCAAGTGTGTGGAGACCTCAATCATCTTCCCCCGCTTGAACTTTAAGTATCTTCGACTCCATGGCCGTTCGCAGCTTGGGGTATAGACATAATTGGAGAGATAAGGCCGCCTGCTTCAAATGGGCACCGATTCATTGTTGTGGCTGTAGATTATTTTTCCAAGTGGGTCGAAGCAGAATCATTCGCGAATATCACTGCCAAGAAGATGGCCAAATTTATAGAAAGGAACATCTTCGCAAGATATGGGATCCCTCATCATGTCGTGACCGATAACGAGGTACAATTCCAAGGGATAACGGCACAGTTACTCCAAGAGAAAGGGATCGAGCACCACAAGTCATCCCCGTATAGCCCACAAGCCAATAGGGCGGTGGAAGCAGCCAATAAGTCCATCAAAAAGATTCTGTCAAAGATGGTGGTAACCTACAGAGATTGGGCCGACATGTTACCATTGGCTTTGTGGGGATACCGAACAAGCATCAGAACCCCTACTGGAGAAAATCCGTATTCACTGGTTTACGAGATGGAAGCAGTGTTACTGGTAGAGATGGAAGTCAGATCGTTAAGAGTGGTCATGGAGGCATAGTTGCCGGAGTCTGATTGGCTTCAGTCGAGATATGAACAGCTAGCACTGATTGACGAAAAGCGTCTTCAGGCTTTAGATCTGTTGCAAATGTACCAACAGCGGATGGCTAGGACATACAACAACAAGGTTCACCATCAGAAGCATCCATTTAAGGCAGGGGATCTGGTACTCAAGCAGATGAACAGACCAACACAGATGTGCGAGGGAAATTCAAGCCGAACTGGGAAGGTCCGTATGTAATCAAGAGGGTGCTTTCGAAAGGTGCTGCAAAAATTATGGATATGGACAGAAACGAATTCGTTAACCTCATCAATTAGGACAAGCTGAAACACTACTACGTGTAAAAACAAAAAGGGGTCCGGTGGATTGAAAACCAAAAAGGCGGTCCACGTAAAAATTAGGACAGTCCGATGGGTTGAAAACCGAAAAGGCGATCCATGCAGAAATTAGGACAGAGAGGTGAGGATTATCAACTGGAAAATCTGCAAAGACTGGTTGGTGACAAGCGTGGCTTCAGTCGAGACTTATACCATCGATAATTCTATCCATAGTTCATTTCATCACTCGATGTACATTGTGCTAAAACATTATTTATGAATGAATGAATGAATGTTCGGTTTTGTTCGCTTAAATGTCCCAAGTTCATTTGCAATTCAGATTATTCTATGCATATTTATCTTTATATATCTTCTGCATATCTAACATCCATAGATAAAAAAAAAAGAGGAGTCCGATAGATTGAAAACCCGAAATGGGCGGTCTATGCAAAAGATAGGACATAAAGTAAGGTCTGCTGAATTGAAAACCCAAAAAAGGGCAGTTCGGGCAAAAATAAAGACAGTCCGATAGGCCGAAAACCCAAAAAGGGCGGCCTATGCAAAAATTAGGACAAGCAATAAAAAAAAAGAAAAGAAGAGTCATACAGCAGTAATCAATCTTAATCATCTAGAGGCCAAGATACCACAGCGTCAGTGCCTCACGTCCTCGCCGGGTGGGACAGCCGACCAGATCTGCCAACCAAGCCCTGTAGCAAGCATCTGTCTCTATGGAGGCAAGATTATCATACTTCAGGACCTCAGTACGAGTAGGATGCATCCACTGGTGTTGCACATGCCGAGGCCATGGTGATGTAAACACCCCGCACTCAGTAGCACACAAAGATCGAGGAACTCCTTGTAGTTGCCCATACTGCCTGCACAGCTGAGCAGGAGAGTGAAAGTCACACTGGTCAACCCAAGCAACTGGACACCTCTGGCCCAGGTCTCAGTAGTCACATCAGTAATATCCCACCAAGGGCAGACCCATCGGATAAAGGCGTCGGATCGCCTCCTTAGCCAGTCAAACCAATGCTCCATGGACATGAAACCGAAATCTGGAAGCTCGATGTGCCGAAACCAATAGCGCTTTGGAGCATATCTCGGACGAGGTGCAGGAGGACTCAAGAGACATAGCTTCTCCATCAGCCAAATCTGCAGGCGGTTTAGTCAGGATGAAGGGGCAATGAATGTTTAAATTCAGAAAGAAGCAGAACTGAAGCATACCTGAAGTAGAAGGGGAGACCCACAGCTCTCAATAGGAGAATCAGAATGGATGGAGTCTAAGTGTATCAAGGTCTCAGCTAGAACAACCCCCATGAAAGATGCACCCTGAGACGCCTGAGTCACTATTGAAGCCAGCCTAAGACTACAAGTATCATCTTAGGACTCGCACAGATAGCAAGCCGTCAGTAACAGACCCATCAGCGGAGCCCACTCAGGGCAGTGGGAGATAAAGTGAAACACAAGTCAGTAACGACAGAAAGACTAAGTCTGGATGAGGTAGACTTACCAGTAAGTGCACGACCTATGCCTGCCACAGAAGGAGCGAACTAACATAGGAATGTGTGGGCATCATCATAATCGGGGTCGGGAACAGCCAACCGGACCCCCCGGGGGCAGGGAACACAGAGAATGGCACTAAACTCCTCTATCAAGGGGCATAACTCTTGACCGGAGAAACGTAACATATGATCCATCAGATCCCAAAAGCTGACAGCTGCATCGAAGAAGACCCGGTTCGGGGTCAAAGCGATGTAACACCTGAGATACTGTAAGCTAAAGGGTGCAAGTAGGGCCCAATTAGAAGAGCGGATCGTACCCCAGTAGTCCCAGAGTCATCCTCTAAGCTGATCCATGCTAAAAGAGAAGCAAAAGAAGAAGAAGGACTGAAGAATGAGTGGGGCGGCTGTAGTATGTGGGGCAGCTGTAATGCGCTACAGGGGCTCGGCTGTAACACATGGGGTGGCTGTAATATTTATAGGGGCTCGGCTGTGTTGAAGAAAGCTTGCAAAATCGATGTGGGATGGACTTTTTGGCATGGGGCGGCTGTAACTGCTACAGGGGCGCGACTGTAGCCTACAGGGGCACGGCTATAATGTCTACAGGGGCTCGGCTATGCTGAAGAAAGCTTGAAAATCGATGTGGTATTGACTTTTTGGCATGGGGCGGCTGTAGTTGCTACAGGGGTGCGGCTGTAGCCTACAGCCGCACGACTGTAGTATGTGAGGCGGATGTAATGGCTACAGGGGCGCGGCTGTAGTGCAGATAATCCTCTGTCTATGGCCTTTTATGATTTTTGATGAATATGATTGCGAAAATAAGGGTTCTAAAGATCACCTTTCAAAGAAAACAAGGGTTCTGAAGATCGCCTTTCAAAGAAAACAAAGTATAAAGGCACCAAGATGCGTCCTGGACCCGACTGAATTGAACAAAAGAGCGATAAAATGTAAGAGAAGGCGAGAAAATACATGGATAAGAAGTACAAGTGTCATACAAAAGTTATGTACATCAGACATATCCAATACAAAACTAAATCAGATCCACACCAGGACCCGATATGTGCTAAGAAGAATCATCGTTATCCTCATCATCTTCTGCCTCGTCATCATCGTCTTCGTCATCGTCTGCATCTCCCATCCGGACGTTCCAGTCACCTGTCTGGTCTCTGAAGGTCTGATTCATGACCTCCAATTCGACGACTCGACGCCGCAATTGATCGTTCTCGACCCTCAAGCGAGCTGACTCACGATGCTCCATCCCGATCGTCGTCTGCTTTAGACAAAACATGAGGAACATCACATTACATATGCATCCATGCATACATGCATACATCAAAACATAAGCATATCATTATGTACAGGTACTTACTGTCCTAGCGGAATTGTCTCAAAAAGAGAGCACCCTCAGCGCATTAATGGCCTGACCCATGTACATACCTTGCATTATCGGGTTCTGCAAAGATTGGGATTCAGAGTATCAGCTAATGACAAAAGAAGGGGAAAATAGATGAGCAAAGATATACTCACATGTGTGGTGTCAGAAGGAATAGCCGGGGGAAAATTATGGTCTTACAGATGCAGATCAGCCCGATAAGATTGTTGGAAGTCATCATACAGCTGAATGGAGTCTTCGATTGGGAATTCAAGCCGACCATGCACGTATCCGACCTCGGGAGCCAGAGGAGCCTGGAAATCAAGAATGGGAATATCCTCTACAACGGCAGCAGAATCCACACCAGCGGCCCTGGGATCAGTAGTACGTGACCTACCTCCTCTTCCCCTAGCTGATGAAGAAGCACGTACCCGTCCACCACGGGAAGATGGCTGGGGTAAATTAAAAACCACAACGTTTAAAAAAAAAAGAAATTTAATTACCCCAGCGCCAGCACTAGCATCAGCGGATGGTGGGAGCAAGTGGACGGTGATGAAGCGGCTATAATCACCATCTACACTGCCGGCCTCATATCCAATACCATAGTGGTACGGATGCAACTCAACGGATAGCAGGTGAGGCCAGAATAACCCTACTGGTAGGGCAGCCGGGATCCTACGCGCCCCAGGACCAGAGCGCCAGTCGCAAGTCCTCTCCCCTAAGAACCACTCTTGGCCGAAGGGGCACTCCATCACGAAGCACCTGCTCGTGAGCGCCTGCGCATCAACAAGCTGCTAGGGCAAATTTTCCGCTTCCCGACTCCAAGGGGCCTTGACAATCTGAGATTAAGGAACTAGTCAGTTATATATATAAAAAATTATTATACCCCCTCGAACGTCATATCTCTCGGAGCCTACCGGCACTCCTCCTGGTTTTTATCAACCTCGCTCCAGACATATCCCATATAACGGCGGAGGCGGGGGAATTCAACCAAGGCGACCCCTTCAGGAATCTACACGATCGGGGGAGGGACGGAGCTGTACTCATAGACCCAAATCTGCGAGGGAAAATTTAAAGCAAGTTAGTTTGAAAAAAAAAAGAGAAAATGTTCAAGACACTCACGTGCAGCAGAATCCAAAAAGCCTTCAACTCCTTATGGGAGCCCCGAGCGCAGAGATCTAGAGCATAATAAAGTTGGGCCAATGCAGCCCGAGCCCAATTAAGGGTCCTCACAGACTCCAGGTCGATCAGTGAGGGCAGTAAAGCCAGATTCAGATTGCTTCGGCCCGTGGGGAAAAGAGTGGTGGGGAGAGCATGCAACAGGTACGCTCTAGCGTACTTCCTCTCATCACCAGCATCAAAGGTGGTTCCCTCCGGAAGCGCACGCTGCCACCCGAGCCAGTACTCAAGGATCCTACTATATTGGATCTGGCTCTCGAGAGAACTAATCCCAATCAGCGTGGATATCAGCTCCTGAGGATAGCCGCCATGCACGAAGACCTGATTGAAGTGAATCGTCTGGCCCGATAAGGGAAGGCCCGTAATAGCGACGATGTCCTCCGGGGTCACAGTGTATTCCCCGGAAGGGAAATGAAATGTGTGGGTGGAGTCCATCCACCTCTCCAAAAGTGCGGCCAAAAGCCCCCGACTCGTGCGAGGAGTGGTAATCGACATGCTGTGAACCAGTCGGTGCAGGCCGGTGGAGTTCATAATATCCTTCACCCCTTGAGGGAGACGCCTATACCACTTTAAAGCCTCTGTGATGGATCCGCTACCACAATGGCTGGATCTCGACTGCAAAATTAATAATCAGGGAGTTTATAAGCTTTTTAGAATGCATACACATCATAAAAATCGAAGAAACATTATTCGAATCGAAAAAAAATGGGGTTGCCTTAAATCTGAAGGCTACAGCCGCCCGACTGTAGGGCTACAACTGCACGGCTGTAACCCCCATGATCACAGCCGCGCGCCTGTGATCATACATGGGGCGGCTGTAGCTGCATTTTTTTGGCTCACTTGAGCTTTTTTCGTTTTTTCGGTTAAATGTCGTCCTAACTCAAGACAAACCAACAGTTAATCATCTTAGGGGCATAATCTACTTAAATCATGCATCAATTTCACATATTTTCCTCAATTTTGCAGAAATTGGAAACTTGGAAAAAGTTGGAAAGTTTGAGAAAACTAACCGGATTCGTGTAAGCATGGTTCGAAACTTGGAGTAAAATGGGCACCTGATCGTCGATCTTCACTCCACAGTATGCATCCTCCTCTTTTAACTCATAAATGCACTCAGTGGGTTCAAAGGGTAGAGTAAAGTTTCCTTCCGGGATCGAAAACCGAGTTTGAAACACGGAGTTGAGCAGCCAGGATGGGACGGAGGACTCTAGGCATCTTTCGCCTCATGGTTTCGGTTTGGGAGTAAGAAAATCGCCAAAAAGGAGAGTATTTTCATCCAAAAATGGGTGAATGGGGGCTGCCACATTGTGTGGCTTTTATGCACTCTTTCTCACCTACTACTACAGCTGAGCGGCTGTAGTTTTCAAAACTACAACCACGCGACTGTAGCACAGCTGCCCGGCTGTAGCTTTCTTTCTTTTAAAATTTGTTTCATTTTTTCCTTTCTGAAACTTGTTTTATATCCATTTGACCCTGAGAAAGGTAATTTTCTTGTTTTGTAGGCGTGAAGGAACAAGATTTTAGGCTCATATTCGTTCTCGATCGAAGGGGCAAAAATTTTTGTTTCCAAAATTATCGATCAAGGAACGAATACGCGCCCAAAACGACTTCAAAACTTCAAGTGTTGACAAAAATTCTCAGACCGATAAAGAACCATCTTCCTGGCTACATGAGCCCCGTGACGACATAATTATCCTTTCCTTCAAGTGACACATGCTTCACAAGAAGTGAAATGTCCAAAACGCCCTTCGGTTAATAACCACACCACCGGATGGCTAAGACATTTTCCCTTTAGCGATATGAGCTATATGGGAGACCAAGTCACCGACATATTTCTCCCCTTAATGACACAGGCTCCATTAAGGGTGAAATGGCTGAAATTCCTTCTGTCGGCCACCAAGCTGCCAAATGACCAAAATACCCCTTCCCACAAAAAAGGGAACACCAGATCACTAAAAACCCTTTTCTTTTGTGACATAGGCACCGCAAAAGACCAAACGACCAAAGTCTCCTTACTTCAAGGAATGTCAACTTCCCAAGTTGTAAAATTACCAAAATACCCTTCCCTTTTGTAGGCACTGAATGGCAAGGAGAATCCGATCTGAGCAAGTCCTCTGCTTCACAATGGAGTCGAAGCATGTCCCTGGCAAGTCAAACACGATCCGGGCAAGTCCCCTGCCTCACGATGGAGTTGAAGCATGTCTCTGGCGAATCAAACAATATTTGGGCACAGTCCTCTGCTTTGCAATGAAGTCTAAGCATGACCCTAGATAACGTCGGAACAATTCGGGCAAAGTCCTATACTTAGTATCAGAATCAAAGCAAGACCCTGAAAAAAATCAAATCAATTTAGGCAAGACCACTGTCTCAAAAGCAACCGAGACAAGTCCCTATATACATCCAAATAAGTCAGCATGAGGAGAACCCCTCAGGTACGTTCTCTCTTCCTTCTCACCGTGCTCCCTATCGTGAGACCAAACTCGAATCGGACACAAGCACCCGTTCAAGTCGACTTTGGTCGCGTGAGGGGCAGCCTGTGAGCACGGGTTTTTTCCTGACCTCGGTGATGAAAGCTATTATTACCTTTTTCACGGATAAACATGAAGCGGATTCGGACCAACCAGGACGATGTCGGAAATGTCCCGGATAGCCCTGAGGTGTGTGACAAGTCCTAGTACGGAACCCTAAAGAATTCGAGCGGATATTTAAGAAAACCGAAAAACAAACCAAAGAAAATAAGTGAAAATGTAATTTTCTGGGCCTTACAGCCACTCGGCTGTAAGCTACAGCCGCCCGTCTGTAATCTCCTTATTTCCTTTTTTGGGCAAAATCAGCATTTAATTCAGTTTTTAAGCATAATAGGAATTTTGGCACTACAGCCGCTCGGCTGTGACCTACAGCCGCCCGGCTGTAGACTACAGGGGCGCAGCTGTGACCTATAGCCGCGCGGCTGTAATCGTTAGTTTTCTTTTTTTGACAAAATCAGCAATTAATTCCGATTTAATACCAAAATGGGAGATATTTAAAGATCCTAATTGGGAATTAGGGTACCAGGGAGCCAGAAAAAGCAGAAAAAAAGAGAGAAACTTAGGGAGAAAAAGAAAGAAAAAAATCATCACATAGTTTTTTAGGGTTTTTAACACAAAAAAAAAAGTTAGACAAAAAAAGAAAAAAAAAGGGGTTAGAAGAAGAGGGAACACTCGAAAATCAATCCTAGAATCTTCCTCGTGGTTCCGTTCGGGGTTCGGAAGACACACTTTGCTCGGGTTGTCCGTGACTGTGGGACGTTTCTGGCATCTAAATCTCTTTTTTGTGGTCGAAGCGCTGGAACACACACAGGGTAATTTTCTGAGAGGCCTTAAAAATCCATTCTGTTCATCTTGGTTGTGATTCAATTGCATGATTTGAGTTTTTCGCGGTTGGTTCGTTTTTTTTTTTGGACTACAGCCGCCCCACCCAAGATCACAGCTGCCCAGCTGTAGCCTACAGCCGTGCGGCTGTGACATAAAGGGGCGCGGCTGTAGTTCTTTTTCCATTTTTCTTTCTATTCTGTGGGAGTTTTCTGATTACATCCGCCCCATATGATCACAGCTACCTGGCTGTAACCTACAGCCGCGCAGTTGTGACCTATAGGAGCGTGGCTGTAATGCTTTGTATTGGATTTTTTTTATTTTTTTTGAGTTTTCTGTGATTACAGCCGCCCCATGTGATCACAGCCGCCCGGTACATGGGGCGGCTGTAATCACAGAAAACTCAAAAAAAATAAAAAAATCCAATACAAAGCATTACAGCCGCGCCCCATATGATCACAGCTACCTGACTGTAACCTATAGCCGCGCGGCTGTGACCTATAGGGGCACAGCTGTAATGCTTTGTACTGGATTTTTTTTTTATTTTTTTTTAGTTTTCTGTGATTATAGCCGCTCCATGTGATCACAGCCGCGCGGCTGTGACCTATTGGGGCGCGGCTGTAACCTACAGGAGCCGAAGCTCCATCAGCCCAAATCGATCGATAACGCTCCCACTCTTCAATTAAATGTGTTTTTCATATCTGTTATCGATCCAATCACATCCCTGCATGCTTCGATTCCATGTTCTTCATTTTTTTATGGGTGGATGTGATGAAATTTGATGATTTTGGACGATTAGGGATTTCCATATTTGATTTGGCCCATTTCGGGTCTCTTCTATCGGTTTTAATATTTTTCAAGAAATCCCAGATCACCCAGAATCGTCAAACTTTACAAAACGATCTTTGAAAACGCGAAAAGTAAGTTGGAATCGATTCTGGAGCATTACAGCCGTCCGGCTATAAGCTACAGGGGCACGGCTATAGCCTACAGGGGTGCGGCTGTAGCCTACAGGGGCGCGGCTGTAATATGGGCAGAATTACAGTTTTGCCCTTTTGGGCCCTAAACTTGTAATTTTGCATTCTTTTCCTATTGAAAAATGAATTTTGGCGTGTTTGCATACTTTTAGACCCTAGATGGATGTTTCTTTTAGGCCCACACACGAACGGGACCCCCGGGTCCCAGGATATCCGGCCCGCTAAAGTTGGATAAATGCATGTAAATGAGCCAAACCGCTTTTAAAACCGATTTTTCATCCATAAAACCTACAGGGCGTTTGAAAAACCGTTTTCCAGGTTTAACCGGGCCGACCGATCGGGTCGACTCGGTTACCCCCTTTGCATGATCCCGTTTCCTAAAATACCCCTATTCTGTCCTATTGAGTCCTTGTTGTGATTTATTTATCTGTGCTAATCGTATTTGGATGCAGCTTTTATTTTTGTGTTATTTTTATTTTTGAATGTATTTTATAGATTAAATCGTGTATCTAGGCGATTGTAATTTTTTTTAGATCATCGTGTATGATAGGCGATTGTAAAAGGTAAGGATGAGAGTTTTTCTTTTTCTCAGGTTGTATAATTTGGCCTCTGATTTACTTTTTGCGCACTTTTACTTTGCCGTATTTTTATTTTGGTTTTATATTTATGTCATATGTGTGAGCATTGGTAATAAAAGAAGGGATAAAATGAGTAGAATTAAGTGAATGAAATGTCATATTATGAAATAATGATTAAAAATTAGTGAGGATTAGTAGATATGTTGCTCAAACCTCGAATCTCTGGATTAGGTACTGCGTCTACACTTGGTAGGGAGCTGTACCGGAATTTCCCGGATGAGCTGATCCGGGTGGCAACTCTGTATCTAATCTCGAAATTCGTGTTTCGAGATCTTTAAGTTAAAATGGGATTTTCTAAAAACCTATCTTTCTAAAATTCACACTTACAACTAAGTTTTCTACAAAATACTTTTTCAATAAAATGAAAGGTTTTTTTTTATGAAAGATTAAAAACCCGTTTTTAAAACCAAGACATCAACACCCAAAAAGAAAATCCCCGGTTCCTGCTTCACCGCGCGTTCCGAAAAAGGTCATCCGCTCATAAGTGCCCTTCACGAGCATTTCATTCCATGACATGTCGGGTACCCCAAAGCTACTCCATTTCCACCCCGTGCACCGGATTGCACTCGGCCATTTCATAAAATATCATATCATTCAATAGTAGACCATGATGGCCTTAGATTTGCTTTTGTCTGACTATTCATATGATGCCATCATATGACATCACATTCATTCATCATAGGTGTCCTGGTGAAGCCAAATCCTGTTTATGCATTATGGTTCACATCGAACCATTTCATAGCATTGTGAAATCATTCGAGGTGCTCCAAGAGTACTGAGTTATCCCATGCATAGGAACATATCATGTCATTATCAATTCATTTAAGGCGTTCCATGAACGCCGAACCTCTGTCCGTGTCCCTACACGCGCGTGACCTGGTTGCAGCATCATTTCATCCTAGATGCCCCAAAAGCATCAGAGTTTTGTCCGAGGAATGGTCTCCATGTGACCATTTCACGCCATCTCATCTTGACCTATAAAGTGTCGATCTCTTTTGCCCGTGTGTCATTACACACGCGACCACTTCATGATATCCACTAGATGCTCCAAAAGCACCAACCTTCGTCTGTGTAATGGTCAACGCGACGACTCTTGTATTGTTTTCTACATAGCATTGGGCATTCTTGGAACATCCGGAATGAAGGACACACACTTATTATTGTTTTCATTCGTGAAGCATCACACATACATGTAATCATCCACATGTCATGTCTTTATGCAATTATTTTCAAGACATCAACATTAGAATGACATTGGCATTAACCACATCCTTATGCAGCCATCATATTTTATTCACGTGCGCCATACATATATTGTGCTAACATTTTCACGATACAGGCATGACATCATCCCGTATGTCATGCATCCTAACCGCTTTTTTTTTTTTTGCAGCCACTTGCATTTTGATTGACATGCATATTCATGCCATTTCATTCTATTCCATTTATTTAGGGACGTTCTAAGAATAACCATCGTGGTCATTTCATTTCATGCCATACCGGGTACCCTAAATTACCCGCAGTCCGTATGAATGCTAGTTTGCACTTGGCCAATTCGCTACCCCATATCATTCACTAGAAAATCACAAAGATTTTAGGTCTCATTGTGTGACAAGTTGCACAACAACATAACATCATATCATCTCCACTTCATGTCCATTCATCGAAAGCATCACAGTGATGTCGAAGCTTTGCTTGTGTATCACATTCCACTTCAGAATTGTTTCATGACGTTAAGAATTCATTTAAGGTGCTCCACGAGTGCTGAATTATTACGCACATAGGAGCATATCATGACATTACCAAGTCATGCAAGGCGATTCGCAAACGCCGAACCTTCGTTCGTGTCTTTATTTACACGTGACTTGTTTGCAGCATCACCTCATGTTAGATGCCCCAAAAGCATCAGAACTTTGTCCATGGAACGGCTTCCATATGACCCTGTCACGCCATTTCATTTGGACCTACAAAGTGTCGAAACTTTGTCCGTGTGCTGGTGCACACGTGACCATTTCATAATGCCCATTAGGTGCCCCGAAAGCACCGAACCCCCATCCGTGTGTCGGCTCGTGCACGACCTCTTTGGTATTCTATTTTGCATGACATTGGGCATTCTTAGAATGTCCCGAACAAAGAAATCACGTCCATTGTCTTTTTTATTCATGAGGCATCAACACGCATAATCATCCGTGTGTCATCATAATCGCACCTTTGTGCACTTATTTTCAAGACATCAAAATATTCATGACATTGACACTAACCACATCTTCGTGCAGCTATGGCATTTCATCCATGTTTCATTCACATCTCATGCGTGGCATGTTCATGAAGCATGCGTCACTTCATGTGTTATACATCCTAGCCATGTCTTTGTGTAGTCATGTCACTTTATTTGTATGACATATGCATTCATACCTTGCATGCACGACATTGTCCTGTGTGTCATTCTAACCACATCTTCGTGCAGCCATCCACATTTTTGTGTGACATGAACATTCATTCACACAATTGCATTCCGCTTTAAATAAGGATGTTCCAAGGATGTCCCATCATAATCATTTCATTTCATAGCGGGTGTCCCAAAGCCACCCGTGTTTTGCTTGTGCCCTGGTTTGCACTTGGCTATTTCGTTGCACCATAACATTCATTAGGAAACCACAATAGTCCTAGATCTATTTTTGTGTGGGGAGTCACATGACAAACATTGCACAATATCTCTCTTTTATTATTGGTGTTACATGGATACCAAGATCTTGCTTGTGTGTCGTGATCCACATTGGATTGCTCATAGCATTATCGAATCATCCAGGGTACTATATGAGTGCCCAGTTATTACATATATAAGGGCCTTCCATGACATCACTAAATCATGTAAGGCGTTCTATGAGCACCGAATCTTTGTCCGTGCCTCAGGTCACACGTGACTCACCAATAATATCATTCCATATTGGATGCATCAAAAGCATCAGAGCTCTGTCTGTGTGTCGGCATACACATGACCATTCCATAACATCCATTAGGTGCCTCAAAAGCATCAGAACTCTGTTCATGTGTTGGCCATGCGCGACCATTTCATGACATCCACTAGGTGCTCCAAAGGCACCGAACCTATGCCTGTGTGCGGGATCACAGGCGGTCTGTTTGCATTGCCTTTTCGCATAGCATAGGGGCATCCGCGGAATGTCTAAA
Source organism: Euphorbia tirucalli (assembly GCA_039660915.1). Taxonomy (NCBI): domain Eukaryota; kingdom Viridiplantae; phylum Streptophyta; class Magnoliopsida; order Malpighiales; family Euphorbiaceae; genus Euphorbia; species Euphorbia tirucalli. The sequence continues at coordinate 43,257,064 of CM077632.1, read as the reverse complement.
ATATATAATAGGGTAAATCATCTTCATTCTTATCTCCACCTGTCTGACATCATTCAACCGCATCAACCCATGACCGTGCATCCCATTCATACATAAGCATAAGGCGCTCCACGAGCGTCGAAAAACTTGGCTCATGTGCCAAACATGTTATTTCATCACATTTCATCACATAAAAGCCCAAGGTGCTCCCCGAGTGCCGAAAAGCCATCCGTGTGCCAAGCACTCTGTTCTGTCTCACCTCATATCATGCATCATAATCTAAGGTAGTCCCTGAGTGCTAAAGATTATGTCAGGCCACCATGCACATGCATGCATCCATGACATCTTAACTCTCCTTGCAATCAATGTCTTGCTTCGATCCGTGGGCACCCAGTGTGTCATTTCTTCCCAGGGGCATAATTATGTACCCTATTGCAAGCACCACTTGCTTTGACCCGTGGACACCCCTGTGTGTCATTTTACCCATGTGGTGTATATTTATGCGCCACGCTTTACTTTAGCATGTATGCATCAACCCCAACAGAATTCATTGCATCTGCACGTTTTTTTTTTTTTTTTGACTTTGCATGCATATTCATTGGTTTTGAATAGCATAGCATGACATGGCATTACATGATATCACGTGTACAACTCACCATCCACACACGTACACGTTGTATCGTATACTCATACATGTGTCACTCACTGTTTGGTATTTGCCATGCATGCACTAGCTGACACTAACGAATACTCTTATAAGGGGGAAAAGATCTTGAGGATGGCCAACCCAAGGAACTTCAAAGCCATAACAGATGTTGTGGAAGACTATGTCACTTCATCTCGATTCCGGAAGGCAGTCAAGGAAGAAGCAGCAGCTATGTTGAGAGAAATGCTAGGGGGTGATCTTGACAGAATAGAGAGGCTGACGGTGAGCTGCGCTGAGTTGGAAACCCAGGTGGTAGAGCTCAAAGGAAAAATAAAGGGCATGGCAAGCACAGACTTCAATGCCGATACTGATAAGAAGCAGGATGCCCGAATTGCTAACACTTCCTCTCGACATATCAGAGGGCCTTCTTATCAGAACTAGGACTTACCTATGCCGGCCGATGATGGAAAACCGGAAAAGCCTCTTGACACCAGTGCCAACATTGACCCTCTTTCGTGACATATTTGGAGTTCACCTTCTGAAGATAAAAGGGCAGTCGCATCCTCTTGGCCTCGCTCGGTGACCAAATTATTCTCCATATGTAGAAAGATGGGCCTGCTACAGAGTGTCAGACCATATGTGGCGCCAACACCTGAGCAAAAGGGGAACTTCTGTAGCTATCATGTGATAGCAGGCCACCAGACCAATGTGTCGCTCTGCGAAGGAGGATTTAGGAGCTCATTGACAAAGGAAAATTAAGGGTCCCACCTACCTCTAATAAGCACCCAGTGGCAAATAAGGGGACCACCAAAGAAATTCCTCAAACTTCCTAGGGAGAGGAATATGATGAAGAACTGCAAGGACTGGTCTGACGAGAGAGTGAGGCAATGACATCGAAGCTGAGATGGTGATTGGACGGGGAATGATCAGATCAATACCCTTAGTGGCTTCCTTTTGTAGGGGACTCATTTTTGTTTATAAGGTGTATTAAAATCATTTTGAATGCAATGCATTTTGTGATCTTCTTACTTATGTGGTGATTGCATGTACATGGCATTATGCATGCATTTGATCATCTAAAATGACATATCCAACACGCATAATATCAAAATGCACGACGTCCGTCTGAATACTATAGGGAACCTGAAAGTGAATCTGACCCTGAACGAACTCTTTCTTGAAAGGTGAGCTTGTGAGATAAATAAGTGATATGATATAAGTGATATGATATAAGTGATATGATGACACTACCTCCGCCGAGGCATTTACTGATCCAAATCAACAGTCCTTACAAGATGCTATTGGCCCTGCCCCAGAGTTTCAGTTTGAATGGAACATATAATACCCATACCATTCCTTCAAAAAAAAAAAAAACTATTGTTGAAACTCAAAACCCTACTTCAAAATGAAGCCTCAAGCTTAATCCTATGTCCGAGAGGGCATCCCATGCTAAAACCCCAAAGCTAAAAATTCCAACCTCACCAAAATCTCCAACCTGGGGGAATTCAAATGGTTTTCATCACCTTCATCACCCACCATATGCAAAATGCTGAAGCAGTTTTGGTTGTAGTGCATATATTATCCTGTTCGTGTGGCATTCATATGTACATGACATTTCACATGCATTGTTCATCCAAAAAGCATATTAAACACACATGACATGCATGGATTTGAATGCAGCAAGAAAACCAATAGGTGGCACCAGCTTGGGCATAGTCCGTTAAAAAAAAAAGAGGATCGGTGCAGACATGAGTCTCTCTCCCTCTCATGCATGGCCACCATAGCTAACACTAGAGTGTCTCATAGCATTAAATGGTAATCTTCAGCTCTCGTCATTGTCAGATCCTTCTCTCCTATCTGTGAAAGATTTGGACTTTCCTGTCTTCAAAACCAAAGCTCTTCCCCTTTCCCTTTCCAACTTCTTCCACACCTTCAACACCCTTTGTCTTCCTTTTACCACCCAACCACCAACACCCATTTGACAAAACCCCTTTTTGATCCTTCCCTTGAATTGATTCTGTGAAGCCTCATTTTCCACCATCAATGGCTTATCACAAGAAATTGAACCCCAATGCTGTTCCATATTCGCATCATCTCATTGTCAAAAAGGTAACGGGGCCTATGACAAAGTACTGACTCAATCAGTCTTTGTTCATCATCAACCTATACCAGATTGGGGATTCTCTTTCTACCCCATGCCACTTCTCTTCAAACTAAACCCCTAGACCAAATATTTTGTAACCTCAGACTGACAGGAAAGCCTTTAATTTCAAGACAGAGAGAGGATTTGAATATAAGCCTGCTTCAATTGAGCGGGAGTTTGCAATTACTCAAGCAACTATTGATGGAACTCCTAGGTGACCACTTTTCCTGTCTAGCAGAGTCCACACTATACCATGTGCTGGACTTCAGGAAAAGAGTGACTAGTGGGACATTTTATGAAAGGGATGGTCATCCACTAGTATCACTCAACCCAGTAAGGGATGGTTCTGTTGAGCAAAATGTGTTAGGGAAAGGGGAGGACTGATGCTCACCCCTGTGAACTTTACCAACAGTGTTGGAGCAACTAGGTTTTACAAAGCTTTCAACAATCATGAATGGGATGCTCCCACCAATAGAAAGACTTGCAAAGTGTAAGCGCCGGAATTTCACTTTCAAAAAAAAGAAAAAAAAAAAAGAAGTATAGTCGTACGACTATTGCTACAGTAAAAAAAAACGGACAGACAGAGAGAAAGGGAGAAAAAGAGAAAGAAGAGAAAACCAAAGAAAAAAAAGGAGGAAATCCTTATCAAAATCCTCAGCATTTGGAAATCTCTGGAGTCAAATCTCAAACCCTAACTCAAGGAGAAAAGTCCGGATTTTAGTGGATTGGAGCGACGCCAGGGGTCAATCCTACGGTGGACGCACGCCACAAAGGTAAATACCCTTTTTCCCCTCTCTTTTACAAGCTTTCTGGGTGTTTGGTGTGCTTTTTCTGCATTTCTGTCCATTTTTTCTGCGTTTCTGTTCTGGAAATCAAGAACAGTCGTACAACTGTTCTTGAGTTGATGAACAGTCGTACGACTGTAACTACAGTCGTACGACTGTAGTTGATTTCCAGGCAATTCTCTTTCCAGCTTGTTTTTAATGAGATTTTGGTGAAATCTTGAATTTTCAGCAACTCCAGTCATACGACTGTAGTTGATTTTCCACGACTGTAATTTACAGTCGTACCCCTGTAGTTCTCAGAATCAGAATTTTACCTTTAAAACCCAAAAATTTCATAAAAAATCCATAAAAATCCCCAAAAATTCCCAAAAAATCCCAAAAAATTATAAAACCCCAAAAATCATCAAAATGAATTTTGTTGTGTGCATCACGACCATAGATTCAATTTTCTAGTAAATTTGCATTTAGATCAATTCAACGACGGAGACCCATTTCTCCTGAAAACCGACCCACTTAAATATATAAAAATGCATGTAAACCGGAAAAATTGTTTTCGAAATGATTTTTTTTCCACTAAAAAACAAAAATACAGGGACGTTTCAAAGTGTTTTCCAGGTCTAACCGGGCCGGCTAGCCGAGCCAACCCGGTTATCCCCTAAATGCATGTCCCCAATTCTTGATTTCCCATTCTGTCTATTTGAGTCCAACTTGTGGCGTGCTATATACATTGTGCTAACCCTCTGTTTTGCTGGTTTTAATTTCTTTTTATTTTTATTTTTAATGTATTTTAATAGATTAAATCGTGTATTTAGGCGGATGTATTTTTCTAGATTCTCGTGTACATAGGCGATTGTATAAGTGAGGTGAGAGTTTTTATTTTTCCATTCGATTTGGTTGTAACCCAATTAATATTTATTTCTTTTCCTTATTTTTGTATTAAATATTTTGTATGCGCGTTGTATGCCTTTTATATTCAATAAAATGGACTTTAGATTTTGAAATACCATTTGAGAGCATTGGCAATATTTATTTTAATTAGACACGAAATAAGGGACTTGTCCGGACCTGAATCTCTGGATAGTGTAGCGACCGTTTGTCCGGTTCAGCTGCATAAGAATTTCCCGGTTGAGCTGAGCCGGGTGGCGAGTCTACAATATTCATCGAGACTTAGGTCTCGGTTCTTTTGTGCATTAATTCCATTTATTTTCTAAAGTCGGATTTCCATTATAAAAACCCCACGCGAGGGAGGGGCCCGCCCGAGATCGAGGCGCCCCATTCCGAAAGGGAGTCCCGCGTCCCGTCGAAAACGCGTCGTCCGCTCACAGTGGCGACTCTGCTGGGGAATTCTTCAAAAAGTTTTCTTAAAAACATAAAAGAATTTGACAAGCCCTGAAAAGTGTCTAATTAAAATAAGGTGGATGATTCTCGATTGGTATTTCATTGTGCATCTTTAGCTAGACATGCTTACATTAGATTTAGTATCCATTTTCAGCCCGGTGGATTGTTGAAGTGTCGCCTTTGTTCCTCATGGTCTTAGGGGCATGGATACAAAACACCACTCATAGCCTCGTACGAACCCCTTCGTTCGGACCCTTGAGTGGGGAGAAGTGAGGAGTATATTTTGCTATGGAAACCTTGATTTTTAACCTGACTTGGACCGAACCCATATAGCAGCCCTAGTTGGATTCCCTTAGGATACCAAAATAATTGTGTGAGTAATAATAAAATCGCGCCTTCATCACCCCCTGTTGGTGATCGAAGTGAACCTCGCCTAGGACTCGGTTAGAAATTTTTGAGACCGACCACGTTGGAGGAATAAGGTTGGAAGAATTCGTTTTGCTTGCTATGTGTTTCTCGCCATCTCATGACACATCGCCATTACTACTTACGCGTGCATCACATACTATAATCACCATTCTCCATACATGTGACATATCATACACAAACATCTTTGTGTGATACTAACCCACAGTTTTATGCAGCCATTTGCATTTTATTTCGTGTGTAAAACATTAATTCATTTGTTTGTCATTCACACTAACTCTTTCTTTTTCAGCCATAACATTATATTTGTGTGATTGGCATTTTTCACATAGCATATATAACATCATTATGTGTGTCATGCATCCTAATCCACATTTTTATGCAGCCATGTGCATTTTTATTTTCGTGTGCAATCATTAAATCATCTGTTTGCCATTCATACTAACTCTTTCTTTTTCAGCCATAACATTAAATTTGTGTGATTAGCATTTTTCACATGGCATACATAACATCATTATGTGTGTCATGTATCCTAATCCACATTTTTATGCAGCCATGTGCATTTTTATTTTCGTGTGCAATCATTAAATCATCTGTTTGCCATTCATACTAACCATTTCTTTTTCAGCCATAACATTGTATCTGCGTGATTAGCATTTTCTCACATAGCATAAATAACACCATTTTGTATGTCATGCATCCTAACCATGTTTTTGTGCAGCCATTTGCATTTTGTGTGTCATAAGCACTCACGACATATCACCTAAATTAAATTAGGGGCATTCCAAGGACACCCACCATGATCATATCATTCCATCATATATCGGGTATCCCAAAATACTCATGTTTGCCAATGCACCGGATTGTATTCGGCCATTCCACCAAATTATTTCATTCAATAGAGACCCCAATGGTCCTAGGTGTATTTCCGTGTGACAATCCGCACCATGCATCTCATGACATCATACCTATTCGTCATCGTCATCACATAACACTGTAATCCATATCGAGTTACTTCATGACATTACTACGTTATTCAAGGTGCTCCCCGAGTGCTGGATTAGTACGCATGTAGGGGCATATCATAATATCCCAAATCATGAAAGGCGTTCCCCGAACGCCGAATCTCTATTCGTGTCCCCAGTACACGTGACTCGCCTACGACATCATTTCATTTCATACGCTCAAAAGCATCAGAACTCAGTCTATGGGCCGGCCCCATGTGACCAATTCAGATCATCTCATAGACCTACAAAGTGTCAAACTTCGTCCGTGTGTCAGTACACATGCGACCATTTCATGAAATTCATTAGGTGCCCAAAAGCACCGAACCTTCATCCGTGTGGTGGTCCACACGTGGCATCTTTGCATAAGCATTGGGTGTTCTTGGGATGTCCAAAAATAAAACAAAAATAAAAATAAACACAAAGGGATCATCCTCATTATCTCACGATGTACATCTCATTCATCCATCAAACATTCAAGCACTCCACAACGTTCAAGCATTCCATAAGCACCAAGGACTTCACAACATACACTACCATCATTTAAGTGTTCCAAAAACGCTAGAAACTCCATCAAGCCCTTTAGATCCTCCATAAGCATTAGAAACCCTGTCCTTGTGTCCCGCACACCTAAATACCGAAATATTCCCCGTGCAAGACCGGCAGTGCACGTACTGCATCAAACTTTACATTTTCTCCCCATGTAAGACTAAGCTTTACACGTATCGTTCCCTATATCTTACTGTGCAAGACAAGCTCTGCACATTTCCTCTCCGTGTAAGAGTAAGTTCTACACGTGTCGTTCCAAATTCCCCGTGCAAGACTAGCTCTGCACGTATCGCTTTAAACTCTATCCTTCCTCCCCGTGTAAGACAAGCTCTACACGTACCGTTCCAATCTCCCCGTGCAAGAACAGCTCTGCACGTACCGCATCAAACTCTACCTTTCCTCCCCGTGTAAGACTAAGCTCTACACGTATCGTTCCAAAATATCTTTCTGTGCAAGACAAGCTCTACACGCTTCCTCCCCGTGTAAGACCAAGTTCTACACGTACCGTTCCAAATATTCCCCGTGCAAGACCAGCTCTGCACGTACCGCATCAAATTCCACACTTCCTCCCCGTGTAAGACCAAGCTCTACACGTATCGTTCCAAATCTCCCCGTGCAAGACCAGCTCTGCACGTACCGCATCAAACTCTATCCATCCTCCCCGTGTAAGACCAAGCTCTACACGCATCGCTCCAAATCTTCCCATGCAAGACCAGCTCTGCACGTACCGTATCAAACTCTACACTTCCTCCCCGTGTAAGACAAGCTCTACATGTATCGTTCCAAATCTTCCCCTGCAAGACCAGCTCTGCACGTACCGCATCAAATTCCACATTTCCTCCCCGTGCAAGACCAGCTCTGCACGTACCGTATCAAACTCTACACTTCCTCCCCGTGTAAGACAAGCTCTACACGTACCATTCCAAATTCCCCGTGCAAGACCAGCTCTGCACGTACCGTATCAAACTCTACACTTCGTCCCCGTGTAAGACAAGCTCTACACGTATCGTTCCAAATCTTCCCGTGCAAGACCAGCTCTGCACGTACCATATCAAACTCTACACTTCCTCCCCGTGTAAGACAAGCTCTACACATATCGTTCCAAATTTCCCGTGCAAGACCAGCTCTGCACGTACCGTATCAAACTCTACACTTCCTCCCTGTGTAAGACAAGCACTACATGTATCGTTCCAAATCTTCCCGTGCAAGACCAGCTCTACACGTACCGCATCAAATTCCACACTTCCTCCCCGTGTAAGACCAAGCTCTACACGTACCGCTCCAAATCTTTCCGTGCAAGACCAGCTCTGCACGTACCGCATCAAATTCTATCCATCCTCCCCGTGTAAGACCAAGCTCTACACGTACCGCTTCAAATTCCCCGTGCAAGACCAGCTCTGCACGTACCGTATCAAACTCTACCCTTCCTTCCCGTGTAAGATCCGCTCTACACGTATCGCTCTAAACACCACACCTTTTCTCGTGTAAGATCCGCTCTACGAGTATCGCTCTAAGCACCACACCTTCTTTCCCATGTAAGATCCGCTCTACACGTACCGCTTTAAACATTAAACCTCTTCCCGTGTAAGATCCGCTCTACACGTATCGCTTTAAACATTAAACCTCTTCCCGTGTAAGATCCGCTCTACACGTACCGCTTTAAACATTAAACCTCTTCCCGTGTAAAATCCGCTCTACACGTATCACTCTAAACACCACACCTTTTCTCGTGTAAGATCCGCTCTACGAGTATCGCTCTAAACACCACACCTTCTTTCCCGTGTAAGATCCGCTCTACACATACCGCTTTAAACATTAAACCTCTTCCCGTGTAAGATCCGCTCTACAAGTACCGCTTTAAACATTAAACCTCTTCCCGTGTAAGATCCGCTCTACACGTACCGCTTTAAACATTAAACCTCTTCCCGTGTAAGATCCGCTCTACGCGTATCGCTTTAAACACCACACCTTTTCTCGTGTAAGATCCGCTCTACACGTACCGCTTTAATCATTACATTGTGTAAGATTTGCTCTACACGTACCGTTTCAAATGTCAACTCTCCTCCCGTGTATGATACGCTCTACACATGAACCCTTCGCAAGTATCACCTTGCTTCGATCCGTGGACACGCTGTGTGTCATTTTATCCATGTGGTGTATATTTATATGCCACGCTACACTTCAGCATGTAGCTTCATCCACAACATTCATTGCATTTTGCATGTTTCCATTCCTGGCTTTGTGTGCACATGACTAGCTTAGGATTGCATAACATGACATGGCATCACATGGCATCATCATTCATGCATGCATGCATCACATCCCACATTCATATCTACATCATCCCTTGACTTGGTATTCTCCGTGCACATGCCCCAGTCGGTGCTGACAAGTGTTTGTATCAGGACAAAAAAGGAAGGAGTCTCAAGAATGGCTGGCCCAGTGAACTTCAACACTGTAACAGATGTCCTAGATGATTATGTTGCCTCATCGCGATTCCGAAAGGCGGTCAGGGAAGAGGCAGCGGCAATGTTGAAGGAAATGCTAGGAGGTGACCTGGACAAGTTGGAAAAGCTGACAACAAGGTGCTCTGAGTTGGAGGCACGTGTGATTGAGCTTGAGGAAGTAATAAAAGGGCTGACTGGTGAAGCAGAATCGAAGGCCCCCCTCAAAGCCAATACTGACCTTGTTCCGCAACTAACCAGGTGTCCACTCTCCAAGGGTGACGGAAAGGGCATATCCCCGTGGCCTTTCTCACTGAGCCAATTATTTGCCAAATGTAGAAAAGAGGGGCTACTGCAGAGCATCAAGCCATATGTGGAGCCGGCACCGGATCAAAAGAACAACTTCTGTACCTATCATGTAGCGACGGGTCACCGAACCAACGCTTGCTATATTTTAAGGAAGGAGATCCGGAAGTTAGTTAATGAGGGAAGATTACTAATGAGCAACTAGGGGCAAGCAGGGAGACTGGCAAGGAAATTCCTCAAACCTCCCAGGGAGAGGAATACGATGAAGAGCTCTAAAGCCTGATTTGATGAAAGTGGGGCAGTGACCGGATAAGGAATAGTCGAGCGCTGTGAGATCAATACCTTTAGAGGTTCCTTCCCATAGGGAACTCATTTTGTTTGTAAAGTGTATTGAACTCATTTTGAATGCAATGCATCTTGTTACTTTTCTTACTTGCGTGGTGATTACATGTATATGGCATTAAGCATGCATTTGATCATCTGAAATGACATGTCCATCTCGCATAATATTAAGATGCATGACATCAATCTGAGTCTCACAGGGAACTTACAAATAAACCTGACTTCGGTAAAACCCTTTTCTAAAAAAAAAAAAAAAGGAAAAAAAAACAAAAAAAAAAAAAAGAAGAGAAAGGGAAGAAGTCTACCAAACAAGTAATGGGATGGCACCATTTCATCCGAATCAATTGCCAACCTAGATCAGTGATCCCTACAAACCACGATCCTAAACACTGCTAATCTTGCCCTAAAAGTTTCAACTTGGACAGCCCACAATACACTCAAATCGTTCCAAACCAAGGACCATTGCCAAGTTTCAGAGCCGAGCCCCAAAAAGAACCTTTGAGCCTAATTTGTGCTGGAAAGAAGTATCCCACATTAAAAACCAAACCCACCAAAAAGCACCAAGCCCTAAAAATCCAAATGACCTTCGCCACCCACCCTGCTATAAAACTCTGAAGCAGACATTAGTTTTAGTGCATGTATAGTTTTGTTTGTGTGGCATTCATGTGCATATGACATCACACATGCACTGTTCATCCAAAGAGACATATCAAACACGCATGACATACATGGATCTGGATGCAGCAGGAAAATCAATAGGTGGCTGTGGTTTGGATTTTACTTCTTCAAAAAAAAAAAAAAAGAAAAAAGAAAAAAAAAGAGAAGAAAGAAAGAAGAAGCAAGCACCGGTGGAAGACCTCAGCTCTCCCTTACAGTCAAATTTCTGCTCCTGGTCTACAGTTGCACTCTCTTCAATCATAGAGTCAAACTCTGCTAAGTGCTTGATGGATCTGGGGGCGGCCCACTTATTGCATGAAGCGCCGGGGACAATGAGTTGAGACAATAGAGATAAGTACGTTGTTGCCTGTTTTGAAAAGCTAACTTCGTGCGGTGACAGAGAAGATCAGTGTCTTTACCCAAAGCAGTTCCCTTTTCACTCTCCTCTCTGTCTTCTCCATTTGCCTTCAACACTTTTGTCTTCCCATTATTGTCTTTCCTTCACTTTCATCTTCTATCTTTCATCTTCTCTCTGGAACTTGAGCCTATTCTGTGATTCCATATTTCCTACCTTCAATGGCTCCTAACAAGAAGTTGAACCCCAATGCTACTCCATATTGTATTTTTCCGTATCATCTCATCAACGGAGGGGCATCGGAACAGGTGGTTATGGCGTTGTTTCAATCCGTCTTCGTTTATCATTAACCTGTACCAAATTGGGGATACCTTTTAATCCCATGCCATTTCTCTTCGATCTAAACTCCCAGACTAATTATTTAGTACCCTCAGATAGTGGGAAGGGATTTGATTTGATGATAGATAGAGGATCAAATAAGTTCAACAATGCTAAAAAAAAAAGGGGGAAAATGAAATATATAGCTCCGAGATTCCAGAGTAAGAAGAAAATAGTTTCTGTAAGTGAAAGGGAACAATAGTGGTCGCCCAAGAAATTGACTATTGAAGAGACCAAGCTGGATAAAAGAGAGATTGAAGCTAATCTTGGTGGAAAAACAAGCCTGATGATCAGAAATCTACCAAATCAGTTTTAAAGACATAACCTGCTACAAATTCTGGGCAAGCGTTGTCTGGAGGAAAACAAGAATAAGTCCAAAGGGAAGCCTGCTTATGATTTCCTTTATTTGCCTATGGATTTCAAGACTGGAGGAAATTTTGGTTATGCGTTTGTGAACTTCACCGACTATGTTGGGGCAACTTGACTTCACAAAGCTTTCAACAATCATGAAAGGGACAATACCATCAACAGGAAAGCTTATAAAGTCTATTGTGCTCATATTCAAAGGGAAAGTTGCATTTGCCAACCATTTCAAGCATGCAGTCTTCGGGAGCCGTGTCTGAACTGAAATCTGGGGTGAATTGGAAGCATGGAGAATCTAGTGGTCACTTGAATTCATCTCAGATTGTCCATCCACAATAGCAACTCTATCCGGTGATCGAGCAAAAAAAAAAAAAAACAAAATAACAACAACTCCAATGTGTAAAACCGAAAGGGCATATTGGTAATTTGAAGGGGCATCAATTAAAACCAGAGCCACATCTTGGATTTTCCCAATGCATCCGCATTCATTATGTCATGAATGTTTTGTATTCAATTTTGGTGTTCAATATGCATTTGTTGTGTTGTTGCATGTCAATGTTCACTTACAGGCTACATTACACAGCAAACCTTATCTGTGGAAGTGCTTCACTCCCCAAACACAAACCCTTCATACTCCCCAAACACAAACCTATAATACCAGGGGCGAGTAAAAAGCCGAACCACTGGGCATCATCGACAACATTATTTTCGCAAGTCACAATGAACCTATCAAGATATATCTTTCCCATCCTAAGACAAACCGTCGTGAAAGGGATCAATGCAGACAAAATGCCCATCACAGAATCTTTCAAAAAAAAAAAAGGAATTTGCTGACATGGAAAATCGGAAGGACGTGTCGGCAACAGGAGAGGGATGATATACAAAGTCAGAGCCACTGTCATACTCCCTGTTATACTCATTCTGATGTCACCATTGCAATATTGTGCATGTTTAGATTTCCGATCAGATGTTCATCTTGCATGCACCGTGCCACTACATATAAACATCCATCAGTAGGACATTGCATCCAAGCCCGTGATAATATCCCAGAAGTTCTTGTCATGCGGTACAGAAATGCAAAGTCTCACTCTCATCTTCTTGCTCAATCAAACGGACTGTTCGTCGGCACGGCCTATTATCCTGATCTGCTCAGCACTGACAACGCTTCAAAACATGCAGAGGGTGAAGTGGAAGGCCACTCAAGATGGCCAACTCCCCTAATACCTAGGTCAGCGTAGTATTCAGTCGGTCAGAAGACACGCCGGAACAATCAGACTAGGTCACCTGGGTTACCATCGGGGCCAGTCTCAAGCCGTGAATTCCGTCTCCACCAAGAACAAAGCATAAGCCACAAGTTGCATGCATACATACATTTAGAACCATACATGCAGCCATACATACGTGCATATGTTTAAAGTAAACACGAACAATTCATATGCATATGCATCGCAACTCATCCAAGTGCAGGTATCCACTGCCATCATCAGGTCTCCCCTGACCAGGATCGCTCTCAAAGAACAGATGGCACAACGCCGAGGCATCCATTGTACCTTAAGTGTTAGTGCAAACCCAGATCTCAACACATCAAATCTCAACACACCAAGGGGCAGAGTAATCAAGCCGTATTTATCCTTGATCGAAGGGGCAAAAATTTTTGTTTACAAAATCGTCGATCAAGGGATAAATACTCATTCCCCAGCCAACACCAGAATTATCCTTCCTAAACCTATTTCCTCATCTCATTCAAGCAAGATTTTTAAACCCTTGAGCTCCACTACGTTCAAGCATGGTTGCAAATCCATAATCCATCTTCCTTTGCCTCGGGTAACATAAACCTGATATCGGCTAATCCATAATCAACATTCTTTTGCCTCGGGTAACATAAACCCGATATCGGCCAATCCAAATATCCACCTTCCTTTGCCTCGGGTCACATAAACCCGATATCGGCCAATCTAAATATCCATTTTCCTTTGCCTCGGGTAACATAAACCCGATATCGGCTAATCCACAATCCACCTTCCTTTGCCTCGGGTAGCATAGACCCGATATCGACTTAACCGCATTCCATCTTTTCTTGCCTCGGGTAACCTAGACCCAGTATCGGCTTAGTTCTACATCAAACCCTTTATTTCATTCAAGCTAGATTTTGAATCCCTGAACTTCTTCAAGCATGATTCCTAATCTTTGAAAAACCGTCCAAGCCACATTTCGGATTCTTGGAGATCAATTCAAGCAAGATCCTAGATCTTTAAAACCAATTCGAATCCCACACTTCAAACTCAGCTTTGCCTCGGGTAACCTAAACCTGATATCGGCTTATTTCCTCACCAGCTTTGCCTCGGGTAACCTAGACCTGATATCGGCTTACTTCTTCCTCAGCTTTGCCTCGGGTAACCTAAACCTGATATCGGCTTCTTTCCTCCCCAGTATCGCCTCGGGTGACTTAGACCTGATATCGGCTTATTTCAACGGCAGATTCTTTCTTGTGTCTGCGGCGCTTTAAATCGCGTTTCTCAAATTCACATCATCTACCCCAGACTAAGCTTAAGTGGTGAATTTGATCACGCGAGGGGCAGCTGTAAGCGCCGGAATTTCACTTTCAAAAAAAAAAAAAAAGAAGTATAGTCGTACGACTATTGCTACAGTAAAAAAAAAAAAACGGACAGACAGAGAGAAAGGGAGAAAAAGAGAAAGAAGAGAAAACCAAAGAAAAAAAAGGAGGAAATCCTCATCAAAATCCTCAGCATTTGGAAATCTCTGGAGTCAAATCTCAAACCCTAACTCAAGGAGAAAAGTCCGAATTTTAGTGGATTAGAGCGACGCCAGGGGTCAATCCTATGGTGGACGCACGCCACAAAGGTAAATACCCTTTTTCCCTTCTCTTTTACAAGCTTTCTGGGTGTTTGGTGTGCTTTTTCTGCATTTCTGTCCATTTTTTCTGCGTTTCTGTTCTGGAAATCAAGAACAGTCGTACGACTGTTCTTGAGTTGATGAACAGTCGTACGACTGTAACTACAGTCGTACGACTGTAGTTGATTTCCGGGCAATTCTCTTTCCAGCTTGTTTTTAATGAGATTTTGGTGAAATCTTGAATTTTCAGCAACTACAGTCGTACGACTGTAGTTGATTTTCCAAGACTGTAATTTACAGTCGTACCCCTGTAGTTCTCAAAATCAGAATTTTACCTTTAAAACCCAAAAATTTCATAAAAAATCCATAAAAATCCGCAAAAATTCCCAAAAATTCCCAAAAAATCCCAAAAAATTAGAAAACCCCAAAAATCATCAAAATGAATTTTGTTGTGTGCATCACGACCATAGATTCAATTTTCTAGTAAATTTGCATTTAAATCAATTCAACGACGGAGACCCATTTCTCCTGAAAACCGACCCACTTAAATATATAAAAATGCATGTAAACCGGAAAAATTGTTTTCAAAATGATTTTTTTTCCACTAAAAACTAAAAATACAGGGACGTTTCAAAGTGTTTTCCAGGTCTAACCGGGCCGGCTAGCCGAGCCAACCCGGTTATCCCCTAAATGCATGTCCCCAATTCTTGATTTCCCATTCTGTCTATTTGAGTCCAACTTGTGGCGTGCTGTATACATTGTGCTAACCCTCTGTTTTGCAGGTTTTAATTTCTTTTTATTTTTATTTTTAATGTATTTTAATAGATTAAATCGTGTATTTAGGCGGATGTATTTTTCTAGATTCTCGTGTACATAGGCGATTGTATAAGTGAGGTGAGAGTTTTTATTTTTCCATTCGATTTGGTTGTAAGCCAATTAATATTTATTTCTTTTCCTTATTTTTGTATTAAATATTTTGTATGCGCGCTGTATACCTTTTATATTCAATAAAATGGACTTTAGATTTTGAAATACCATTTGAGAGCATTGGCAATATTTATTTTAATTAGACACGAAATAAGGGACTTGTCCGGACCTGAATCTCTGGATAGTGTAGCGACCGTTTGTCCGGTTCAGCTACATAAGAATTTCCCGGTTGAGCTGAGCCGGGTGGCGACTCTACAATATTCATCGAGACTTAGGTCTCGGTTCTTTTGTGCATTAATTCCATTTATTTTCTAAAGTCGGATTTCCATTATAAAAACCCCACGCGAGGGAGGGGTCTGCCCGAGATCGAGGCGCCCCATTCCGAAAGGGAGTCCCACGTCCCATCGAAAACGCGTCGTCCGCTCACACAAAGCCTGTTGTAATAATATTCAGGGGAAAGTTGCATTTACCAACCATTTCAAGAACTCAGTCTTCAGCTGCGACAGAAGTGACTACTTACCAGTGGTCCCTTCACCTCCTAACCATGGTGTGCTTCACTTTAGGGTTATTGTGGTTGACAGACATAGGAAAACCATAATTAACTCAAATCATCCTAAATCAGGCCGTGCCTTCAAGGATTAAAAGTTGTATCCACCTTTGGAGACCACGCATAAGTTGGAATCAGGGCTGAATAGAGAGCATGAATACAGTTCCAGACCCTTGGAGATTTCAGTGGTAAATTGATTCCATCTCAGGTGGTCTACTCAATAGAGGCGGCTCCATCCAGTGGTCGGCTGTACACTTTGGTGACCTGCTCTTAGCGTATCCCCAGCGGATCCTAAAAAAAAAAAAAGTGTAATGAAGGGACATTGATCCACACCGGAACCACGGGTTGGATTTTTTTAATGCACTCACATTCATCATATCATAAATGTTTCATATCCTGTTTTGATGTTCAATATGCATGCGTCATGCCATTGCATATAAATGTCCATGTACAGGTTGCCGCACGTAACAAACCAGATCTGATGCAGTGTTTTACAATCAGACATCCAAACATAAGCCTCCAACACCAGCGGCAAGCAAAATTTAAGCCATAAAACATCATTAAGGATAATCCTATCATTGATCCACAGCGGACTTGTCGAAGAGCATTTCCCAATCCTAAGACGAGCCAATGCCGAGAAATCCACTCGGCTGGCGTACTTTTGCAAACTTAGCCATCATTTCAAAAAAACAAAAAAAACAAAAAACACAACTATTCCCATCGAGGACCTCTGACACGGAAAACCAAAAAGACGTGTTGGTAACAAGAAGAGAGTGATGTTCAGAGTCAGAGTCACTTTTGATTTCCCTATCGCATTCATTCTGATGTCATCATAATGATATTAGGCATGTTAGATTTTCTGTTTAGATTATCATATCACATGTACGTGCCATTGCATGTAAACATCCATCAGTAGGCCATTGCATCCAAACCCATGACAGCTTCAGTGCAATTGTTTCTACGAATAGTAATTACCGGCCCAGTTGCACCATCCCCAACAGAATTATCCCCAGCAGAATGGTCCCCAGCAGGATCATCCCCATAGAATCTCCAATAAAATCCCTAACAGACTCCCAGTTAAGACATACCCCACTAAGTCAGAATCTCCACCAAATCCCTAATAGGTTTAAGTGGATCGGGGTGTTCCCTAGCGAAGTGCCCAGCTAAAAAAATCCCCACTAAGTCAACATCCTCGGCAAGTCACCCAATTGAAACAGTCCCCACAGGAGATCATCAGAAGTCACAAGTTCATTCCCCAGCATTATGCGGATACTAAGCATAGTATCAAAAACATTATGTTACACATGTGCAGACACACAAATCCTGGCCACATACACATATTCATGCATCAAACAATTCAACCATATTTATTCTTGATCGAAGGGGTAAAAATTTTTGTTCCAAAATTGTCGATCAAAGCATAAATACGTGCCCTTGCATTCAAATTCATTAAGACACTCACCATTGTCATTAGGTCATTCCAAATCAGGGACCTTCCTAGGACAAAAAGGATTTAATCCAGGGGCACCCTTAGAGTCATAACGTATAAATCAGAGCTCTGCGATTCAAAACCTCAGGTACCAAGGGGCAATATACTCAATGAACACCACCCGAAGCAACTTCAAGACGTCCTCGAGAGTAATCTCTAGCAGAATCTAAAACCCTCCTTGAGGCACCCAAACTGAAAAAGCCCTCCTTGAGGCAACCAAACTAAAAAGCCCTCATTGAGGCACCTAAACTGAAGAAAGCCCTCCTTGAGGCACCCAAACTGAAGAAAGCCCTCATTGAGGCACCTAAACTGAAAAAGCCCTCATAGAGGCAAAAACCAAAGCTAAAGCCCTCCTAGAGGCAAAATCAAATCTAAAGCCCTCCTTGAGGCACCCAAACTGAAAAAGCCCTCCTTGAGGCAACCAAACTAAAAAGCCCTCTTTCAGGCACCCAAAACTGAAGAAAGCCCTCCTTGAGGCACCCAAACTGAAGAAAGCCCTCCTTGAGGCAACCAAACCGAAAAAGCCCTCCTTAAGGCACCTGAACCAAATCTAAAGGCCTCCTTGAGGCACCCAAAATGAAAAAGCCCTCCTTGAGGCATCCAAACTGAAAAAGCCTTTCTTAAGCCAACCAAACTAAAAAAGCCTTCCTTGAGGCACCCAAACCAAATCTAAAGCCGTCCTTGAGGCACCCAAAATGAAAAAGCCCTCCTTGAGGCACCTAAACCAAATCTAAAAAGCCCTCTTTGAGGCACCCAAACCAAAACTAAAAAGCCCTCCTTGAGGCACCCAAACTGAAGAAAGCCCTCCTTGAGGCACCCAGACTAAAGAAAGTCCTCCTTGAGGCACCCAAACTAAAGAAAGCCCTCATTGAGGCAACCAAACTGTAAAACCCCTCTTATAGGCAAAACCAAAGCTAAAGCCCTCCTAGAGGCAAAACCAAATCTAAAGCCCTTCTTGAGGCACCCAAACTAAAAAGCCCTCCTTGAGGCACCCAAAACTGAAGAAAGCCCTCCTTGAGGCACCCAAACTGAAGAAAGCCCTCCTTGAGGCAACCAAACCGAAAAAGCCCTCCTTAAGGCACCTGAACCAAATCTAAAGGCCTCCTTGAGGCACCCAAAATGAAAAAGCCCTCCTTGAGGCATCCAAACTGAAAAAGCCCTTCTTAAGCCAACCAAACTAAAAAAGCCTTCCTTGAGGCACCCAAACCAAATCTAAAGCCGTCCTTGAGGCACCCAAAATGAAAAAGCCCTCCTTGAGGCACCTAAACCAAATCTAAAAAGCCCTCTTTGAGGCACCCAAACCAAAACTAAAAAGCCCTCCTTGAGGCAC
Organism: Euphorbia tirucalli; assembly: GCA_039660915.1. Taxonomy (NCBI): domain Eukaryota; kingdom Viridiplantae; phylum Streptophyta; class Magnoliopsida; order Malpighiales; family Euphorbiaceae; genus Euphorbia; species Euphorbia tirucalli. The sequence goes on along the minus strand of CM077632.1, from coordinate 43,238,203 downwards.
CCAAACTGAAGAAAGCCCTCCTTGAGGCACCCAGACTAAAGAAAGCCCTCCTTGAGGCACCCAAACTAAAGAAAGCCCTCATTGAGGCAACCAAACTGTAAAAGCCCTCTTATAGGCAAAACTAAAGCTAAAGCCCTCCTAGAGGCAAAACCAAATCTAAAGCCCTCCTTGAGGCACCCAAACTAAAAAGCCCTCCTTGAGGCACCCAAAACTGAAGAAAAGCCCTCCTTGAGGCACCTAAACTGAAGAAAGCCCTCTTTGAGGCAACCAAACTGAAAAAGCCCTCCTTGAGGCACCTGAACCAAATCTAAAGCCCTCCTTGAGGCACCTAAAACTAAAAAGCCCTCCTTGAGGCACCCAAAACTGAAGAAAGCCCTCCTTGAGGCACCCAAATTGAAGAAAGCCCTCCTTGAGGCAACCAAACTGAAAAAGCCCTCCTTGAGGCACTTGAACCAAATCTAAAGCCCTCCTTGAGGCACCCAAAATGAAAAAGCCCTTTTTGAGGCACCTAAAATGAAAAAGCCCTCCTTAAGGCAACCAAACTAAAAAAGCCCTCATTGAGGCACCCAAACCAAATCTAAAGCCCTCCTTGAGGCACCCAAAATGAAAAAGCCCTCCTTGAGGCACCCAAACCAAATTTAAAAAGCCCTCCTTGAAGCACCCAAACCAAAACTAAAAAGCCCTCCTTGAGGCACCCAAACTGAAGAAAGCCCTCATTGAGGCACCCAAACTGAAGAAAGCCCTCCTTGAGGCAACCAAACTGAAAAAAGACCTCCTTGAGGCACCTAAACCAAATCTAAAGCCTTCCATAAGGCAACCAAACTAAAAAAGCCCTCCTTGAGGCACCCAAATTGAAGAAAGCCCTCCTTGAGGTACCCAAACTGAAAAAGCCCTCTTTGAGGCAACCAAACTGAAAAAGCCCTCCTTGAGGCAACCAAACTGAAAAAGCCCTCCTTGAGGCAATTAAACCTAAGAAGTCCTCTCGAAGGCAATCCAGATAGCTCGGGCAAGACCGTTGTTCCACACTTCGACAGGAGCAAGTCCCCAATGCTGCAGAGGCTGACACAAGCGAAACCCTCAGGTACGCTTTATGTTCCTTTACTCATTGCGCTCCTAATCGCAAGACCAAACTCGAATCAGACATAAGCCACTGATCTAGTCAATTTTGATCTCGCAAGGGGTAGCCTATGAGCACGGGTTTTTCCCGACCTTGGTGATGAGAATTACTAGTTACCTGTGGACTGGACGGGCTCGAATGGGACTTGAAAATACCCAGAATGTCGCCCGGAGTATCTCAAACATCCTGAAAACCAAGCTATCCGTGATCTAAAATCCCCAAAACGGTCTCCTGAGTCATTTCCAGGGTCTGGTCTACACGCCCGACTTTCGAAATTTTACCCTAATTTTGGGTAGAACTGGGTGGTACTGGTTTTTGAACCAGAGCCGGCCGGCTCTAATGGTCCAAATAAGTTGCTCTGCAAAGCAGAGAAATTTGTCTTAGCAGACGAAAATTAGGCAGGATTTTAGAGAGCTCAGACGGCTGATTGACGGAATGAAATGAGTGAGAGAGTGTGGGATAAAAGAGAGAAAATCAGAAAAGAACGAAGGGAAAGAGAGAGAGGCTTTTCAATCTTAAAAAAGAAAAAGAGATACAGAGAAAAGAAAAAAAGAAGTAGAGAAAAAGAGAGAGAGGCTAAGCAAGGAGGTGAACGAAACATAGGAATTAAGACTTAAAATCAATCCTTAAACATTAAACACAAACCATTTAACCTTTGCTCATTGGTTGGAAACTATTTCAGATTCGTTTTTGACTCGTTTGGATTATTGTGGTTCTTTGGCCGATTAAGATCCCAGGAGGCATTCTAAGCTTTCAATCTGCTCTTTGGACGTTTAAAGCATTCAAACTACACCTAGGTAAACTCTGAGAGGCCTTAAACCTGTTTGCATTGCCTTTTCTGTGCGTTTCTTTCATTTCTGCATTTTTCCAGAAACTGGTCTGCCCATCATAGCTGTACGACTGTGTTCTTCATGAACACAGCCAGCCAGCTCTGGTCCCAGAGCCACCCGGCTCTGTTCTTCAAGGACAGACTTCTGGTCTATCCCGATCAGCCAAAAACAGCTCGTTTCCCCATTTTAAGCATTCTGTTGTGATCATTTTTTGCCCAAATTCATCCGTATGTCATCATATTTTGGTTTTTCAATTTCTGTATGTACGGATATTAGGGTTTTTGATGTTTCCCGGGTTTATTTCCTGAGTTTTGGGGTTGTTTTATCCAAATCGGATCCACAGTTCAGCATAAGCGGACCCCCGAATCTTACCAAATTCCCGAAAATATTGAAAATGAGCAAAATAGTATTTTTCACAAATGTTTTTGGTGTGTTTATTGTACTTTGGACCCTAGGTGAATGTTGAGTTTAGGAACCCACATGAACGGAACCCTGAATTCCGGGATAACAAACCCACAAAAGCAGAAATTTGCATGAAACCGAGCCAAATGGTTTATAAAAATTGATTTTCCAGCACAAAAATCCACAGGTCGTTTCAAAACAGTTTTCCAGGTCTAACCTGTCCGACCAGTCGGGTCGACCTGGTTACCCCCTAAATACATGCTCCCGATCCTAAAATCCTAATTTTGTCCTGATTTGAGTCCTACTTGTGTTTATAATATAAATTGTGCTAACCAATATATTTTGCAGCTTTTATTTTTATTTTTATTGTATTTAATAGATTAATCCGTGTAATTAGGCGGTTGTATTTTTTAGATCCCCGTGTACTTAGGCGATTGTAATGTGAGGATAAGAGCTTTTTATCTTTTATTCGATTGGGTTGTATAATCGGCCTCTAATATGCTTTTGTATATTTTGGATGTATGCTTTATTTTTCCTGAAATTTATTTTCTGCATTCTGCTTTAGCACTGGCTAATAAAATAAACAAATTGGGGTTAGTAAAGATAATAAATTGAATAAATATGGTTTTATAAATAATAAACAAATACAAGCTTGAGGTTAAGTAGGTAAGTTGCCTGAATCCTAAATCTCTGGATTAGGTACAGTAGTCTGCGCTCGGTAGGGAGCTGTACAGGAATTTCCCGGATGAGATGATCCGGGTGGCGACTCTGTCACTGATCTCGAGATTTAGGTTTCAAGGTCTTTAAGTTATAAAATGGGAAAATGTTTTCTACAAAGGAATTTCCAAATTAAATCAATAGTTTTCCCTAACTCAAGATAAACCAAACCCGCTTTTCCCAAAACATCACTAAACGAGTTCTTTCTTTCGTTTCCCCCGATTCACTTCATAGCATCCCGCTTTTTCCCTTTTCGTGAAAAAAGTCGTCCACTCACACCCGCCTAGCCGGGGAACAGGGATGGGATTGCCAATCCCCGCCCCGCCCCGTTTACATCCCTATTGACAAGTATATGGGTTGTGTAACATGATTTATTAGAATTCTTCTAATAAGATATTATTTAATTATCTTAGTCAAACAGAGGATCGTAGTCATGAACATAATAATATTATAAATCATGTTTTGTGTACAGTTGTGAACGATAGAATTTTATGAAAATTTAAGCAGAACTACATGGCTTTAATTTCCAAATTGGAATTAGGATACATAGGATGCTTGATAATAAATATTATCAAGTCGAAGCCAAATAGGTAAATTAAATTAGATAGATTATAAATCAATTTTATTGGCATAGTAGTGTTGGACTATTTTAAAAATAGAATTTGAAATATGATACTAATGAGGAATTATTTGGAAATTATAAGAAAACTAGTGGTGATTTGAGGGTTTTGAGAAGACAGTAAGGATCGGTTTAGCTTAGGAGTCGGGTGTGACATTTAATGGTATCCAAACATAGGTTATAATTCTTCGGACCTGATGTAGATAATAATTGATGAGGATGAATTAAAGAGAACATTGGAATTTGAAGTCTAAGGTGAATGGATTGTGAATAAGTAATTGATTGGAGGTTAGATTAAAAGGGATGCCATGATGTATATTTAAGAATGCATATACTGATTGAGTGAAAAAATGAATAATTTGTGTTCATATATATCCTATATTTATATATATAATGTTTATGGTGTTTGATGATTTATGTTGTGTTAATTATTGTTATATAGTCAATTATGAGGCTATTTGATCATGCCCATGATGACAAATATTCTGGTGATGATGATAATAAATCTAAGCCATGGATGCATGGTTTCCGTGTAGCTATTTATATATAAGACATGGATGCATGGATTCCATGCAAATATGATGAGATGTGGATGCAGGGTTTCCATGCACTTTTACAGATGTGATAAGATGTGAAATGCAAGGGTTACACGTAAAAACTTCCAGTTGCTTCATGGAGCTGGTTAGTCATCCTTACGTGGTTTTGTTCCTTGAAGTTGATCAATGTGATTCATGGTTGAGTGTATAATGAGTATTGACACAACATAAATATTAAAATATATTGGAACTTTAACCTTAAAGCCAGATGATATTGTCAGTGAGTTACACGCATCATGACGTCATAGTACATATCATATGTCTCATCGTGCATTGTATAAGAGATGGTTGGCCTATTACATTACATCTAACTCAAGTGCTATAGGTTCCAAAGGTATATATAGAAATATTTTTGTTTAACTATGATATTTCGAAAAGTGATTTGAATTTTCAACAAAGAAGATGTCGAGGAATAGTTTTGAAATTGAAATTGATTTTTTTTTTTTGAAATTTCAAAGGATGTGGAACATGTGAGGTTCCATGGAGAGTTTCTGAAAGCCAGTGGATTGAGAAAAGTGATTTATGTGGATATAGAAATGATGATGAGGTGGTTTTATTGAAAGCATTTTATTATGAAATATTTTTTTATGGTGTTCCATATGGATTTGTCATTTTGATATCTTGGCATATTAACAATGAAAAAAATGGTTAAGATTTAAAAAGAAAGTATTTTTTTCCAAGTAAATAATATTATTCAAAATGATAGTATTTTGGTTATTCAAAAGATCATTTTTGTGAAAACAAGGTTGTAAAAAGGTAAATAGAAAACCATATCCATTCTCAAATTGGTGATCAAGTAATGGATATGAAATAAAGAGTTGTATAGAGAGTTGAACAAATGATTCTATTTTTGAGTTTCTTTTTTCTAATGATGAAGCATTTTATATAGTATAAAAATATATTTTTATGGTGTTTGAGAATGTATTAAATGAAATTCAATTTAGAATGGATGAATATGACTGGATGTGATTGAAAATTTTGTTCCCGTGACATTTCCATGAAAGAAATATATCGTATATCATAGAGTGATGCAGAGTTAGGGACTAAAAAGTTGAGGCTATTTGTATAAAAGGAACATATGGTATACTGTGTAAATTTTGAACAAGGTTGATTGAGGAATTTGCAACAAAGTAGGTTTGTATTTTTAAGATTTGATATTCATACATCATTCACAAAGAGTTAGTTGACCGATAATTAGTCGCAAAATTTTTATGATTTATTTATAAATTTTGATAAACTAAAGGTCTTGTGGTGATCAATGAGTTATATTCATGAGTGGGGATTTTCGAAATTCTCAAACTTATATCATTTAAATTTGAAAGTATCACAGGTTTTGAAGTTTTACGAAATTTCGAAGATGAAATTTTTTTGAGGGGCATAGAAATGTTTTGTTATAAATTATAAATCTAATATTTTCTTTTTTTGGATTATGATAAATAATTTAGATATTACATTCCCAAAAAAATTATGGATTAGTTGCTCAATTATTTATTTGTGTATATTATAGATATATATTTTAGAGATTAATTTGATATTTTATATGAAATAAAAGTATGAGGTATGATTTAAAAAAAGTTATAATGTAGAGGGATCAAAATTTATTTTTCACCTTTATAAATTTGAAAAAAATTCTGCATTTTGAAGGTAGAAGCTTTTCCTCTCTGTTATATTCATCATCTCCATTGCAATTTCTTTCTTCCTCTCCCTTCTTAAGCTCGATTCTTCCCCATATGAACTCCGTTTTTTGAGGTTTTGGTACCAAATTGAAGCTAACGACATGTACTATAAGTAGATTTAAGTTTTAAGCCATAAAATTTAGTGTTTGGTAGGGAATTAAGGAGAGGGAATTCGTAACTATGGCTGTCACCTCCATTTCGACATGTTGTAGCCTTATCTTTGAAAATCTGACTTCGAAAATGAACTTAGGATGCCAGAGAACCTTTGGGTAAGGTGGAATTCAACACTTTCAAGGTAGCTTGGCCGACGATCAGAGCTTCGCTGTAGAAATTATGATTTTTCTCCGATCCGTTGACTTCCCGACTGTGAGCGGATGATCCTTAAAAAGATGGGCTTTGCGATCGGGCCGAGAAGATTTTTTTATTAGGGGTTTTATGAAAAAGGGGTTTTATAGTGAGAAAACAAACAAACTTGAATGCTCTTACTAAAGTGAAAGGAGTTGACACACAGCTCTGCTCAACCGGGAAAATTGCGGTACAGCAGAGACGAGCTACGAATCGCTATACCTTTAGTCATAGATTTAGTTTCGGACAACTTGCTTATTTCTTCTTGATTCAAAATGTATTTAATAGTTTATATCAATGCCTTTTATATTTTCTATGGTTGATTTTATCTTTGATTATATTTAGCCAATGCTCACATAAGAGATACAAATGTTTGAAAGCAATAAATAAATTCAGAAAGTAGTAAATAAATTCAGGAAATCTAAAATATACAGACTGATCAAATGACTATCCTAGGTGATACAATTGTATAAAAGGGATTTGGGGTACAAATTAATCTGTATTAATCTATATACAAAATGTTTAAAAATGAAAAGCTAGACATTCATCTATCCTAACATATATCTACCATCAAAACAAAGTTAGTATAGATAAATATATACACGTAGGACTCACACAGACTTAGAATTGGAATTCAAGATAGCTCGGGACGTGAAATGGGGAAAATCGGGAAATTTGATAGATTACCAGATTTGATCTGGAAAAAATTTTTGAAAAGCAGTTTGATAGGATTTGAAATTCATTTGAAAATCAATTTGTCCGGTTTAATATATACGCATCCAAAAAATATGTTAGTTTTCAGGAAACTTGTGTTTTCTATCATTGAACTGATTTACAGAAATTAAATACAAAATATAAATCTAGGTCAAAATGATATGCAAAAAATGAGAAAAATTCACAAAAAAATCAATTCTATAATTAAAACTATAACCGTGCGGGTGTAGCAGCAACAACCGTGAGGCTATTAAAACACCTATACAGCTCTAGTTTTAAACACAACAGAGAAAACACTGAAAATTTTAAAAATCTCTAATTCTGAAATGAACCACAACCGTACGGCTCTGGTGTAATAGCCGTGCGGCTCTCGCAATAGCCGTACGTCTTTGGTTTTCCAGAAAGTAGAAAAACAGAGCAAAACCAAGACTAATGAAATGCACGACAAATCAACCTAGAAAGCTGTAAAAAGGTTTAAGGCCTCTCAGAATTACCTTTTAGATGTTTCTCCAGGGTTCAATTTAACAGAAAACCGATTCTTGAAGCTTGAATTTGGATTTGAATTGAACTTGAATTTTAAAACAAAAAGTTGAATTCCTCCAATTGAGCTCCAATTAGGGGTGAGCAAAACCGAACCAATGTCCAAAAACCGAAAATCCAAACCAAACCGAACCGAACCAAACCAATCCATTTTATAGTTTGGGTCGGTTTGGTTTTAAGTTATTAAGAAGTTTGGACTTCGGTTTGGTTCGGTTCAAAACCGAAAAAACCGAAAAACCAAATAATTGGTAAAATATTAAAACTAATTATAAAATTAATATATACTAATTGTAGAGAATTTTAGACATTATATTCTTTTATAGTTTTATATTATGATTTTTTTATGTTAATTTATAGTTGTTAAAACTTGAGAGTTGAAAAAAAAAAGTAAAAAATTTTAGTATTTTATTGTGATGAACAGTATTATTTAGTATTACTGATGTTTTAAGTTAATTTTTTTGTATTTCTTTTTTTTTTCTTAAACAAACTATTTATATAAAATTTTTATTTTGATTTTTTTTTAAGAAGTTAATGTTTTTGGTTTGACCTAGTCCAAACCGAACCGAACCGAACTAGTTCGGTTTGACAGAACCGAACCAAAATTTAGTTTGGATCGAAATGGTTTATAGAAAATAGTGTTTTTTGGATCGGTTTTTTTCGGTTCGATTCGGTTTTGAACCGAACCGGTCCATGCGCACCCTAGCTCCAATTCTTCAATTCCAACAACCCAAATAAGTCTTTGAAGGTTTAAGATGTTAGAGGCAGTAAATTCAAACACAATTTATATAAATAAATTGCAGATTACAAAATTGGAAATAGAAATAAATTGAAGAACAGAAATTACGACCGAAATACTTTTCAACCTTAACAACAAAAGAAACAGTAGAGCTGAGGCTTGAAAACACAATCTCCTTAAGACAATTATCTGTCGTAGTTGGCGATTTGTCTCCCACGATACAACATCTCTCAAAAGCGAAGACAATCGTGCAAAGCAGACTATCATTGGAAAAGAGCAAAAATAGACAGCCTATCTTGAAAGAATCGTAATTGTAGAGGAGGAAAGGAATTTTGGATATCTAATATCTACAATTGATGGAGAGCAAGAAGAAATAGGCAGAAGGAGGATTGCAGCATCTTGGAAATAAATGACATTTAAATTGGATTAATTCTCTTATTAAGAGAATTTATTCTGCAGTTATATTTTCATTCAAAAAATAAAACAGACACAAATATTTGAAGAGGTGTAAAAAATATATGGAGAAAATTGGTCGGACCAAAGCAAAAACTAGGCAAGCCCGTTGTGGCTCATTTCGGTCCGGCATTCACAACGCCCACATCGTACGGGGTGCGCATTGGGCCTTTGAAGGCTTGTAGCTAGGATTTCCACCCCCCTGTGCTCGCAAGAGAGAGTCTTTTGGCTTACACAAGTTAACACCTAACAAAGGTGTGTTTCAATATAAACACCTTTTCCTCTTTGTTATTTTCCCATGTGGGATAGGTTAACTTGAACCAAAATTTCTCCAAATATTCCATTTCATTAAGCTAACTTTGAGCAACAATTTCTCATTCACTACTTATCCATTTTGGGTAAATTATATACCGTTAGAAAGCTCACGTTACGTATTATACAATGACACTAATCATTTGATTTAATATGCTCTCTTTCCATAATATAATTTGGCCCGAAGTTGACAAATAATCACTAATACATGATCCAATATTTGTCAAATTTCGAACAATCGCCCACATGAATGGAATTGATTGATGAAAAGAAAGATCAAAATCAAAGTGGTGATGGTAAACTATAGTCGATATTTGCATAGGATAGGTAGGCATCAACCCTTGAACCTTCCCTTGTGCTAGTATATTTACTTTACTGGCTGACTAGTAGATGCGATTTCCTTAAACTATTCTGCCGTTTGTGTAAACAACGATATACCTCACACAAATACCAACATAAAATAGTTTTGGTTCTCATGGTTATGTCTATTATGGTCATGGATATCTAGTAATTCTACAAGAGTTTCAGATAACTAAGCCCTATTGGTCTCTTTTGAAGCGACCCCACTTTACTCTCACATAGGTGATCTCTTTTGCTCAAACTTTTGATGCACAAAGAATCATTAAATGCATAGCTTAACCTTTCCATGCTTTATCACTATTTGCATCACACGAATGGATAAGGGGTTGACCCCCACAGTGACCTTACAAGGTCTATGCAATTAAGTTGTCCCATTGAACCTAGATCTTGGGATCTCCAATCAACAAGGTTGGGTTTTCCTTCACATAGTGCCTTAAATATTCATGGGCTTCAGTTCCACTCCCCTCGATGTCTTTTCAACTTGATCTCGGTTTAACCCTTTGGTTAGTGGATCCGCAGTGTTATCCTTTGAACCTCAAAATCAATAGAGATAACTCCCGTTGAGATCAGTTGTCTAACGGAATATCTTTTAAGAAATTTCATACCCATTCAGCTTCCTCTCCGGTTTTATCCAAGGCTACAAACTCAGCTTCCATAGTGGCTCTAGTTATAATTGTTTGCCTTGAGGATTTCCTGGACACTGCTCCTCCTCCTAGAGTGAACACGTACCCACTTGTGCCTTTAGAATTCTTGATGTCAGCTATCCAATTAGCATCAGAAAATGCTTCTAGTACATCAGGTTCTCTCGTATAGTGCAAACCATAATTACGAGTATATCGCAAATACCTTAGTATTCTCATGATAGCTACCCAATGAATCTCTCCTAGATTACTCGTATATCTGCTTAAACTACTTATAGTTTAAGCTGTTGGTGTGCCCTAGTTCTTAGGGCATTGGATTCTTGTATTTTGTATTATATATTAAGACTTCTTGTATACATACATCATTTGTGTCACATTAATAAAGGCAATTAATCTATTTCATTTATATCTTGTGCTATAATATAAGTAGAGTATCCATTGATTGATAATCATAAAACTTATCACAGGTCTGTTCTAATCGTGGGAACGAATAAAACCACTGACTTGTATATTCGATGACTGTATGGTAGTTCTTAACTAGCCATAGCACTTGTAAAGTTAGTCATGAATATAGGTATATGTCGCTGACATGGGACTGGATTGATCCGCACAAGAAAGCCACATGGTTGTCACATCATAGGTCTTTCTTGAGTAGGTCTCTTTTGTCCTCAAACCAGATTTCATTATAATATCAATATGGAATCTGGTTCACTTTAACATATGCCTAACAGGTCTGTAAAAGGATACTAAATATGGGTATGATTGGGTGGATAGGTGAACATATTGATATTGATGATGAAGTGATGGAATTGCCACTAGGGTAACGCTGAGATGATATCACTGGCCACTTGATGAGTGGGACTGATAAGTGTATGGCCATACCCAAATAAGTTGGTTGCTTATTTGATTAATTAGTCAACTCAAGATCAAGAAATATAATAAACAATAGAAGAGGATGATGAAACCATGCCTCTTATTTATTCATATCGATATCTTTTGGCATAGGACAATATGAGATTACCACCGAGTGAGTGTCTTCTAAAAACTACTGCATCTTTATCTTAATTGGGGACTGTAACGGTTTGCTAGAACCCACTTACAGTCTATGGGCCTTGGGCCTACTGCCAACATAAAGATAGACCCATAGGATCGTGCACATAGATCAATTGAGCCAGAACTTATAGAAATTGTACATGTAATGTACATTGGAAGGAATGCATTAATTAATTAGTTGACTTTTGGTGTCAAGGTAATTAATTAATATTGGATTGATTTTATTTAATTAATAAGTTTACATAATGTGATTAATTAATTTATCAATTAATTGAATTACATAAAGTAAACAATTAATTAAATTATTTCCCTAAGTGGGAAAATTAAAACACATGTATTGTATTTTCTTAAATGTGGTTTAATTTTTATTTAGGGGTAATTAAATTCAGCCTAATGGAATTAAATTGTATAATACAAACTTTTAATATAAAGTTTATTTATGTAATTATAATCCTAATGGGCTTAACCTAGTCAAAACCTAATTTGACAAGGAGTCTATATAAGGGCACACTTAAGAATAAAAATCAGTCCTAACCCTAATATTTGAGGTGTAAATTTCAGCCCCCTTAGAGAATTTTACAGCAGGAATATTCCATTGCTCTGCTTCTTCGGCTAGCATCGGTTCTTGCTGGATAGTTGGTCGTGCATCGGACTTTGGAGATCGCAGTTTCATGATTCGATTTTGCAGCTGTCTCTAGAAGAGACAGATTTGGTGAGTTTAATCTATCTTTATCCAAATTGTTTTTATTCTAATCAATTGAAATATGACATGATAGATGGATTCTAGGAAATTTTAAACTGTGTAATTCCGCTGCTCCACGTATTCTCACGATAGCTATCCAATGAATCTGTCCTTGATTACTCGTATATTTGCTTAAACTACTTATAGTGTAAGCAATATCAGGTCTTGTACAACTCAAAAGATACATCAGACTACCTATAACCCTAGCATATTTCACTTAGTCTATGCCTTCACCTATGTTTTTGGACAAATGTTGACTAATGTCTAACGGAGTTTTGGCTGTACCAGAATCATCCTTGTTAAACTTATCAAGTATCTTGTCCATGTAGTGTGACTGAGTTAAAATGAGACTGTTTGGTGAACGTTTAACTTGGATGCCTAAAATCACATCCGTCAGTCCCATATCTTTCATGTGAAATCTTGAATTCAACATGTTCTTGGTATTCTTTACCATCTTCTCATTGCTTCCCACAATGAGTATTTCATCCACATAACATATCCTTCATTTGTAGTTTTGACATAAATACATTTGTCACACTCATTGATATGATAGCCATTAGCCATCATGGCATCATTAAACATTTTGTGCCATTATTTTGGTGCTTGCTTTAAACCGTATAAAAACTTCACCAATTTACAGTCTTTCCTTTCTTGACCTTGAACTACACAACCTTCAGGTTGTTCTATGTAGCTTTCGTCTTCAAGATCTCCATTCAAAAATGCTGTCTTCACATCCATTCGATGTACCTTAAGATTCCGTAGAGCAAAAATATCAAGTACCATCCTAATGGATGTTATTCTCGACACTGGAGGATTGTAATAGCTTGGAAATAAATGACATTTAAATTAGATTAATTCTCTTATTAAGAGAATTTATTTTGCAGTTATATTTTTATTCAAAAAATAAAACTGACACAAATATTTGATGAGGCTTAAAAAATATCTAGAGAAAATTAGTCGAATTGGGGCAAAAACTAGGTAGGCACGTTGTGGCTCATTTCGGTCCGGCATTCATAACACCCACATCGTGTGGGTGCGCCATTAGGCCTTTGAAGGCTTGTGGCTAGGATTTGCACCCCCCTACATGCACAAGAGAGTGCCTTTTGGCTTACACAAGTTAACACCTTACAAAAGTGTGTTTCAATATAAACACATTTTCCTCTTTTTTTTTCCCATGTGGGATAGGTTAACTTGAACCAAAATTTCTCTAAATATTCCATTTCATTAGGTTAACTTTGACCAATAATATCTCATTCACCACTTGTCTGTTTTGGGTAAATTATATATCATTGGAAAACTCACGTTACGTACTATACAATGCACTAATCATTTGATTTAATAGGCTCTCCTTGCATAATATAATTTGGCCCGAAGTTGACAAATAGTCACTAATATACAATCCAATACTTGTCAAATTTCCAACATAAGATCGGTTTGAAAGATGAGTTTGACGACTGAATTGAGGAATTTAAGATTTTGATTCTTGAATTTGGGTTTTTGAAGTTTGAGAATTTTTATGGTTCTTCCTTGCTTAATGTTTGATGTTCTTCGGATCATATTTCCTTAGCTCCTTTCAATCCAAACTGACCCTGTAATATAGAGATAAGTGCTTTGATTATGTGTCTCCCTCAAATCCAAACACCTATCTCTCCATGCAGAATTCTGGTGATGCATCGATAGTCATGTGACTATTGAGTCAATAGATATGTGGCTGTTACAATGGCCGTGCTGTGGTTTCCAATTCAGCCCTTATTCTTCAAATTCAAGTTCATTCCAATCCGAATCTTTGCTTCTTGAATTGACTCTCAAGTTATGAATATAATAATATTAGAAATTATGTTTCGTGTTTAGTTGAGAACGAGAGAATTTTTTGAAAATTTAAGCAGAACTACGTGGCTTTAATTCCCAAATTGGAATTGGGATACGTAGGATGCTGGATAATAAGTATTATCAAGTCCAAGCCAAATAGGTAAACTAAATTAGAAACATTAAAAATCAATTTCATTGGTATAGTAGCGTTGGATTATTTTAAACATAAAATTTTAAATATGATACTAATGAGGAATTATTTGGAAATTTTAAGGAAACTAGTGGTGATTAGTAAGGATTGGTTTAGCTTGGGAGTCAGGTGTGACATTATCTCCTTCAAACTAATGCTTTAATCTCTGTCGATTAATCACGAATGGTCTCTGTTCATTTCCTGCGATCTCAATTGCTTCATAGGGATGGACCCTATTCACCACAAATGGTCCCAATTATTTGGACTTCAATTTTCCTGGAAACAATTTAAAACGAGAATTAAATAGTAGAACTCCTTGTCCCACTTGGTGCCTCACTGTAAGGTAATGACATCCACACAGTTGTAATATTAATATCCATATGGATTTAACACAATAATCACACAGATATAGGTTTGAACCGCACAGATATTATTCAAATCTCAATTCAAAACTACAAAGGACTTTCTGTAAGTGCAATACCATACGCACGGGTATAGGGTCTATATCAGTACGGTTGTGATTCATAATTGTGTGATTGTTATGTCTTAACTGCATGGATGTGGTTTGAATTTTGACGTTTATTTTTCCTTCATTATTCAGCACACCTCAAACGCCCTACACATGAAACATCATTTCAAAATCGATGGGTCAAAAGCCAAAATAGTACCCATTTCCATCCAAACCGACTTGGTTTTATAACCCGTAATCATCTTTTATTCAATGAAAGAAATGTTACAAAACACGGGTTACAAAAGCTTCTCTAAAAAAATGTGAAACATAACTACGATTCACTCTTCTTCTGAGCTCTCCTCTAGCGATGGTGGGCCTTGGTTCGGTTAGTAGTTGAATTAATCGAGTAACCCCCAACGGGTTCTTTCAAGTGTGTTTGCCTTCTTCCACATCTCGACTTCTATGTTTCATTAGAAGCGGCACAAAAGAATGTTAGCACCAAGAAAAGCACTTACATTATCACGATCACAAAACATATAGAGACATAAGAAGATCATGAGAAAGGTCAAGAACAACATGACAAAAGCTTGAAAATAGATTATTTCACATTCGACGTCCTTCATAGTATCAAAGAAAGAAAGAAAACAAACTGAGCAACGAATCAAGCAAACAAATAGAAGAAAGTTTGGCTCATTTGAAGAAAAGGAAGTGAGGAGAGGTATATATACACCCTCCTCCAACGGCTAGGAGCCACAATTGCGGCCCTATGACCATTGAGGCGCTGCTCCCGGTGACCGAAGAAGCTAAGTAAATGTAATTTAGGGAATGTGTTTTCACAGATCCCCCTAGTTTGACTTGAAACCTCTAAAAAGCAAAAAAAAAAAAAAAACACCATTCTCGGCTTCTCACAGTCATGAAAATACCTGGCACATCATAGCCAACATTTTCAACTTCTCAAAAGTCACTAAAATACCCGGCACATCATAGCCAGCATTCCTGACTTCTCAAAAGTCATGAAAAATACCGAGCACATCATAGCTAGCTATCTCGATTCCTTAAAAGTCACGAAAATACCCGGCACATCGTAGTCAGCTCTTTTTACTTCCCAAAAGTCACAATTCCACGACATATCATAGCCATCATTTTCGAATTTGCAAAGTCACAAGAACCTCCCAGCACATCATAGCCATCTCTAACTCATATTTATTATTGATTGAAAGGGTAAAAATTTTTGTTTCAAAATTATCAATCAAGGAATCAAATGTGTACTTTATCATTCGATGAAGGTAACAAAACATCGGTCCATCATGACCTTAAAAGGTAGCAAGTTAGCCAGATCGCTCAACCGATGACAAAGGCAGGTACATTCTCTTTCTCACTCACTGTGCTCTCTATCGTGTGTCCCAATCCACCTCGGCATTTAACTAGAACCTGAGCATTGTGAATTTAGACGTACGAGGGGTAGCCTATGAGCATGGGATTTTGATCCCCCATTTCAATGATGAAAACAAACTTTTCTTTGATGTGTTTTTACAGCCACGCGAGTTAAAGACAACTCAAGGTTTAAGCTCCAGATTGCTGAACCCAACGAATTAGGCTTTGTAGTCCATCAACTATATCCGTATGGACATGGACTATAACCGTACGGATGTGCTATCTATAACCATACAAATGTAGGTTATACCCCATAAGGATGTTCAATAATCCATCCCACTTGCATTTAGATCGGATCTAGATCTCTGTTTTGAAAGAGGTATCAAAAGGAAAAGGATAAGGAGAGAGAAGGGGACAGTCATTGAGAGCTTAGAGTCTGGGATTAGGATTTGGAAGAGAGTTAGAGAGAAAACAGGAAGAAAAGACCAGAGAAAAGAAAAATTACTAAGGATTTCTCTTCACTTTCTTATTTGATTCTTTGTTATTAGGCTATAAAAATTGTTAGAAATCGTAGGAAAACACATCACTAAGATTAATAACAGGTTTAGAGACTAAAATGCAAACACAAACCCATAACTATTAAGGATTCTTGGTGATGTTGGACTTATGTAACCTTAATCAAAACTGAACAATCCGGAGCACCTTTGAGATCTTTCTGAATCTTTAAAAGCAGTGGATTCACACGTCAAAGGTATATTTCTAAGAAATCATCTACATTATTGCATAACTTCATCATTTGAGAGTCATTTCACGCATTTTTCAAGTTGCTCTATTTTTGTTCATCTTTCATTTCTACCCATAAATAAGAACTGTCTGATCAACCAACATAGCCGCAAAATGGTAGTGATAACCACGCAGTTGTCGTATCTTGACCGCACGGTTGTTGTACTTCATGAAATCCCTAAATAAAATCACTAAAGTTTAAACTTGTTTCGCACCCAAAAGTGATATCCGTACGTATATCACTATAACCGCACAGTTATTGTACAAATCCATATGGATGTTATTCTCCAACAGAACAGCTTGTAAATTGTATTATGAACTTTTGGTCACATAATGAGTTGTAAATTTGATTTTCGAAATTGATCTTATGTTTAACTAATAATGATGAATTAATTTTTTTGAAAACCGACGCTAAACACCAATCGGTAAAACCGTTTTCCATATTCTACTTTTATGCCCGAGTCCCATACGCATAAGTTTCGTCGCATTATTTACACCCATTTTTGCAGGATTAAGTTTACGTTCATCATTTTATTCCTTCATTGGTAGAATTTGTGTATTTTAGGTGGTTGTACCCTGATCCCCTTTTGATTTATATGTATCCCCTTAGGATAGCCTACTTGATTTGTGTTGTAATTTAATCTTATTCCCTGTACTTTGTATGAACGCTGCATGTTATGAAATAAAACTTGATCTAGTTCTATATAAAATGTTATGGTTGAATATTGGAGCTATTATTTTAATTGGATAATAAGTAAATGACTCATCCGAACCTAGATCTTTGGTAGGTATAGTGGTTGTCACTTGGTTCTGGCTATATCTGAATTTCTTGGTTGAGCTGAGCTGGGTGGCGACTCCTATAATTTCTTCGAGATTTCAATCTTGAATCTTTTATGAATGTTGTGATTTCGCAAAATATTTTCTTAGTTTAATTATATATCAGATCTGAATACAAAAAACTAAAAAGCTCGATGGCCCGCTTCGCCGTGCCCAAATCATCATCCGCTCATAATGATAAAGGCAAAACTACATATACATCACACATAATGTTTCAATATCCTAATGGACATTACTATGACTATTTACATGAGTTCGGTCAAAGTCTAGGACAACATCAAGGTCCCTATAGCAAAACATGCTCCTTACTTCTCCCCACTCAAGGATACAAACGAAGGAGTTTGTACGAGGCTATAGGTGGTGTTCCATATTCATGTCCCTATGAGTTGGCGGAACATAGGTGGCACTTTAATAGTTCACCGGACTAAATAATGGTACCTTAAACTAATGCTCAAATTTAGCTAGTATGAAATGCATATAAAATGCTACGGAAAGTTTGTTGAAACTATTTTAATTAGGTACTTTCAGTGCTCGTCAAAAATCTTTTAAGTTTTTGAAAAACTTTTTTAAGGAATCCCCAGCAGCGAAGTGAACCGAGGAATTTTCATTTTGTTTTTTTATATAATCATAATATGAAATTCATTTTGGAATATAACATTCATAAAAGAATGAAATCGAAATCCGAAGACGTTATAGGAGTCGCCACCTGGCTCAGCTTGACCGGGAAATTTAGGTACAGCCAAAACCGAGTGAGGGCCGCTGTACTTCCAGAGATCTAGGTTCCGACGAGTCACTTACTTATTATCTAATAAAAAAATGTTTCAACAATCAAATCATAGCATTTCATAAAACTAAATCGATTTTATTTAGAGCATACAACGTTCATGGAAGGAACAGAAAGTAATAAATTAATTAATTATATAGATTGAATTAAATAGGCTACCCTAGGGTGATAATGTGAATCAAATGGAGAATCGGGGTACAACTACCTAAAACAAACAAATTTATCTAAAAGAATAAATAAAGCTAAACATACATATAATCCTGCAAAACAAGCGTTAGTACACAAATGATCACATCTAAGACTCAAACACGATAGAACAGGATAATAGAAGTATCAGGATCATGCATCTAAAGGGGATAGTCAGCGAGACTCAGCTAGTTTCACCATCTAGACCTGGAAAATTTTTTGAAATGTACCTGTATTGGATTTTGAGAAAACAATTTTGAAAGCAGTTTCACCAGTTAATTATTTAACATGTCAAGTAAGTTGCTTAATCCCTGAGATTAACTTTGAACCCTGTTTATAGGGGTTTTATATTTGGCATGGAATTTAATCTAGGTCATAAAGTAATGAACACCCATAAACAATTTTGACGTGAGGGATAACCGACTGAAAATCTTGGACCAGAACAACCAGAGCCGTATGGCTCAACTGAAAGATACACGGATGTGGGATAATAACCCTACAGCTAGGGAAACAGCCGCACGCGTGTTGAGCTTGAATGTGCAAAAAATGCTGAAATTTCAACTTATCGAAATTTGAGTTTTGAAGACAGCTGCGTGGCTATTAGAAGAGAGTGGTACGGCTCTAGGCTAGAGCCATACAACTCTTTCGTGCCTATGAACAGAGCCGTACGACTCATACCTGCAGATCTAGGCAGATTTTTGTAAAAGGTTAAAAATAGGAAATAAATGTCTAAACACACAAAGACTCAACTAGAAAGCTGTAAATGGAATTTAAAACCTCTAAGAGGTTACCTTTGTAGTGTGCTTTATGTATTTGAGTGAGATTACCGACCCAATCTTTGGAATTTCAACTGGATTCAACCAAGCACTAAAACAAACCAAAAACCTCTTAAAACCAAACTACATACGAATTGGAGATAGTGTTTTGCAGGTTGGTTATGAGGAATTTGTGTTTGGGTTAGTAGATTCGAAGCTTTGTGCTTCTCCTCTCCTTGTCTCTTCTCTCTTTCTTTCTTCCCTTTAAGAGATCCCTTCAATCCAAAACCCTTTCTATGGTTTGAATATGCTCTCTTCCTTCTGATTTCCTCATCCAATCCATCCTTTTATACCCATAAAAATCCAAAATTTTCTTTTCTAAGAGAAGAGTCACAGACTGCTAATCAGAGTCGTACTGCTCTGGGGTTGACAGTCGTGCAGTTGTTATTGTGGCACTGCTATTGACACGACATCAATACGAGTGTTGATGCAACACTCGTATAGGTTTTAACACAACACTTGTGTGGGTATGGACCCTAAACGGTTTTGGTCGGTTTCTGGTTCGGTTCTGAGCTTGTTTACATATGTATTTTATTCCTTGGACCGAGTACCTGGAGAATACTGATCAAAAGGATAACTAAAAGGTTTTCATCACTGAGGCTGGAAAAATTTGTGCTTATAATATTAATCTTTTTTTTTTAATGTAAATTTTGATTTGTTTGTTGTGTATTAGATAACTCTTTCCTTGAATGTCGATTCATTTGAGATACTTCTAGATTGTGAAACATGAAATTGTTGGTTTTAATGCGACTTAGATGCTTATCATTCAAATTTTTTGATTAAGATTTATAAAATCCTTGAAAACTCTATTGTTTGTATGTTTTCAATGTAGGGGAGTCCTGTAAGAAAGGGAGGTAGACCAAGGAAAACATCAAATGTTGGTTCAAGTAGTCAATCACCACCATGAACTGATGTTGAATTTGAAGGGCAGGAAAGATTGGTAGAAAGCCAACATCAGGTTAGTTATCTAACAAGTTAAAGTATATTTAATCTGCAGCTCAAGTTATTGATTGTATAACATCCATTAATAGAGAGTGAGAGGAGGAACAATAGGCAGAGTGTTGCTTTATTTGTACAAGTCTCTTACTTAACTTTTGACAATAATTTTTCTAACAATAATTCCATTTAGAGATTAGTGCTCGCAAGTATACGAATTGCAACGTAGTAATAAAAGATATCGATCCCACGAGGAATATGTATGTACATCTTAGTTTTTCTTTCTTTGCGTCTATAGAGTATCGAATTATAAAGTGATATGGAGAATTGGGCAAATGGCAAGTTAAATCAATTAAAGTACTAGTTATGAGTTGAGTTGTTGTTTAATATCTAGTCATACAAATATACAAGCATTTTATCTTAGATATTCAATGCACATGCATTAATTATCTATTCAATTCCTATAATAAGAGTATGTCGGATAAGTTCTATTTCAATGGGCATGTCTAGAAATAGATTTTATTCAATAACTCATAGACAAATTATCGAATACCTTTGCCAAAATAACTAAAGGTCTTAATAAGCAAAACAATCATACATAATAATTTATTCTATCTTAGTAACTAAACAAGATAAAGTAAAATGCGAACTTCTCTATATCTTATTATGAATCTATGTCAACAATGCATACTTGGCTTTAGTCATGGAATGAAGAGTAAGATATAAGAAAACTTATAGATATCGATCTCGTAAACATTCAATGCAGATACAAGTGTGACGCTCTCATAAAGGAAAAGCATAAGAATGGACTTAAGAAAGCAATTGGGCATAAAACACTCCCTTACGCCTATAGGTATATTATGACCTCGAGGGGTATCTTTTCTCTATACATCGACAATACTTGATTCAAGGACCTTGGCGTTAGGCTCCCCTTTACATATGCTAAATATTACAAACAACACTCGGACTCTCTAGACACTCTATTTTTCTAACTTTATATAATACATGTATCTTCCATTTGGCAGATTTTTTTTCTCCCCCCTGACAATCTAGAATTCATTCTCTATTTATAAGCATTGAAGCATTGTGTCTCTTCATGAAAGGTTGTGTTTATCCAATGAATGATTATATCTCTTGAATACTATTGGTTCTTCTTGGAAAGTAGGGTCTTTTCATGAAGGGTTGTCTTTATCCATAGTGGCAGTTGAAGTCCGAATGGATAAGATCGAATAACTACTGCTGAGTGTATGTCATGATCGTGACAAAGTGTCGCGGTCACGACTCACATGGGTTTCTTTGAAAAATGCTGAAGTCAAAGTCTGCTTGAGTGCTAGGTCGTGATCGCGATAGGTATTGCGCTCGTGATCTGTCCTTTTTCTTCAATTTCTTTATAAATCAAAGTGCTCTTTTGCGCTTGTGATAATGCATTACGATCATGACGCGGTTTAAATCTTGTGTCCTTTTATTCCTTTAGAATTTTGTTTGTTTTTGCTTCCATTTATTGCTAAATTCCATATATTTGCATACTTAGTCTTTAAAACTGTAAATCATCAAAAACAAGCAACCAATGTGAAATCTAATATATAATAAGTAAAAACATTGCAAACTCCTTTTTAGCACTTATCAAGCCCCCACACTTATCCTTTTGCTTGTCCTCAAGCAAAATATGAATCTCTTAATCATCTTACTTGTGATTACCTAACATACTTAGTCTTTGAAACATAAAATAAAGAGTTTTTTAAGGCAACTATGAGACTTTTTGAATTTTAAAAACTCATAAATCCTTCTTTATACTTTTATTAAGTATGGGTCTTGCCAAAAGATTGTTTTACTAAGCTTAACTTAGAACTATCGACCATAAGTAGAGTTTGTATACATCTTTAACCATGTTCATGCCTTAATTAACACAATTTTAGCTTACTCAACCAAAGCATATTGGTGAAAGCTTTTCGGGACAAATTTTAACACACGCTTAGCCATTGTTCTCAAAGCATTTTTAGGTAACCTAGATTTTTTCTAAGCACTCATGTGTGGTTGCGTTTCGCTCCATACTACACCTCCCTTTTATCTCATTTGTTACCACTCATATTGTAATTTTTCTTTTCTTGTATTATATAAAAGTAAATATTTTTCTTTTATTCTTTATCTTGCTTTTAGTGGTTGCATTTTATGCTCCATACCACTCTCCCCTTTTACATAACACTTTGGTTATTCACTCAACACTCATTTTTTTGTAATACCCTCATCTTTTATTAAACAATGGTAATCCGTATTATGGCTTTAGTTTCCCTAGTTCAGTCACGTCAAACTTAGTCTTATAAGGTAGAAAATCATGCATCTTATTGCATTTAAACAAAAATTGCCAATGGATACCCAAACACTTATAGGATTTATTCTTTCGTCTTTCTTTTCAAACTACTTCAACAATCAACATACTCAAATTTTCAACATTTTACCACTTGAATATACATACTTTTATAGAATCAAAGCCTCTTATTCCTTAACTTAAGGTGAGATTATCTTCATTTGCATTATCCAAAGATTGTATTACCATAATCATACACTTCAACTCAAGATAGAAAAAGGTGTCATAAGCTTTTGACAATCACAAAATAGACAAAAATGCAAGAATACTTGATATTGTAATGATATATAAGAATAAAAATTTAAAATTATCCTAATTGTACCCCCCTACACTTGAATTGCACATTGCCCTTAATATGTAGGAAAATAAACTGACTTCAATCACAAACTAAAAACTAGAAAACACTAGAAACAGATAATAAATAAATTACGAAAGAAAAAGATAGAAGTAACCAAATCAAGCCTCCGGTGATCCTGGTGGACTTGGAGTAAGCTCAATGTTTTGGCAACGGAAGAACTTGAGAAGCTTCCTTTTTAATGACGCATTCTCCTTTCACATCTCCTTCACTTCTTGCCGAACTTGGTGGACATTTTGCTCCACTCCTTCAACCTTGGTTAGCACTTGTTGCCAACCTTGATTTTCTGCTTCTTGCTCTTCATTATTACTCTCCTCCTCTTCATCATCTTCATCACCTCCTTCTTCCCTTTGCACTTGCTTTCCCTTTTCCCTAGATCTTGCACCCGAAGGTCCGGCTCCTCCTTCCTCTTCCAAGTTAATGAGAATCTTCTTTATTCTCTCTTTATAGGAAGTGAATTTGAAAGCTCTACTGATCTCCTTTGCTAACCAGAATTCTTCATCAATTTCCCATCAAGGAATCGCACTTTTTCTCCATGTTGCAATGTGTAAGGCAATTCTCCTTTAGTGGCCAAAATTAGGGCTGTCATTACATGACTGCCACCAACTTTCTTCTTGTTAGAATCTGATACTCGAGAGATTCCTTCCCAAATATGATCCGTGCAATCCACTTTTGTTCCCTTCATCTAAGACATATAAGTATTTTGTTTGCACTTTATTGCTTTCCACCCTGCAAAAAATAGAATGGCACAAATACTTGTGCAAATACAAAAGCGCATTACTCTTAATCAAACGGTTTGGCTAATTCTTTGCTGAGTATTTCTCTAACCCAGTTATATTTTTCCAAAAAGCATGTGGGTTATACTCAGAAAATGGATAACGCCATCCATCTCTTTCCGTCGGAAAATCAAACCAATTAGTCATCTCTTCATAGCCAACCGTGTACTTGTTACCTTCATTATGGAAGATAATAGCCATGTGGTTGTTATCCACATAACGAAAAGTCGTCAACAACTCCACAATCTGATCATGGTTTAGGGGGAAAACATTTAAGCAAATTTTGAAAGCCCAAGAACATTTAAAAACCTCTTCATCTCATCATGAATTCCATTATTTATCATAAAGACCTCATCAAGGAAAAAGATATCAATGATTTCAATGTTTTTGAATCTTGTGAAATGCCTCCCTTCCTTTTCATTACGAATTGGGAAGTTTGCACCATAGGACTCATGCAAATCCACCGATTGAGGAGTTCATGAAGAACTTTGGCCCTTCTTGGTAGCAATTCTCTTTTGCCTTGGCATAGAAAATAATTTGGCGAGGGTATCAAAAATATGGACTTGAAAGATAAAAGATGAAAAGAATTTTGAGTAATCTGATTTGTAAAGGAAGTATACTACTAGAAGAGTCAGGTTTGTGAGTGAAAACAAAGAAAGGGGGGCCTATTTATAGTGAATTTTACCAAAAGACACATCCTTTCATCAGTTTAATACATTAAATATAATAACAATATTAATCAATTATAATTATCAACCAATAGGAACAGGTTTTTACTGCTCCAACAGTCATAAAACGGTCAAATTTTAAAATTTAAGCCAATATTACCGTTGAATGTAAAAAGCAAACCGTTTTAAGTCTGGATTTTACCCAAGGTCGCGATCGTGACACGTATGTCGCGATCATGATCTGTATGAGGTAAGTAAAATTTTCATATGAAAAACTGAGTTGTGATCGTGAAAGATGCTGTCACGATCGTGATTCGAAAACAGAAAGTTTTGGAATTTTTGTGCACTTAAGTCGCGATCTTGATGGAGAGTCATGATCATGATTCGTGCTTAATCCCCATTTCCTTCTTCTTTGAATTGCCCAATCACGGTCTCAATAATGAATCACGATCGTGATTCGCATAGTTCATGAAATTTTAACCTTATTTTTAATGAAAAAACAAAAACTTACAAATCACACACCAAAGTAGATTTATTTATCCAACAACAAACATAATGCAACAACAAACATATGTAAATTATACTCTTCTTCATATTCCCTCCCCTACACTTGAAGAACACAAGGTCCTCCTTGTATAAAGAATAAGAAAAGAAAACCACACTTAGAGGAAGAATTACATATATATAAGCACACCACACTCTATATTTATATATATATAGACATATTTAGATAAAAGCAGAATCACTCCTCGGATGACAAGGATGAACATGGAGTGAATGTGAAGTTAGCAGTGTTAGCCCAGGAAAGGATTTTATTCTTCAAGGACTTATGTGCTGGACGAACTTGGAAGAGTGTCCTACATATATTGTTCACGACATATTACAACTCTCCAATCTAGTCCATGCAATGCATTATACTTGTAGGTTCTGGACAATCCTCCCAATTTATTGGAGAGTCATCAATTGGGTCTTTTCCCTTGTCGTCAATGGCTAATGATGTTGGGGATTAATCACCAAAAACAAATACGCAGCGGAAAGAAAACGGATTAATCCCCACAAGGATCCATGTATATTGCATTGAATTGGAAGGAAGGGTTAAAGAATTACCTCTTAGTTCTTATAGGATTTGAATCAAAGGAACCAAATTAGCTTCCCTCTACGGTTGATCCACACGGAGCAATTGATTCACCGCGTGCTAGCGCCGGGATTGAAGAACGATTCTTCGAACGAGAGAGAGAGGCAGAAAATCAAAATTTTCTATGTGTTCTTGGCTAGGAATTTCGGCTGCCCCCTTGTGTTGGTGTGGTGGCCGAATCCTTGGTGTGTTAGGAGTGTAGAGTTGTATTAGGTTTAGGTCAATTATTTCCTTAAATAATTAACCTAAATAGTTAATTATAATTATAACCTAATACACCTATTAGTTATAATTATATATTAACCCACACAATTTAATATTAATTCTCAATTAACATTAAATCAAATCAATTCTCCATAATACATATATGTATATATAATATTATAATTAATTATATCTCCATATAATTTAATTATAATATGTAGCATACTTTATGTAATATTAATCACATTAATATTTATATATACATACATAAATATATATCACTATATATATTTATTCTCTTTCTCATTCATAAATTATTATCCAATAATAATTTATACCCGATAAGATGAACTTCATTTTGCTCTTGTGTGTGACCCCATAGGATCATATTAATTGGCAATAAGGAAATTACCATAATGTCCTTATAGGTCACAAGCGGACTCTAGCAAGCCATTACGACTACCCAATTAATATGATTGGAATGATCCAATACCTATTTATAGAATGTCATATTCCCTTTTGTCTCTTTGATATCAAGATTAATTATAAGACATGGTACACTTGTCAATCTTATATAATTAATCATATGCTTTCTCGATCTCAAAGTAAACTGTTCAGACAAATCAATTGATACTCTTATCAATTATTTGAGCACGGCCATGCATTTAACAGTCTTACTTATCGAGGGGCCCAGTGATATCGCTCTCTTGTTAGAGAGGGACAAAATCCCATATCTGTCACTCACATCCCTAAGCATGAGTCATATTGCACCCAACAACAGCCTTTATAACTACTCTGTTACAAGCAGCGTTTGACTGCGTCAAAGCACAACATGAGTTCATCCCGGAATCCATGGTGACCTCAGGTCAAAGGAATCAGCAGATGACACTACTATAATCAAGATCAGTTGTGACACGTGACCATGAACTTGATCTTATAGTGGGTCTCCAGCAACATGTTCTCTAACACATTGCCCGTGAGTATAATCTGTATCTGTATACACTATATTCATCTTATGAATATCCATTATCACTCACACTAGTCTTAGTTTGTTATTATTCCCATAATAACAATCGACTAGGGAAATTTAGAATTACACAATTAATTCATGGATACATTATCATAAATACTAACATACAAATATATATGATAAAATAAGTCTTTATTAATGACTTAAGAAGATTGTTTACATAATCCAACATTGGCTTAGGGCACAATCTCTAACAAATGATTCATAAGGGTCAACTGGACTTAGAGTAGACTTAAGGTGTTCCATATAAGGCAGGAACATGTGAGGCCCTAGATTATCTGCCCTAGAAAGTCCTTGAATCATCACCATACCATCAAGGAAATTGACACAAGCTCTTGAATCAACATGACATAGAAGTTCTCCCCTTGCACCTATTACTATTACGGTCATGATATTTGCACCACCAATCGGCCCATATCTTTGCTTTGATGCATTGTTAATTTCGTTGAAGAGAATGTCGCATGAATCAATGGGAGTACCCCTGAATGTGCATTCTAAAACAAAAAGATTAGCAGGACAAACAATGGAGCTATCTACCCTGCAAAATAATGAATGTGCAAGTACAACATTGCCTCATCTTGAATGAGTTTATTTGAAGCATGGCTCAGCACATAACAATGCAAAGCCGTCAAGGAACTCCAATTGCCGCCCAGTTTAAAACTAGGAGGCATAATAGCGAAGTTTTCCTTTGGAAAACCAAACCATTCAGACATTTGTTCGTACCCTATGATATATTCGACTCCATTGTTGCGAAATTGAAAACTACCCCTTGTATTATCCAAAAACTGGAATGTGCATAACATCTCCAATAAATATCTTTCTGGGGGAATAACATTGCCCCAAACTTACTCCAACCGAGGTACTACAAGTACTCGAACACCCTATAGAAACAACATCCCTCGAAAATCCATTTTCTTCAAACGAGCATACCTCTTCCCCTCATGAGCATTTCGGATAAGGAAAGGTGCTCCATAATCAGTCCTCAAATCAACTCTCCCATTCACATGGTTCACCATTTTTGTGGGAAAAAAGGTTAATTTGCAGAAAGTTTGAAAGGTTTAAGAATGAAAACTCAACTTTGAAAGTATAAGAATCTTAGGATTTCAATACTTTGAAAGTGAAAAATTCAAAATGGAAAAATATGTATTTATAGTGAAAATATGGAACGACATGACTTTTAAAGCAGTTATGACAGTTAAATACGGATAAGAATGACAGTTAAGCGAATTATAGCCATTTAAAACAAAAATAACCGAAAGTAAAAAATCTGAAAATCCTAGGTGTCATGGTCGCGATTAATTGTCACGATCGTGATTCATTCGAATTACAGTTTTTCATGCATTTCATCAACTTAACACTACTCTACTATAGTATATACTTAACACTAAACTTAAACATACATATTGTATTTATTAATACTTAACTAAAAACACACTCAAAAACACATCACAACACACAAAACACTCATAAGCAAGAAAAAAACAAAGTCAAGAAGAATAATTAGGGTGTAGGGTCATTCATAAATTGCTCTTGAATGGTATCATCCCATCGCAAATATGGTTTACAACGCTGCCCATTAACCTTAAACACATTATTCTTAGAACTCCTTGACTCTAATGCTCCATTATTAAAGACATTAATAACGGTGAATGGTCCATACCAATATGACTTTAACTTACCCGGAAACAAACATAACCGAGAATTGTACAAAAGCACTTTATCACCAACATTAAAAGTTTTAGCTTTAATTTTCATATCACACCACCTCTTAGTTTTCTCTTTATAAATCATAGCATTTTCATAAGCCGTAGACCTAATTTCATCTAATTCAGACATTTGCAACCACCTATTTTTATCGGCTTGATTCGGATCAAAGTTCAAGGAACGAATAACCCAATATGATTTATGTTTGAACTCGATCAGCAAATGACAAGGCTTACCATATATTAATCGATAAGGAGACATCCCAATGGGAGTCTTATAAGCCGTTCGATAAGCCCAGAAAGCTTCATCTAGCTTCTTCGCCCAATCCTTACACGAATTAGATACCGTCTTTTCCAAAATCCATTTAAGTTCTCTATTTGAAATTTCTACATGACCACTAGTTTGGGGATGATACGGAGTTGCAACCTTATGATGAACTTCATATTTCCTCATAAGCGACTCAAATAATTTATTAATAAAATGTGTACCACCATCACTAATTATAGCACGTGGTATCCCAAATCTACTAAATAATTTCTTTAAAAACTTAAAAACTATTCTCGCATCATTTTTCAAGCATGCATAAGCCTCAACCCATTTGGAAACATAGTCGACAGCTACTAAGATGTATTTCTGTCCTTGAGATACAAGATAAGGACCCATAAAATCTATTCCCCATATATCAAAGATTTCAACCTCTAAAATATTCTTTAGTGGCATCTCATCTTTACGACTAATATTACTAACACATTGACACTTATCACAATGATCAACATAGAAACAAGCATCTTGAAACATAGGCCAATAAAATCCACTCTCCAACACTTTGGCAGCGGTTTTATTTGGTGCATGATGGCCTCCATAAGCACTATAATTGCAATGAGATAAAATGGACTCATATTCTGACTCATCAACACATCTCCTAATAATATTATCAGCACATATCTTAAACAAATAGGAATTGTCCCAAATATAACTTCTCACATCATTAAAGAACTTTTCCTAGCATTTGCATCTAAGTTATATGGTGTAACATCGGCTTCGAGGTAATTAGCATAGTCAGCATACCAAGGTTCCTTAGCATGTTGCATGGCCATTAAACTCTCGTAAGGAAATGTTTCATTAACAATATCAGATTCACCAATTGGACCGTTCTCATCTTCTAACCTAGAAAGATGATCGGCAACCAAATTTTTTGAACCTTTCTTATCTCTTATTTCTAAACCAAATTCTTGCAAAAGTAACACCAAACGAATAAGGCGTGGCTTAGCATCTTTCTTAGCAAACAAGTATCACAAAGCAGCATGATCAGTATAAACTAGAACTTTAGAACCTAACAAGTAAGATCTAAACTTATCACATGCAAACGCAATAGCCAACGTCTCTTTTTCCATAGTTGTATAATTACACTGAGCACCAGAAAGAGTATGACTTGCATAGTAAATAACATGCAACTTCTTATCTTTCTTTTGATAGCATCACACATAATCTCAAATGGCAAGTTCCAATCAGGACTTGTGATTATAGGTGCACTAACTAATGCTTGTTTAAGAATAGTAAAGGCATTCATACATTTAGGTGTAAATACAAAAGGTGTATCTATAACTAACAAATTGGTCAATGGTTTAGCAATTATCGAGAAATTCTTAATAAATTGTCTATAAAAACCAGCATGTCCTAGGAAAGACCTCACTCCCTTAACTGAGGTTGGTGGAGGTAAATTTCCTATTAAGTCAGTTTTAGCTTTATCAACTTCTATTCCTCTTTCACTAATCTTATGTCTAAGAACAATACCTTCATCAACCATAAAATGACATTTTTCCCAATTAAGCACTAAATTAGACTCTTCACATCTAGACAAAACTTTATCTAAATGAACTAAACATTGCTCAAACGAATCACCATAAATAGAAAATCATCCATGAACACTTCCATAATGTCCTTAATAAAATCACCAAAAATAGAAGTCATGCATCTTTGAAATGTAGCAGGTGCATTGCATAAACCAAAAGGCATTCTACTGTAAGCAAAAGTTTCATATGGACAAGTAAAAGTGGTTTTCTCTTGGACATCCAGATGTATAAAAATCTGGAAATAACCTGAGAATCTATCTAGAAAAGAATAAAAAGCATGTCCAACAATTCTTTCTGACAATGGATCAATGAAAGGAAGTGGAAAATGATCTTTCCCAGTTGCCGAATTTAACTTGCTATAGTCAATACACACTCTCCAACAGTGATTGTACTTGTGGATACCATTTTTCCTTGTTCATTCTTAACTACAGTCATACCACCCTTTTTAGACACACATTGAATCGGACTAACCCATTCACTATTCGAAATCGGATATATGATACCGGCATCAAGCAATTTGATCACTTCTTACTAAACTACCTCTTTCATATTAGGGTTTAATCTTCTTTGTCTATCCGCCTTAGGTAACATACCTTCTTCTAAATAAATACGATGCATTACTACATTAGGACTTGTACCTTTTAAATCAGAGATTTGCCAACCTATACTTCTAATCCTATTTCTAATCACCTTAATTAATTCCTTTTCTTAGTCTAAACTAAGTTTATCAGAGATTATTATAGGGAACTTATCATTTTTAATTGAAAATGCATATCTTAAATGACTTGGTAACTCTTTCAATTCAATATTAGGTGGAACATCAATAAAAGCGGGTAAAGGACCCTCATTTCTATCTAATAATTCAGGTTTGACAATTTTAATCTCATGTTCAATAGTCTTATCATGCATATCAATATCATCTTTATTTATATCTATGATTTCTTTAACACACCCATTAATAACATCAATTTTCATGCAAACTTCAATATCCATAGGATATTTAGTAGCTTTATCCATGTGAAATTCAATTTTATCATCACCGATGAGTAAAATTACTTTTCCTTCCAAAACATCAATCAAGGCATGACAGGTATTCATAAAAGGTCTACCCAAAATCAAAGGACATTGCTCATCATAAGAAAAATCTAGGATCACAAAATCCGTAGGAAAAATAAATTTATCAACTTTGACTAAAACATCCTCAATAATACCAAAAGGTTTCTTAATAGATTCGTCAGCAAGTTGCAAAATCATAGAAGTATATTTCACATCTTCTTCTAAACCCAATTTCTTAAAAATATTTAATGGCATTAAATTCACACTAGCTCCTAAATCACATAGACATCTAGGAAATTCTACTTCACCCAATTTACACAGAATAGTAAAACTACCCGATTCTTTAAGCATTGTAGGAATTTTACTAGACACTATAGCACTACAATCTTCATTTAAAGCAATGGTATAAACATCAGCCCAACTCTTCTTTTTAGAAACAAGTTCTTTCAAGAATTTACCATAATTGGGAATCTGACTAATAGCTTCAATGAATGATAAATTAATATGAAGATTTTTCAATTTATTAACAAAGTCATGAAATGGCTTATCTTGATCTTTCCTTTTCAGCCTTTGTGGAAATGGCGGTTTCAGTTGAAAATTATCATTCTTAACCTTGCCAACATTTGATTGATTAGAAACTGCTTCCTCTTCTCTAATTTGAACGATATCTTTATCTTTGAATGTCTTGTCCTGCACTAGGTTAGTTTCAAAACTAGTAGAATCTACATTTTCATACTTCTTACCGGATCTTAATATCACTGCATTCACTTGCTCTTTAGGGTTTCTTTCCATATTACTTGGAAATGCACCCGATCTATGAGAAGGAATGGCATTAGCCAATTGCCCAATTTGAACCTCTAAATTATAGATAGAAGATGAGTGATTTTTAATAAGTTGGTCAAATTTAAACTCCATTTTCTTAAAATTTTCATCTTGATCACTAACTTTAGCATGAATTCCTTCTAAAAACTTTTCAATTTTAGATGACAACATTCCAATTCTATCTTGCGATTGATAATTAGAATTCATCTGATCTTGGTTTTCATTATTTCTCCAACAGAAATTCGAATGGTTTCTATATCCCGGATTATAAGTATTTGAATACGGCTTATTGTGAACTTGCCCTTGGATAAAATTCACTTGTTCCTCTATATTCAATTCCTTACATTCACTAGGAACATGACCTTATTGACCACATACAATACAAAGATTATGAGATGTAACTCCCAAAGACAAATTATCATCTTTATGAGTTAAAGCAGAAATTTGTGCTTGTAATAGTAATAGAGTCAACATAATGCACTCCTTCCACAGTAGAATTCGATGAACTCATAGGACGATTTGAGTTATTCGAAGATTGAACTTATGCCCTTTCAGTAAGCCACATGCTATTATTACTAGCCATTTCTTCTAATAATTCATAAGCCAATTTTGTTGTTTTTTTGCATTAAAGAACCACCAGACATGGCATCAATAGTACCTCTAGTAACAGGATTAACCCTATTATAGAAAGTTTGTATTAATATATTGCTAGGCAAACCATGGTGAGGGTATAATCTTTGCATTTCTTTATATCTTTCCCAAGCCTCATACAAAGACTCAGTTTCAAATTGAGCAAACGAAGTAATTTCTTTAATTAATCTAGTCGGTTTCGCTTAAGGAAAATACTTAGACAAAAATGCTTGGGCGAATTGATCCCAAGTTGTTATTGAATTCGGAGGCAATGAATTCAACCAAGCCTTCACTTTATCCTTCAAAGTAAAAGGAAATAACCGAAGTTTGATCGCTTCCGCTAAAACCGCATTAATTTTAAAAGTATCACATATTTCAAGAAAATATAAGTTAGATAAATGAGCATTAGGACATTCATTAGGAAAACCGTGAAAAGTAATAGTATTTTGAAGCATTTGCAAAAGAGCAGGT
This sequence comes from Euphorbia tirucalli, assembly GCA_039660915.1. Taxonomy (NCBI): domain Eukaryota; kingdom Viridiplantae; phylum Streptophyta; class Magnoliopsida; order Malpighiales; family Euphorbiaceae; genus Euphorbia; species Euphorbia tirucalli. Next base: position 43,205,116 of record CM077632.1, on the reverse strand, counting down.
TTAATTTCAAAAGAATTTGCATTAATAGGTGGCCTTACTACACCATCCTGTGTACCATTAAGACTAGGGATGGAATAATCCATCAACTTCTTTGGTTGTTCAGCCATCTCTTCTTCTGATTTATCCTGATTTTTCTTCTTACTCTTTTTCTTTCATTTTGAAATAAAATGCTTAATTTCAGGATTAACTAGTTCAAGTTCGTCTGTAGAACTACACGTTCTGGGCATAAACTACAAACTTTAAAAAAAAAAAAAGAAAATTTAATAAAATAACAAAAATCAACAATGAAAATAAACACACAAAAAAAATTCTATAATCCACAAATACTTAACAAACACCAAATGACATAACAATTATTCCCCGACAATGGTGCTAGAAACCTTGTTGCTTTATTTGTACAAATCTCTTACTTAACTTTTGACAATAATTTTTCTAACAATAATTCCATTTAGAGATTAGTGCTCGCAAGTATATGAATCGTAACGTAGTAATAAAAGATATTGATCCCACAAGGAATATGTATGTGCATTTTAGTTTGTTTTTCTTTGCATCTATAGAGTATCAAATTATAAAGTGATATGGAGAATTGGGCAAATGGCAAGTTAAATCAATTAAAGTACTAGTTATGAGTTGAGTTGTTGTTTAATATCTAGTCACATAAATATACAAGCATTTTATCTTAGATATTCGTTGCACATGCATTCATTATCTATTCAATCCCTATGATAAGAGTATGTTAGATAAGTTCTATTTCAACGGGCATGTCTAGAAATAGATTTTATTCAATAACTCATAAACAAATTATCGAATACCTTTGCCAAAATAACTAAAGGTCTTAATACACAATGGCCAAGCTGTATTAAGATGATCTCCAATTAATTTAACAAAGTGAAGCAAAACAATCATAGATCATAATTCATTATATCTTAGTAACTAAACAAGATAAAGTAAAATGCGAACTTCTTTATATCTTATTATGAATCTATGTCAATAATGCATACTTGGCGTTAGTCATGGAACGAAGAGTAAGATATAAGAAAACTTATTGATCTTGATCTCGTAAACATTCAATACATATACAAGTGTGGCGCTCTCATAAAGGAAAAGCATAAGAATAGACTTAAGAAAGCAATTGGGCATAAAACACTCCCTTACGCCTATAGGTATATTGCGACCTTGGGGGTATCTTTTCTCTATACAATGACAATACTTGATTCAAAGATCTTTGCTTTAGGCTCCCCTTTAACATATGCTAAATATTACAAACAACACTCAAACTCTCTAAACACTTTATTTTTCTAACTTTATATACTACAGGTATCTTCCATTTAGCCGATTTTTTTCCTCCCCCCCTCCCCTGGCAATCTAGAATTCCTTCTCTATTTATAAGCATTGAAGCATTATGTCTCTTCGTGAAAGGTTGTGTTTATCCAATGAATGATTGTATCTCTTAAATACTATTGGTTCTTCTTGGAAAGTAGGGTCTTTTCATGAAGGGTTGTCTTTATCCATAGTAGCGGTTGAAGTCTGAATGGATAAGATCAAATAATTGCTATTGAGTGTATTTCACAATCGTGATAAAGTGTTGCGGTCGCGACTCACACGGGTTTCTTTGAAAAATACTAAAGTCAAAGTCTGCCTAAGTGCTAGGTTGCGATTGCAATAGGTATCTCACTCGTGATCTGTCCCTTTTCTTCAATTTCTTTATAAATCAAAGTTCTCTATTGCACTTGTGATAATGCATTACGATCGTGACGTGGTCTAAATCTTGTGTCCTTTTATTCGTTTAGAATTTTCTTCGTTGCTTCCTTTTATAGCTAAATTCCATATATTTGCATACTTAGTCTTTAAAACTGTAAAAAAACAAGCAATACGAACATGAAATCTAATATATAATAAGTAAAAACATCGAAACTCCTTATAGATTATATCATATATAAGTGCCTTTTTAGCACTTATCACAAAGATAGGGGAAGATGAAGGAAATCTAATACTGGTGGTTCATCAAGTGTACTTACAGAGGTACTTTTGCTGCCTACTACTGGAAATTTAACTAATTATTATTGTGTATGTTTATGTTTTATTTGAAGTGTATTTTTGTAATAATTGTTGTGAACAACAAGTTGATTTGAGGAGGGAGGTTGCTATGAATGAACCTGTAGTTCAAATTCCACCTCCAGTAACTAAAGTACAGGCAAAGCCAGAGGTAAAGGTATAGGAAGGGGTAGAGAAAGGCCACCATTGGTTCATTTGTTCAAGCCATCAAGACCCATAAGGTTACACCTTAATTTACTGCTCCAACTATTTCTACAATTCAGAAAAGTGTTGCACCAATAGAAGGTAGACACCAAAGACAAAGGAGGACATCTAGCCATGTCTTATTAGCTGAATTGCATTTATTTGTTAGTGGCACTACAAAAAATTAACACTTATAAGTGCATTTTATACATTTGGTTGGGTTATACCCTAGTCCCTATATGGTGTACTCTGTTTATTTTATGTATAAGAACACATTTGCTTTATATTAATAAAAGATATAATCATATTTATTGAATTACTTGTGCAATTAATAAAAATTGAGAATCCATAAACTGGTGTTGACTCATGTTTGTTAGTAGTGTGTATTGAACAAGGAAGACCATGAGCTTAAGGAACACAATTTTAAAGCTATCCCTAGTCTGTTATAATCATGGGAATGAATATAACTAAAGACTAGTATGTTCCTTATGGGATAGGTGGTGTCTTACCGACCATAGGACTTGGAAAGTCTATCAAGGACATAGTTACATGTTAGTGATTAGTGTACTGGATTGATCCGCTTATGAGAACACTACATGGTCAAGTGTCATAAGTGTTTCACGCGTATTTCTTATATTGGATCCTTAGACCCGATATTACTATACTATTAGATGTGACCTTGTATACTTTGATGTGCACCTAATGGGCCCATAACTGGGTGCCAAGTATGGGTACGTTAGGTACATTGAGAACCATGCTAGGACTAGGATTAATGTGAAGGAATTGCCTATCTCTCCACCAAAAAGATGATATCACCGGCCTCTTGGCAAGTGAGACTAAGTAGTGTGTGATCGTACCCAAATAGAATGATTATTGGATAATCATTTATTTGATCTTATCAGTTTACTTGGATGTCAAGTAAATGTCTTAGCACTTAGAAGGATGATAGTGCCATGCCTTATGTAGGACACTGATATCATATATGCAAAGGATCATATAAGAATACTACAGGTGAATGTCGTTATGATTTTGACATCTCCATCCCAATTGGAGGTTGTAACGGCTTGCTAGAGCCACTTACAACTTATGGGCTGAATGTCATTTTAGGCCCATGGCCAACATACGGATGGGCCTATAGGATCGCACGCTTAGGAGTTTAGATAGACTTTATGATGAACCAACTGATGTGTATTGGATACATATTAATTTGTGATTATTGGATTTTTTTATTTTATAGGATTAATTGTTAAGTCCAAATAAAATAAAATAACCTATAATGAGAAATTGGTTTTATCGTTTTTCAAAGTTACCATATGGTAAGTTTGGTTAAATCCCAATATATGTAAATTATGTTTGATATTTACGTAAGGGGAAATTTGGGTATTTTATCATTATGTTTCATACATAAAGGAAAAATGTAAAACCCTAACATCTAATGGTCTAAACCAAGCAACCATCTCATCATCTTCTCTAACTTGGGCAAAAAGGGTTTTGGCACAAGTGGAGAAACCATTTGTCCAAGAGTTAGCACTCGGGTCCCGTTGAGAAGACTCCATGTACGGGAACATAAAGGGGCAAATAGTGGTGCCCTTAGTTAAATAATCTCATACGAGGATGGCTTAGGGAGAAACCCATTATCTTCCTTTTGTTCTTGGTAAATCCATAACCTAGCTTAGGGATTTTTGGCACAAACCTTAGCTTGATGACATTAATTCTGCAATTTTGTTTTAATTTCAAGCCAAGATAGTTTCCAAAACACTTAAGTTGCCTTAGTGTATGAGCTATAATTGATTTATTTTGCTTTCTATTAGCCAGATTTTACTTTCCTTGTGTTGTTTTTCGTGTTCGGGCCTTGGAGAAGAAAAAGTAGCGAAAAGTGCTTAATTTCAGAGAAAAAATGGCTTGGATCAATCTAGGAGAAGTCTTCAAGCATGATCATGCCTTATGAGATGCTTAATTTGAGGATTTGGAGCTGTAATTATCAATTGGGCCAGCTTTGTTGTTGGGCCTTTTGGGAGCTGGGAATTTGGCCTAAAATGAGTTTAAAGCCTTTCCAATAGGGTTCTCTTTTCTCTTGTATTTTTTTCCTATTCCAAATAGGATTTATAATTGGTTTTCCTTTTTAGAGTAGGATTAATTTTAGATTCTTATTTTTTTGGAAAGGAGTCATTGTCTCCTTTATAGTGTTAGTTTTTAAGGAAGAAAAGTCAACAATTCTAGGAGTCTTAGTTTTTTTTATGTCTAAACGTGTTCTTGGAAGAAAAATAGAGACTATCAATGTGCAGAGCAAGGGTTTCAGAACTCAACAAATTATTCATTCAGATTCAATGTAGTTTGCATTAATTCTTCAACTAGTTTTTCTTCTCTTCTTTTTTAATCTTGAACATGGATTTTAGTTCTTTTGCTTTATTGTTTAATTTAGTTATGATTAGCTAAATCCCTAAACTAGTCTTAGGGATGTAGCCTAGTTTGGGATAATCAATTGTATATCACCATGTTGGATTTTTATTTTAATTCTATTGAATTAATTTCTTTTTACATTTATCTTCTTTCAATTTATTTATGAATTGTGTATGTGACCAATCAATGATTCAGTGTTAGGATTTGTATGATGAACTGCAGGTGAAGTATGAGTTTGGAACTTGGAAGATAGACACAATTGAACCTAGACTAGACATAGTTAGGATTAATTGTGATGATATATCTGTTGGTCAATGGGTATAATTAATGTTACTGAGAAATCGATGGATAATGACAGTTAATTAGACACAACTTAATAGCTCAATGGAATATTAAGATATATTAGGAACAATTGTCATTGTAATTTGTTAAAGATATGGTGATAATATAATTGATTATCCGGATTAGGTCAACCTCGAATCTCTAGTGTTTTCTTCCATTGTTTAATTCACAATTTTATTGCTTTCTTCAATATAATTCAACACAAATTCATAACTATTGCTTATAAACTAGAAATAATTAGAAAAATGATTAGTTTCCATTCTAGGGTTCAACTCTAGAATATTCCATGTTAATACTCTGATTGGCTACGTACGGTTGCGTACATTAAGCCTATCAAGTTTTTGGCGTCATTGCCCGGGTGGCTAATTTAATTGCTATTTTGTTAATTTTAGTTTTGTTTTATTTTTTATTGTTGTTCTTTTTAGCTTTCTATTACAACTTGCAATTTCAGTTTGTTTATACATTGATGAATATCTAAATGGTTAAATACTTTCGATTTAATAGACACTAACCTTGAAATTGAACATACGTGCAGGTAAAACAGAGCTAAAAGAAGATAGGAAAGAATGGCTAATTGAGCAAATGGAAATAACTGTGGAGGGGAGCATGATCCTGCATAGCTTTTGTTGCCAATTGACCAACTATTGTGCCTAAAGGATATCCAAATACAGATAATATCTACTAATCCTTCATGCATCAGGTTAAGTACAGCACTTAGAAATTATGAGCTCAAAAACATCCATCTACATATGCTTCCTTCCCTTAACAAATTGGGAAGTAAGGATGCTTTGGGGTTCATGAAAGAATTCTATAGTACGGTACAAAAACTTCCTTTGAATACTTTAACTTAAGAACTTAGGATGAGATGTTTTCCTTATTGTATGAAAGGGGATGCTAGGTAGTGACTAATTGATTTGCCAGATGGGTGCTTTACCACTTGGAATGAGGTCTATGATGCTTTCATGTATAAATTTTATTCGTCTCAGAGAACTATGGACTATAGGAATAAAATTAATAACTTTGTTCAAAGAGATGGGGAATTATTCCTTGAAGCTTGGGAATGGTTCCAACTTCTCTTAAACTAGTTCCCACACCATCAATTTACCTTGTTATTGCTAACTCAATTTTTCTATGATGGTTTGATTGCTAATTATCAAAATCTGGTAGATAGAGTTACAGATGGTTACCTTAGACACAAGACTAGTGAAGAACTACAAGTTATTTATGAGAATGTAGCCCTCAACTCTCGCGAGAAGGCTATTCAAGGTAGGAGAGCTACGATGCATGAAATGACTACTCAACTTAAGATGTCACAACAAATGGCTCATATGAGCACCGAATTTTTCCAACCTCGATGATGAAAGTTTATTTGGTTATCAATTTCCTAGAGGTCTATATTGAAATTGGTTCACGGAGTGAGAATGTGGATTTGAAGAGTTTGAGAACTTAGACCTTGAAACCATTTTCTAAACTGACTGTTCAAGTTATTAGGCTAAGGGCCACATGGTTTTAGGCTATAGCCACACGACTATAACGAAAGAGTCATATAGCTGTCATCCCTTTAACTTCAGCCGTACGACTCTTGATGAGTAGAGTATATTTGGATCGAAGGAAACTTGACAGCTGGATAAAGGAAAACACCTCCTTCTTCTGATTCTTAAGACTTAAGATTACAAAGGTTTATGAAAAAGAGAGGATTTCGAAAAAAAAAGAATTAAGGAAAAAAAAGAAAGGAGATAACGGAGAGAGATTAAGACAGCAAAAAATCTAGAGGGAGAGAGAGAGAAATTTGTGAGAAAAACCAAATTTCAATCCAAACCTTAGCATAAAACTTTCAAGCTCAACCAGTTCAACTCTTAAAGTTCATTCTGGGATCATTAGAGAATCAATATTAAGCAGGAAATCATTGGAATCAAATTCAATTCAAGCTTTGGAGTTTCAAATTTTAGGCTTTCTCAAATCCAAATTTCTCACTTTTTAATCAGTTTCTAAGGATCATAAGTTGGATAAAAGCATCAAGGGTAACTTCTGAGAGGCCTTAAATCTTTTTTACAGATTTCTGGATTGATCTAGATCTGTGCGGACATCGCAATAGCCGTACGACTGTCGTATGTCATCCGTACATATATAGTTACAGAATTCATCGTCTTCAATCAATTTTAGTGATTTGGAACAAGAGTCATACGACTCTGATGATAACAACATGACTATATTGTGAGAGTCGTACAATTCTTGTCTCAAATTTAGAATTCTTTTTTGTAGTTTAAATCATTTTTCATGCATTTAGACCTAGTTTCATTCTTTTATTATTTTTGATAGACCATTTCAATGATAGAAACTCTAGTTTCTTAAATGCAGAAAAACTTTTGCATGTATAATATATTAAAATTAGATTAAAATGTTTTCCAAAATTGTTTTTAAACAAATTTCACAGTTTAAAAGATTTTCCAAGTCTAATTAGGTGAATCTACCGAATTAATTCAATTCCCCATTCATATCCCGAGTTATCTAAATCGCTTGTTCTATCTATTTAAGTCATACATGCATATTTATTTATGTACTAACTTCTATTTTGCAGGTAGAATCAGGTTAGATAAATGTTAGCTTTTATTTTAGATTCATGTAAATATAGGCGAGTGTAAATATTAGATTTTTGTATATAGGCATTTGGTACCCCTAATCTCTTTTATCGGATATGTATCCCTTAGGATAGTTTATTCAATTGGATTGTAATATTTTATCTTTTCTGAAATTATTTATATTTTTGTGTGAGTATCTAATATATTTATAAAATTAAAATCAACTTATAAAATATAAAAGGCACAATTTAGTATAGTTAATAATGATTTTAAACAAGACACAATAGGTAGTTTATCAGGACCCAAATCTCTAACTAAAAGGTTTAGCGATTCTTGCTCGGTTTGGCTATACCACAATTTCCCGGTTGAGTTGAACCAGATGGTGACTCTTGTCACTTTTTGTGAGATCGATTGGTATCATTTGTTTTCTCACTATTTTTTAAAAATCCTTTAAAATTGCTTCCCTAGAACAAAACTTTTCCCAGCTCTGCTTCACAGCCCATCCATCTTTTAAATCCATTGTCAGGATTGGCCATTTATAACTTAGTTGTTTAAAAAGATTAACATGCTTACGAACCAGGAACCCATAGCGAATGAAGTTTGTGCTTTTTGTGGTTTATTTAGACATAATGAAAATGTTTGTTCATATGCAGTTCTGATGAGCCAACCAGCTAAAGAGGCCAACTACATGGGAACATTTTGGGTAGACAACAGCCATAACAGTAAGGGAATGATTCCTTCTCCAAGACCTATAATCCAGTGTGTAGAAACCACCTAAATTTCTCTTGGAGGGATCCCAAAAATTCTAGGTCTATATGACCACCTAGTTTCTAACAACCTTAGCCCATGCTTCCTCATCAACGCTAGGTTCTAGTTCCAGAAAATAAACCTCAACTTAAGGATATGTTCATGAAGTATATGGTGAACTAAGATGTTGTCATGAAGAAGTTGGATTCAAAGATTGAACAAGTTGCTAATCTAACCAGGCATCTATTCATAACTTGGAGGTGCAAATGGGTCAACTGGCTAAAGTGTTGACTGATAGAGGTTAAGGTAAATTCCCTAGTACTTTTGAAATAAATCCTAAGAGGGGGCTGTGGCTATGACATTGAGAAATGGTAGGGTCTTAGAGGAAGTTGTGAAAGAAAAACATATGAGAAGAGCGGATAAGAATGAGAATGAGGAGAGGGTAAAATTAGGAAATGGAGAGTGAGAAAGTTTCTAATGAAAAAGAGTCTCAAGTTAAAGAACCTGTTTCTGTTTTTTTTAAACCTTATGCTCCTCCAATTCCATATCCACAGTGGTTACAAAAACAAAATTAGGATAATAATTTTAAGGGTGATTTTTAGAAATTTTCAAGAAATTATATATTAATATTCCTGTTGTCGAGGTTCTTTTATATATTTTTCATTATTGTTGGTAATTCTTTCAGTTTGATAATTTCTGTGAAACACTTGCTTAGATGTGTTCCTATGCCAACTACTTCAAGGAGATAGTTTCCAAGAAAAAGAAACTACAGGAGTATGCTAATGCCCTTGAATGAAGAGTGCAATGCTATTCTTCAAATAAAGCTTCCTCCTATGTTAAATAATCCAGGGAGTTTTTCTATCCATTGTTGTCTCAAAATCCTCTTGTCATACCATGCCTTTGTTCATTCTTTGTAAATTCAGGCATTCTCAAAAGAGTCACGCCAGATTTCATCCAATTTCTACAATTGATTCCTGCTTCTTTCAAGTCATAATTTAATTGTTTCATAGCCTAATAAGCACGATGTTCTAATTCAAAAGGAAGATGACATGATTTACCAAAACCCAAATGATAATGGGATATGCCTAAAGGAGTCATAAATCATGTCTTATAGGTCCATAATGCATCATCTAATTTCCGAGACCAATCTTTTCTAGAGGTACTAACATTTTTCTTTAAGAAATTATTAAGTTCATAGTTAGAAACCTTTACTTGTCCACTAGTCTAGGGTGATAAGTTGTTCCAGTTTTAAAGTGACAACCATATTTGCCTAACAATGTTCGAAACTGATGATTCTGAAAATCCATGCCATTATCAGAAATTATAACTCTAGGGACACCAAATCTAGAAAACAACTGTTTCACAAATTTAATGACACTATTAGCAGTATTATTAGGTAATGCGATTTCCTTGACCCATTTAGAAACATAATCAACACCCACAAAAATATAAGTTTTACCATTTGATGGAGGAAATGGTCCCATGAAGTCTAGTCCTCATACATTAAAGAGTTCCACTTCTAGAATGCTATTTTGAGGCATTTCATGCCTTTTACTTATAGTTCCCACTTGCTAACATCTGTCACAAGCGAGTACAAAGCTCCTAGCATCTTAGAACAATGTTGGCCAGTACAATCCACATTATAGGACTTTTGTAGCTATCTTATTAGCTTGATGATGACCTCCCCAAGGCAAAGAATGGCAATGAGAGAGGATTTTCCCCTTTTCCTCATCGATCACACATCTTATTCGTTTGATGCATCTCTTGAAAAGTAGTGGTTCGTCCAAAAGTAGTGCTTAACTTCTAACATGAAGCATTTCTTCTAGTGAAAATTATAATCGTACGGAATAATATTAGACATCAAAAAGTTAACAATGCCAACAAACCATGGCACAGAGTCGGAACTAATCGCCCACAACTTTACATTAGGGAATTCCTTATTGATAGGTTCATCAATGTTCTCCTTTATGTGTTCCAACCAAGAAACGTGGTCGGCTACCAAGTTCTCATCCCCCTTCTTATCTCGGATATCCAACTCAAATTCCTGTAACAACAAAATCCATCTTATTAATCTAGGCTTCACATCCTTTTTAAGGAATAGGTACCTGATAGCTGCATGATTTGTATAAACAATTACTTTCGAACATATAAGATAGGAATGAAACTTATCAAGCATAAAGACTAAAACTAAAAATTCCTTTTCCATGGTAGCATAATTTAATTGAGCATCATTTAACACTTTGCTCACATAATGTATAAAATGCTAATTTATACCTTTTCTTTGTCCTAATATTGCACCTAGTGCAAAATCGTTTGCATCATACATAAGTTCAAAGGGCAAACTCTAATAAGGAGAGATAATAATAGGAAATGAAATCAAGGCTAGCTTAAGAGTTTTAAAAGCATCTAAACATGCATCATCCAAAGTAAAACCAATATCCTTAACTAAAAGATTGGGCAATGGTTTAGCAATTTTTGCAAAATCCTTAATAAATCTCTTATAAAAACTTACATGTCCCAAGAAACTCCTTACCGCTTTCCCAAAAGAAGGTGGGAGTAACTTCTCAATTACCTCAATTTTGGCTTATCAACCTCTATTCCTTGAGCTGAGATTTTATGGCCTAAAACAATGCCATAAAAAACCATCAAGTGGCATTTTTCTCAATTAAGCACTAACTTTGTTTGTTCACATCTTGTTAAAAATTTTCTCAAGATTAGTTAAGCAATAGTCAAATGAAGAACCAAACACGAAAAAATCATCCATAAAAATCTCATAATATCATCTTTCATATCATAGAAAATGGCCATTATACACCATTGAAACATATCAAGTGCATTACAAAGACCAAAAGGCATTCTCCAATAAGCAAAAGTGCCATAGGGACAAGTAAAAGTGGTCTTTTCCTGATCTTCAGGAGTAATTGGTATTTGAAAGTACCCTGAATAACCATCCAAAATACAATAATATGCATAGCGGGCTAACCATTCTATCATTTGGTCAACAAAAGGTAAGGGAAAGTGATCCTTACGGGTAGCCTTATTTAGCTTCCTATAATCTATGCATACTCTCCAACTAGTGATGGTCCTAGTCGGGATTAACTCATTTTTCTCATTATGTACAATAGTCATGCCGACCTTTTTAGGGACAACTTGTATAGGACTCACCCACGAACTATAAAAATAGGGTAGATAATACATGCATCAATCAGCTTTAATACCTCACCGCCCACGAATTCCTTCTTGTTGGGATTGAGATACCTTTGATTTTCAACCCTAGGAGTGTGATTCTCCTCTAATAAGATGTTATGCATACAAATGGTTAGGTTGATTCCTTTAAGATTAGCTATTGACCATCCAATTTCTCACTTTCAAAACCCTTAACAGCTTCTCTTCCTATGCAGAGCTCAAATTAGAAGACATAATCACATGATAAGTGTTATCGTTTCCCAAGAAAGTATATTTTAAATGAGAAGGTAGCACTTTAAGTTGAATTTGATGGGGCTTTTTAATAGAAGATGGTGGGTGAGGTTTTCCTTGGCCTAATTCCTCAAAGTCTGTACTAAATTTAGGCACATGCCCTTGAACTTATAATTTCATAGTATAATCAACAATTTGTTCATCATAATTATTCTCATTCAAACTCAATGCAATGCATGCTTTTTAGGGGTCTTTAAATGACTGCCTATCAAATTCACGTTGGGATAAAGAATTAATTACATCAATCTTAAAGCATGAATCATTAAAAGAAGGAAATTTAATAGCTTTAGAAAAGTAAATTATTCTCTTTCTTTCCCAGCCCTAAAAATTAATTTCCCCAAAGGCATGTCAATTAACATTCCTCTAGTCACAAGAAATGGTCTACCAAAAATGAGTGAGATATCCATCTCATCTTCCATATCCAATACCAAAAAATCAGCAGGAAAGTAAAATTTAGTGACTTTTACAAGAAGATCCTCTACTACTCCAAAAGGATATTTCACTAAATGATCTGTGAATTGTAGAGATATTGTGTTGGCTTTAGCTCTAAAATTCCCAATTTCCTGAAAAGACTTGAAGACTTAAAGGCATAAGATTAATAATAGCACCAAAATCACATAATGTTTCAACATCCTGGGTATTGGATACTGGATGTGGTTCTCACATTTGTTGCAATGTGCAGGGACTTAAGAACAGAAGGTTGCTGGGGTCGGGAGAGGTGGACTTGAGGGTCGGGAATGGAGCAAGGGTTGCTGCCATAGAGATCGGCGAATACCACCTAATGACGCCCAGCGGATTGGTTTTAATTTTAGAACATTGTTACTTTGTACCTGCTATGTGCAGGAATATTATCTCTGTATCAATGTTGGATATTTCTGGATTTGATTTTACTATTATAAATGGTCGAATTTCTATATCCAGAGAGGGGTTATTTTATGGAGATGCTCTATTAAATAATGGCCTGTATATCCTGGACTTAAATGAAACCAATCATATCTATAACATAAACATGAAAAGGGTTAAGCCTAACGAACTTAATCCAATCTACCTATGGCATTGTCGTCTTGGCCATATAAACGAGAAGCGCATAGCTAGGCTTCACAAAGCTGGAGTCCTAGGGTCATTTGACTTGGAGTCAATTGATACATGCGAATCATGTTTAAGAGGCAAGATGACAAAGGCGCCTTTTAGCAAAAAGGCTGAAAGGGCCACTGGCTTGTTGGACCTAATACATTCAGATGTATTTGGACCTATGAGCGTAGTGACCAAAGGTGGGCATCTGTACTTCGTCACGTTCACGGATGATTTCAGCAGATATGGCTATGTCTATCTGATGAAACACAAGTCCGAGACCCTTGATAGGTTCAAGGAATTTAGGAACGAGGTATAGAACCAGCTAGGCAGCAACATCAAAGCCCTTCGGTCGGACTGAGGCGGTGAGTATATGAGCCTAGAGTTTGACTCATACTTGAGAGAGCATGGAATAGTTCCACAGCTCACTCCTCCTAGAACACCACAATAGAATGGGGTGTCCGAACGGAGGAATAGGACTTTGTTGGACATGGTCCGCTCAATGATGAGTCAAGCATCTCTCCCAATTAGCTTCTGGGGACACGCCCTCGAGACAGCAGCTCTCATATTAAACAATACTCCGTCTAAGGCAGTGGAAAAGACCCCATATCAGATATGGACGGGCAAGGAGCCCAATGTGTCTTTCCTAAGGATTTGGGGATGTGAAGCACATGTCAAGAAATTGACTAGTGGCAAGCTGGAGCCCAAAACCGATAAATGCCTGTTTGTGGGCTACCCTAGGGAAACCAAAGGGTATTACTTCTACAACCCCGCCGAGAACAAGGTGTTCGTGGCAAGGAAGGGGGTCTTTCTGGAAAAGGAGTTCCTTTCCAAGAAAGATAGTGGGAGCAACGTTGAACTCAGGGAAGTTCAAGGTCCACAAGCTCCTGAAGAGGATAACTCGGAGGCCCAGGTAGAGCTTCCACAAGTGGAAGCACCGACCCAGGCCACACAAGAACCTAGAAGGTCTGGTAGGGATCGTCGGGAACCGGAGAGGTATGGTTTCCTCGTCACTGATGATCAAACTCTTCTCATCTGGGATGAAGAAGAACGTAAAACCTACCAGGAGGCTATGGCTAGCCCACAGTCTGTGAATTGGCGTAAAGCCATGGAGGCAGAAATGCAATCTATGTACGATAATCAAGTTTGGAACTTGGTTGATCCACCTCCAGGTGCTAAGGTAATAGGTTGCAAGTGGTGCTATAAGCTGAAAGCCGATAATACCTTCAAGGGGCGTCTGGTTGCGAAAGGTTTCAGACAAGTCCATGGAATAGACTATGATGAAACTTTCTCACCAGTAGCCATGCTCAAGTCCATCAGGATACTGCTGGCCATAGCCGCATGGTATGACTATGAGGTATGGCAGATGGATGTCAAAACTGCTTTCCTTAATGGGAAGCTACTCGAGGATGTGTACATGACACAACCTGAGGGTTTTGTAGATCCTAAGTATCCGGGAAGGGTATGCAAACTTCAAAGGTCCATTTATGGACTGAAGCAAGCATCCCGAAGTTGGAATCTAAGATTCAATGAGGCTATAAAGGAATATGGCTTCATACAGAATCTAGATGAGCCTTGTGTGTATAAGAGGACTAGTGGGAGCATTGTCACATTCTTGGTACTTTATGTAGACGACATCCTACTCATTGGAAGCGACATACCTACACTACAAGGGGTAAAGCAGTGGCTGAGTAAGTGCTTCACAATGAAGGACTTAGGTGAAGCTGAGATGATCCTAGGGATCAGGATCTATAGGGATAGACCAAATCGGCTTCTAGGCCTCAGTCAGGCTTCGTACATTGACAAAGTTCTGAAAAGATTTAGCATGGACAGGGCCAAGAAAGGTTTCTTGCCAATGGGCCATGGGCTGAAACTTAGTAAGAAGAACTGTCCTAAAACAAGGGAGGACAGGGAGAACATGAAATTGGTTCCATATGCTTCGGCTATTGGATCAATCATGTACTCCATGTTATGTACGAGACCTGATGTCGCCTTTGCACTAAGTATGACGAGCCGATACCAGCAGGATCCCGGGGAGGATCACTAGAAAGCTGTCAAGGTGATCCTCAAGTACCTTAACCGGACTAAGGATAGCTTCTTTGGTGTATGGTGGTCAGGAAGTGCTATCAGTTACTGGGTATACTGATGCAAGCTTCCAGACAGACCAAGATGAGTACCAATCGCAGTCAGGGTATGTATTCTTGCTGAATGGTGGTGCTGTAAGCTGGAGGAGCTCAAAGCAGCCAACCATAGCGGACTCTACAACAGAAGCTGAGTACATCACTACGTGTGATGCAGCTAAGGAAGCTGTGTGGATGAAGAAGTTTATCACTGAGTTGGGAGTAGTGCCAACTATCCAGGACTCAGTCGATATCTTCTGTGACAACAATGGGGCCGTCGCACAAGCTAAGGAGCCCAGGTCACACAAGAACACAAAGCACGTGCTCAGAAAGTTTCACCTCATACGAGAAATCGCGAAGAGAGGTGACATTGCATTGCACAGAGTGGACACCGAGGATAATGTCGCAGATCCATTGACCAAGGCGCTGGCCTAGCCCAAGCACGAGGGTCATACTAGATCTATAGGGATTAGGCCCATGCCTAGTTGGAACTAGTGCAAGTGGGAGATTGTTGGAAATGCCCTAATCCCGAGGCATTGGTCCTTGTATTTGTACTATACATTTATTGGATTTATGTGTTGTACTCATTTGTGTCATTAATAAAGGCATCAATTCATTTATTATATCTATCTTGTGCAATATATTAAATGAAGTATCCAATGGACATATCTATATCCATGATGACTAGTGTCATGCACTTAGCAGTAAGACCATGGATAGGGTTAACGATATGACCATGAATAGATCCGTAGTCTGTTCCAGTCATGGGAATGAATGGAACAACAGACTATCATTAACCTGGTTGTATGGCAGTGTCTTTCCGGTCATTGGACATGGAATGTCAACCAAGTTAATGGGTACATGCCTGGAAGCATGGTACTGGATAGATCCACTGAACGAGTAATCCACATGGTATGGTATCACAATGGATTCTCGTGTAGCACTTGTATGGATCCTTTGACCTGACCATATGATGGTGTTACATGTGAAGTCGCATACTTAAGGGTACGCCTAAAGGGCCTGTAATAGGGTGCCAAGTATGGGTGCTTTCGGGTATGTCACTAAACATGGTAATACTATGGATATGCAGAAGGGATTTGTCACTCAGTAACCAATTGAGAAGATATCACCGGCCACTTGATGAATGTGACTGATAAGAGTGTGGCCACACCCAAACAAGTTGGAACTTGTTTGTGAGGTTCAGTGCATTTGGGATCAAGTTAATGTCCGGACACAAAAGAGGGTGATCAATCCATGCCTCTGTGTCGGACACCGATATCAATGACATGGGATGTACAGGTTTAAACTACAGGGTGATGATATCAGTTAGACTGCCATCTCCATCTTAATTGGGGGCTGCAGTGGCTTGCTAGAGCCCAATTGCAGTCTGCGGGCCAAAGGCCCGCTGCCAACATAAAGATGGGCCCACAGGATCGTACACATAGAATGATAGAATGCAGACTTAAGGAATCACATGTATACTTGGAGTATACACAGTGGAGGGAGAAGCATGTATATATATTAATTATATTATAAAGATCAATTGGATTGGTCATAATAATAAAATTAATATATTCAATTGGCTCTTCATAATTAATTGGATTAATTATGAAATTATTTCCTGGGTGGAAATATTCATATGTATGGGTTTACATATGATTTTATTTTGTGTAGAGTTAATTTTAATTCGATGGATTAAATTAATTGTCAAACTAATTTTA
Organism: Euphorbia tirucalli; assembly: GCA_039660915.1. Classification (NCBI taxonomy): domain Eukaryota; kingdom Viridiplantae; phylum Streptophyta; class Magnoliopsida; order Malpighiales; family Euphorbiaceae; genus Euphorbia; species Euphorbia tirucalli. Next base: position 43,188,421 of record CM077632.1, on the reverse strand, counting down.
ATTTAGATGTAAATAATACATTACTTGGAGTAATATATTAAATACATGGGTATATTAAAATTGGGCTGGAAATTAATTTAAACCAGAATAATTAAAATTAGACTGGGCCTAAATTAAAACATGGAAGCCCGCATAGAATAGACAGGAGCCAAGATGGGCCTGAATTCCCTTAAGGGAATTCGGCCAAATACCTAGGGTTAGAAATTTCGGCCAACCTAATGCTTAGAGCCTCCTAGCCGAAGTCTCTAGCTCCTCCCTTCCATTGTTCCGTTTTTCCAACGCTAGCACGGGTTGCATTCGTTAAGCGTTCGTGTACGTGAGAGTGGAGGAATTCTACCTTGAATTCTGCAGTCATCATCCATCTCAGAAAGAGATTTTTCTGGTAAGAAATTTAATCCCTTTCTATTTAATTTTAAGTTTTTCAATTTCCACTTCAATTGCTCCTGGGACTAGATTTGAGGAAATCACCGCGTTCTTCCGCTTTTATCGGGTGATTTCCGGTGACAAATCCTAACACATGGTGTCTTTCTCATGTTGTTTCTCCATGGTGCTTGTGTCACAGATGGAATGGTGTTGGCTTGGTTCAGGGACTTGTCTCGATGTCTATGTGAAACAGCAGTCTAGCCCGATTTGATTTGATTCAGGGACATGTTTCGATGTCCATGCAAAATAGCGGTCTAGCCTAATTTGAGTTGATCCAAGTACTTGTTCCGATGTCTGTACGAAACGACAGTCTAGCTTGAGTTGAGTTTATTCAAGGACTTATTTTGACGTCTATGTGAAACAATAGTCTAGCTTGAGTTGACTTGATTCAAGGACTTTCTCTGATCTTTGTGCAAAACAACAGTCTAGCTTGAGTTGAGTTGATTCAAGGACTTGTTTTAACGTCTGTACAAAACAGCAATTTAGCTTGAGTTGAGCTGATTCAAGGACTTGTTCCAAGGTCTGTGCGAAACAACAATTTAGCTTGAGTTGAGTTGATTCAAAGACTTGTTTCGATGTCTGTGTGAAACAATAGTCTAGCTTGAGTTGAGTTTATTCAAGGACTTGTTCCGATGGCTATGTGAAATAACAGTCTAGCTTGAGTTGAGTCAGGGACTAGTTCCGATGTCTGTGCGAAATAGCAATCTAGCCTGGGTTGAGTTGATTCAAGGACTTGTTCCGATATCTATACTAAACAACATCTAGCTTGAGTTGAGTTGATTCAAGGACTAGTTACGATGTTTGTGCGAAACAACAGTCTATCTTGAGTTGATTTAGGAACTAATTCCGATGTCTGTACGAAATAGCAATCTAGCCTGAGTTGAGTTGATTCAAGGACTTGTTTCGATGTCTGTGCAAAACAACATCTAGCTTGAGTTGAGTCAGGGACTGGTCTCATTATTTGTGGGAAATAGCAATCTAGCCTGAGTTGAGTTGACTCAAGGACTTGTTCCGATGTCTGTGCGAAACAACATCTAGCTTGAGTTGAGTCAGGGACTGGTTCCAATGTCTGTGCAAAACAACAATCTAGCCTGAGTTGAGTTGATTCAAGGACTTATTCCGATGTCTGTGCTAAACAACATCTAGCTTGAGTTGAGTTGATTCAAGGACTTATTCTGATGTCTGTGAGAAACAACAGTCTAGCTTGAATTGGTTCAAAGTTGGCTTTGGGAGTAATAATTTTGAAGTTGGGTTGAGAACGCGTATTTATTCCTTGATCGATAATTTTGGAAACAAAAATTTTTACCCCTTCGATCAAGAATAAATACGGCTTGATTGCTTTGCCCCTGGATACCTGCAAAAAGCAAAGAGTACCTTTCTCAGGATTATATCAGCATAAATGAAAATTTTGAAAATCGAGAATATCATCATACATGAGAGTTAGAGCCATGTAGCTCTGATTTGCATATTATAGCCAAGGGGATGCCCCGTGTCGGGCTATTTCTGCTTTCAGAGTGCCCACGATTCGAGGCAACCCGATGATGATTCTAAGTACCTGTACTTGAGTTAGCATTGATGCGTGTATGCATGTGTGTGTGTATGTTTAGAGTGTATTCATGTATGTGACATGATGTTTCTGCTATTGGTCTTAGTGTAGCCCGCGTTTAGCGTCGCGAGTTGGCCTAGTTGCGGTCTGGAGCTCATGAACCAGGCCTTCCAGACGTGCATGAACCTACTAAAGGAGTAGCTTGCTTATTATGAGAACACTGGGGATGAGAACCAAGTGGGTGATCAGGGTGATGGGGCACAGTCCTAGATCCTTTCTTTTACTTCTTTGACAATCTAGTCCATATGTGCGCTCATCTCTACACATTTTATTTTGGTACATTAGCCGTAAGCGCAATACGCTGACCTTGAAATGCCTCGGGTTGCAGAGAGTTAGGATTGCTTGAACCTGTTGTTGTGTGACTTGTGTTTTGTTTTGTGTCCTAACTTTTTTATAGACCGCCCTTTAAGGTTTTCGACCTATCAGACTGTCTTAACTTTTGCCTGAACTACCCTTTTGGATTTTCGACTCAGCAGACTTTTATTTATATCCTAACTTTTGCATAAACTGCCTCTCGGTTCTTAATCTATCAGTTTTTTTTTTTTTTTTTTTGAAGTGAGATGCATGCAAACTGAGAACGTGCATAGCCATATATGCATAATACGAACTCAATTTCAAACTGACTTAGGACATTTAAATGAATAAAACAAAGCATTCATTCACTCATTCATTAATAATGTTTTAGCACAATGCACATCAATGATGAAATAAAGCTAAGAGCAGAATCAGTAATGGTATCCGTCTCGACCGAATCCACGACTGCCACCAACCGGTCTTTATAGATTTTCTTACTGATGGTGCTCGCCTCACTATCTTAACTTTTGCATGGACCAACTTTTCGGTTTTCGATCCATCAGACTCTTTTTTTTTTTACAAGTAGTATCGCCTGAGCTTGTCTTGATTGATGGGGTTGACAAATTTGTTCCCGTCCATATCCATGATCTTCACAACACCCTTTAAAAGTACCTTTTTGACCACATATGGACCTTCCTAGTTGGGCTTGAATTTCCCCCGTACATCCGTATTGGTCTGCATCATCTACTTAAGTACCAAATCCCCAGATTTGAGTGGGTGTTTCTGATGACGGACTTTACTATTATAAGCCATGGCCATTCACTGTTGGTACATCTGCAAATGATCTAAAGCCCGAAGACGCTTCTCGTCGATCAAAGCCAACTACTCATATCTCGACTGAACCCATTCAGATTCTGGCAACTGTGCTTCCATGACTATCCTTAATAACCTAATCTCAGTTTCCACTGGTAAGATAGCTTCCATCCCATAAACGAATGAGTACAGTGTCTCTTTGGTCGGAGCTCTGACACTTGTTCTGTATCCCCATAAGGCACATGGCAACATGTTGTTCCAATCTCTGTAGGTGCTTACCATTTTTAACGAGATCCACTTGACAGATTTGTTGGCCGCTTCTACCACTCCATTGGCTTGCGGGCGATGTGGAGGCGATCTATGATGCTTAACTCCTTTTTCTTGGAACAATTGTGTTGTTGCCCCTCGGAACTGTGCTCCATTATCGGTCACGACATGATGTGGAATTCCATACCGTGCAAAGATGTTCCTGGTCTTTTTTTTCTTTTCTTTTTTTTTTTTTTTTTGATAAATTTGGGTTTTGAAGAGATTCAGTATTGAACCCACAATCTTTCAGCTCCAAATAGAGAGATGTACTGATTGAGCTACACCCGATTGGCCCTTTTCCTTAAACTTCTCTGCTCACTCTGGTCCAAGTCTTCTGAGCTTCTGTTTGACAGGTCTCATTTTAGGATTCTTTGGAATTTTGTGTGCTACAATCTTCCTATCAACCCTAGGCATATCATTCTAGAAGTGGGCAAAGGCTTTTGTGTGCTTTCGTAGTACTTTTTCAATTTCTTTTCTCTCAACAGGCTTGAGGTCTTTCTAGACGGATACCATTTTTGAGTCGTCATCTGTCCATAGATTCATTTCATACAACGATGCATTATGTATGCTAAAGACACTAAATGAATATTTGTATATATGCACAGTTCCATCAGGAAAAATATCACACAAGTAATCAAAATCAAATTGCATTGTATTAAGTGTCTTATGGGCTGAATTGTTCACATTATGAAATAGAAAAAAATAGATACATTAAAATAATTGTCATCCTCCACATGCGGAGGGTCTTCTCTAGCTGCTGCATCATCCGCTTCAACAGCTTGCACACCTGGATTAGTCAAAGTTGGGCAAGGGATTATTCTAAACACTTAGCTTCAAAGGTGGTTCCACAATCTTCCCCTCAGTAACCAACTGTCGAATAGCCCTTATTAATTCAGTGCAGTCATTTGTATAGTGACCTACTGTCACATGATAGGAATAGAAGTTACCCTTTTCTGCCTCAGCTGGAGGAGAATAAGGCTTTAAATTCTATAGCAACCTAGCCTTCCCACATTTGGCTAAAATACGAGCCAATGATTTTGCCCACAAGTTGGTGATCCTTTTAGGAGCCCCCGCTTGTCTACCTTGGTTCACTGCAGCCACATTTGTTTCTGTTACCCGATCTAGCACTACCATTTGGGCAAGTTTTGAACTAGGCCTGCCCGGTGTAGTTATGGAACTACCACTCGTATTGCCTTACGAATACCCCCGACTACCTTGATAAGTTCCAAAATTCTGCTTGCTCCTTTGGTCCTCCTCTTCGCACCTTTCAATACGCTTAGCAAAGTCGACAACCTTTGTAGAAGCATCAAATCTTTTCAGCTTCATTTTTTCCTTATAAAGGGGTAAGCTACCATTAACCAGCTTCACAATGAGAGATTCCAATTTTGGGGCCCCATCTACTAGCACTTGAACATCCATCCATCTCTTGTAGTAAGATGGAAAGGACTCATTCGGCTTCTGGCGAATCCTTTCCAAATCCTCTAAAGTAGTTTCCACCTAAGTGTTATAGGCATATTGCTTGACAAATGCCTCAGATAAATCTTCCCATATGGAGCTGGTATGGATTGGCATCTTCAAATACCACTTAGCAGCAGCTTCCCTTAAAGTAGTCGGGAACAGGTTCAACAAGTGGATTTTCCCAATTCCCAGACTGGACATAATCCTCACATAGTTGTCCAAGTGAGCCTCTGATGGACCTTCTCTAGTATACAGAGGCAGATAAAGCATCTGGAAACCAACTGGGAGCGGCTCTCCTCCCTCTGCCATCAAATTGGCTGGGTCTCCACATTTGATGGGATTATAATGCACCATCTCCTTCAATTTGGGTAGCAAAGCTTCCAAGTCGGAGAATTTCTCCTTAAGAGCAGCTATCTCAATTGAGGCTTCCCTGGCCCTCATAAAAGGTTCAACTTCTTCAGATTGGTGATCGATTTCCCAATGAGGAGCAACCACTCTACTACTACTGGGAATGCCTCCTTCGGCTCTGTTCGCCACTTGGACTGTGTTTCCTCCATTTTTGACTGAGGTCGACATTGGCTAAGCGGTCTGACCCCCTTCAGTAGGCATCACAACTCTCATCTACTCCCTCAAGGTGGCCTTAAACCGATCCAAATTTAGAAGGGCATCCACAAATGCATTCATATCAAAGGCGGGCACTTCTACCGGTCTGTCTTGAGCCATATCTCTTCTGCTCACTTCTTCCAACACAAACTGACTGTCAATTGGTAAAGAAGCTGACTGTCCCTCAAATTCTTGCTCTTATTCTGACCCTGAACCATCCCTGGTCTCTTCCATGGTGACTGACTATCGTTGAACTGATTGAATTGGCTGATTGGAACCTGGTTCAACCCGCACTAACCATTTTGAATTTTGACTCCAAAGTGCACATTCAGCGTAAGGTTAAAACGGTGGATGGATGCCGTGAGTCTAGACGCGACACACAAAGTGACGTGTATGGTGTGACCATGAAATGATCATGGTTGAATGATGTATCATGGATGTAAATGGCAATGAGGATGACTTTCTTTGTTTTTTTTTTTTTCTTTTACTTTGGATGTCCTAAGAATACCCAATGTCATACAAAAGACAATGCAAAAATGTCACATGTGAGCCGTCACACGGACAGAGGTTTGGCGGTTTTGGGGCACTTATTGGATGTCATAAAATGGTCGCATGTGTACCGATGCACGAACAGAGTTTCGATGGTTTGTAAGCCAATAAGATGATATGAAATGGTCATATAGGGGCGGTCCCACAGATAGAGTTTTGACGCTTGTAGGGCATCCAACATGAAATGATGTTACAAACAAGTCACGTGTGAATAAAGACACGGATAAAGATTCGGCGTTCGTGGAACACCTTGTATGATTTGTTAATGTCATGAAATGCCCCTATATGTGTAATAATCCGGTACTGGTAGAGCACCTCTAATGATTTCAATAATTTCATGAAATAATCCAATGCGGATCACGATACACAAACAAGGCTAATGACATCACTGTGACGCCAATGATAAATGAGCGTGATGTCATGTAATGTTATCGTGTGACCCACCACACGAATATAGACCTAAGATCATTGTGGTCCTCTAATGAATGACATGGTATAATGGAATGGCCCAGTGCAATCTGGTGCACAGCCAGAATACAGCTAGCTTTAGGATACCCGATATGATATGGAATGAAATGGTCGTGATGGGCATGCTCAGAATGTCCTTTGTTAAATGGAATGAGATGATATGATATGAATGTTCATGTCACACAAAATGCAAGTGGCTGCACGAAGACGTGGTTAGGATGCATGACATATGGGATGATGTCGTGTATGCTTCGTGGAAATGTCAACACACAAGATAAATATGCACACAAATAAAATGTCATGGCTACATGGAGACGTGGTTAGTATCAATGTCACATATGTGCATGTCTTGAAAATGGCTGCATGAAAATGTGATTAGAATGGCACACGAATGATTATACGTGCTGGATGTTTCATGTAAAGTTCAAAATAAGACCACCAAAGAACAAATGTTAGCACACGCAGTAATATGCTCACCCTTCCAACCCTATTCCTCCTTTCGATTGGTCCGCATTCTTCCTAGGTGTTGGGTCTCTTTAGTATCAACCGGGGATACCAAAGTCATACTCTTTATGTCTAATTTCATATTTAATGTTTTGGTAACCCTAAGGGGAAGTTACTAGGTCATTACATATGGGTCAAAGTCAAACCAAAGGTCGTACAGGTCCTCATAGCGAATATACACTCCTCCACATATAACATGAGAGGTTCATACGGTGCTATGAGTGGTTTACCCCTTCGGGTGCCTTCAATCCTACCGGAAGAGGTAGGTCAACTTCTGAAGTAAACTATGCTAATCAGTGAGTTTGAGGGGTTGGGAAGAAGAAAATGTCATGCTATGAAAGTGTGAGTAAAATATGGTACTATGAACTAGTAAATGACTACAAACGAGGTTATATTTCAGTAGCTGCTTAAGTTCCTTAAGTTTTTATAAAAACTTTTTAAGAAACATTTAATCCCCAGTGGAGTCACCACTGTGAGTGGATGACCTTTCAAGCGAAAGCAAAACATGATGAAGTGAACCGGGGAAAAAAAAGAAAGTGCTTTTTGAATGTTTGATATTTGTTTTGAAAACGGGTTTGTATCTTGTTTAGGAAAATCATTGATTTAACTTGACTTGAAAATCCTTTTGTAGAAAACCTTTTCTTTAAATGTGAGTTTTTGGAAAAGTGGTTTTGCATTTTAGAAAATCCCGTTTTATTACTTAAAACTCAAAACCTAAATTTCGAGACCAGTGATAGAGTCGCCACCCCGGATCAGCTCATCCGGGAAATTCCAGTATGGCTCCCTACCAAGCATAGACTACTGTACCTAATCCAGAGATTTAGGGTTTGGGTAACTTACCTATTCAACCTCAAGCTTGCATTCATTTAGAAGTTCATACGATGATATTATACTCACTTACTTCTCTACCTATTTTATCTTTTATTGTTAGCCCATGCTCATTCAGATGACATAAATAAATTGCATAAAGTAAAGTGCAGAAAAATAAACCATACATCTAAAACAAACCAAAAGGAAATAAAGACCAATTATTGCAACCCAAAAAGAGAAAAAGCTCTCACCCTCACTAATACAATCGCCTAGATACACGAAAATTTAAAAAATTACAATCACCTAGGATACACGAGAATCTATCAAATACATCCAAAATAACAATAAAAAGAAAAAAGCTGCAAAACAGATGGATTAGCATAATTATATCACAAATACAAGTAGGACTCACAACAGGATAGAATAGGGATTTCAGGAAATGGGAGCATGCATTTAGGGGATAACCGAGAAGTCCGGGCGACTTGCTCGGTTAGACCTGGAAAACCATTTTAGAAACGCCCTGTAGATTTTGTGCTTGAAAACATTTTGGAAACAATTTGGCTCAATTACATGCAAATTACTTCCTTTTAGTGGGTCGGTTATCCTGGAACTCGGGGGTCCATTCGTGGGGGTCCCCTAATTCCAAACATCCATCTAAGGCCCAAAGCGGTAAACACATCAAAAACAGTTTGATTCTGAAGACAGCATCACGCGACAACGTTCGTGTGGGCCGTCCTGTGATTCTACCTCCTTCTAGGAACTATAGCCGTGGCTATAGCCACTACAGCCGTGCGGCTGTAGTATCCAGAACCTAAAATCAGTTTTCTTCGCTTTGTAAATCACTATTTTTACTCGTTTCGATGATTTCTGAGAATTTTGGGGAATCTGGGGGTACACTAATGCTGGACAGTGGACCCGATATGGATCGAACAACCCCGGATTCCAGAAAACAGAAACCAATGAAACCCAAATCTCACATCAACATCATAGGAAACACGAAAACCATAATTCAAGATATAACGAATGTGATTGGACTAAAATAGTTCACAACAGAATGATAAAAATAGGAAATTGACTGCTTTCGGTCTATTTAGGGCTTTTCGGGTTTCTGCCCAGAAGAACACAGCTGTGCATCTATAATGTTATAGCCGCTCAACTCTATTCTAAGGGATTACAACCGCTCGACTCTAGTTAGAGCTGCACGGCTTGAATCAAACAGATAATTTCTGAAAATTTAACAAACACAGAAAAACACAGCACAAAGCACATAAGTACGAGTTTAAGGCCTCTCAGAGTTTACCCCTTTTTATGTTCTAGCATGTGTGACGACCAAAATTGGATTGAAGTCGGAATGCGCTTAGAATCCTGTGAACACCCCGAAATACTTGAATATGCGTCTCGAATTAATCCGAACAAACCAGTGAACGATCCCAAATGAAAGTAACATGATCAATACCTCACACCCTAATTGTTTCTAATCCGTTTTATGTGTTTTACCTACTGTTTCTAGTCTTTTCTATTGTGTTTTCTTGGTTTTTTGCTCTTTCTTAGAATGATTCTCTTTTTGTTTTCTCTTCTTCTTCTTTTTATGTTCTCTCTATTCTCTTATTATTTTCTTTCTCTGCTCTCCAAAAAACCCTAAATCACGGTAGAGAATCCTCTTAATTAAGGAATTCAATCCCCTGTTAAATTCTAATTCTGGTTATTTAGGAAGTAATATAACCGCTCGATAGAGCTGCGTGGCTGTAAGGTTAAAACCGTGCCACTCTAGAATTATAGCTGCATGGCTGTAGTTGTGAAACTACAGCCATGCATCTCTAATTAGAGCCGTGACAGATTCTCTTAAATCCCGCACTCACCTCTAAGCCCTCTAATCACTCGAAGGACCTTTCTCGGGGTTTCGAATCGAGGACTATTCAGTTTTCAGAGTGTTTGAGACATTCCAGGCAATATTCCACTCCTTTTCAAATACCATTCATGTTTCTCTATCTTATCAGGTAACATAGGACTCTCATCACAGAGGTCGGGAAAACCTGTGCTCACACAAACTTTCTTTTGAAAATTCTTTTTTGAAGAAACACAAGTTTCTTTCTCAAAAACAAGTTTTATTAAAAATGAGGAATTAATTAATATAATAAAACTTATGAATATAAAATTTCTTTTATAAAAATAACTTTAAATAATAAAGCGATTAATTTAAATTGCAAGAATTTAAATAGCATAAAATATAAAGAGAGTAGGGATAGAAAAGTGTAGATGCCGAATTTTATCCTGGTTCGACCCAACCGGTCTACGTCCAGTCCCCAAGTCAACCTCTTGAGATTTCCACCAACATTTCCTTTACGAGTAGGAAACAAGCATGTGTTACTTTTTGCGAGTTCAAGTAACAAACTCAATACTTTTGCAGGCTAAGTATCAAACCTCTACCGTTACTTTTTGGAGCTTAAGTAACAAACTCTACCGATGCTTTTTCGAAGCTCAAGCACTAAACTTTTATAGACTTTTTTTATCACACCACCAACAAAGTAATCCATTCACACAGCCTTGTGTGAATATACAATTCCCGAATATAAATATTTGAATGAAACAAATATAGCTCTTTTCTCTTTGCTCTCTTTGGGATTTTGGAAGACTAGAAATGTATGCTTAAGAATGTATGAATTGCTAATTGGTCTTCCTTGCTTTCATTTCTTCATCTTCATTCCTTTTATAGGATAAGCATTCTACATTGCCGTTTGATTCACTTCATAAGAAGAAGTGGCTGTTGATCTTAACTTACAAACATCATTTAGCCATTTTAATCAATTCATAAAGAGAAGTATATGTTGATCTCAAGTCATAAGCAATTGTTGAATTCAAGAGACAAGCCCATGTATCCGTTGATATCAATTCTTAAGTTATAAGGCCGTTTGATTCATTTTACAAAGAGAAGTATATGTTGTTTTCAAGTAATAAAGCCGTTTGACTAATTTCACAAAGAGAGAGATGAAAGTCATAAGCATTTGTTGATTTCAAGAGACAAGCCCCTGTATCTGTTGTTATCATTTCATAGAGAGAACTCAAGTCATAAGCATTTTCAACTCAAGTCATAAGGTCACTTCATATAACCATTTGTTCTTCTTTATAAATGAAAAGATGCTCTTTCTCAAGTCATAAGCAATAAAGTTGTTAATCTCATTTCACATTTGTGACTGTTTGACATAGGTCATAAATATGCCAATATTTCTCAAGTAGTAAAGCATTTTCTTCAAGTCATAAAGAAGTTAAAGTAGCATAGTGTTAAGCTTATGAGTTAAAGTGAGTGTCAACTCATAAAGTCCTTTAACGCAAAGAGTTTAAGAAGCTCATTGAATGTCAACAATGTAATCATCAAAACCGAGTCAACAACTAATAATACCTTAGTTATACCTTCTAATACACTGATTATACCTTAGTTATACTTATTGATAAACTGATTATACCTTAGTTACCTTCTGATACGCTGATTATACCTTATTTATACCTTCTTATACACTGATTATACTTTAGTTACACCTTCTGATACACTGTTATACTTTGCTTATACATTACTTATATACTATAATGCTTAAACAATGAATAAATAAGGTACAAACAATGTATAAATAAAGTATAATTAGTATGTCAGAAGGTATAATTAGTGTGTCAGAAGATATAATCAGTGTGTCAGAAGGTATAATTAGTATGTCAGAAGGTATAACTAAGCTATAATCAGTGTATTAGTCTATCAGCAGGTATAACTATGGTATAATAAGAGTATCAAAGGTATAATTAAAGTATAACTAATTTATAATAGTTGTACAAAGGTATAAGTAAGATATAAAAAGAGTATCAAAGGTATAACTGAGGTATAACTAAGGTATAATAACACTATTACAGTGATTATACCTTAGTTATTCTTTAGTTATACCTTAAGATACACTATTACAGTGATTATACTTTAATTATACCTTAGTTATTTCTTAAGATACACTATTACAATGATTATACCTTGGTTATACCTTAAAATATACTATAACAGTAATTATACCTTAGTTATACTTTAGTTATGCACTATTACAGTGATTATACCTTAGTTATACCTTAAGATACAAAGGTATAATTAGTTATACCTTAGTGAAAAAAAATATGGGAAAAAATATATACATATGCATCTTGTTTCAAAGAGAAACAAAAAAAAAAAGAAAAAGAAAAAGAAAAAAACTACGGATTGAGAGATAAATGCAAAATTAGATTAAAATTATAAAAAGAAGAGAGAATTACGGACAAAATAGAATTAAGTATTTGAGTAAATTTGAAAAGTTTGAAAGGATTTTTTGCAAGAAAAAATGTATAAAGGATATGAATTAAGAAATAAAGGAAATTCAACAATTATGAAAACCAAATAAATGTAGAAAAATAATTTTGAAAAGATAGAGTCTATAAATAAAATCTAAAACAGAGGTATTCTTTACAATTTCCCTTCAAAATTTAAGCCCCTTAGCCCATTAAGAACATTGACCCCTTTTTATTTAGCATAACAATTATGTTTTATTTTAATATTTAAGTTGGAGAATTTGTTGGATTTATTTGGTATTATTACCAGATAGATCTATCTCCATGTATTACATAGATTTGAAATTTATGAAATTTATTAGGCCAAACACATATGCGGCCCCTTCAACTTTAATTTTGGAGTCGCTTGGCTCCCTCAACTATTTTAACGACATATCTAACCCCTTATCTAAAAGTCAAATACATATGTAGCCCCTTCAACTTTTATTTTTGAGCCGCTTGGCCCCCTCAACTATTTTAGTGACCTATATAACCCCTCATCTATTTTAAAGTAGTATTTTTAGACATTTGAATATTGATGTGTCGAATTTCTTACTCCTCTTGAGTTTAATTAATTGCTGGAAAATCCTCACTTTTATAATAGTTTGTAATATTAATTAGATAGAAGATAGTTTCCAGCGTGTGTCCTACATGTTTTTAGTGTCGGACGCGTGTAATGCATGGTACTCTGTTGTATCTGGTTATGTTCACTCAAAGGTTTAAAAATACCACTTTAAAATAGTGAGGGGTTAGATAGGTTGCTAAAATAGTTGAGGGGGCCAAACAGCTCAAAAATAAAAATTCAATGGGCTACATATGTATTTTACCTTTAAATGAGGGGTTCGATAGATCGCTAAAATAGTTGAGAGGACTAAGCGGCTCAAAAATTAAAGTTGAAGGGGCCGCGTATGTATTCGGCGAATTATTACTTAAAAAAAATATTAGAAATGATAATTAGCCCTTTTCCTAAAATAAAATTCTTTGAAGGATTAAATTAAAACATGTTTAAAATAGGCATTATTCAAATTAAGAGTGACATTCTATTCAGGATCAAACCTCTACTGTGAAGGATTTTTTTTTCTAACTCTAAATATACAGAATTTACATTGTTGAAATTATTGACTTAAAATTCTTTTCACGGCTCACTACACCCTTAAAAGAATGAGAACTAAAAAAATCTTATCCGATGCTTGCCAGAAGAATTCTTACAAATGTTTCTACTTAAAACAGTAGATCTGTGTTTTATTATTTTCGGCTTACAATAACTCGTATTGAATTATTTTTATTTTGATTAGTTCCTAAGAGCTGTAAATTTTTAATTATTTCTTTTGATTTTTCTATTTTTTTTTTTAGCGAATCAATTACATATGCTTTGAGCGTGCATCTAATTCTATGTTTAATATAAGGAGTTAGAGTTTTTTTCTTCCTTTGTAATTCAAGATTTGTAAGTTATGATTATTAATAGCGATATTTATTTTCATTAAAAAAAAAAAAAAAATTCATGCGCTTATAGTTCTACCGGGGTTGTTAATGGGATATGGAAATTATTTAAACAATTTTTTCTATATGAAACGTTACTTGACTTTGAGGATTTAAACTTACATATATAAATTTTCAAAAATAAATTAATTATCCATTGAATATGCTCCTATAAATCAAATTATTTTACCTTTTGTGCCGACTTAATGAATGGTATTGTATGGTTTCCTTTATTTGGAAATAATTAATCCACTTCCGAAAGAAAATAAAAGAAAATATTGATTTGAGATGATTCAGACAAGACACACTACAAGAAATTTAAGTGTTTGTAACAATAATTGTTGTCACGTAATGATTATAAGTTGTCACATAAAATTTTATGTGACAACTAAATGTTGCCACCAGGGTTGTCATGTATAACTCCGTTGCTAAAATTTTTTTAAAAAAGTGACAATAAAAAGTTATCATAAAAATTATTAGATTTTGTGACACTTAATTTGTTGTCACACTATTCTCTTTTGTTACAACTTTTGTTGTAATTAAAAACAAAAATGTTGTTACAAATATAACTTCTTGTCACATATTATCTCACAAATTAAACTAAAATCGAATGACAACTTAGTGAGTTGTTACATAAAAAATATTAATAACAACTATAATTGTCACAAAATATATTCCAACAACAATGTTTTACGGTTACAATTAGATATCAATAATATATTTAAATATAACCGATTTAATAGTATTAATCTTTTTCATTCTACAATAACGGTTTAATCAGATGAGGTAAAATATAATATACAAACAAATAAAAAATTCTATTGATCAATATTAATATATTACAACAATTTAATTAAAAAGATTATGAATATACATTGGCATTGTAGAGCCAAACATCCCTTTTAGCTATCTCCTTACAAACCCCTCCATATTACAAGCGGAAGAAATATCATCTATATTCATTGGCAAATTTCCTTGGAAAGTTTGCCATTTCTCTGCCTAATGAAGCTATGTTCCTGGATGTTCCTCCTCCAGGTCTGATGAATTTGATGCTTCAAGATGTTGTTGGGCTTTCACCTGTTTGTGTTTGGTGTAGCCTTCGGGCGCTTCTTTTCTTATATATATAAAAAAAAAAGAATGTGATGTGTGACTTAGGCTTTGCTTCGGTAACTTTTTTCCAAGGTATTCGAGAGCATTAGCATACCTAGCCTTGCTTATGCTACCTCTTATCTGCAGCCACTCATCAATCACAAAAATTAAAACTGCATATTCTCTTATTCTCAAGGGTCCAATTCTCCTACATAATTAATCCATGGTTAAAATGATCTAATTTACCACTCTCGTCCATAATTGAATATAACCATGTTATTAAACAACCAAAAGCTTAAGTAATTACTTAAAAGAAAACAAAACTTAAAGTGAAGGTAATGAAGTATAACATACAAGAGACTCAGATCAGTTGCTATTAGTTTGTTGCCTTTTCACATAAGAATACATCTAATAGTGTTCAACAATTTTCTCCATCTGTAGCATAAGAATAAGATGTCAGTATTAATTAAAACAAGAATGAAAACTTGCACGATTCTATATTTCATTCAAATGTATAGTATCTATTTTCTTACGCCACTAACCAAAAGAACGAGCAGAAATACAAGTCTAGCTCTATATTTCTCACAAACTCTAACACCTTTAATTATACAAATAACAAAAAAACTGGAATAGAAACCTGCTAATCGGCTATTGCTATTGGATTAACAGATACGAGTGAAACTAGCAAATTAGCTAAATAAACTCCATTAACTATAACAATATACACAATTATAATTACATCTAATCAACCTAAACATTAACTATATAAACACCTAAGAAATTCATACCGTTAAATCTTAAAGCAACAAATTAAAGTTTCCCACAAACTAATTCCCAGATTAATTTCAGTAAAAGAAATTATTAGTATAAATTTTTAAAAAAATTACCTCAAGTTACTGTAGCGCGATCTACCAAAAATCGAGATGTTACCGACCAGGACAGGGAGCTGCTTCCTCCGACGGTGACTGCCTCCGTAATTCCTTGGATGGAATTTGGTAAGCAAAAGGAGAAGCAAGAAGAAAGGAGAGAGGATGAACTACTGATGGTCTAAAGGAACAGAGTGCGGGGTGTTGCGGTATTCAGACGAAAGGGAAGAGATGTTGCCTTGGCGATTCGATCTAGTGAGAAAGCGATTCGATCTGGTGATAGGTGTGGTGGCCACACTGCTGCTAGGTTTGAGATCGACGATCTGGGGTTGGAGGAGAAGAAATGTGTTTGTTATGCTAAAGGGAAATTGAGAAGTAAAAACTTATAAACTAATATATAAAAAAGAGTAAACTGATTAAACACATACGAAAAAAATGAAAAATGCAGCAATTTACTATTAGTTATAATTAAAAAATTCTCGTCAAAATACTTTTTTTTTTTTTACAACTATATAATATTGTTACATAGTTTTTAGTTTCCCTACTTTAGTTGTAACAAATATTTTTCAGTTTCAATTTTAAAAAACTATCCTAAATCATTAAATTTTAAGTAACAATAATTTTTGAATTATCACAAATTAAATTTTGTGACAAAATTAAATAAGTTGTAATGTATTTATATTTTTAGTTATGTTATTTTGGTTGTAACAAATCTTATTCAATTTCAATTTTATAACAGCCGTCACAAAAACACTAAATTTTATGTGACAATAATTTTTAAATTATCACAAAATTAATTTTTGTAACAACCGTAAATATGTTGCAACATATGTTATATTTTTAGTTATAACTTTTAGTTGTAACCATTAATTTCAATTTCAACTAAATAAAGTTGTCACAAAATTATTGAATTATAAGTTACAATTTATGAAAATTACCACAAAATTATTTATTTGTGACAACACTAAATGTTCCGTAACATAATTGATATTTTCGGTTACAATTTTAATTGTAACAAAGATGTTTTAGTTACAGGTACAAAATTGTTGTCACAAAAACATTTGTTTATCTGTGATAATTTAACAAAGTTTGTTACAAAATCAATTTTGTGACAATTATATAAAATATTATCACATTTAAGAGGT
Organism: Euphorbia tirucalli; assembly: GCA_039660915.1. Classification (NCBI taxonomy): domain Eukaryota; kingdom Viridiplantae; phylum Streptophyta; class Magnoliopsida; order Malpighiales; family Euphorbiaceae; genus Euphorbia; species Euphorbia tirucalli. Next base: position 43,171,676 of record CM077632.1, on the reverse strand, counting down.
TTTTTGTTACAACTATATCTGTGACAATTAAATTATTGTCATGGATAGGATGAATTCTTGTAGTGACATGTCTATGAGCTGGACCTGGCGGAGCTAATATAATGAGAAAATTAGGTGGATGTCAAGATTACTACACTTAATTAGATGAAAGTTAATGAGATAAAACTAAATAATATAATTATCATAACTGGTTACTTAATATGGTGAATATTAAGATCAATAACAATGGAAATAATTATTTTCCAAAAATGATAATGTAAAAAAACGGTTACTAAATGAGTTAAGAAAAAGAAAGTCATTAATATTTAATAACATTTAATTAATTATGATTTTGGTAATATGTTTTAGTCATAATAAGCTATTAAATAATTATGATTAAATAATAATTTTGCAATTTTAACAACAATAATGTACATTAATTAAACCAAATTCCTTCTTTTATTGTTAAAGAATATTCAAAATCTTCTCTTGAACTGGTTGTCTAGCAAGCAGATACGTGTATACATTCATATAGTATAATTACATTATATACATTATAAACATGTAAAAAAACCTATGTATGAAATATATTGTATACATTCATATAGTACAAATATATTGTATACATCATAATATACATTTAGAAAACTAGAAATATCATATATATAAATCACATATATACAATGTCCTATGAAATCTAATTTATTATGCTAATGATTCTGCAATTTATTAAATACTAGAGGTATCTTATAATTCAACTAATAAAAATGAAAATATAATGGAAAATTAAATTCCAATTTGACCAACCCAAAACTATATATTTCCGTAATTGTTGTTTATTAAATAGAATGGAAAATAATCTTGGTAATAAATGTGTAGATTGTTTATTAAATAGGAAAGAATATAATTTAAGTCAAGAAAACATAAATTAAGCAACTTACTATAATATAATCTACTTATATTATTAAGTAGATTATATTTGATTAATATCTAATTAAGTATGAAATTTGACAAATTCACTAATTAAGCATTAATAAACACAATGAATAAGTAAGTATTCTTGACTTATTGGCTAATTACTACTAATGTAAAAACACTAAGCCCGAGCCTAGTCCAGTCCGACCCAAATTTAGACGGACTCAGGCCTAAAAGAACAAATTCCCAATCTAGCCCGGCTAACCAAATAATAGTATATTTTAATACTTTAATTATATAATTATGTATTTTAATATTAAAATTATAATAACATATATATATATATATATATATTATGAAGTTTATAATATAAAAGGGCATATCGGGTTTGGACCAGTTTACTTTTATATTTATGATATACACGTACAACCTAAATTAGACAGACTTTTAGGAGTTCCGACTCCAAACTTTTCAAATTTTAATATGTCTAAGTTAGGCCAAGACGGACGTGCTTAAACGGGCTTACGGCCCATGAACATATCTAATTCCGATACTATTTAGATGAATCCTTATAAATTAAAATTTTCTACATACCCTAAAAGTTCAACTTTGATATAAGTTTACTAATGGAGTCAGCGCACCCTAATCAATATTTTGTTATATTCTTAATAAGTATAGCATATCATACCCAACAGAAAGAAACAAATGCATATATAGAGACAAAAAGATACTAAAACTTTATTCCATTTAATTGATAATATATAATTATTTGAATTTCTACAATGGGAAAACAGCATAACATGGGGAAGGAATTAACCTCACTTATACACCGGATCCCAGCTAAACACCCAAAAAGATTCCGAACAAAATTTTAAATTTTTTTTCTTTTGTGTTGAATCATATTTACATCCCCACGAACGAACTTGGTTTTTTATTTAAAACGAAAAAACCATGCTCGAATGACACCCTTCGAAAAAAATCTTTTATAAAGAAAAAAAAAAAAGGAAAAACAAAGTGGGTGGAGATATAAGGTAAAAAAAATCAGAAAAAGGTGAAAGCTGTCGGCGGCGGCAGCGGTAGCTGCAACCCAGGGATAACAACGATGAACACAAGGCTTGCTTACTACTAATATCTATACTGTACTTACTGGTAATTGGTAATTTGGTACATATATAGTCGATGAAATTTGATTTTTAGTTAGAGATGCGTTTGGAAGAACCAAACATCTGATCAAGGAGGATAACGATGGCCATAGCGACGGATCTGTCCATTTTCGCCCCTACTATGAGGCGGAACACATCGACTCCAAAGGCTACGCCGCCTACGGCCTCCTTCTGCTTGATCTCCGCCACCTTCCTCCGCATCTCGTCGTACACAACGCAGCTCCTCTGCGAATACGATCCTTCTATTTCGTACACAATATTCCGGCTGCCGCTTCTACCTGAGCTCACGTTAGCCAAACACTTGTTATTAAGGATATTCACGTGCTTCCTCACTGTTAACACGGGATTCACCACTGTTTCTCCGTCGTACACCAGCCAACTATCCGCCAGGCTCAGCTTCTAATATGCATCAACAAACAGACGATTTTCAGTACCGGAAATTAATTTGCTACGCAGATTTAAAATCCGATTAGACGGATATAGATTAACTCATTACTACCTTACGGCGGATGGTGAGAAGAGGCTTGCCGCCGGCGTCCATGAGAACGATTTCGCCCTTGCTACCGGAGCAGGTCATGTAGTTATCGACGCGAAATACAAGGTTCCCGGAGCGATCGTAAACGGTAAAGCCATTGCAATTGAAAAGCAAGGATTTCTTCCAAACGGTTAACACAACACCATCTGAATCTAAATTAGCAGATGATTTGAGCTTCTCGGCTGCGGCGGGAGCGGAGGTGGTGAGTGCGGCAGATACGCTTGGGTGTACTTTTGTCATCCCCGGAATTCGAGACGGCGGCGTTTCCAGCCTGAGAAGGAAAGAGGGCAATTTTGGATTTGTTGTTTTGTTTAAGACAAGTTGATGGTAAATAGGATTTGCGGAAGCGAATATATATATGGAGGAAAAGAAGGGTATTTTGGTGCACGAAAATGAAATTATACCTTATACAAAAAGTACGAGGCGCATAAAGGCGCACGATAGTAGAAAGTCCAATCTACTTACCTAAGTGCGCCGTCCCCTATTCTGACGTCGGCACAGAAAGCCTGGCGGAAAAGTAAATGTACCTATAACAAAGTTTCAAAACTTCTTTCATTAAAAAAAAAAAAAAAAAAAAAAAAAAATCATAGATTTCATGAAAAAAAACAAAAAAATCAAATTTCACGATAAGGAAAATATCGAGGTCGTTGTCAGTTTTATGACTATTGTAGATTTTTATTGCTCTGGGCTAAGGACCAGTTTGGTAGGGCTGTCAGTGAAAGTGCTGTCAGGGAAAGGGTTGTAGGGAAAGTGCTGTTTAGGAAAACTGATAAGTGTTTGGTAATATTTTTATAGAAATAGTTTTATTCTTAAAAGCAGTTTGTGTGATGTTTGGTAAAACTGTTTATAAAAATGTTGTTGATGTACAAAATGACATAAAAGGTCATATATGATATAAATTAATTTTTACTTAATTTAATTAATTAAATAATACTAGAAATTAATAATTTCTTTCGCACGCATTGAATAAAAAAAATATTTTATTTATTTATTTGTATATTATTAGGTATTAATAATTTTTTTATTAATCTCCATATCACATACATATTATACCAAAAAAAAAACGACATATTTATTTTAATTGAAAGAGAATAATATAAAGTAACAATTTTTATACTAATCATCCATGATTAAAATTAAATCCCATCACCACAAATCAAACATGATTCTACTGCTCCTGCATAATCTTCTGCATCCTTCCTATTTATCCTCTCCCACATGAACAATATCACTATCCCAACAAACATGTCTAGGGCAAAGTATGCTCCAATATAAAATGGAACAACCATAGCCATTGGAATAGGTATAAACTGCGATATTCTCTTTGGAGTCGCATCCCTCAACATATTTGTAACCAATGCAGCCACAAAGAACCCACAACACAAGGCCAAGCAATGTTTTGGCAGCTCTGAGAATCCTTTAATGCTTAGAATGGCCATCTCTCTGAATATCACAACATATGAAGCCTTGTATGAATCATCAGGTGCACTAATATCAAAAGCAGTCCATTACATCCAAAGTGTCAATGGGCCTATAACACAAACCCATGGCTGTGCCTACCAACTGACTCACGAACATTGACTTTGCTGATGATAGAGTGAGGTAGCCAATCTTAAAATCCTGCATCAGGTTACATGTTAAAGCTTTTTGTAAAGTCCCGCCAAAAATCACTACCATAAAAAGAAAATGCAGTTTATGGATTCAAATTACATGTTAAAGCTTTAGATTCCAAAACCTTGGACTAATTTAACTAAAAAACAAATTATATAACTTAATTGATAATAAAATTGAGAGTGAAGTTGTTTACCTTCTTGATGACAAGAAAAGAAATCACACAAGAAGATTTTCTAAAAAATTCACAGAATGAATCTATAAGGATTGTTTTTGCATGGTCACAAATGCACACTCCATTTTTTGGGAACAACTTTATGGAGGTCATACAAAGACGGGTCAGCAAATAAGCCAAGTCAAACAACATGTTACAATGTTCAAAATGACAGAGCCAGCACTTTCAAGAATGCGACTTCACCTTGATAAATTTAAGATGAATGTTAGCTCAAAAGGATCAACAAAGTTACACAAAACTTAAAAGTGAAGCCCAACAATCTTTTCGTCACCTTTGGTTCAGTAATCAAAATATTGCCACCATAACAATTATTTTGAAGACCACTGAACTCCAAACAATGATTTGGTCACTCTTATTGGTCTCACAAAATCCAAGCTTCAGCTCAACAAATACAACTTCAAACTAGCGGGAATTCAGATTCTTTAGCAAATTAGGCAGATTCAAAGCACAAGTAACTTCCAATTGGCTTCTTTGATAATTTACAAAACTGGGAAGAGATAGAACACTAACCACAAAGAATTCCTACACGAAAAGGTGTACAATTAACAACCCCGCCTTCTGTCATTTCTACAACCTCTAAAAGTAACCCATAAAACAGGAAAAAAAGAGAAATAACATTTATGGAAGTGTTATTTTGAGCTCAAACTCTAATAAAAAAAGTACTACTTCATCATTCAATCAATCAAATATAAAATGATTTTATGAAGCTTGAAAAACCACCATTATTGAAATCCTACACTGCCAGTGAAAGTAGCACTGCTATGGGAGAAAAAGACAAACATCAACTCAGAAATTAATTGCATGCCTTCGGTTCATGCTAGGAAAGCCGATTAAAATGCAGCAGTAGAATAAGAAGCCAAACTGCAGCAGTTGTAATTAAGCGAACTCTATCTTTATCATTTCAGAAATGAAATGGAGCTTTCTAATTCTATTTAGCTACCCATGGATTTTTCTATTCTCTAACACTCAATATGTGTATAAAGTTTGTAATTACCACAAATAATATACAAAAAAAAGAGTTATATCAAAGAATTAGTGAACAAAAAAGTAAGAAAAAAAAGCATAATTATAGAATACCAGTGTTAATAATTGATCCTTCCTCCAAGTGAATACTAGTATAACTATAGTCTTCCTCCATTCATGGTTCCAAGTTCATAAGCATAATAATGAAGTACATATGTTTAGATACCAATTAGTGTCATGTAGGCCTAATGGCTTTACTTTTACACTCAAATCAACAACTACCACAAATCTCTGCAGTCTCCACTTCTATATATTTCACAAACTACATTTACCACTCTCAATCAGTAAGAAGTGTTGATTAAACTAGTAAGCTCCATCTCTCTCTCTCTCTCTCTCTCTCTCTTTTCTTCTAAGTAAACTAGTATAACACAGTTCCCATATCCTTTCTTTTTGTCCTTCTCTCCTTATTCTTTTCATCAATATGAAATTTAGCTATTAAAGTTTCAATCTTTATATTCTATTAAAGTAATTTGCGTAATTACTTCATATACATGCATAATTGGTTTTTTAGGAATAGATCCGTACCAATAAAACTTCAAGCTTTAGGAATAGATCCCAAACAATGTATAGTTATGATTCTGATGAACCTAATGAGAAAGTAATCATAAGTCTAGTGTAAACCTTAAATCCTTTCCCCACAAACTCAATGTGCAGAAAAAATAAGTAACAGCACAGTAAATTGAAAAGTTTTGTAGAAAGTGAAAGAACCAAAATCCAATGAAAAAACCAACAACAACCCGAAATTGATCACAAAAATTCCGGTGAGCCTCATATGCTCCAGTGGATTAATAAAAAGATCAAGAGCAATAGTTCAGCATCGATATCTCAAAGCATTCATTCAAGATCAGGGACAACAGCAAAGAGAAATTATAACTCAAAGGGAAAAGAGATAGAAAATCTCACCGGTAATAGTAGCAGCGGTGGGCAGCAGCAGGCGACAAGAAAGGGAGAAGAAAGGGAGCAGCAATTTGTGGCAAAGAACACATAGCAGTGCACGATCTTGAATGAAAGGAGGAGGAGGGGAGATTGTAATTGGGCAAATTGTGAAGAAGAACGCTTGATGATTTGGAGAAGAGAAGCCGACCGTGCTTTCAAGCAAAAAGCCTCGATTTGGAGCTTTTGCGGAGAGGTAGTAAATCTCCTTTCCGTGTTTTTGACTTTCTCACCTCTGTATTTACCAAACGCCAGATACGAAGCTTTCCTGGCTTTCAATGAGAAAAAGCTCCTTTCCCCGTTTAGGAAAGCCCTCCCAAACGGGGCCTAAGTGGTGGGAGTGTCAGTTTTTGACATAACATAATACGCACTTTGATATGTTTGGATTGGGGTTAAATGAATTTGGGTTATAAACGGAACAACTCGTTTATGACACGAGATAAATGGGTTATAAATAGATAAACCCAAATAACTCATTTATGATCCGCATAATTCGTTTATTTTTTTTAATATTTTACTATTTACTAATTAAGGGCATATATAAATAAGAATTGAAAAGAAAAAACCATAATTCCAATTTCATCATATATTCACATTGTTGCCGCTACTTTAAAGACTAAATATCTAATCTCCATTCTCCATTCTCCATCCATCGTGTTTAGTGATGTTTTATTAATGATTTTGAAGTTTTAGTATCAAATTAGCAATGTTTAGCTAGGTTTTAATATTTATAATCAGGTCGCTAAATGGATCGTGTCATAAATGGATGTATCGTATAATTGATTTTTTTATTAATCGTGTCAAACGGGTCGTGTCATGTTCATGTTTCATTTAATCGTGTCGAAATTAAATGGGTCGTGTTTGTGTCAACCTTAAACTTGTCAACAGAATACCTCAACACGGCACGAACAAGATCCGTGAACATGAATTGCCTCCCCTACTAGATAGTTAGAACATTACTCTTTTCATTTTTTTTTTTAATACATTTTTAGTTTTTAGTATAAGAATTAAGAATCTCATTATAATATCTTAAGTATAGTATTGTTTTACTAAAATATTTCTATAAAATATTTTTAGAAAACGGATAACATTATTAGTTGGATTACAATCAACATTAAATGTAAGGATATATTTATAGAAAAAGTAATAAATGTTCCCGTAATTTCTTAAAAGGACAAACATTTTGGGAAAAAAAAAAATATTTTACTAAAAAGATATTCTTTTAGGAAGAGAGGGATTATATTATATACTCTTTCTATCAAGAATTTTTAATATATGTCATGAACATCACATTATTCTTGTGTCTAGCTAAAAAAAATTATGACAAATCATATTTCAATTAAAAGAAAAATAATAATCTCTAATTAACTAATTATTTCACAATTGATTACTTAAATCAAATTTTAGACCTTAAAATAAAAACTCTAGATCCTATAATATAAATTCTCGATCCTAAATTTTTAGTATTATTTAACTAACAGAATGTTTGAAATTGATGAGGCTAATTTATAAATCTTAAACTGTAAAACATATTATGTGCTATCATTAGACTAGATTGGTGCACAGATATGACACAGTATGCTAGAGATATTTTAAAATTTATTTATTTGTTTTAACATATCTTCGTTTTAGTTTATCTCAAGGAAACTGAAGATGAAAATTAGTTATTTTCTAATCATGCAAATTGTTCATCATTGTTATGAATAATAATCAACAAAACATATTAAATTATTTTGAAATTATAAAAATTATAATAATCCAATAAAAATAATTGAAGAAGATATTAATGCTCATCAACTTATATCATGAAGTCAAATGAGAGTATATAAAATAAATTATATAGAGTTTTGTTTCAATTATTTAATTATAGATTTTATAAACCTACATAATTACTTAAGAAATTCATTAAACGCATATTGAGTATATTTTTTTTTGTTAAACATAAGGTTTAGGGTCGACTAAATCTATTAAGAAAATTATTAAATTATTAAGGAGATATGTAATAATTAAAAAAATTTGTGATTGTTTTTGTCTTGAGCTTGACCATAACACTACATGCCTTGTTTGATGTGAGATTTTTCAAATGGAAAAAAAAAAAAAAAAGGATTAACTCGTTGTAAAATATTCAACTATGAAATTAACATTAACAATATATATTTTTTTTAATAAAAACTAAATCCATGCAAGAAGGTGAGTAATTGGAGCACTAAATAAGTTTAATTTGATTGGAAATTGACGAATAATAATTAAAAAAAAAAAATTGAATAAATAAGGACGGCATCAATCAATGATTTCATGAAGAAACCGAAATGTAATTAAATAAAAGCAAAGCCCATCGTTACTTGGAAGGGAATATAAAATTATTTAAGCGAATAAAAAAAATTATATATGGTGAGTTGGGTGAGGACCAATCCGTGGTGGACGAAGAAACAGTTGTCCAATCTTGGGCTGGATATTTTTGTGCTTTAACTTATACAATAGTCTTTTAGCAACATTCTTGGCATATATAAAACTCTAATTAATTAATTAAACTCGTAATTTAGTAGAATGATTATTCATTACTTACGTGATTCTGCTAGGGCGGTTTATGTGACTCCTCCAATGCCAGCGAGCCACTTATATGTGAAAGCTGTTTGACTTTTCTAATTGTATAATAATAATAATAATAATAATAATAATAATAATTAATATTTAATTGTGATTGGGTGATCCCGTTGATATCTTAAATTAATTAAAGAGTAAATTCTTATAGTACGTACGTGGAGCATCTAGAATTAAATTTATAATAATGTACTTCATGTTGGCCTTTCGTAATCTCAGGTCAACATTTATTAAGATTGGCAGCCAAATTTGATTTATTAATGTTGATTCTATATTAGTTGAGAGGGGAGAAGATGGGTTATACATTATATGGTTGTTCAACTCATAACACTCTACTTCGTAACCTAGAACTCCCTATATTTTTATTTCAACTGTATTTGCAATTATATTCCTTTTTATTTTAATTACAAAACCATGACTTAGCTCTTCGCAAATGGCAAGTTCACTTGTGCTTCATGAAAATTTTAATTTTTAAACGTTTTTACTTTTATGATATATTTTAGAAAGCATAAACTCTTGTAAGAATTGTGATACGTACTTAGATAAATGTGTCAAGTTTGAGATTAATAGTATCTAAATAGAATGATCATGTATTTTATCTGTTGAAAAAATTGATTAGGATTCATTGTAAAATTTATAAAAATTCAAAAGGCGTAAGATGTGTTTTGCGGAAACTTAACAATTTCAGGAGATAAGTGATATTAACCAGAAAAAAAAAAAGATAGTAGTTATCACGAATGTAACAAGAAATTAATCATATACAACATGCACTTGCCGATTAATGTTGAAGCACAAAAATGGAGTCTGGCTCTTAGGGCTTGCTGTCTTGCGACTCACGCATGTTCTTCGTAGGTTTGTGATTTTCTTGGTTTTGTCTCACTGCTTTCTTGCCAAAATCAAACGTGGACTTGCAGACAATCATTAACTAACTAAGGCTTTGTGATTTTCTTGGTTTTGTCTCACTGATTTCTTGCCGAAATCAATCGTGGATTTGCAGCCAATAATTAATTAATTAAGGTTTGTGATTTTCTAGGCTTTATCGTTGATTTCTTGTTGGAATCAATGGAGAATATGGACGAGCTGCGCCGGCAATATGAAGGGCTGCTTCTCGACGAGGAAGTGGTGGTTTCGATATCGATCTCAACGACAGTAATCGTTCCCCCAGCAGCTGAGTTTCTTTTTCGTCGGGTAGGTATTGACAGATAGGGATTTGAATTTGGTAGCTTTGAAACACACTCTCTCTAATCTATGGGTATCAAAATTCGGAGTGCACATCAAGAAGCTAGGCACAACTAACCGATATGTATTTAAGTTCCTTCACCATAATGATTTTGAAAGGGTATGGAGAGGTCCTCCTTGGGCGTTTAATATGAAGTTGATTGTATTAAGGGGATTGCTGTTGAACGAGGGCCCCGAAATTGTTGAACTTCAAACTGTATCGTTTTGGGTTCAAGTTTTCGGTATACCCTCAGGCTTTATTCGGTTCATGTATGTGAAGGGGTTGGAAGATATGTAGGAGCGTTGGTGGAGGCAAACGAGAACAATTTTAAGGTAGTGAAACCTTTATACCTTAGGGTTAGGGTTTTAATTGATGTAACCAAGCCATTGAAGCGCAAGACGATGATGCGTGTGAATGAAAATTATAGTTTCACTGTTAATTTTCAATATGAAAGGCTACCCTATATTTGCTTGATTTGTGGTCTTCTTAGTCACACAAAATCTTTTGTGCCCCCTTACATATTTATCGAATGGCAATCCGACTCATACCCCACCCCGGTTGTATGATCATTCCATTCAAGCTACAATTTGACGAAATATGATCATAGAGGAAGACAGATGGTTGTGTGAGAAGGATGGGCGGAGCTTGGTTCAGACCGGTACGGTTACACCAGGATCGAATCTTGCTAAGGTTGCATAATAAGTGGAGCAGCGTATTATGATTATTTTGCAGTAGTTGAGGGATGGGGTGTTGATGGATCTAGAGGTGGTGTTGACCGATCCTAAGCGGAAGAGGGATAATGGTGGGTCTACAGTGATGGTAGTAGATTAGGAGGTGCCGGTGGATCCATCAACTTTTAATGAACAGGTGAGCTCTGGTGAGAGGTCTCACCCAATCCAATGAGGATCCTTAGTTGGAACTATCGTGGCTTGGGTTAGCTACTGACAGTTTGGGAATTAGAAGACTTAGTGTCTTCGTATCAGCCTAGTTTGGTGTTCTTGATGGAGGTGAAAGTAGATCGGAGTGTGGTGGAGAATGTGCATCATCGGATCCACTTTGATGGTCTCTTTTATGTCCCTCATGTTCGCCATGATGGTGGTTTAGCTTTGTTTTGGAAGGATAAGGGTATGTTGCAATTGAATAAATATTCGAATAATTTTATAGATGTTTTTGTTAATGATGAGTTATATCGGTAGATGTTTATTGGTTTTTATAGCTTTCTGGAGCATGCATGACATCGGGCATCATGGGATTGTTTGACTCATCTTCACAGGTTAAGTAATTTACCATGGTGTGTGATAGGTGATTTTAATGATTTGTTGACTACGGATGAAAAGAAAAGGGGACAGCCTTACCCGGTAGCCTTGATGAATGGGTTCCGTGATAGTTTATACCAGTGTGGGTTGATGGATTTAGGAATATCAGGGAATTCGTTTACTTGGGAGAGGAGTAGGGGGTCAGATCATTGGGTAGCAGAGCGGTTGGATAGGGCAGTGACTTTTCTTTCTTGGTCTGAAAATTATTTTGATGCTTGGGTGCAAAATGTGTCAACAACGGAATCAGATCACTCGGCCTTGATACTTCATTATAGTTCGATTCAAATGCAAGCTTGTCCTAATTTTCGGTTCGAGAATTTATGGACAGTGTTACCGGGGTGTAAAGAGCTAGTGGAGAGTGTTGGTGTAGAGCTGTAAATGATATTGTGCTTAGCAAGTTATCTTTATGTGCTTCTAAGTTGCAGCTATAGGGCCGTGTCCAACATGTAAACTATAAGAATCAGTTGCGCAGGTGTCAGAATGAGTTGGAGGAATTAAGTCATCGTGATGGTTGGCTTAGTAATGATGAATATTTTGTAAGAAGGAAGAGCTAAGGGAGCTTCTCAAACAACAAGCTCTCTATTGGAAACAACATCCGAAGGTTACTTGGCTTAAGCACGGTGAGTAAAATTTGAGTTTCTTCCATAAAACAGCCTGCTTTCAACACAAGAAGAAGGCTTTTCAACACTTACAATACTTGGCTTAAGCACGGTGAGTAAAATTTGAGTTTCTTCCATAAAACAGCCTGCTTTCAACACAAGAAGAAGGCTTTTCAACACTTACAAATTGAGAATGGAGAATGGGTGCGATAGAGGAGTTGGTGCAAAAATTTTACACTGACCTTTTCACATCTAAGGGTTCGGACTTTGAGGCTGTGGTTCAACTGGTTCAACCAAGAATCACTAAAGAGAAGCAGACTAATTTGGTTCGACCATTTGAGCCTGATGATGTGAAATTGGCTTTGTTTCAGATGCATCTTGATAAAGTTGCTGGTCCAGATGGTTTTAACCCGGGTTTCTATAAAAATTTTTGGGACGTGGTGGGAGCAGACGTAACTTTTTTTTGCTTATCTTGCCTAAGGGATCAATCTTTTCTCATGGGTTTGAATGCTACTAATATTGTCTTGCTTCCCAAGAATACTACTCCGACTCGAGTAAGGGATCTCAGACCTATCTCTTTATGTAATATTCTTTTCAAAATTATGTCAAAAATGCTTGTTAATAGGATTCAATGTATTATGAATTCTATAATCTCGGAAGCCCACAGTGCATTTACACCTGGGAGGTTTATCACTAACAATATTTTGATTGGTTTTGTGATTGCTCATTACATGAAGCATTATCGTCTGAGATTTGGTGGTATGTGTTCTTTAAAAGTCGATATGTCCAATGCTTATGATAGAGTGGAATGGAATTTTTTACGGGCTATAATGTTGAAACTTGGGTTCCCGTGTGCAATTGTTGATCTAATTATGTTGACTGTTACGTCAATGTCTTAAACTCTCACGCTTAAGGATGGTCATTTTAAAGAATTCCTTCCTTAACGAGGAATTCGCAAGGTGACCCGTTGTCCCTGTATCTTTTTCTAATTTGTGTAAAGGGTCTTTCAGCATTAATTCATAATCGAATGGCAGCCGGTCTTCTAAATGGATGTTGAATCGTAGACACAACATCGGTGGTCTCACATTTATTATTTGCAGATGATATCCCATTTTTCTTTAAAGCTACATTAGAGGAAGCTGGCATTCTCAAATATTGTTTTCTTTTGTATAGTGTGCTTACAGTCAACAAATTAATTTCAACAAGTCATCAATTGTATTCAGCCCTAATGTGCATGTTCTAGCATGAGAGAGTATTCGGTTATGTCTTGGAGTCCAAGAAACTGAGGAGTCCTCTGTTATTAGGCATTCCAAGGTGGTGGTGTTTGATTTTATTGTGGAGAAAGCACACTAAAGAGTTTAAAGAAGGAAATGCCGACATTTATCTCAAGAGGGAAAGGAAATAATGCTTCGCTCCGTAGCTCAAGTGCTACCCACTTATCCATGCAAATTTTCTTATTACTGTGTCATATGCTAGCTAAATTAGAGCAAACTTTTACCAAATTTTGGTGGAGTTTATCAGTTCAGTGGATGCGGAAGCAACGATTATGTCAATCGAAGGAATTAGGAGGTATGATATTCAATGTTTGAGAGAGTTCAATATTGCTTTATTAGCTAAACAAGCTTGGAGGTTATAGCTGAGCGCACTGTCTTGGTTAGCTAGATTTTTAAGGCTAAATATTTAGCCAATTGTTCTTTCTTGGATGCTATAGTGCCTTTAAATGCGAGTTTTGTCTGGCAGGGTTTAGTTTCAACGTAACATGTACTTCGGTATGGCTTGGGATTTCAGGTTGGGAATGCTTCTTCCATCTCGGTTTGGAATGATAATTGGCTACCCTCTATTGATATGCCTCGAGTCTAGTCTCATCCATTTTTAGTACATGAAGAATCCACAGTAAATATTTTGTTAAATGAGGCGAAACATCTTTGGGATGAGGAATTGTTAGCTTTATTCTTCTCCGACCAAGAGGAGCAGCAGATCTATTGTATTCCTATAGCTTGGAATTTGGTAGAAGACAGTATCTATTGGCGGATGATTTTTTCAGTGAAGTTGTGCTACTATGAGCTAGTTCAGCAGTCACCGATGGCAGCCTTGCCTTTGAATTTTATTCATACAAGCTGGACTCATCTTTGGTCTTTGAATCTTTGAGCTCGTGTCTTGCATTTTCTTTGGAAGGTTGGCACTAACTCTTTACTTACTCTAGCTCGGTTACATGAAAGAAGGATTGACATTGACATTTTATGCCTATTTGTAGTGAGGGGGTTGAAGATGCATACCATGCTTTGCTTTCTTGTCCTTTAGTCTTTCCAATTTGGGCTGAGGTATTTTCGGAGGGGTGGCCTTTGTCAATCACTAATTTGATAAATTGGTGGGAATGGCTTTGATCTCTTGACTGTGCAATGGTGGAAAGGCACTTATTGTAGCTTGGGCAATTTGGCCAAGACATAATCATTATGTATGGAAGCAGCAATTTCGGGTAGCTTCTCGAGTTGTGAGGAATGGACTAGGTTTTCTTCTGGAATGGCAATCGGCTAGTGTGTTAGCGGTTCACACAGTGAGTTAACCGGTTCACATGGACTTTTACAAATGATTAACCTTTTGAACGGTTTTTTAATTTACTAACTATACACTATCCATTAAATTCGGTTAACCATTAATTTCAGTCGGTTTACCATTTCTTTACGGTTAACCATTTACGAAATAGATATTATGATTTTGCTAAATTTATAATATTTGAAATCTCAAATAAATAGACCATAAATCTCAAATGTCAAATAAAAATATAAAATTACAAACCATAGTCTTAAGTATTAATTAAAACAACATTTTAACTATAAACTCCAATAATTATAACATTAATTAAAAAAAAATTCCCAACCATAGAAATTGTTATACAAGATCAAACATTCATGAATGAAATTGTTCTTCTCTGTTCGTTTTTCAGTGAGTGTGAAATTAAGAATGGAGAGGAGATGTGATTGGAAGGGAATAACCGAGATTACTTGGTATTGTATAGTAAGGAAGTAAAATAACATCAAAGGTCCAAATGTTTCACTTATTATATATATATATATATATATATATATATATATATATATATATAATTACAAATTTTTAAGAAAATTATTTGTAAAAAGTCGGTTAACCGTGAGTCCACATGGATTTTTTTGTATAAAAACCTAAACCTAAACTGTAACCATTAATTGTTAAAAATAAAAACCATACACTAGTCTATCGGTTTCGGTTAACCATATCTTTAGCTCGGTTTCACGGTTTTTTTGTTTTTTTTGTGCAGCCCTATAATGTGTTGCCAAATTCTAATTTGACAACGGCTATGGTGCAACCATGGAGAAGACCTCCTACAAATTGAATTAAATGCAACGTGGATGCTAGTGTTTTTGAAGAGGATAATAAATTGGGGCATGGTTGTATTATTTGTGATTCCAATGGCTCGGTGCTAACATCCAGATCATTGCTTTTGTATGAAAGTTGTGATCCTTTTATGGCCGAGGCTTTAAGTGTAGAGAGGCGCTCAGTTGGTTAAAAGAGCTGTGTTATCAACAAGTGGTGTTGGAGTTGGATACACTTAATTTAGTTACTTATATTAATAAATGACACCACTATTTCGACATCGGTAGGAAATGTAATTGAGAATTGTCGCAATCTATTGCGTTAATTCCATCAAATTCAAGTTTTTTTTGTTCGTATGTCTGCAAATTAAACTGTTCATATCTTAATACAGGCAACTAAGTCTTTGACAAATAGGAGGACATGATTGCATATGTGTCCACCTTTTATTAGGACTGTAATTGCTTACAATTCATTTTAATGACATAGTCTTTTCAGTTAAAAAAAAAAAAAAAAAAACAAAAATCATTATCCAGCTTTGATGTAAATATCGAAATTAATAATCAATATTAGAGCTAGAGAAAAACAAAAACAAAAATAAATATAATTTCGATTCCAATATACACTATAAAGCAAGAATGCAAGACAAAATAATGCAAAATAATATTCATATTCATTTGGGCGGTAAGCCACAACTACTGTGGACCAAAGCTCCAGCCACCCCACATGGCCACATACCAATTACTTAGCCAATAAAATATACCAATAAATACAAATTATACTAACAAATTTATTCAGTTTAACTTTAATATGAAGCAAATAATTTATTTATTTCGTCTACTAATTATTTTTGGACAATAAAAGTCCAGTAAACAATTATTAATTAGTTTCTACATTTTTACTTACTACATTACCATTACATTAGTCATTCTTTATATTTTAAAAAATAATCATATAATTATTAAATTTTATTCTTGTTAAATTTTCTATCTTTTTTATTAAAGTTAATGGTAAAATTAGATTACAAAATGATAAATTGCCCTTTAGTGTATTTTATTATGAAAAAGTATATTACTTTTACTATTTTACGTTTCTTTAAAAAAAAAAAAAAATCTAAATATATTTAATATTAATTAATTGATTTATTAAACTTATAAAATTATAAAATTTTAATTTATTGGCGTGGAGTTTGTTTCATTAAAAAAATGAGAAAATTAATTTTAAAAAATGTAAAATTAAGAGTGAAATTATATAAAATTATAAATTTAAACTTTTTATTTATGATATATTTTATATTTATTTTCAATAGAAATATCATTAAAAAATTATCAAGATTTATAATAACATTTATTGATAGTTTAGATATATTTTATTAAATTATAAAAATAATATAAATTAAGAGAATAAATAGTAGAGAAAATTTTATTTTTATCACTAATACATAGATTTTTTTTTACCAAACCTTTTTACATATAAATACTAGTTTTAATTACTAGTTTTAAGAGATATAAATACGATAATGTAAGTTTCTATTTATATTACCTTTTATAAGAACATTAATTGGATATGAATCTAGAACAAACATTCTTACAAATATTATTTTAAATTTGTATTTATGCATAAATCATCCTAATTAAGTCATCAATTTAGTCATATCTATAATTAAGCTAGCCACACACTCCATCATAAAACAATTATGAAGATCGAAACACGCATAAATCATATAACAAATATATTGAATCCGTAATCAGAATAGATAAACAGACTTACGGTTTATATGCAGCGGATGTTAGATTACGGGATGATTCTGTTCCACACAGGAAAAACCGGATCGTTTCTGGATGCCTTTCCCATGTATGTATGATTACACAGAGTACGGGCGTAATCCGTGAATTCTTCCGATGAATTCTAGAGAACGTATTTCGTGATTTCTCTCTGGGAGCGTTTTTGCGTTTTTCTCGCATAATGAATCTGAGAAACGAATTCTCTATTTATAGTGGAAATCCCAACTTCCATCTATTTATAGGGTCGGACCAAATTACACATTTGGTCCCTGTAATTTACATATAATTACAGTTTAGTCCCTGCCATTTCCAAAATGTCATGGGCGGACCAAAAACCAACATCTCCCACTCGCACATGACAAGACATACTTTCATGGCGATTGAACACACATACCTCTTTCAATTCTTTTTCGGCGAATTCACGCGACCAGTCAACGTAACGGTTAAATCTTGAAGCTCTCCTTCATCGTTCCACCTTTAGCTTAACGTGACTTCCCCCTAGTCCATTTTCCATGATCACTAGTTTTCGACTCACTTTTGATCTCACGAAAACATTCATATACACTACATACCTTTTCCACGAAAAGATATTGAGCTCGAGTGTTATATGTTTACTAAGTGATATGTTACTGAAAATGTACTTCCTCTCTATAAATAACCTTCCACCATATGTCCAATGCTTATCTGACTGGTCCTTATATGCCCGTTCATAGCTAACGAAGCCTAGTTTAGGGTTCCAATCAAGTTAATCATCAGACATACCCTTCTTGTTATTTACAAGAGTCCTTAAGGGTGAACTTGAAACTCATAGTTTCATTTGGGTCTCTCATTAGGAAAGTTGAGATCAATTTTCTTCTTTCCATCCCTTGGTCGGCTCTTACACATGCTGCACAAGTATGCCATAGTGTTGATCCACTTAGGACGTATGTTTTATAAACACTATACGAAAGCATTCAGTCTCTAAATGCAACTCATGCATCAATACCTCTAGTCCACTTTTAAGCCTTTCACAGGACAACTTTCGGAATAAACGAAATAATGATATTTCACATATCACATATGGAGTAATTCACACTCCCACTTTTACCTATGAATACACAACTCATAGCAAAAGATTCATCTATGTGAGTAGATGACATTTCGCCAACATACTGAACTACACTCAATAGCTCTATGTGTATCGCTTTCAATAGTAAAATGAATTTGAACACAACAAATAACTGACATTCCATTTCAAATAGAAATTTCAAGAGTTATTACAATAGTTCAAAGACAACAACATGTTCCTATAATCTACGAAGACCAAATTCCAAAACGTGTTTACTAAAAACCTTTGGAGCTATTGGTTTCGTTAACGAATCTGCAATCATATCTCCAGTTGGAACATGCACTAAACTTATTTCCCCTTGTGCTACTTTGTCTTTAACAAAATGATATTTTATATCGATATGCTTGCTTTTTCCGTGATAACAAGGATTCTTGGAATAAGCTATCGATGCAGTGCTGTCGGAATAGATAGTCGTACATTTCCCTTTAGGCAATAGATCTAAAAGATCTATGAAGCGTTTTAACCAAACCGCTTCTTGTACTGCAGCTGCTGCAGCTACATATTCCGACTCCATAGTCGACAATGCCACACAAGTTTGTTTCTTGCTACACCAGGAAATTGCACCATTTCCTAGAGTGAAAATATACCCAGACGTGGACTTCCTCCCGTCTTTATCAGTTCCATGGTTAGCATCTGTATATCCCTTTAATTGCAGATCTTTTCCTTGGTAACAAAGGGAGTAATTTGAAGTCCCCTTCAAATATCTCAATATCCTTTTCACTGCTGCCCAATGCTTCAAACCTGGATTAGCCTGATATCGGCTTGCGAGACCCACCGCAAAACCTATATCAGGTCGTGTACAAATCATAGCGTACATCAAGCTACCAATTGCACACCTATAAGGAATTCTCTCCATCCTTTTAGTCTCTTCTGGAGTCGTGGGACACATACTTGCATTCAGTTCTGTACCTTTTGCAATAGGGGTTGGATCGGGATCACAGTGAGCCATACCAAACCGTTCTAAGATCTTATTGATATACGTCTCTTGTGAAAGAGCCAATAATCTCTTAGATCGATCTCTTGAGATCTTAACCCCAAGGATGTAATTGGCTTCTCCTAGATCCTTCATCTCAAAGTTAGAAGACAACCAAGTCTTTACTTTCTTGAGTAAGGAAGTGTCATTTCCTGCTAACAAGATATCGTCAACGTATAACGTTAGAATGACAAACTTCCCTCCGTTTTCGCGCTTAATGTAGACACATGAATCTGCATTGATCACCTTAAATTGCATTGATATAATCGCTTTATGGAACCGAAAATACCATTGTCTTGAAGATTGCTTAAGGCCATAAATTGATCTCTTCAACTTACAAACCTTATGTTCTTGACCCTGAACAACGAAACCTTCTGGTTGAACCATATAGATTTCTTCGTTCAATTCACCATTCAAGAACGCAGTCTTTACATCCATTTGATGTAATTCAAGGTCCATACATGCTACAAAAGCAAGTACAATTCTTATAGACGCAAAACGGACAACAGGTGAAAAAGTCTCTTGATAGTCAATTCCTTCCTGTTGTGTAAACCCCTTCGCAACCAGCCGACTCTTAGTCTGGATAGGTTTCCCATCCACTGATCGCTTAATAGTATGTACCCATTTATTCCCAATGGCTTTGCGCCCTTTAGGCAGATCAACTAGTTCCCAAACTTTGTTGATTCTCATTGACTCCATCTCGCTTTCCATTGCTTTTATCCATTCTTCCTTTGCTGGAGATTCCAGTATATCTCTCATACTAGTTGGAATGTCTTCAATTTGAGCTATGACCGAGAGAACTTCGCTATCAACTAAATGACGGCGTCGCGGAATGTTTCCCCTCTTCGATCGCCTCAGAGGTTCTGCTTCTTGATAAACAAATCGCATATATTCATCAAGGTGTTGGGCAGAACTCCCACTGGGACCACTCCCACTGGGATCTATATCCATATTCACACTTGAACTTGGAACAAGACTCCCACTCAAATCAAGACTACTCAAGTCAGGGTCAGGATTACTCAAATCTGCTTGTGAAGGTTGAAAAACATCATTCTCTTCCCTTTCCCTTACGTCTTCAACTTCATTCCTCCCACTCGGATTGAGCGATCCTGAAGTTTCAGACTCTTGAGTTTCAAAGAAAGTGAATTCCTTATCCACTTCTCCCAGCTTAGGAAATTCATTCTCTAAGAATGTGACATCTCGTGACTTAAATTCTGTTATTTGACCATTCTCTTTCTCTCCCACTAGAACATATCCTTTGGAGAGATCAGGATATCTTATAAAGATACCTTTCTTGCCTCTAGGGTCTAGCTTGCCATGCTTGCTAGATGTGTCATGAACATAGGTAGCACATCCCCATGGTCGTAAATGGTTCAAATTGGGCTTGCGGCTCGTCCACAATTCATAGGGCGTGGTTTCTACGGACTTAGAAGGTACTCTATTGAGTACATAGGTGGCAGTCAATAGTGCGTCTCCCCAAAAGGAGATAGGCAAATTGGCTTCTGCCATCATAGACCTTACCATCTCTAAGAGGGTTCGGTTTCTTCTTTCCGCGACTCCATTTTGTTGCGGAGTCCTGGGTATAGTCAACTGATGTTTTATACCCTTTTCATCACATAAAACTTTAAATTCCTCGGAGAGGTACTCTCTTCCCCGATCGGTTCTTAAAGTTTTGATTTTCTTCTCTAATTGATTTTCAACTAGAGTCATAAATAGTTTGAAACATGCTAATGCTTCAGATTTATGTGCAATCAAATAGACATGACCATACCTTGTATAGTCGTCTATGAATGTAATGAAATAGTACGCACCATGCCTTGCCCTAACATTCATTGGGCCACAGATGTCAGAATGGATTAATTGCAATGGGTGGTCAGCTCGCGTAGCTTTACCAAACGGTTTTCTTGTCATCTTTCCTTTTAAGCAGCTTTCACAAGTTGGAAGATCTACTTTGGATAAATCAGCCAACAAACCTGCTTTAGCCAATCGTACTAAACGATGTTGACCAATGTGACTAAGTCTCGCATGCCACATTTTTGAAATGCTAACATTATCCACAGATGAGTTAACATTAAAAGAAAAGCTATTATTACACAAATAATTTGGATCTATATCCAACACAATAAAACCATTCATTAAATATCCACCACCAAAGTAAATATTGTTCAAATAGAGACTAAAACTGTTTAATTCAAAAGATAAAATGAATCCTAAATTCATTAGGGCAGAAACAGATATCAGGTTCCTTCGTATTCCAGGAGCGTAGAGGACATCTTCAAGGAATAGTGGACGGCCACCATTCAAGACCAGCTGACAACAGCCAATCCCTAAGACTTCCTCCCTTGAATTATTTCCCACGTATATCCATTTTGTTCCCCTTGGAACACTTCGGAACTCTACAAAGGAATCACGATCCTTTGTTACATGGTCTGTGGCTCCTGAGTCTACAATCCACAAAGGATGAGATTCAGTTAGGAAAACAGAACTTGATACATATGTATAACACTTATACAATTTGGTAACATTTACCTTAGGAGCTTTGCAGTCTTTCGCAAAATGCCCCTTCTGTCTGCAGTTATAACATCTCACTTTAGAAATGTTCACCTTTTTCTTGCCCTTCTTCTGAACTGGAACACTGCCCGCCGTTCCCTTAGCCTTCTTCTGAAAGAACCTCTTGTTCCTTTTCTTTGACTTCGGACCAGAACTTGAACCTGTCATGTGAACTTCAGATCTCACACGGAGAGAAGCCAAACGGTCTTCCTCTAGTTCAAGATGACGAACTGCATCGTCAAAGGTCTTAATGTCATTAGAATGGGTTAGGTGCAACTTCATATGCTCCCACCCGGTCGGCAGAGAACGTATCACAGCTTGAACTTTTTGCTCTTCAGTCAACTTATGACCAGCATCATGAAGCTCTGTGATTATGTTGGACATTTCTCTTAAATACCGCTTCATCGTGTGGTCTGCTCTCTTCTTATAAGTATCAAATTTGATACTTAAAGAACGAAGCTTTGTTAAGGAGACACCTCCAAAATTTTCTTTGAGAGCATCCCACAGTTCCTTAGCTGTGGGGTAGACGCGAAACCTTTTCGCGATGTCATCATCCATAGCATTAAGCATGATGATGCAGGCAGTAGAGTTTTTCCTTTTCCAGATCTGATAAGCATCAAGGTCCCTTCTGGCTTGTGCGGTGGTACCCTCTTCAGGAGGAACCATTATTCGCTCCAGAGTGTCCAGAGCCTCTTGCTCTTCAATTATGTATTGGACTTTCATCGCCCAAACCTCATAATTATCACCGTTCAAGCGTAGGTCCTTATTCAATTCAGCCACAATTGACTTGGAAGCAGCCATTGAAAACTATAAAGACGAAGTAGCACAAAACAAGTAAGCGATACACCATATTTATTATAAGATTATTTAAAGCTAAAAATAGTGCTTGGTTCACATAAAATCGAACACTATGCGCAATGCACAGAGTCACCATTTATTCGGGATAATACAAACACTATGTTAGTTTTAAATTTCCAATAATAAATATATCTATTGGTTATGTTTCAGACTTCAGACTACTAGTTATAATAACGAAATTTATTATTTATAGTGCAAAGGATTGTATAACACATAGTTATAAAAAAATCAAGATAAATAACTTTGAAGAAATGAAACAATTAACCAAAAATGGAAATGTTTAACAAATGAACACTTTATTTTATAACTTGTCCAACCACAAAGATACAACCATACCACACAAAAAAAATTTAGCACGTAGCTAATTCAATACACAATTGAACATAATGAAATCAGCAAAGAAAAAAAACTTAATCATCGTTTTCAGCCCCACTGTCAACATTATAGTAACCTTCTGGAGTCATTGGATCATCCTCGACACTAGTGTCGATCTCATCCTCTTCCTCTAGGTCAACAATTTCAATTTCTTTAGAGGTGACCGGTATAGTCTCTACGAACTGATAGTAGAGATCATGAGGCATGTTCTCAACACCCTTAAAAACAGAGTCCAGACAGGGTCGACGAACCAATTTGTTACTTCTGAGTAACATTGTTCTAGGATTATGAGACACCCTGGCTCCAGTTTCAGCCAACTGTAAAACAAACACTTTGCATTGATACTCATATTCCTTCTCAGGAACCAATCCTTCAATGGAGACCACTGCCATGTCAAATATAGGATTTTCACCAAACCAGAATTTTTTAAAA
Source organism: Euphorbia tirucalli (assembly GCA_039660915.1). Classification (NCBI taxonomy): domain Eukaryota; kingdom Viridiplantae; phylum Streptophyta; class Magnoliopsida; order Malpighiales; family Euphorbiaceae; genus Euphorbia; species Euphorbia tirucalli. Next base: position 43,148,119 of record CM077632.1, on the reverse strand, counting down.
TGCTTTTCCCGAAAAGCCTTTTTTGCAAATTTTAACATTTTCAGTTGATCAGTCCCTGAGGAAAATCCACCTTTCCAGACAAGCTCTTGGATTTCCCGATTTAACACGTTAAATCGTTCCATTACTCCAACAATATCCCCTTCATCCAACGGAGGGTACTGTTTAGAGAACAGCTTATCTTCAAGTTTTTGTATGGCTCGTGCCTCCTCCTGAGACTCGATTATTTTCGCCGTTTTAACGATTGTTGCCATTTCTATAACACATATAGAAATAACAAAAACTTGTTAATGATCAATCAAAAACTCAGTATATAAATACACAATAAATATACTGAATTTTCTTGAATTTATTAAACATAAATTAAGCATTTATACACAATAAATACTAGTAATTTTAGTTTAAAATATCAAATGAATTCCAAAAATTCATCAAAATACATCAAAAATTCAAGAAAAATGTAAATTTTAATTCTGGAAAAAATTTGACAAAATTTGGAAACCGGAAAACGCTTCACGCGCCCACACGCGCTGAAGAAAAATCTGCCACGCGCGCATACGCGCAATCACGCGCCGTCACGGGCCGCTGAAGACCGGCTGTCCAGCTGACACGTGGCGTCATGTGATTGGTATGACGTGGCAACTTTTGACACGTGTCATCACCTGAATGGCTCATTGGATGACGTGGCAGGATGACGTGGCTAGATGACGTGGCGAAAACAAAACAGGTTTGCCACGTGTCATTTCACCATTAGACCACGTCATTGACACGTGTCGACACGTGGCACTTTGACTGTTTCTCAGATGGTTACCTATGACACGTGGCATCACATGATTGGCGGTTGACTTTTCAACCGTCGATCCCATCCAATCGCGTGTCGCCACCTGTTCAGTGAACAGTTCTTCGTCGGTTTTAGGCTGACACGTGTCGTGACGTGATTGGCTGTTGGACCGTTTACTTTTCAACCGTCTCCTGATCAGCCAATCGCGCTGCGCCACGTGTCGAACACACAGTAACCTTCTCAACCGTTCCGCAACCAACGCCAGCCGCAGTGTGGCGCGTGAGAGCCACGCGCCGCCTTCTGCTGCTCCGTTGGCCATGAAATTTGAGATTCCGACTCTATTTTTCGTTCTGATTTCAGTGGAGTGGTTAGATTTTCAAAATTCCGACAAAAAATTTTGACACTTTGTACTGTTGGATCAAATACGGTATCGTTTTGACACGGATTACGATGGAAATTCACAACAAAACGAAGTAAAACGAATTCATGACTAACAGAAACATATTCTTTTCATGAAATATCGGATTTCAATGTTTACGGAATTATGTTGATGCGGATTTCAGTATAAATCCGTATCAAAACAAATAATTATTTATTCAAACAAATAATCGCGCTTTCAAACGGATATGACGATCTTAATTCACGGAATTCCAGAAAACTAGATTCGAACACACAATCTATGAACCTTTCGGCTCTGATACCAATGAAGATCGAAACACGCATAAATCATATAACAAATATATTGAATCCGTAATCAGAATAGATAAACAGACTTACGGTTTATATGCAGCGGATGTTAGATTACGGGATGATTCTGTTCCACACAGGAAAAACCGGATCGTTTGTGGATGCCTTTCCCACGTATGTATGATTACACAGAGTACGGGCGTAATCCGTGAATTCTTCCGATGAATTCTAGAGAACGTATTTCGTGATTTCTCTCTGGGAGCGTTTTTGCGTTTTTCTCGCGTAATGAATCTGAGAAACGAATTCTCTATTTATAGTGGAAATCCCAACTTCCATCTATTTATAGGGTCGGACCAAATTACACATTTGGTCCCTGTAATTTACACATAATTACAGTTTAGTCCCTGCCATTTCCAAAATGTCATGGGCGGACCAAAAACCAACAAATTATAATTTTTTTTAAATACACATCAAAATTTTGTTAATTAGAATAAAAAACATTTAATCGCCATAGGAGGATCAATCTCATGAAATAAGTAGAAAAGCTTTGAAGCCGTAGTTAATAAAAAGTATGAGCTACAAAATTCACTTGGATAGTAAAATAAGAAAAACTAAGAAAAGAAAAGGAAATGTCCATAGACCTACAATCTTGAAGCACTAAACTAATGGTAGTATTATTATTATCTAACTTGTTAAGATTTGAAATAACTAGTCAACTATCTCTTTTAACAATAATATGCCTGTATAGAAGAGTTTGAAGCCAAGAGATAGCTTCGCGGAAACTTAAAGCTTCACCGAGTGAAGAGTCCTTCGAACTATGCAAACAACCAAAACGAGAAGCCAGAAAATTTTGAACACGCCCTAACTTAAAGCTTTAGTGGGTGAAGAGTTCTTCCAACCCTAGAAAATGTTACACACGCCCTAAGTTTTTAATAGCAAATTGCCTTTGTAAGTAGAGAACCAAAGACTATATCATGGCATTGTTGTTTCCAAGCAGCAAAAATACATACATAAAAAAAATCAACACATCGCGAGATAGAAATACATATAGGGACACAAGCTTTTGAGAACTAAAAACAGAAACCAACAAGTGCAGTAGTGAGGAGTTTGTGCCACACTGTAGTGACTGTTTAAGTCAATTGAGAGATTTACAAAGTGCAAAAACATGAGAGGGGCATTGCGAGTCTACAAAACCTGTACGCTATTGCACAAATACTTGTTCCTCAAGATCACCATGTAGGAATCAATTAGAGACATCAATATGTAGGACTTGCCAAGATAAAGAGACTACAATAGATAGTAAAAGTCCAATGGTAGCGGGATCGACTATCGGACTGAATGTATCAGTAAAGTCATTCCTTAAACGTTGATGATATCCCATTATAACTAGTCTCACCTAATATCTATCCACTAAATTGTCTGCTTTCCTTTTTTTTTTTGGATAGCCACATACAACCAATAACATTGGCATTAGGGGGTGATGGCACTAGTTCCTATGTGCCTTTAGTAATGAGTACATTGAACTCCTCTACCATAGCAACAAGCCAATGCTGAAATTTTACAGCTTTTTGTATATGTGACTGGAATAGCTTCCCGGATAACTGTATTCAGATTCTATGGTTTTAAATAACCAGTATGAGCTCAAGTAACCATACATCTCGGCTGAAGTATAGAGGCACTAAAATTCAATCCATTGGCTGCAAACATCTTAAATGAGGTTAGATCAATAATAAAGGGTAAGCCCATAGACGAATCACAACTAACCGGAGGTAGGGAAGCTGTAGGGATGCTTCAACTAAGTGGTGTTTTTTAATGGAGTTGGAGGTGAGGGTGAGGGCATGATGGGTGGTGTTTGGGTTCACTGGCTAGAGGGGCGATAAGCTTTGGTGGAGGCGGGGAAGACTTCATATACCATGCAAGGGAATTTGCGTAGCACGATAGTAAGAAAGGGAAAGGTAATAATATGGTTCATATTTGTAGTGGCAGTCGGGGATGTTGGAGAATCATAGACACGAGCCAGCTCCTAATACGGGTACACCTGTTCATCAAAGATGACATGGCGTGAGACAAAAACTTTTCTAAAAGTAGGATCCATGCAACAATACCCTTTATGCAAATGACTATAACCAACAAATACACAAAGACTGGAATAATAATCAAGGTTAGTAGCACTATAATGACGCATTGAAGGGTAATAGAGATAGCTACATATACGTAGGAAAGTATAATTAAGAGGGGTATTCAATAATTTTTTAACAAGAGACAAAAAAATTCAATAATGGAGTAGGATGTGGTTCATCAGATTCACAATAGTACTAAAAGCATGAGTCCAAAGAGACTTATCCAATTTAGTATTTCCTTTTCGGACACCAATTTTCCTTAGAAGTGAACAGACATGAAATACAATGTTGAATTCCCTGTTAAGATAGGTAAGATAAAATTGAGTGAAATTTCCCACCCCAATCGGGCTAAAAAAATTTAATAAAACATTCAAACTATTTCTCAACTAATGCATGAAATTTGATGAACAAATACAAAGCCTCAGATTTATATTTCAAGAACTAAACCAAACACAATTTACTCTAATGATCATAACACAGAGTATAATAAGAAAAATTGTCATAAGATTTAACTGAGAAAAGACCCCAAAGATCTGAACTAAGAAGTTCTAAAGGCCCTCTTGCTTGAAATTAAGACTCAACAAATAGAATCTTATGACTCTTTCTAATAACACAACTAGAACAACAATAAGACTCTAATTTACTTGAACCTAGAAGTTTATGCTGACTACTAATATGTCTAACCACAGGAAGCACCGCATGACCCAATTGTTCATGCCACATGGATAAGGTAGTAACATGAAATCAAGCTGGAGGAGTAGCAAATACGGCACATTGTAAAGGCCACCTTTATTTGGTCTTTGGTATATGAATATCCTAGATTTTAGGTCCTTCACAAAAAAACAATCATTAAAAAATTCAACAGAAACATCATTGTGGTTAGTAAGAGAAGAAACTAATATAAGGTGGAATTAGAATTAGGAACAAAAAGAACATCATATAATTTTAACAATCTATCAGAAACACAAAATGAAGATTGACTAGTATGAGAGATTGGAAGTTTAACACCATTACCTAAAATCACTTCTGGTTCGGTATAATCAGAGTGCAATGCCCTAGTCCTAAGGCATTAGTTCTTATATTGTATTGTACATTTTGGATCTTTTAATATTGATGTATTGTACATTTGTGTTATTAAATAAATACATTAATTTATTTGTTTTATATCTTATGCAAACATTATAAATAGAGTATCCAATGGTCATATCTATATCCATGTTGACAAGTGTCATGCACTTGACAGTGAGACCATGGATAGGGAAACAATGTAACCATAAACCCATCCTTAGTCTGTTCCAGTAATGGGAATGAATGGAACTAGAGACTATCATAACCTTGATTGTATAGTGGTGTCTTACCGACTATAGAACATGGAATGTCAATCAAGCTTATGGGCACATGCAATGGGGCATGATACTGGATAGATCCACTAAACGAGAAATCCACATGGTATATTATCACAAGTGATTCTTGTGTAGTACTTATATTGGATCCTTTGACCTGAGCATATTATGGTCTCGCATCTGAACTTTCACACTTTGGTGTACGCCTAAAGGGCCTGTAACAGGGTGCTAAGTATGGGTAGATTTGGGTGTGCCAGTGAACATGGCAAGGCCGTGGATATGCAAAAGGAAATGTCACTCGGTAGTCTACTGAAAAGATATCACCAACCATTTGATGAGTGCAACTGATAAGAGTGTGGCCACACCCAAACAAGTTGGAACTTGTTTGTAAGCATCAGTTCATTTAGGATCAAGTTAATGTCCGGACACAAAAGAGGGTGATGATACCATGACTCTGTGTTGGACACTGATATCAATGGCATGGGATATAAAAAGTTAAACTATAGGGTTAGGAATTCCATTAGACTGTAGTCTCCATCTTAATTGGGAGCTGTAATGGCTTGCTAGCCCAACTACAGTTTATAGTCTATGGGCCCATTTCCAACATAAAGAAGGGCCTACAGGATTGTACACATTGAACGTCTGAGCTTGAACTAAATTAGTCAACTGTGTACTTAGAGTATACTGACTGGAGAGGAGAAATTCATTGATTAAATTATAAATCAATTGGATTGATCAAAATAATATAATCAATTTTAATTGGGTTTCATAGAATTAATTTGAATAAATTAATTCATGAATTTATTTCTTTGGTGGAAATATAATACATATATAGGTTTATATGTATTCCATTTAAGTGAAGTCTAAATTAATTTATTAGGTTAATTTAATTAGGCAAATTAATTTTAATTCAAATGCTATGTGTTATATTATATGGTTTAATATAATCACATACATATGAAATTAAAATTGAATTGTAATTAAATTTAACCTATGCTTATTAATTTTGACGTAGGGTTTTTAAAGGTATAAAAACCCACTTAAATGAAATGAAAACCTTAAGCCATCCAAAATACACTGAGTTTTGGCCACCATCTTCACCCTCCGCTAGCACGGGTTCTTGCTTGATAGCCGTTCATGTACGGGATCATAGAGGAAGCCTCTGTTGGTTTCTACATCCGTCTCTAAAAGAGACATGCAAGGTGAGATTGGTTTCTTCTTCTTGTTTCCATTTCTATGTTTTTTATTTCTATTGCAAAAGCTCCTGGGCTTAGATTCGACAAAATCTTAATCAACTTCCACTACCATTCGGTTGATTTTCGATGATGAATCCCTACACTAAGGTTGGTTAAGTGAGTGGCTATGATAATATGGTTGGCTTGAGGATACCTATTAGATTGTGTGTTTTATTTCAAAGACAGGCACAAACAAGCATAATGTACATTACCCTTACAATTGGGACATACCACTAGAGTCACATCATAAGAAGCTGATGCTGTAAAATTATTCTACTGAAAATTAGAAACCTGATTCATTGCATAACCTTAGGCCTGCCTGCTGATGAGCTTAAATTTTACATATATTTTTAAGGTACTTTAGTACTTATTAGGGCTAATTCTATTGCATTATTTGGCAAAAAGTATTAGAATTCCTTTATATTCACAAGTTGTGTGTTTTTAGACAAGGAATGTTGTTACAAGCTGTTTCTTATTGGTTTGAAGTGATTTTTAAATCCTTTCTATCTTCTTCCCATGAGATTTTGGACTATTCTGGACAAGAAATGCAAAAAACCTGTAGTTCGGCATAAGCTTTCTGTTGAACTAGAAGTGGTCCCTGCGAACAACTTGCGTTGGAAAAAACTTAATGAACAAGAATAGTGTGGAGCACACCTTAATGAGATGGAGATGCTTTTATGTTATTAGAATATTCTCTTTTATATTATAGACAATTATTTTGATATGTAATAGGATAATTACAAGTGGTACAATCTTATGCTTTAGGATTTTTGTGCCTTAGAACCTTTATCTTTTCATGGGTACTATAAATGCTCCCTTTAGGATAGCTGAGAAGAGATCCCATCACTCATCTTCTTCATTTCTTAGTTCCCACTCTTAGAATAACCATTTTATGTTTTTCTATAAGCTATTTCCTCTTGGACAAGCCATGTCTATGGAGGAGTGGATCTAAAGGATGAGCCAACTATAAGTTGGTAATAGTAAGTATTTCTATCAATATTAATGTGTGATTTCTTATTATTTGGTGTTTATTATATGGAATGTATGTAAATGGAAGTGATCAATCCATGTTTTAGTTCTTTAGACATCTTTGACTGGAGATTTAATGAATGGAAATACATTTTAAACATACATATAACTCTACAAAGCCAAAAGGTGTATGTTAAAAGTATGTATTAAGGGTTTCTATTGTTCATAGTGTTTAAATAGAATACTTTCTTGTTCTTAATGCTTTAAGGAATTTGTTATATTTAACATTAGGGTTGGCAACGGGGCAAGGAATAACCAAAAACCACGGGGATACGAACCGACGGGCGCGGGGGATCACTGAAATTACCACCCATAAGAACGGGGGGAGGGGATATTTTATCCCTATTGCTTAAACATGGATGGGCATAGGGATATTACTCCCCGCAACACCCTCGTATAAATCACTATAAAAATCTCCGCTAGTATGTGTGTGTGTGTGTGTATATATATATTCAATATTTGAGTGTTTTTTATCATTCATATTATTTTTAGTGGAATTTAGCATAAATAGAGTATTACTGAGTGTCATGCATATTAAAAATTTGAAAGCAAATCATATTGATTTGGTACAAAGGAATACATAATTGAAGTGATTTTTTGGTCCAATTACATATGTGGAATGAAGACATAAAATTGCTGCATTGGCTACACAATTGCATATATTTGTTTAAGAGAAGGGACCTTATGCAAGTGTTAATAAGAATAACGGCACTACCAAGTATTAGTTTTGCAAGTTGCTAAGCAAATTTTTTCCAAAGAATGAAATATTTTATTAGTTGATCAGTATAATTGGATTGTAGTAGTTTATAAATATATTTCTCTTGAGAATGTAATGCAAAATTTACTAAAGTGTCTTTTGTTCAATTGTTAAGTATTAAATATTTTTAACTATTTTATGATAATTATATTAATTCATTCCTGAAGTAACGCGAGGGTTTCTTCTCGTAACATATAAACAACAAATAGAATTCAATTCATGGATATATGTAGGGAATCCCCAACACCCATAGGCACCCGTGTGGGAAGGTCGTGGGGATGAAAAAATTCTTGAAACTTTAAATGGGGAATCCTTAAAACCGCCCCCACAAACATTGGGAGCGGAGTGGGGGATGCACCCCCTGTTGGGAATGCCCTAGTCCTAAGACATTAGTCCTTGTATTGTACTGTACATTTTGGATCTTTTAATAGATTGATGTATTGTACATTTGTGTTATTAAATAAAGGCATAAATATATTTATTTTATATCTTGTACAAACATTATAAATAGAGTATACAATGATCATATCTATATCCATATTGATAAGTGTCATGCACTTGGCAGTAAGACCAATAGATAGGGAAAGCGATGTAACCATAAAGCCATTTGTAGTCTGTTCCAGTCATAGGGATGAATGGAACTAGAGACTATCATGACCTTGATTATATGGCGGTGTCTTATCAGCTATAGAACATGGAATGTCAATCAAGCTTATGGGTACATCTAATAGGGCATGGTACTGGATAGATCCACTAAATAAGAAATCCACATAGTATAGTATCACAAGTGATTCTTGTGTAGAACTTATATTGGATCCTTTGACCTGACCATATTATGGTATCGAATGTGAACTCACACACTTTGGTGTACGCCTAAAGGGCCTATAACAGAGTGCCAAGTATGGATACGTTCGGGTGTGCTAGTGAACATGGCAAGGCCGTGAATATGCAGAAGGAAATGTCACTTAGTAGTCCACTGAGAAGATATCACTGGCCACTTGATGAGTGTAATTGATAAGAGTAGCCACACCTAAACAAGTTGGAACTTGTTTGTGAGCATCAATTCATTTGGGATCAAGTTAATCTCTGGACATAAAAGAGGGTGATGATACCATGCCTCTGTGTTGGACACAGTTATCAATGGCATGGGCTATATAAGTTAAACTATTGGGTTACGACTTCCGTTTTGACTGCTATCTCTGTCTTAATTAGGAGCTGTAATGGCTTGCTAGAGTCCACCTACAATTTGTGGGCTATGGATCCATTGCCAACATAAAGATAGGCCCACAGGATCGTACACATTGAACGTCTGAGCTTAAACTAAACGGGTCAACTGTATACTTGGAGTATACTGACTGGAGAGGAGAAATTTATTGATTAAATTATAGATTAATTGGATTGATCAAAATAACATAATCAATTTTTAATTGGGTTTCATAGAATTAATTTGAATAAATTAATTCATGAATTTATTTCCTGGTGGAAATATAATACATATATAGGTTTATATGTATTTCATTTAAGTAAAGTCTAAATTAATTTATTGGGTTAATTTAATTAGGCAAATTAATTTTAATTTAAATGCTATGTGTTATATTATATGGTTTAATATAATCACATACATATGAAATTAAAATTGAATTGCAATTAAATTTTAACCTAGGGTTTTTAAAGGTATAAAAACCCACTTAAATGAAATGAAAACTTAAGCCATTCTACAGATATAGAATTTCGACCACCACCATTTTTCTGGGAGAAAATTTTCAGCCCCCTTCCTCTTTCTCTCAATCTTCACCCTCTGCTAGTATGGGTTCTTGCTTGATAGTCGTTCGTGTACGGAATCGTGGAGGGAGCCTCTGTTGGTTTCTACAGCCATCTCTAGAAGAGACATACAAGGTGAGATTGGTTTTGTCTTCTTGTTTCCTTTTCTATGTTTTTGAAATCTATTGCGTAAGCTCCTAGGCTTGGATTCGAGAAAAACTCAATCAGCTTTCGCTACCAATGGATTGTTTTTCAATGACGAATCTCAACACCCTCGCCCCTACCTTGCCTCATTGCCATCCCTAGTTATATTCAACATAGAAATATGACCTATAATAAGCCCTTATTAGGATCCTTTTCATAACAAAAGTTGGTTTTGGTGAAGTTAGTGAAAGATACCTTCTCGTAACCTATGTATGAAATCATTCACAAATATCATAGATTTATAAGCAATTTCTTGCTTGAAGCTGCGCTCTATCTTGTTTGTTATCGCTGGTTTACCCAAACTATATTATCTTACTTTATTTTCATGCTTTTTTAGTATATTCATAGTCTTAGTTGTTATTACATGCTTTTACTTTATTTTCTCATCCAAAACATTATTATTGAACAACTTACATCTTGTTTTCTATATTAGAACCATATAGGTTGAAGCTGTGCACATTTTTAGAAAATCCCTGTGGAAATTGATACTTGGAGTTACCATTTTATATTACTTGGACCTAGTATACTTGCTAGTGTAGCTATTTAAAGCAACACTTGCCACGGCCTTAACCTCCATTTCCATTACCTTTCCTCTACCTGCATCGGTAGCCTGTCAAGAATTTACTCCTGGCCCACTTGACTACTACCTTACCTCATATACACAAACGGGACTGAAGACTTATAGCTCACACACCTTGCAAATTTGTGTTCCTTAGTGAGCAATAACCGATAAAGATCACAAAAAAAAAATCTTCCATACACCCCTCTAAAGTATGAATAATTATCCGGATCACATCCTTGACTTAAACCATCTAATAAACTTTAACCAAATCATCTTTTTGAATCGGATAACCCAAGTGAAGTAATTGATCATAAATAGATTTAGCTTTCTGTAAATAAACTAAAATTGCAACATTCCTTTGTGATAAACTATGTAATCGGTGCCTTAATTCATGAATTTGTGCATGGGATCTAGAGGCATAAGCTGAATTCAATTATTTCAAGCAGCATGGGCATAAGTTACACCTAGTAATTAAAGATTCAAATATTGAATTAATAATCTAACCGAGTACTTGTTGATGGCGGCGATTCCAATGTGATATGTTAGATTTTTCAACCCATCTTCTACCAATTCCATGGGAGATGGTTCTATTCTATCAAGGTGCCCTTCTAATCTGCATCTAGGGTTGTCAATAGGGATGCAGAGGTCCATCTGAACGGGGACGAAGATTCCCCGTTTAGGATCCCTGCAGGGCGGGGACGGGGAGAAATTTGTCTCCGAATGCTAAATAGGGATGGGGATGAGATTACTTCTCCCTGCTCCACAGGCCCCTATCCCCATCCCTGTTTAGTCCCATCAAGGATCCCCAACAATATCTTCGTTAAATCCCCAATTCTAATTATTTATATTATTATATATATAGTTATATACTTATCTTATATAAATAATTGTGATTTATATAAGATAAATATATTTTCTTATATATGTTGAATTGTGATTCTTTATTTATGTGTATCTATTTGAGAATTGAGATGTAACTTGACAGGTTTTCATGTTGATTGCTTAATGTACTTATGGACTTAATTAGGTTTTTATTTAGATTATAGATGTCTATTAATATTATGTTGAATTTCAAAAAGCCATGGCTTCAAAGCTAAATTTTACTTATATTTTTTTTAAATTGTCTTAACAGGGATAGTGATCCTCGTAGGAAATCCATTCCTCAATAGGACCGACGATGAGGGTTAAGATTGTTTCCATTTGCTAAATGGGGATGAGGATCCCCGGCTAGCCGGGGAATAGGGATGGGATTACCAATCCCCACCCCACCCCCGCCCCATTTACATCCCTACCTTCATCCTTTGATCATCTACAGTAGCTTGTCTTCCACAAAAAGAAATTGAATGATAAGGGTTTCATAGGCATATGCATCGCAAAAGTAGGAAAAGAAGCTATCGGAGCAGCAATGGTAGTATCAGTGGCCGATATTGTTCCACCATAATGTCAAAGGTAGCAGGTGTCATGTTTTGTGCAATCTCAGCCATGGTGAAAAAATCGATTAGGGTTAGGGTTTTGTTTTAGATTTTAGGCTGTTAGGCCCTTTGTTACTCTGATACCATGAAAGATATGGTTGAACCCTTGATTAGATCAATTGTAATAAGGCTTTATATAGCCATGTACAAGCATGTGAAACTTACAACAAGACCTTTACACAATAATCTAATAGATATAAGTACAATTAAGTATATACATATACATATACATATACATATACATATACATATACATATTGCCTTTTTCCTTAATCAAGCTTAATTCTACCTATAGATGAAATTGGAGGCCAAGTTGATGATAACTTGATCCATACAGCGTTTGTTTGTCCACAATATGTTGCTACCTGCTACCTAAATGCTCCAAGCAACTTCCACCATTTTTTCAAGCTAATCTTGATCAATTTAGTTCAAGAGTGTTTCCACCAAACTCTAAATGTACCTATAAAAAGGATGTTAAGAATAAAAGAAACTCCCTGTGAACGAGCGATCCTCTAGATGGGCCACGAGGCCCGAGTCGGAAGTTTTTCTCTAGAAATGGGTTTTTATGGTTTTATGAAAATATGGGTTTGAGGTTTAGAGAAAAAGGCGAAACAAAAAGGAACGTACGAAACCGATTCCTCACACCTTAAAGGTTGACAGGAGTCGCCACGCGGCTCAGCTCTTACCGGAAATTATGGTATAGCTAAACCCAACAGGGATTCCTCATGGTCTAAAACACACACACAAAAGAAAGTACACTTTCTCGATCAAGGAATATAGAACAAGTAGAGTATCCATCCCACGAGGACTATGCATATAATTACTAAACATACTCAGATTATTTATTAACTAGGCAGGATATAATATCTTTGAATTTTTATTTACTAATTCTAAAACTAATACTAGGAAGAAATAAAATAAAATAATTAAAATTAAGAAGATAAAATTCAATGGATGGATTAACCAAGGCATTTGGTTTCACCTATCATTCATTCTAGCAATTTCCTAAGTCACACAATTAACTCAATTAAATTCCAAAGATGGTGAATTCCTCAAGCAATCAATACTGATTAGGGTTATCAATCCTAGTTCTTAACCTATGCACTTAAACTTGTTCAGTCTTAAGCAATTAGATAAGAAAGCATTAAGCATTTGAAAACCTAGCACAGACTAGTGAGCCATAAAAGCAATAGTCATGCAATCATCGTGTTATGTAATTTCGTTAATTTAGTCATTTGTTCAATTATAAATTAACTATGAACTTTTGAAATTGGGTCATGTATTCAAAGCATTAAGCATTCATAACATGTTCCATGGAAAATAATACAAATTAATTGTATTACACTTGAATAAAATGTATTACATGGTGGATTTAGCTCATAACTGAACTAAAATAACCAAAGAAAATACAAGAAATATGAAGTGAAGAGTTTAGAATAAACTAGAGAATTGAAGAAATCATTGATGGAGGATGGATGAAGACTTCCCAAAATTCTAGCTTTCTTCCTTACTGCTCAAAGTCACGTCTTGGCGTGGAAGATGGAAAAGAAAAGAAAAATTAAAAACTTGTCTAACAACTAAAGCTAAAGACTAAAAACTATATAACTGAAACTATTCTCTCTCTCCCCTTCCTTCTCTAGTTACACGTACTAAAAAAGGAGAGAAGGAAAAGGAAAAAGAATCATAATTAAAAAATAATTAAAAAGTCCTCACTAGGAAATAACTCCTTAATAAGATTAAATAGAAAATCCTATAAGAGAGTTATTCCTAAAATAAAATACTAATTAAAGATTGTTTCTCCCTATCCTAATCACAAAAGGAAAAGAATCAAAATAGAATAAAGGTGAAAAGTTAAATCTCATAACCCTACTTGAATTATAAAATTCGTAACTCTGTAGCCCAGGCGTGTCTTAAAACTGGTCAGCTTTTGTCTTCCAAAAATTCTTCATTTTCAGCTCTCCATAAGGCATGCCCATGCCTCAGGACTTCTTTGCTCTTCCAATAAACATGATTAAACTCCAAAAATAGGCAGTTTAGCCACCATTTTGTTCAAATCCGATCTTCAACGCCCTAACACTTAAAAATAGAACAAATGAAGTAGAATCCATCTAAATTAAAGCGAAATAAAACAATTAAACCTCAAAGAATAGGAAAATTTACGTGCATAAAATGCACTTATCAATTCCTATACCTTTAAGACAGAGATTATGGTCTAGACAAACTACCTATTTCTACTTCATTTTGAAATAACTTTAACTATACCAAATATATGCTTTTTGTTAAATGCTTCTTATCCCGTATTCAACCTTAGTTATATCCTACATGTTAATACAGAAAGCCATAAATAAATACAAAAAGCGATAAATAAATTCAAGAAATAAAATTTTTACAACCAAATCGAAGAAACTACCCTAGGGGGATACAATTGATAAACATGATTGGGGGTACAAACGCCTAGTGTACATGAAATAATCTAAAAATATAAAGCTAGCATATATCTAACCTAAAATACATCTACCTATAAAACAAAAGTTAGTGACACAAATAAAATATATGCATGTTGGACTAAAATAGGATAGAATAGGATATCCAGATAGCTCAGGATTAGGCATTTAAGGGATAATCAGGAAAACCTAACAGGTTTACCTGATTAGACCTAGAAAATGGTTTTATAAATGCCCTGTATTTTGGATTGGGGAAACAATTTTGGAAAATAATTATAGTCAATTTTATTATCATTAAGCATGCCAAAATGTGAGTCGGATACCTAGAAATTTATTGGAAATTTCTTTCATTCAGGTACTGAAAATGCTTCAAAATTAAACTAAAATCAATTTTCTAAGAATGAATAATACATAAACAAAATAAATGCTAGCTAAAACAAATTCTGGAAAATAAAGATGAGCCGTGTGGCTTAACGGATGAGATGTGCGGCTCAAACCTACCAAAGATAGGCCGTTCGGCCTAACACAAGGAGAAATAATGCCACCACTGATCCTTTGAAAGATTGGATCATACGGTTTAATTTCATATGAACAAGGCCGTATGGCTTTATTTTTCCAGAAAATAAGGTCATACAGCCTATCTTTGACAGGAAAGTAGATTTTTTCAATTTTGATTTTAACATGTAGAAATTCTTTTTTGGTGTTTCTCCTTTTTAGTTTTGAGGTCTTTTGGGGTCTATCGATTGGTTAGACTCAGAAATCATAGATTTTCACCTCGAATTCCATAAAATCAAAGATCCTAGAAATAGAGGGATTTTGGTTACAAAGACTCACATGCCATTGATGAGTCATGTGGCTCAAAATCCTTTCCAAATAGGCCATTTGGTCTAAAATATAGGTCGTATGGTCCAATTTTAAAACTTTTAGTGAAACAATTTTGAGTTTTCAGCGGGAAAAACACAGTATAAATGTATCAACTGATGCAAAAAATAAAGGAATGGAGTCTGTAGCCCCTCAGAAGTTACCTTTAATGTGTTTATCTAGGATTTGATCAAGTACCCCGGATCCAATCCATGAAGCTTGAAATAGATCCTAACTCACCGATTCGAACTGAAACTCTATCAAAAGCCCATAAATACTCACGAATAACCTCGACCTGAAGCTATTCCATGCATGGAAAAGAGTTTTGGTGAAGGTAAATGATTAAGGGTGATGATTTTTTGGATTTTATATAGGATTTTTGGTGATTGAAGAATATGAAGGTAAGGAATAGGGCAATCCATCATGAAGTTTTTTGGTTAAGCAAGGCTTAAGGTTTAAGCTTTTGCTGTAATATTTTTCAAGTTCATAATGATGGCCTTTCATTGTTGTTCTCTGTGGAATAAAAAGCTTTTATATCCCATTCTTGCAAGTGAGGCAACTTGCTCTATTATTTCATCCTTTAGAGATAGGTCGTACGGCCTAAAGCTCACAAAATTAGGCCGTACAGCCTTACACTTAACCATACGGCTTTACTTTAGATCTAGTTGTACCCACTTTAAGCAACTATCTTCCATGACTTAACCTTCTTTGCACGGCCTAAACCTTCCTTTCCTTAGCCTGTACAGCCTAACTCTTAAAGTGAAATTCTTCCTTTTTGGTTTCGATAGTTTCCGTTTTGTTTTGGTACGAATTAGAATCCAGTCCTTACTTTTTAGGCCGCTGTCTCCAAGAAATCAAAGAATAAAGGATAACTAGAATACTTCATTATAGAGGTCAGACAAAAATTTGTGCTCATACTCTCCAACATATTAATTACTGTCAGTTGCATTGGAAAAGTGCATGAATGATGGTCTCTTGTCTTTGCTTGCAAACTGTGCAGATTATGTTGATGTCCAACCCCTTTTTATTCAACACAAAAGCAATAGGCGACACACCATGGAGATCACACCAAAGAAAATTAGCAATTTCAGGAGGAAGCTTGAGGTACCGGACCTATTTCCAAGAGGCATTTGATAAATCTATAGATAGAGTATATGGCTTAAAATGACATAAAATAAAAAATAATTTTATAATATCCTATTAGATTCTCGGCTAGCTTTTAATGTTTCCATTACTCAACCATGGGTTATTGATGTAGGGGCATCTCACTCTGGTTTTATTTGCTTTAACCTAAAAAATGGTCACATTTTTATTGCAAAACATGTTCAATTTAATGAAAAAGGTTTTCCCTCTAGTAATGTTTCACAGAATGCAAATTCTAATTCTACCACAAATACTACTCCTTGGGTGTCATGGACCACACAATCTTGTGATCATCAAGTCCCTTCATCAGGTTTGACTTTCACACCACCCTTAATTAATTCTACACCATCATCACCATCTCCCACCAATTACACGCCTATGACCAGCAACTCCATTCAACCCCACTCACTTTCACCAATTCAAATAGTTGAACCATTAATTGTAGGGATTCTCCCTGTGCAAAAGAAAACTTTTATTACAGCGGAAGTGATTCGTTTTGCACTCGAATCCATAGCCAAGAAGGAATTGCTTAGATGAAGGAAGAAATCAATAGACGGGCTCAACCAGAAAGCAATTAAAATCATATCTATGTCGACCCCGCAGTAGAATTTATTTTAGTCCTTGATTTTACACGAAGAATCTCCACCTTCACGCACAAGGATGCCTTTCAATTAGTCTAACATGTTAGCATTGGATGAGTGGAAGCTCTCCCTTTTTTCTCTATGTTAGCCGAAAATCACCTCTAGTGATAGTGGTGGCCGAATTTCTCATGTAGGGTTAGGGAGAAGATATTGTTTTTATACCCATGTATAAAATTAGGTTTTATGTTAATTCATTAAATTAGTTTAATCGATTTAATTAGGTTAAATCATAAACATATGATAAAATCCAATTAGAAAAATTAAACTCAATTAATTAAATTAACTAAGTTTCAACTCAATTAAACCCTTTCTTAATTATTAATATAAACCATATATTTGTATTAAGAAGATATTTCATCCAGTTAAATAATTACCCTAGGTAATTAAGTCAATAGGTTGAAATAAAATTTCTTCCTTTAGTTAATTATATCAATCTTGACTTTACTATAAAGTCAATAAATATAATTAATTAACTTCGAGCTCTAAATAAACATAATAGATATCCAATATATATAATGATTAAGTCCATGATAATCTCGTTCATACATCTTTGTATGTGATCATGTGGGTTCATCTTATGCTGGTAGTAGGCGGGCCCAATACCTCTAGGCCCGCAGGCTGTAAGTGGGTTCTAGCAAACCATTAAATGTATCCTAAAAAGATGAAGACATCAATCTTATATGAGGCATAAACCCTTTAGTAACTTATACATCCTCTGTTAATGATATTGGCATCCTATATGAGGCATTGTAAAATCATCCTCTTTAGTTGCATAGATATTCCTTGATACTGAGTTGAATGAAATTCACAAATAAGTAATCACCCAGTGATTCCCTTATCTGGGTGTTTCCACACTTTAATCAGTCTTACTCACTAAGAGGCCGGTGATATCTACTCTGAGTTAACTGAGTGGCCTATCCCTTCACATCTCTACTAGTCCTAGCACGAACACTGGCATACTTAAATGTACCCATACTTGGTACCTTGTAATAGGTCCATTAGTCATACGTCGAAGAATGTGAATTCACATCTAGGCCTATACAGATATGAGGCTTAAGGGTCCAATATAAGTACTACTTGAGATAATGGTCCCTATTACACAAAGACCATATGGTGTTTTTAATAGTAGATCAATCTAGTACCATGTAACCTAACATGTACCCATGTCCAATGGTCAATGAGATATCACCATACAATCAAGGCATTTGCTGGTCTTTGGTTATAATCGTTTCCATGATTCTAACAAATCAAGAATTACTTTATAACTATGTTCTACCCTACTCATGGTCTAACTTCCCGGAGAATGTTACCGACATACATGAGTGTAAACACAAGTAATGGTTCTTTGTTACTATTAATTGCAGAAGAACTAAAGTGATTTAGATATATGAAATCACAAAGAACATTAAACTATTATTTTTCTTTCTTTGAAAGTATTAGTTGTTTTAAAACACTCTGTAATTACATCCAAGATGTTACTACACATCATCTATTCCCAAAAAAGTTATATTTGAAACCCTAGCCGCCCCCTTGCTTTTCTTTCCTTTTGTGAACATTTTTCGACCCTTTTTCTATCTTCTGTGATTTTCTCTTTTTTAGCATTATAAAGTAAAATACATATATATATATAATCTCGAAAGTTCTGAGCTTTCTCATTAAGGCCTATTGTAGTTTTATCTACTAATGTGTAAAATTTCTGGTAAAAATTTGAATGATAAGATAGTTTTTTAAGGGGTGTATTGAACGATAAACTCCTTTTGTGAATAGAGTAAATCACTCATTTTGTCAAGTTTTAAACCACAAATCGATTTCACAAATCAACTAAACCACATAGTTATTTTTGGATTTATCTCAAAATTATATTAGATTCTCTAATTTATTAATAGTAAAAGCATGAAATTGTCTAAATAATTAAATGTCAAATTAATGTAATGATATAATCACATAAAATCATCAATTAAAATTCCAAATAAAAAAAAATTGTTAAATAAAGCATTACAGATATCATATTCGCTATACTTAAAAGACATGATTCCCAATAAAATAAACCATTAATAACATATATTGTCTAAAATTAAAATAAAACAACACTTTTTTTTTTTATAGTAAATTACAGAACTACGCATGTGTTACATCTAGTACATCATAATAATACGGTATATATTCCGCATTAGATTTGTAATAATATATCTCCATCAATTCATAAAAAGTTTTGAATTTGAATGCCGCTTTTTTCATTCAACTCAATTTCGCCAATTCTTTCTTATGAAAATATCTACTAATTATGACATATATTGCACGTTTGTTGTCATATTTTCATGCGAGACATGGAAAACTCTTTAATGAAGTTGTTGTGCTTACACACAACTTCATATATATATATATATATATATATAGAGAGAGAGAGAGAGAGAGAGAGAGAGAGAGAGAGAGAGCACAAATGGATTTACAAATTGCTTTACCTGTAGAGACTCCAACTACGACAGTGCAATATGTCCAAACTCAGGTGGGGTACCATAAGAGTTACTTTCTATTATGGAAAGTACATTTATATACTAATGATGCATATATATTGCGTTTTTTTTTTTTTTTTTTTTGTCATCCTAAAACGTTTGAGACATGAGTTTGTAAAAGCTATTGAAAGGAGTTCTCGGATTAAGATTTTGCGTTAATTAAGTTTTGTTAAAGAAAAATATATAGTTGTTCGTACAATTTTAATTAGTCTTTAATAAAGTTCATTTTGTCTTGAAATGAGATTCGACTAACCAATAATGCAAACGAAAACTTAAAAATTTTCCCAAATAATATTTCTAAAAAGGGGATAAAATGTTTTGTTTTTATGAAAAAACGTCATTTTAATTTTAACGTAAAAACGGATTTATCAAAGTGAAATTAATGTCTTTAATTCTAGAAATCATTAGAATATAAAAAGCTTGAATATAAGTCCTATCTGTAATAATATATGTGATTGATTGGTGGAGGATTAATGGATGATGAAGAAATTATAGATTTTTTTTTTCTTAAAGAAAAATAAAATTAAAAAGAAGAATATGAATATGAAAATCTAAGGAAGAGTGGACAAGACGCGTTGAAATGGAAAAGAGGGAGGCGGAGACATTGCTCATAATGAAAGTGACTTCCACCAATTAAAACTTTTCACCCGTGGAATAATTTTTTGGAGTGGAAACACGCCTTTTCAATATTCTCTCCTCAATTATGCATATCCCACACCTCTCACCATTCACATATTCTATCACCTAATTATCTCTTTCAAGACAAAATAGTTTTAATCCCCTAAGATTTTCTTTTTTATACATCAAACTCTATATCTCATATATGTTTACATACTTTGTCCTCCATCAATCATTTGGAACAATACACATTAAGCCATCTATCGTTAATTTATAAACTTACATATACGGTTTTATAGTTTTCAGAGGTGTGTCTACCGCATAGGGAGGAGAGAGACCTAAAATAATCACAATGTTAGAGAGAGCCTAGTGATTGGCAAAGCTGACATCACCTACAAGCTATATAACTACCGGAACTTACCGATCGGTGGGTGGTCGCTAATGACAAAACACCTACCAATTGTTGTCGTTTACCGACTGAAAATTCGGTCGGTACTCCGCGGTTTTTTTGTAGTGTTAGTTAAGTCAGTTGGGTTCTTACAGAGATGAATAGTAGAAAAACATGAGATAGAGAGATCTATACCTTGGCTTTTATATTTAACTGTATGAGGTGTGTTGATTGACCGTTATTTAAGGCTATCATGAGATTTGTTTACGTATTAAGTAATGATAAGATCATCAATCTTTTCTATACATATAGGATATAGATTAACCATGTAATTATTGTGCTTTATGTACAATGTTAGGTCATCTGGTCTTACATGTGTATAGAAATTGAGAGTCCTCTTGAAACTGATATCTTTATCTGTTACATGCCTAGAGCTATGATAAATCTAGACTCCACACGTACAACTGAGGTGTCTTTTATATGCTCCTAGTTATCAATTCGATTATTCATTAAACTACACATTTCAATTTCGTAAAAGGCTAAGAATTTTTAAAACAGTTTAATGTTAATTTAATATGTGAAAATAAGAACCTATCAAACAACAAAATTTAAGAGTGTCATGATACTTTAGTGTTTTTTTTTTCTCTTTCACAGATTCAAGATTCTTTATTGACACTTGATGTTTGGTGAGTTGATCAATAGAGCTTATATTTTTTCGCAAAATGTAAAGAGTGAGTAACTAGTGGTAATTATAGAAATTAGTAAAGAGAATACTTAGCAAATGTTCATCACATGTCTCATCCTTGAAAAGCAACTTATGTAGTAGAGACATAGGCGTGGATCAGACATGTGTAACATCTGCAATAGTTGAACCTCTAATTACGTCGCTCTCACCGTTAATCATGTAATTACTCAGAACAACTAATTTATGATTGGTTGATGATATTAGTGCTGAATTGTAAATAAGGAGTCACTTAAAATGTCATATCATTAAATATTTTTGTTAAGAAATAAATATTACAAGATATTTCTTATTAGTTTTCCTCTCTTCCATTTTATGGAATCTAAAACTTCAAAACCATATTGCCCTTAGTTACTAAAAACGATATAATATATATATATAATTCTAACATATACCTTCCAAATACAATTATTTTGACCATATTTGGAAGCCACAGATGGCAATGAAACAAGCAACACCTTTCTGTTAGTGTTTTTTCTTTAAGAAAAGTTTTCAAAATTTTCCAACTTAATTGTCATAATTAATTAAAGGTTCATATTGTATGTTCCTCAACTCAATTACTTTGATTAAAATATGTACTCAATTTGCTATTTTTAGTCATTATCTACTTAAACAAGATTTCAATGGTCGGCTGACAACCCCCTAAAAAATTATGATCCCATCCAATAATGAATTTCTAGAATATGTTTTAATTTCCAACGCAACATTAATCTCCCACTAATTTTTAATTTAATTTAATATCTTGTCCACAACAATTAAATATACATTAAAAAGGAAAAATGAGGTGTTTCTTAAAGATATATATATATACCAAATTAAGTTTAAGATTAGATTATTTTTCATAAGATAAGCGGTTCGCTTATGATACTTTTAAGTTCCAAAGTCATTTTAAAATTTATCTATACAATTGCTAAAACTACATTGACATGTGCTATGAGTTTTTATTAAAAGAAAATAAATAAAACATACGTACCATATGATATTATAATATTGTATTTTAGGTTCTATTCTTTTTTTTTTTAACATGATCAACCAATGCATTTAAAGAACTAGAAAATATTTAGTAGAAAAACAAGTTTCAAATTTATATTAATAATAAATGGCGGATCCAACATTAATAATGTCTAATGCTACATGGTCATATATTATTATCAATTTATATCATATTATACTATATCATAAAAAGTACTTCTGATATTAATTCATTTGATACCAAAATTTGAATAAGAAAACATTAATTATCACACGATGAGGATGTTGAAATTATCCAACAATAGGGAAAAAAAAAATAAAAAGAAGAGAAAAATGGTTTATAATTCCACCTTCTTTTTTACTGAAAAATTGGAAATAATTCCACTTATAATAATAATTAATTAAGATGATCCAATACTATTAAAAATGGAGGTAGAAATGAACTTGGACCATAGAATTAAGATTCTAATGTATCTAGAAAATTCTAAACTTTTATAATATTTGAATAGAGTCATAGAGTTATTAATTATGTGCTATACTAAAAATATATATATATAAATAAATATTGCTTAGTTTGGAGAACCGACAAATTTGTCATGGGATCAAAATCCTTCAACTACCTTTCCTTTGTATGGTTGGCCATCGCTCCCCAACTAGTTAATAAGCAAGTCCATCATCAACAACAAATACAATGTTATTTTCAAAAAATATTCAATCGTAAATACGAAATTAAACCATTAGATATGTATCAATAAATTAAGAGTGGATTTGGATGAAGTGATTGGCAAGTGATTCCTCAAAATTTTAAATAGGTTTTTGTGCAATTTTTCGCTTCCTCTCCCAATCACCCCAAACAAACACACTTTTAGTATAACACTCCTCCTCTCGGCTAGGTTCATATTATATAAAGTTTCAGATAAATGAAATTATTTTATTTTAAATAATATTTTACATTACTAATATATTTTTCATAAGAAATACTATATTTAACAGTAAGAAATATTGCAACCAAAAGAATAAAAATTGTTATTATAACTTTTTACACAATAAAAAAATTGGTGCATGTTATTGTTGTAAAATTATCATTGTATGTGTTTATGAAAGAATTGCTGTTGCTATCTATTAAGAAACCATATTATACAATTAGTTAATTGTGGTTACTTAACCTGATCACATTAACTTTGGTTAATGATGAAAGGGGTTAATTAACTGTGGTTAATTAGTTGTTAGTTGGTTAGTTTGTTTGTTGTAACTAATTATAAACTAATTTTCCCTCTTTTACTTTTGTGTATATAAAGAGCCCATTAGCTCTTTACTGTATTGCAATTTTTGTGCAAAATAAATAAAACTTCCGTTCTCTTTACATGGTATCAGAGCTGAGTTTCATCAGCTTCAAGTTTTCCGCAATTAGGGTTCTTAACAAACCAATTTCACAATGGTGAGAAAGAAGGGAGCTCATCCAGGATTCCAGGTTCTTCAAGGGGAAGACATGAATCCAGAGCAAGCAAACAACAATGAAGATTTGGAGGATGAAATCGATGAAGATGGTGCGATAATGGAGTTACGAAATTCTGACAATCCAGGAATGACTCTAGTAAGTTCTCCACTCACTACAACCAATTATCTTTCCTGGATTAGGGCTGTGAAAATAGGACTTTCAGCAAAGGATAAACTTGATTTTGTCTTACGTGATGATTTAGAACCATCTGTTGATTCTAAGAATTACAAAAGATGGAAAAAATGTGACAATATGGTTCTTTCTTGGTTAATTGGCTCGATTTTGAAAGATTTGGCTGATTCTTTTCTTTATGCCCAAACCGCGAGAGAACTATGGAAGGAATTAGAATAGAGATTTGGTGAATCAAATGGACCATTGATTTATCAAATTAAAAGAGAGTTAACAGGAGTTGTTCAAGGGAAGCTATCTGTAAGTCTATATTTTACAAAACTAAAGAAATTATGGGCTGATCTTGCAGACCATTATCCCATCCCTGTGTGTAACTGTGGAGAAATGACACAGAAGATAATACAAATGGTTGAGTCTGATCACTTAATGCAGTTTTTAATGGGATTAAATGATAGCTATGATTCCATCAGAGACCAAATTTTAATGCTGGATCCTTTACCTTCCATCAACAAAGCCTATTCCATGATACAGAAAATGGAAAAGCAAAAGTTCAATGTTGAAGAAAAGCAGAAAACACTTAATGGCATACCTGGTTTTCAATTAACCAATGCCACAGCAGCAGTAGCTCAATGCTTTTCTCACAATAACCAATCAGAAGGCCATAAGAAGCATAATGAGACTGCTGCAAATAAAGATAATCTGTTCTGTACCCTCTGTAATCGGCCAAGAAACACAAGAGAAACTTGCTTCAAGATTTGGTTATCCTGACTGGTATAAAACATCAAATAAAACTACATCCAGGGGTGGAGGAAGAAAACAGGCACATAATGCTCATTTGGCTCAAAGAACTCAGTCACAACTACCAAAGGAGGAACCAGATTACATGAAGTAGCTTATTCAGAATGAGGTTCAGAAGTACTTGAAGAATCAAGCCAGCTCCAATCCTCCTAATGTTACAGCAAATCTTGCTCAATTTTCTGGATTTGCAGGTAATGTTTTCTTAACTCCAAATCCTGTTACAAATAATGAGTCATGGATTATAGACTCAGGAGCATCTTCATATATGTGTGCCTATGCTAATTCCTTTATTCAGTTAGAATCTTTATTGCATCCACAAATGGTACATTTACCTGATGGGAGTCAACAAACAATTACACATAAGGGAACTGTTTGCTTTACATCACATTTTAATTTATATGATGTGCTTTATGTTCCTTCTTTCAAATTCAATTTGTTATCACTGGGACAATTGTTAAGGGAAGTGAACATAACAGTTGTGTTCTACCCTGATAAATGTGTCCTACAGGACCTGAAGACTAAACAGATTTTGGCAGTGGGTTTCCTTTAAGAGGGTTGTATAAGTTGACAAAGCAGTCTTTTCAGCCACAATTTTTCAATAACAATTTTTGTAATTCTGTTTTACCACAGGATGTTGTTTGTAATAATGTTGTTTCTAAGGACATGTTATGGCACTTTAAACTTGGTCATACTTCTTGGAAGAAATTACAGCATATTTCTGCTATTAAATGTACAGAAGTCAATGTTCCTTGTGACATTTACCCTTTGGCTAAGCAACACAGGTTAGCTTTTCCTAAAAGTACTACAATTTCTGCTGCTATTTTTGATTTAATACACATAGATTTATGGGGGCCATACCATATTCAGACCACTTCAGGAGCCAAGTACATTCTTACTATAATAGATGATTTCTCTCGGGCATTATGGAGAATTCTATTAGCTGCTAAAACTGAAGTTATTCATGCTTTACAGCAATTTTTCCTCATGATTACTACTCAGTTTAATGTTTCTGTCAAAGTGGGTCGTAGTGACAATGGGACTGAGTTTTTAAATCATAGCTGTCAGACTTTGTTTCAATCCTTAGGCATAATACATCAGAAAACCTATCCTTATACCCCTCAGTAGAATGGGATTGCTGAACGTAAGCATAGGTATTTGCTTGATAGGGCTCGTGCATTACTTTTTCAATCTGGGTTGTCTACTATGTTTTGGGGAGAAGCTATTTTACAAGCTACTCGTATCATTAATCTGTTGCCTGTTAAGAGTCTGAATTGGACAACACCTTTTTCCAGATTACACAAAAAGGATCCAGATTATACTCATTTGAAACCCTTTGGTTGTTTATGTTATGTTACTAATGTCAAACCCAATAAAGATAAGTTTGATGTCCGAGCCTATAAATCAGTCTTCTTGGGATATAAACCAGGTCATAAAGGGTTCTTAGTTCTTCATTGTGATTCTCAACTGTTAACAGTTTCTGGCGATGTTATCTTTCATGAAGAAATATTTCCTTTTAAGCAGGATGGGGTGGTTTTCTCTGATAATTTGTTTTCTTCTCACATAATCTCCGATGATGAGCCACAGGTTTCCACTGATGCTGTTTTACTTGTTTATCAACCTACCTCCACGTCTCGTACTGGTAGAGAGTTAAAGCAACCAAGTTGGTTAAGAGATTTTGTTTCCACTGTTCAAGTACAGCCATCTGATGCAATTCCAGGTTTGTTACCTAATTTTTCTCCTCAACACCAGGCCTTCTTGAGTAATATTACTGCTGTATATGAACCCAAGAATTATAAAGAGGCTAGTCAACAACCTGCTTGGGTGGATGCAATGAACCATGAGTTACATGCTCTTGAACAGAATAATACCTGGCTTTTATGTGATTTGTCCCCTAACAAACGTCCTATTACTTCGAAATGGGTATTTAGAATCAAATATAAACAGGATGGTATGTTGATAGATTAAAAGCTAGATTAGTTGCTAAAGGTTTTAATCAGATGCAGGGGCTTGATTACACAGATTCATTTTCTCCTGTGGTAAGACTAGTAACAGTAAGACTTTTCTTAGCTATTGCAGCTGCTAAAACTTGGCCCATTCACTATATTGATATAAATAATGCTTACCTTCATGGCTTTATTGAAGATGAACTCTACATGGTACCACCAGAGGGGTATACAAAGGCTCGACCAGGGCAGGTGTGTAGATTGATTAAGTCTTTATATGGCTTGAAGCAGGCAGGGCGACAGTGGAATAAAGAAATGTCTTCCAAGTTACAGGCTTATGGTTTTATTCGCTCTGCCCATGATCACTGTTTATATACAAAATCAGTGGATGATAATTTCTTGGCTATAATACTATATGTTGATGACTTGCTTATCATAGGTACTTCAGAGGCATTGATTATTGCTACTAAGGAGTATCTACATGCTCAATTTACAATCAAAGACCTAGGAGAAGTAAAATATTTCTTGGGCATTGAAGTTGCTCGATCTCTTACAGGTATTTTGTTATCTCAGACAAAATACATAACAGATTTATTAACAGATACCGAAATGACTATGGCACATGTGGCATATTCTCCTCTGCCTACTGGGTTTCAGCCTCATATCCAGAGTCAGAAACTATCTGATCCTAATTCTTATCGAAGATTGATTGGCCGGTTGTTATACTTGGGTTTTACTCGGCCTGATATTGCTTTTCCAACTCAGTAACTTAGTCAGTTCATGTTAGAACCGATGGATCATCACATGGATGCTGCCTTGCACATTGTTAGATATTTGAAAGGTACCAAACAGTTTGGTTTGTTTTATCCAATTCAAACTGACCTTACTTTGCGTGGATATAGTGATGCAGATTGGGCAGTATGCAAGCAAACCAGAAAATCCATTACTGGTTATTGTCTCACCTTGGGACATGCTTTAATTTCCTGGAAATCCAAGAAACAAGTCACAGTTTCAAGATCTTCTGCAGAAGCTGAGTATCGCAGCCTTGCTACTACAGCTTGTGAACTTAAATGGGTGACCTTTCTGTTAAAGGAATTTCATATTCCTATCTCCTTGCCATTGTCTTTGTACTGTGATAATACTTCAGCCATTTCTATTGCAACAAATCCAATTGCGCATGAGAAGACAAAGCATTTTGATATTGATGTGCACTTCATTCGCAGCTACATTGAAGATGGTTTTCTTGTTACTCCACATTTGTCTACTTCAGTTCAGCCAGCTGATATTTTCACAAAACAGCTTGTCCGAGCTCAATTAATTCCTACATTGTCCAAGCTTGGTGTGGTTCAACTTCAAGCTTGAGGGGGGAATGTTAAGAAACCATATTATACAATTAGTTAATTGTGGTTACTTAACCGGATCACATTAACTTTGGTTAATGATAAAAGGGGTTAATTAACTGTGGTTAATTAGTTGTTAGTTGGTTAGTTTGTTTGTTGTAACTAATTAGAAACTAATTTTCCCTCCTTTACTTTTGTGTATATAAAGAGCCCATTAGCTCTTTACTGTATTGCAATTTTTGTGCAAAATAAATAAAACTTCCGTTCTCTTTACACTATCATTGGTATACATATGGTAATATTTTTTTTGATATTCGCTTGCTAAATTAGCCATATTTTTTACTACTAGATTTGATATTTCTTATAATGATTTTGGCTATTGTTCGATTAAATTTGCAATAATATTTAATAAATAATGTAAATAAGCATATAAATTAAGACATAATATTAAGAATAAAGTGAAATCTCATATAAAAAAATAGAATTTTGAAAAAGAAAATATAAAACATAAATCAATCATCTTAACAACCCAAGCAATTAACATTTAATTGGTCATGATAGACATCTTCAAATGACATATTAAACCAACAAAATAGAGTTTTTTTTTTTTTTTTGGGTAAATTTCAAATATAAACAATATTATTTAGCTCATCTTCAAAATGAGCACAGTCTTTTTCTCTTCAAAAAGATGTCATACGGTTTGTGATGTTATCAAAAGGACTATTAAAATTAAATAATGACATTATACAGGGTATTTTTTTCCATTTTGAACTGAAATTTTTTAAATTGGTTAACAAAAATACAATAAATTTTAGTGAAAAATTTTGAAAATATTTAAGATGCGCAAATATTTTTCTTAATTAAATATGATAATAAATTTAAAAAAGACAAAGTAGAAAATTTCAGAAAAATATTCAATTTTTAATATGAAATTTTTAAAGAATATGGGTAAGCTGTTGGAAACAAAAATACGTTCAGCCACATCATAATTTAAAACAAAAAAAATGTTAATTTTCCTTTTTTTTATAACATCATCAACCACGTGATCTTTTTTTTTTTTTAAAAAAAAACATCATTGTCATTTTAAAAATGAACTAACCCAGGATTCATTTTTCAACTTTATCTTTATTGAAACGAATTCCAGCAGAAGATACTTGTTTGGAAAATATTGTGGTATAGAATTTAATGAGACAACGCAAATGTCATTAGCGTGGCAGATTTTATGGCTAAGATCGAAAACAATACAACATATTCCATATTAAGGTTGCTTGCGCAGATTTCACTTACAAATATACTTTAATTGATGGAAACAAGACATGTAAACATAAACAAATAAACACATTCACCATGTTCATCTTTCATTATTCCTAGTTTTAATATACCAACTTAAATTCACGTAAAACAAAGGCATCTTTCTTTATCATTATTAATATTCCCCACTCTGTATGATTCTTGATTCCTCTACTTCCATTGCCACTTGTTTTATTTTCTTTTTCAATTCCACAATAGGAGGTACAACAAAAAAACTAGCATGAACAATTTATTATTCTTTATATTTTATATATATATATATATATATATATATATATATATATATATATTACACTAATCAGTTTTTTTTTTATTTAATTTTGAAAATAATTACATAACCCCTAGATTTCTTGTCTAAACTCTTTAATCCTTTTGTAAATGTCAATTCAAATTTGATGAAATATAATTCATAATGACAAAATTTCTCTTTTCATATATTATAATTTATAATGATAAAATATAATATTTTTTTCTTTTTATTCTACATAATCATAATGCTCTAATATTAGAATAATTGACCTATAATTTTTTACAGAAATATAAAATTTTTACAGTGTAGCACTTGTTTCTTTATAAAAATGAATGAAAAAATATTCTTAAAATTATAAAATTATGTGTTTAACTATATATATTGTGAACATAATTTTATTTAGAACTATATATACATCGTAAACATAATTATTTTTATCTCTAATGAATATTATAAATAAGATGTTGAAAATTTTATCAAAACTTATAATAATATTCATATTAGTTTAAAGAAATTATATATACAGTAATAAAAAAAATAATAATAGAATTGTATGCTAATGAATAATAAAAGATACCCAAACTCTGTACCTTTTAGTTGGAAAAACATGTTTTTACTGGGTTATAATCAATGTTATCATAACCGTACCGGACATTGAACCGGTGAAACTACTGGTACGTGGTACAACCGGTTCAACCAGTGGTTATACCGGATTATTATTTTTTTGAAAAAAATATTATTTAAAAAATAAAATAAGCTTTTAAATTCATCAAACACAAGTTTCAAATGTTTAATACTCAAAATAACTTCATGAAATATCCTAAAATTTCATCAATTTTAAATTTTAATGATAATTGATTTAAATTTTAAAATTTGGAAAATTTTGGTTTGAAACCGAACCGAACCAGAACTAAACCGAACTAGTTCAGTTCGGTTCAATTCAAACCGAATGCATATTGGCTTGATTTTGGTTTTTATAATTTTCTATGTTTGGTTTGTCATACGTTTCGGTTCGGTTTGATCCGAAACAAACCAAACCGAATCACAAACCAAACATAGAAAATTATAAAACCGGTTTTTATGGGTTCGCCGGTTCACTGGTTTTCACTGGTTGAACGGATCATCTCTGGTTTTTTATTAAACCGCTGATTTTAATCAAACCGATCGGATCTATGACCGATTCTTGGTAAAACCGATCGAAGCGGCCGGATCGGTCCGGTTTTCACAACATTTGTTATAATACTTTTCCATTAAAAAGTAGACATGCATAGGAAATTTCTAGGGGAGAAAAAGTCCAACAATTTAATGTTTTGACAGAAGCTACACTTTACGTCTGTACTTTAATTTTAGTAAATAACTCCTATATTTTATATTTTTATCAAATCTAGCTCCGGACAAAATTTAAAATTAACATTTGATAAACAATTTATTTGCTGTATATTACACTCGACATTGGACATTTGAAAAACAGAATAGTTTGATCTCGTGGTGTGTAATCCACTACTATTAAGCATATATGCTATGATAAAGTGCATCACAACGTTTAAATTAGAAATATCGAATTCGAGTTCTAACCTATACAATAAACATTAATTAGAAGTTGAGCTGCCTAATAGATATCTAACCAATCTCATCTCAATTTATCGGATTTACCCAAAAAAGGTGACAAACCTAAAAAGAAATTGAAGTGCATGAGTCATCTTCAAAAAAAAAAAAAAAAAAAGTATATGCATCCTTTATCCCCTAATTTGATAAATCACTTCAAAGCATTTCTTGATTTAAGAAATCTTAGTTAGAATAGTTGAAAGAAAATTTATTAACTTTCTAATAAGATTAAACAAACTTTTTACCATTGCGTTGCCCAAGATACTTTCCTGTGTAATCATATTGTTTTGTTTACTTTTCAAACTTGTTCAAGACATATTTAGATTTCTTAATTAATTTAACAAATCAAGTTTTTAGTTTATATCCGTGGATATAAAGAAATTTTTAACTTTATATTATATTATTGAAATGATAAATAGATAATTTTTTTCTTTTTTTTTTCATAAGCAAAAGTAATAATCATATAATTTATTAAATTAGTAGATAAATCGGCAATTATAATTATTGATACTTTAATATTTATTATTATTATTATTATTATTTTATAATTCTAAAATATTTTATTTTATTTGAATATGATAATTCAATCGAGATTATCTTGTTTTGTTATGATATATAGGTTATGCTATGTTAAATTTTCATCATGAGAAAATATAATTTGGGGTATATATATATATTTCTAGATTTATCGTTATTTAAAATGTTTATCATAGGCTTGATAATTATCTTCAAAATTTGGCATTGTAAATAAGATCTTTATAAATTTGCACCTGTTTGATTGGATTGATATAACATTCACATTAATAAGTTGTACATAGTATTTAATGTATTTGTACGTGTTACTTGTGTTAAGTATTGAATTCCTTTTTTTTTTTTTTTTTTTTTTTTGTTGAAAAATATATTTGTGCCAATGTCTATGGTGTAGATGGTAGTTTTTATCATGTTATTATCAATGTCTATGAATTTCAGTACTTGCATGTCATTTGCTATTGTCAATCTTTTTATTTTTAAATCATTGTAAATGTCATTAACTCAAAATTGTAATAATGAGATATTGATTTTTGTCATCAATACATATAATTATATTAAAATTAATTATTAATCATTTTTAATATGCAAAGAATTTGTAGTGCATATATAATTAAAGCAAATGTTAAATTTTAAAACTGAATAATAATTTCAGTTCTCTAATAATTGAATATAGAAATTTAATTTAATTTATTATTGTTATTGTCATCATTATAGTGATCAAACATAGAAACTAACAAATTTTATATAATTTTTATTTATTTACCATTTATATTAATTTCACACGAATAACACAAATAACAATTGATTGTATTCCGAAACTCATTACCCTAGCTTCGAATTCTCTTAACCATATTAATGATCTTAAATGTAATTCTATTTTTAAACTTCTTTAGCGAGCCAAGTTCAACTATTCTAATTTAACTCTTCATATTTTTAACATCAAATACAAGTTAATAAGCTCAATTAAAAATTATGTATTCTAATTATTCCATTTCATTTCTTAATTTTTTTAATGTTATTTATAATGTTTCCTACCCAAATTCTCCTATTTGAAATCGAGAATACTATGTTTATGCTTTTTACAGAATGTCAATACTACACTAACTCTAACACCTGAATCTATTAATTAAATTATATAAGTCTTAATTGATTTAACAATAAAGTGTAGGTAACGGAAGGACAATTTGTTGCGAGGTAAATATTTGACCACATAAATATTAAATAGAGTCAATCTCATATGGAATAGAAAATCAAATGACATAATAAAAAAGTTGCACCATTTCATATAATTTTATTTAGCAAAAATATAGTCTCCTTTTATTTTATTGAAAAATTACTTTAATTTCAACACTCCTCCCATTCTCTTTGGGTTCGCTTAATGGTACTGAGAATAAGAATTTTTTTTTCAACTTCTTTTCTTGACTATGCTCTAATATACACATAGTTTAATATGATGGCAAAACACATAATACAACCCAAAAAAAAAAAAAATGTAAATTGAAAAGTACAAAACACTTTTGGGGTCATATAGGCAATGTTTAAAATTAATAAGAAATTCTATTTAACTCTCTTTTGTGAATTTATGATTTTTTGATTAAATTCATAAATTATCATTTTTTATTCATGTTTTCAATTTAAGTTTTACATTATGAACTTTTTAAATTGATTTTTAGTCCATTTTTCTTTTACATTTTGTCAAGTCACTTTTATAAAAGTAAGATATCATCTAAACAAAAATAAAAGAGAAAAAATAAAGAAATTTTAAATTGGCTAAACTAATAAATATATTATTCAATAAAAAGCATGTAATGATAAAAGTAAAATGAATATATCAAGAACAAAATTAGATGAGGAATTAGGCTTGGATTTTACACATATCCATAAAAGAGTTCCTGATACCTTCAAAATAATAACAAAGAAAAAAGTTTCACTTTTTGCAAAATAGAACATTTTACATAAACCGTAACTCTTTTGCAAGATGAAATAAAAAAAAAAAATCCATTATGTAGTTACCTTTAACCTTAGTTCCAATTCTAATAATTGGAAAATAAGTATAAGTAGAGAGCAACACATTAATACTAAATCCATAAAATATTGAAATTCATCCTTATCACTTATGTGAGTGATTATAGAGCTAGAGATTCTCAAAGTATTACGATATTATAGCTTTCTCACGGATGACGCCATATTAAACCACGTTCATTAATCCTCTGTTTTTATCTTCTATGACTTGTCTAATTCTCTCTTCTTCTTTTCAATTTATGTTGTTCACATATGAATGAACCTAATGAAGTATATAGTAGTTAGGGAAAAATGTAACAACAAAATGATAAAATAAGAGCTTACAAAAACTATTTTATACAATGGGGAAAAACATATCTTTATGTAATCTTTTACAAAAACAATTAATTCATTTGTAACTGCAATTCTTTCATTAACTATAATAATAACTATATTATTTATGAGTTATTATTTACAAGTTTATTATGCAATTATGATCATAATTTTAAATTAATGTATTAGTAGTTACAAACTTTTAGCAATGAAAATTTAAGCAAGAAATAAAAAAAAAATTGAGAAAAATTGAGAGAACAGATAAGTAAAATTTCTTCAATTTTAAAAGGGGAGAGAAAATTTCCAAAACCTTGTTTTACTATGTGCTAGCTTTAAACCCACACAATGCAAGGTTTGTTTAGAATTTTATTTAAAAATTAATTTAGTTTTTTTTATTATTTATTATTAAAAATTTTTAATTTCAATAAATCATAGCGAGCCTTTATATATTGAATATTAACGAAAAATTTTATCATGAATATAGAGTCTTTGTTTTATTGATTTTACAAAGTAAAAACTAAAAGATTTCAATTGAAAAAAATTCTTGAGCTTTTAGATTATAATTTTTTATTTAACTTTGCATTTTTAACATGGTGTGATTTTGGTTAATTACAACAAACAACTTGTAAAAAAAAATTTGACATCATGTCTTAGTTTTTTTCACTTTTGGTGTAGCCCGAAATAATTCGTAATAATATTTAGCACCCTAGCAGGTAGACTACATCGCTTAATAACACAAATAAAAAAAAAAATAAGAAATAAAGAGTAAGAGTAGATGATATAGTATGAAGTTTTAATTTATTATGTAGCCCATTATGTTGTTAGAGGTATATGTAATTGTATATAAGTCATGGGCCAATTAGAATATTATGTATATATTATTGGGGCAATTGTAAATATTCCCCAATCCCTTGTAACTATAAATACCTAAATTAATATCAATACAAGTGTGGGTTATCAATTGTATTATGGTATCAGAGCAATTATTCCTAAAGGAATAACCCTAGACAAAACCGAAACCCTTCACCAAGAAAGCAGCCGCCGACCTGCAGCCAAGAGAACAGAAAGCAGCCGCCGACCTCCAGACCTTCAGCAGCTATGTCTTCCGGTGATGACTTCCAGTCCGACTCCACCCTTGGCTCTCTTCCGGCGGTTGACAGCCACTCCTCATCTCTTGCTGTCCCTTTGCCCAGCCTCACCACCCAATTGCCCACCAAACTTACCTCCACCAATTTTCTTTTATGGAAAACTCAATTGCTGCCAATGATTAGAGGTTGTGGCTTGGAAGGACACTTGGATGGGACTGAACCAGCGCCTCCAGCAATATTGACAGACGGCTCCAAAAATCCAGCGTTTATCGCATGGGAAAGAAGGGACCAGCAGGTATTATCTTGGATTGTGAACTCTTTATCTGAATCTCTAGTACATCAGGTTGTTGGGATTAATAAAGCTAGTGTTGCTTGGACTCGTTTGAATGCCGTGTATGCCTCTGGATCACGGGCACAAATTAGAGAATTACGTCATAGATTACATAGTTTGAAACAAGGGAATGATTCAATTGCTGAGTATATGCAAAAGGCGAAGTCTATTTATGATCAATTAATTTCGTTGGGATATGAAGTAAGGGAAGATGATTTTATTGAATTTATTTTGGATGGATTAGATGATGGTTTTCATGATTTTTGTCGTTCTCTAGAGATTAGAATGGATGATATTGGGTATGATGATTTGTATGGATTATTATTGACTGAAGAGAGGAATTTAAATCGTCGTGTGAAGAAAGAAGTGTCGTTACCAGCTGCAAATTATACGGTACGGCAGCAGCAATTTGGCCAAGTTTCCAGCCCCGGTAGAGGGCGTGGTGGGGGCAGAGGTAGAGGCCGTGGTAGGCAGCCCCACCACCAGCATCAGCATCAATTTCAGAACCAGTTTCAGCCGCATTTTGGCTCCTTTTCGGCTCAGTTTCAGCAGCAGTCCCGTGGGGGACAGCAGTGGCAAAATTCCCCATCTTGGCATCAAAATCAAACCACCCAAGCCCCAGTAGATGTTTCCACAGTTGTGTGCCACAATTGCAAAGGTCATGGTCATTATGCTAGGCAGTGCCCGTCCCCAAGACAGACTCCTCCTCCTAACCGTTTCCCACAAGCTAACAACACCACCGTTGGCAATAATTCCTATCGGCCGTGGATCATGGATACGGGTGCTACTCATCATCTGACTTCGGATATGGGGAACCTTGCTCTTCATTCAGACTACTCAGGCCCGGAAGAAGTGGTCTTAGGTAATGGTGCTAAACTTCCTATCTTACATACCGGCCAATCTTTTCTTTCTGTTTCTGATCGTTCCTTGAAATTATCTAATGTCTTACATGTTCCTAGTTCTAACACTAATCTTATTTCTGTTTCTGCCTTAACTAATCAGAATGATGTTTCTGTTGAGTTCTTTAACAATTTCTTTGTGGTGAAGGACCTGAAATCCAAGAAAATAATCTTCAGAGGGCCGAATAGACAGGGGCTTTATACAGTGCCGCATTCTGCAGTTCCTTCAGCACGGGCTCATGCCACTACCTTGTCCACGTGGCATGCACGGTTGGGTCATGCGGCGCTTCCAGTTGTCAAACGTGTCCTTAGTCAGCATTGTCTTTCTGTTTCTAATAATTTGGATAATTTTTGTTGCTCTAGTTGTGCGATTAGTAAAAGTCATAGACTACCTTTTGTTGATTCTACATTTCAGGCCAAGAGGCCACTTGAACTTGTTTGTTCTGATTTATGGGGTCCCTCCCCAATTCAATCTCATGATAATTTTTCTTACTACATTCTATTTTATGATCACTTTAGTAAATTTTGTTGGGTGTATTTTCTGAAGTATAAATCTGAAGCATTGTCTGCTTTCATTAAATTTCGTACACTAGTAGAGAAACAATTCAATTGCTCCATTAAGTCTTTCCAGTCTGATTGGGGAGGTGAATTTCAACCTATTTCTCATTATTTGTCTTCCCACGGTATTATTCATCGGGTCTCCTGTCCCCACACCCCACAACAAAATGGGTGTGCGGAGAGGAAACACCGCCATATAGTGGAAACGGGTCTTGCACTACTTGCGCATGCTAAATTAGACAAAAAATATTGGACCAATGCCTTTGATACTGCTGTTTTTCTTATTAATCGTATGCCTACTCCGTTGCTTAATTTTCTGTCTCCTTATGAATGTCTCATGCATGTTGCCCCTGATTACACTTTTCTGCGTGCTTTTGGTTGTCTGTGCTACCCTTGGTTACGACCTTATAACTCTAACAAACTTGATTTTTGTTCTCGCCCTTGTCTTTTTATTGGTTACAGTCACTTGCATAAAGGGTATCGTTGCCTAGACCCTTCTTCTGGCAAAATTTTTATCTCACGCCATGTGCTTTTTGATGAACAGGTGTTCCCTTATCCGGAGCTCACTCGTATCCATGCATCCCCGGCTTCTTCCTCAGCTGAGTCCGCTACCCCAGCCCTCACGTTTTCTCCGCCGCCCTCAGACTACCCGCAACCGGTACGCCGACCTCAGCCCACACCGGTCACCACCGAACCACCACCCGCCCTACCTAGCCCTCCTACTATGATGCCTACTGTACCCGCACCGCTACCCACCGCCAACCCCACTCCACCGTCCCCTCCACCCTCTCCAAGTCCTTCCCCTCCCACTCCTCCTACAGCCCTTTCCCCACCTCCTTCCCGTCTGTCTCCGGGACTGCCTCTAGTTGTTGACTTATCCACCTTTGCACCTAATGCACAAGTATCAGCTCCAACCCCTGTTTCTCCTCCTCGGCGAATGCTTACTAGATCTTTGACAGGGTCTTCCCGACCTCGAATTTTACACATGCCAGTACAATCACCTGATCCAACTAGCTATACAGAAGCAGTAAAGCATGCTCACTGGCGTCAGGCCATGGCAGATGAGTATAATGCCTTGATTGCTAATGGCACATGGGAATTGGTCCCTGCACCCCCTCAGGCAAATATTATTGGTTGCAAATGGGTCTTCAAAACTAATAGCAAAGCTGATGGGTCTCTTGACAGGTATAAAGCCCGTCTTGTTGCTAAGGGGTATCACCAGCGCCCTGGGATGGATTTTACAGACACTTTTAGCCCTGTTGTGAAGCCTACTACCATTCGGGTTCTATTGTCTTTGGCTGTCTCCTTTTCTTGGGATGTTCTTCACTTGGATGTGTCTAATGCATTCTTGCATGGTGATTTGGAGGAGCGAGTTTTCATGACACAACCACTTGGCTTTGTTGATCCTTCTCGCCCCACTCATGTCTGTTCTTTGAAGAAATCTCTGTATGGGTTGAAACAATCTCCTCGTATGTGGCATAAACGACTGACTACAGCCCTGATTGAGTTTGGCTTTCAGTGTTCTAAGGCCGATGTCTCTCTCTATATGCTTCGCCTGGACAAGGTTCTTATTTTCTGCCTTATTTATGTTGATGATTTACTGCTGTTGGGTAATGATTCTGGGCACCTCTCTCGGTTGGTTACACATCTCCAGACCCAGTTTGCTATCAAAAACTTGGGCCGAGTTCAGTACTTCCTTGGTCTGGAGACACAGTGGCGTGATGGTTCCCTACATGTCACTCAGCACAAGTATATCCAAGATTTATTGAAACGAGCTCAGATGGACAGTTGTAAATCACTCACTACTCCGGCCTCCACTTCTACGTCTTTATCCCTGAAAGGGGGTGATGTGCTGCCCGATGGTTCCTTGTACAGAAGTATAGTTGGGGGCCTCCAGTATCTGACAATCACCCGACCTGATATTGCGTTTGCTGTTCATAAAGTTGCCCAGTTCATGCATTCTCCTACTGATCTACACTGGCAGGCTGTGAAGCGCATCTTAAGGTATCTTCATGCTACTGCTTCTTATGGCCTCCACTTTAAGCCATCGGCTCACTTGGTCCTCCATGGGTTTTCTGATTCTGACTGGGCGGGGGATCCTGATGATAGACGTTCGACCACTGGGTTTGCCATCTTCTTGGGTGATAATCTAGTTTCCTGGATCTCTCGGAAACAACGCACTGTGTCCCGCTCTTCCACAGAAGCTGAGTATCGTGCTCTTGCTGCCACTACGTCTGAATTGTCTTGGTTGGTTATGTTGCTTCGAGACATTGGTCTTCCTTTATCTACCCCGCCGACGGTATGGTGTGATAATCTCAGCGCCACTTATCTGACCGCTAATCCCATTTTTCATTCTCGCACCAAGCACCTGGAGATTGATTTTCACTTTGTACGGGAGCGTGTTGCTAATCGCTCTCTTTTTGTTCGGTATCTTCCCACAGAAGCACAAGTCGCTGATGTTCTTACCAAGGCCTTGCCGAAGGCTCGGTTTCGCTTTCTTCGTGACAAGTTGAGCATCGTTGCCTCCCCATGCTCAACTTGAGGGGGTGTGTTAGAGGTATATGTAATTGTATATAAGTCATGGGCCAATTAGAATATTATGTATATATTATTGGGGCAATTGTAAATATTCCCCAATCCCTTGTAACTATAAATACCTACATTAATATCAATACAAGTGTGGGTTATCAATTGTATTATATGTATCCTTAAAAATGAACATTACACTCATGAATAGTTTTTATTTTTGTAATCGTCATAGATTTGTGGCTGACATTAGTTGATTTTAATAATAGAAAAATTACATATTAAGAATTGAAAAGCAAATTATATGACACATTTTAAAGGCTTGTTAAATTAACCAATATTGACATTTTTTATTTAAATATACGCATAAAATTAAGAAAATAGAGAAACATGAATGAAAAGATTTGAGGCATGCTAAGTAAGAGAGGAAAAAGTTTTACTATATTATATTTTCTCATCAATAGGAAAAAAAAATCAAGGAATTTAAAGAAAAATGTTTTATTAGTATAAGACATGTATAGAAAAATTAGTATTTTTTTAAATCACCAATTTGGACTGATTTAGTATACAAATTATTTTACATATAAAGAATGTTAAACCAATTGAATATATACTTTTACATTTACAAAATCAAGAAAATAAAGATATACAAAGAGAAGACAAACCTTACAAATTATTGATAATATGTGTTCTCTTCACCAACATCTTGAATTTTCGTTAGCGAACTTATAAAATGATAGTGATAATTGATATTAATAAAAATATAAAAATATAATAAGCAACAATTTGCAATCACAACGTAATATATTTTTTTTAGAAAAAAAAATCATTAAAAAAGATTTTAAGATTATAAAATTGATAAAGAAATAATATCAAAATGAGCCAATGTTAAAGAGAGGGAGAGAAATTAGTATAATGCACGAAAGTTTAAATTATCTAACTTACATCATATGGTTGTAAGGAAAAGAAAAATCACTATGGATGAAATGCTTCATGCTTATTTATACATAAAAAGTAACTGAATTTTACATGATTTTATGACTATTATTGTATATTTAATTATTAAATTATTGCATAAATTATTTTTTATAAATGACAATTGATTTTGTAATCCCACGATATAAAAGTTCTCATTAATTATTTTAAATTTTAGTAATCCATAAATTATAATATATCATAAAAAATTGTATATAAATTTGCAAATTATAAGTTTATGACCATTATAATATATTTAATTATTAAAATTATTACATAAATTATCTCTCTTTCTTTATCTTCCAATATAAATTCCCTCATTTATTATTTTAAATTTTCTTAATCCATAAATTATAAAATATCATAAAACCTTCTTTTAAAATATATATATATATATATAGATTACAAAACATTACATTTCAAGGAGATATTATATATTTTATTGATTAAGTTCCATAATAAATGACATGTATATTAGAAAAAAAAAAAAAAACAACTAATTATATATATATAAAATAAAAAATAATTTTCATTGATTTGGGAATGAGAAAATGGAAAAGCGTTGTATCAAATTGCGACGGTGGAGTACAATTAAAGTAGTGGAATAAAAGTGACAGATTATGTCCGAAGTGAAAACAAATTAGCATTTGGCATTCACATTTAGACATGGAAAGTGAATGCAACTAAAAGGAAAAAGGTCCCATTTGCTCTGCATCAAAAAGATGCAGCATATTATTGTCCTGCACAATATCTACAGTCTGTCACGCAGCTACAATTATAGTTTCCGTGTTCAATATGAATACAATCATCTCTCCCTTCAATTACCCAAAATCAACATTTCAACAATCTTCCCTTGAAAATGGTTGATTTTGGTTGAATAAGCTTGACACATTTTAATGAACAAAACACAACCCATTTTTGTTAAGCATATACTCTATACCACACATGCAGTGTCAAAGACCTTCCTTCCCTGATTAAATGAAAGACAATACAGCTATTTCCCTTTTAAGCAAGAAGAAAAAATGGAATTCTAGAATTAAAAAAAGAAAAAAGAAAAAAGCATAATGGCAGAATTTCAACGTTGGAAAAGTGTACTAGTCTTTTACTGCCATTTTGCTACTCTGTTCTAGTCAGATACATCCTAAGGGCTCCACCCCAGTTACAAGTCAAATCCACTCGTCAACAAAGTTAACAAAACAACCAATAATCTCTCAAGTGAAACAGCTACATATTCTTCTTTCTGTCAATAATACAGCTCAAACTTTCGGTGTTGGGCCCACAAAGTAGACATTTCTTTTGGAGCATAACAAAACTGTTGAGGATTTAAAAGTCAATTCTTTACAGTCAAGTAAAAGCTGCTGCTAGTCCTATGCTCCTTCTCTTTTTGCCTTTTCTTCCAAATTCCTAAAGTTCCTCTGCATATCATCTTGCTTTTCACAACTAGTACTGGAAATCTGATTCCTTAAAAGCTACGGCATAAACATCCCTTTTATTACATTTCAGCCCAGTTAGCATAATTTATAGGGTATTTTACTAGTTGGCAAAAAAGAGAATCTTATCATTGAGATAGCGTTATATCTATATACCTAAATTATGCGAAATGATTAAATTCGGTCAAATACTTTATATGAAAAAAAAGAAAAACTAGACCAAATGTTTTCGATTGAAATAGGCCAATGGTTAATTATAATAATCAGGGCCAAATATACCGAACTATAATAAGTCAAGAGGTGAAAGGACGAAATCAGAAGGTCAAGGGCCTAAAAGGGCAATTTGCATATAGAATAGGTGCAAAAATGTCTTTTTGCCTAAAAGTTACTGAACTGTTTGCAAGTAAACAGAACAACATATCCCACAGTTTTTTAAGAACCCAAAACCAAAAAAATTCCTTTCCGATTAGAAGAACTAGTTGTCTGACATTAATTATGAAGCAATTTTACTTGAATTGATGTATGATATCCAGTTTATAATTAAACAACCTTATTAGAAATGCAATACGTAGCAACGAGGAGAGTAACAAACAAACTAATAGCAATTGTAAAGAGTCAGAATATTAGAGCTGAAAAACCTAAATATAAAACAATTTGTGGTTACAAGGAGTTCAGAGGACAAATTGCAGGAATGCTGAACTCAAATTAATTTTACCCAATAAAAGCAATTCAGAGGAAAAGGGTTAAATTTTACCTGTTAGCAGTTCCACTGAACTTGCTGAGATCCTCATATAGTACATTAGGCAAATGAGTGAGCAAATACAAGATGACATAAACTGAAATTCTTGCACAAATGAAAACTTTGAAGGACCCAAACCAAGTTCAATTACCTTGTTAGCAGTTTCACTTAACTTGCTGAGATTCACAGATTAGCACATTAGGCGAATGAGTCAGCAAATACAAGATGACATGCTGAGGCATTTCAATCTTTATCAGGTATGCAATGTAGAGAGATCCTAATAAACAAACACACAAAATCGCTTTGCTTAAACCTTATCCAACTGGCCACTTTGATTAAATAACAGTATTCACTGGAAATTTAAAAAGAAATCGTGACCCAA
The DNA here is from genome assembly GCA_039660915.1 of Euphorbia tirucalli. Lineage (NCBI taxonomy): Eukaryota > Viridiplantae > Streptophyta > Magnoliopsida > Malpighiales > Euphorbiaceae > Euphorbia > Euphorbia tirucalli. Next base: position 43,105,182 of record CM077632.1, on the reverse strand, counting down.
TAACCGCATCTGGATTTTATTAGGCAAAGAAAGCCAAATTATCACGTAATTATTTGGATCACACTGCAGAATCAAAATCCAGAAAAATAACTTGCCTAATTTATACAATCTCTAGAGTTTCTAAACAAGATTGTTCAATATTCTATCAAAAGATTCCAAGTTTCAAACAGGAATCAAGATAAAATGAAAGAGACGTACAACAATCAATTTATTAGAAACACTATGAATTCAAGTGACATATCAGCTAAAGAGTTGAGTTGAGAAATTCATACGAAGGTGGTTTTTGTTAAATACTCGAGGAACGGAAACAATGTTTGTTACAAGAGATGGTGATGGAGAGGATGAATACACATGTAATTGATGTGAGGACAGAAACGAGTAAAAGCGAATCCTAGAGCAATCCTGAATCATGGAAATTATAGATATGTAATAAGTAATGAATAAATGGATTAGTCCCATCCCTTTATTCATCAATGAAATTAGCAATAATATATACTGATACTAAAGTAGGAACAATGACTTGATGCATTAAGAGCAATGACATGGAATTTTACCGCATTAGATTGCATCAAAGAGTTTGTTAAAGGTAATCTATCGCTTCCTAACTACACTTAATAAATAATGAAGATTGAGATATTCAATCAGTTGTTGCAGATAGCAAATACTCTGTGACAATCATATACTCAAATAAGCAACAATTTACTCTGTAGAAAAAATAAAGAAAGATGAGTATTAATTCAACCTCTAACATTCTGCACTGCGTCAAATTCTAAGCCCAACTCTTAAATACTCATATGTCCTCTGTAAATGCTCAAAAGCTCAGGTATTTTTCGCTGATATTTTATCACACAAGTATCTAGAAAACACTGCTCAGTTCTCGCATCGCCATCACAGATGATAAAGCTATGTTTGCCTGGCCAAGCCTTTCAATTGCAAAACCCTCATAACTGAAAACCTTGGGATAATCCTTTTCTCCAAAACTATAACAAGAAATTGCTAGAAAAATAACAATACATGCAGGCTGGTAACCCATCTTGTCCACATGAAAATCCATGATGCTTCCAGTTTTCTTCACTAACACAAACAAATGATAAGGAGATTTTTTGAAGATCAACAAAGTTTCTTCTTCCGACAAACCCCAACTCCTATACACATTATTCTTCTGTTCACATACTTTATACACATTATTCTTCTGTTCACATACTTTTGTGGGAAATCTGAGAAATCACATGAAGCGCTCAAACAAATCATTTATCACAAGGATCCATCCCAAGTTACATTTAGCTTGTTTTTTCACATGTCCACTAAACTTGTTGTGACCATTGCAAACTACATTAGGTGAATAAATCAGTAGTGAGGATATCTTTTGGAGAGGTACTTTGAGCTTTCTCAGTAATGAAATGTTGACAGGTAAACTTTTGTGCATATTGTTGCTATTAAAAACACACCTTCTCAAAATTCTGGAATACTAGATTATCATGTCTAAGTATACTTTTTCAGCATATTATAGGTACAGATGAGATGTTTATGTTGGTTTAGTGGACTTAGTTTAGAGAGGTTATGGTATGATGAGAAGGAAATCAAGAGTATTGTGGTGAATATGTTCTAGAGTTTGCTACAACAAATAAGTTCCTAGAGCCAACTACAAGTAAATATCTAGATATTTTATGGAGATATTTTATAGGGATATTTTATAGAGACATTCTAAACACATCCTAGAGACTTCTAGACATATTCTAGAGACTTATTAACACAAAATATTTAACAATAGCAACAATATCATAATTAAGCATATACTTCAATACTCCTCCTTGATGTTGGTGCTATTCATGACTCCAAGTTTCTCCCTTAATGCTTCAAACTTTCCTTTCTGCAAAGCCTTTGTAAATATATCTGCCAGTTGGTCTTCAGTGCTGCAATGCAACACTTTGATTTGGCTCTCTCTTTCAGCTTCTCGTATGGCATGATACTTGACTTTGATATGCTTTGTTTTTCCATGAAAAACAGGATTCTTGACCATTGCTATCGCTGACTTGTTATCACAAAGAATTTCTATAGGTTTATCCTGCACAAACTTCAAATCCTCCAAGATTTTTCTCATCCAAAGTGCTTGATTTACAGCTGCACAAGCTGCCATATATTCTGCTTCAGCGGTTGATTGTGTTACTGTACTTTTCTTCTTAGAGCTCCAACAAACAACTCCAGAACCAAGTGTAAAACGATATCCAGTAGTACTTTTCATATCTTCAGAAGCACCAGCATGATCGCTATCCGTAAATCCAAGAAGTTTGATAAAAGTGCTCCTCCTATAAAATATGCAATAGTCAATAGTACCACGAACGTACCTCAACACTCTCTTGGCTGCTTCAAAATGGTTTTTGGTTGGAAAATTCATGAATCTGGATAGGACTCCAGTGATATATATTATATCAGGCCTTGTTGCGCATAAGAACAACAATCCTCCAATTAAGCTTCTATACATAGTAGCATCAATAGGACCCGAACCATCTTCTTTCTCAAATTTTTCTCCATGTACTGCTGGTGTGCTCACAGCGTTGTAGTTTGAGAGACCAAACCTTTTCAATATTTCATTAGCGTACTTGCTTTGTGAAATGAAGATCCCTTGTTGACATTGTTGGACTTGCATACCAAGAAAGAAAGTCATCTTTCCCAAATCATTCATTTCAAATACCTCTTTCATCTTGTCTCTGAACTCCTTGACCGAATTAGTGTTGCTGCCAGTCACAAGGATATCATCCACATAAATGGATACAATGAGGATGTCTCGCCCTTCTTCTTTGATATACAAAGTCGCTTCATTGCAGCTTCTTTTAAATTTCAAATCCAACAAGAAATCATTAATTCGTGCATACCAGGCCCTTGGCACTTGCTTCAAACCATACAAGGCCTTCTTCAACAGATAAACTTTGTTGGGAGCCTTTTCATTTGTGAAGCCTTCAGGTTGTGCCACATAAATTTCTTCTTGAAGCACTCCATTAAGAAATGCCGATTTAACATCAAGTTGATATACTCCCCAATTTAGTTGAGCAGAGAGTGCGAGCAAAATTCTTATTGTGTCAAATCTTGCCACAGGTGCGAATGTTTCTGAAAAGTCAATTCCAGCTTGCTGAGCATATCCTTTCACGACCAATCTTGCCTTGTATTTGTTTATGGTTCCATCAGGATTGAGTTTCAATTTAAAGACCCATTTCAAACCAATAACTTGTTTGTCAATGGGTTTATCCACAAGAACCCAAGTTCCATTTTTCTCTATCATCTTTAGCTCCTCCTCCATGGCTGCTTTCCATGCTGGAATTCTCAAGGCTTCTTCTATACTTGCAGGTTCCAATAAAGCCAAATTGCACCTATGATAAATGTCTTCCAACGTTCCAGTGCCTCTGACAGCATAGTCTTCATCGTCTGTGTCAAGCTCAGGTTCTTCATCCTGATCAAGAGCAGCTTTCTCAAGATCTGTTGGTTGTCCATTACTCTTCACATGCTTTCCAAATTCCAGCTGCTTTCTTCATCAATCTTCACACTTCTGCTGACAAATACTTTCTCTGTTGCAGGATTAAAGATTTTATAGCCTTTTGACACGCTGCTATATCCCACTAATATTCCTACATCAGCTCTTTTATCTAACTTATCTCTTTTCACATCAGGCACCAATGAGTAGCAAATACTCCCAAAAACTCGAAGATGAGCTACTGAAGGTTTGACACCAAACCAGGCTTCAAATGGTGTTTTGTCTTCAAGTGCTTTGCTAGGCAATCTATTCTGCAAGTATATTGCAGTATTAGCTGCTTCTGCCCAAAACTTCTTCGGAAGTTCTTTTTCAATCATCAAGCACCTGGCCATATTCATAATTGATCGATTTTTCCTCTCACTCACACCATTTTGTTGAGGAGTGTAAGTGATAGTGAGCTGATGGTGAATTCCTGCTTGTTGAAGAAATTCTTCAAACTGGTGAGATGTGAATTCGGTGCCATTATCAGACCTCAAAGTCTTGATAAGATGAGCACTTTGATTTTCCACCTCTGGTTTGAATCGTTGGAAGCAGGAGAATACTTCTGATTTTTGCTTTAAAAAATAGATCCAGCAATATCTGGTTAAATCATTAATAAACAACAAGAAATATATACTTCCATTAATAGAGGGAGTCCTTAGAGGACCACACACATCTGTGTGCACCAGCTGCAACTTTTCAGTGGCTCTAAAAGCTTGATTGACAGGAAATGGAAATTGAGTTAACTTCCCCATTTGACATGTGCTGCATATAGTTGATTGAGTATGAACGGTGGGCATATTCAAAACCATGTTCTTAGTATGAAGCCTCTCCAAATAAATATAATTTGTGTGCCCAAATCTCTTATGCCAGAGATTTGTCTCATCAGCAACACTGGTGAGGGCTTTAGCTGTCACAAGACTCCATTCTAAAGGAAAACTTCTATTTTGCATTCTAACAGTGAACAACTTAACTCCATTTGGATCAACTACTTCACAACATTTACTTTTAAAAGACAGTGCATAATTCTTGTCTAGTAGCTGACCAACACTCAAGAGATTATGATTTAGTTCAGGCACAAAAAGAACATCAGTGATCAGTTTGTTACCTGATGGAGTGTGTACTGTAACATTTCCTTTCCCATGCACTTCAAGCCATCTTCCATCACCAATCTTCACTTTGGAGCGGTATCCTTTATCAATGGTTTTGAAACACTGAATATCTGAAGTCATATGATTCGTGCAGTCACTGTCAATGAGCCACATGCTAGCATCTTCAGTTGCAGCATAACATTCTTCAACTACTGTTGCAACAAAGGCATCCTCCTCCTTTACTTCAGCCCCTTCTGTGACATGAGCCGATTGTGATGGAGGTTGATTATTTTTATTCTTTGGACATACTTTTTCAAAGTGTCCAAATTGCTTGCAGACCTTGCACTGAATACCTGGTCTGAACCAACAGTAGTTTTCAGTATGATTTGTTTTCTTACAATGAGGACATGGAGGAAGCTTTCCTCTTCTATATTTCCCTCTGAAACTTTGCTGGTCTTTCTTTTCCTTTCTCTTTCTTTCATTAGAATTCTTCTTCCTACTACTTTCTGATTAAGAAGAAGATTTTTGGGATGCAAGGAGCGCCTTCTCTGCTGCTTTCTCTTCCTCTCTAAAAGCCTTTCTTTGCTCTACAGATTGAAGAGCATTCACCAACTCAGTCAAAGTGAGTTGTCCCATGTCCCAGGTATCTTCAAGGGATGAGATTTTTGACTCGAACCTCTCAGGAAGAGTCACCATCACCTTCTCTACAATCCTCTTCTCCGGCAGTTCCTCACCAAGCAACCTAATTTGATTCACAACCTTCATGACTCTATCAATGTATTCTTTCACATTTTCAGTCTCCTTCATCCTCAAGAGCTCAAATTCTTTCCTTAAATTGAAAACCTGCATTTGCCTTGTTTTATCACTTCCTTGAAACTCTGTTTTAAGCTTGTCCCAGACTTGCTTGGCTGATTCACAAGTCATGATCCTTGTGAAAATGGTTTCATCTACAGCAGCATGAAGTATACTCAGAGCTCTGTACTTTCTAGAGACTTTTTCTTCATAAACCTTCAATTGATTCAATGTCGCATCGTCAGGAAGGTTGGGCTCCATCTCTGTTTCTACAGCTTCCCATAGCAGCAAACCCTTGAGGTAAGCTTTCATTTTGACTGCCCAAATATTGTAGTTTTCGCCATTGAAAATGGGAGGTGCTATACTTGAAATTTTGCTTGAGGTTGCCATTGAAGGATCTTGATGAAATGGTTTTGGTGTTTTAGGTTTTGGGTAATCTAGTGTTTAGGTGATTTTGGTTTTTGGGTGTTTTTGTTGTAGGGCTCTGATACCAAATGTTGGTTTAGTGGACTTAGTTTAGAGAGGTTATGGTATGATGAAAAGGAAATCAAGAGTATTGTGGTGAATATGTTCTAGAGTTTGCTACAACAAATAAGTTCCTAGAGCCAACTACGAGTAAATATCTAGATATTTTATGGAGATATTTTATAGGGATATTTTATAGAGACATTCTAGACACATTCTAGAGACTTCTAGACATATTCTAGAGACTTATTAACACAAAATATCTAACTATAGCAACAATATCATAATTAAGCATATACTTCAATAGTTTATGTAAGTTCCGACCCAATAAAGTAGCATTAGAATGTACAATAAATATTATATTAAGCTAATAAAATATGACATTGTCTATTAAAGAGAATAAATAATAGCGATTTTTTTTATTTGTTTTAACTAATATGTATAAATATAGAAATATTGGTACATGTGTATATACTACAAAAACTTTTATTACTTCAATTATATTTGAAAACTAAAAGATATATTTTTTACTTATAACTAACGTTAATTTTATACTTTTATATGCAAAAATAAAGGAAAGGTCTAAAGAGTTTATTGAGAAAAAACTTAAGGACCTCAAAATATATCTATGGACTAACTAATATAAATTATTTAGCGTTGATTATTTTTTCAAAAAGTAATATGACAAATTATCTGAGTTTGACTTTTTTTACTAGCATTTGCACATGTTTCATTTAACATATTAATCCTACAAAACAAAACTTACTTGTTAGATTTTATGTGGTACCAAATGATTATAAACTAGGCCTAATACATCAGGACCCCCCTAAATTTGTCCTAGACATCATCAGTACCCCCTGAACTTTGTGTTTGTCCTGTTAGCCCCCTAAACTTTGAAAAAGTGAACCAATTTGCCCTTTTGCTGCCACATGTCAATCATGTTGGTGTGCCCTAGTCCAAAGGCATTGGTTCTTAATTGTATTGTACATTGTATGCATATATTTTGCATTATACATTGTGTTATATATAAAGGCATTTAATCTATTTATTTGTTTCTTGTGCAATTTAATAAATAAAGTATCCATTGATTATAGCCATACTCATGTTAACTAATGTAGTTCATTTGCTGATGAGACCTTGAGTAGTGTTAAAGCTGTAATCATGAAGTTGTCCCCATTCTGTTCTCATCATGGGAATAAATAGAGCTAAAGACCAGCATATCCTTGACTAGATGACAGTGTCTCACTGACCATTAAACATGGAATGTCAGTCAAGTATATGGGTACATGTTAGGTTACATGGTATTTGTAAATACCCGATTTTGTCCGGGTTAATTTATCATCCTTTTAATAATTTTACTATGCATTAATTTGTTAATTTATCTATTAACATTATTCTAGTATATCTTTAGCCTTTGAGGTTTCAGCCATTATAAAATTAAATTACTATTGAAATGCTCAAAATAAAGGCATATAAGAGAAATTAAATAGTCTTTTATTAAAATAGATTTCTTTCTCATTATAGTATAAAAGTAATAATAATGAAAAATTCAAAATTTGCTGGAATTCTGTACAACAGCAGGAGTAATGCAAAAAGTAGCCAAAAAAAAAAAAAAAACTGCTGGAGGTATGGGTTTCACTTGTACAACAAGTTTGAGAAAGGAACTATAATTCCTTTCCTTTAGTTTTAGACTAAATGGGATAAACAAATCCCAGCTGAAACTATTATAGTTTATACAGTAGCATTTTTGCCTATAAAAGGGCAGTCCCACATAAGAAAAAGACAGAGCGGAGGGGACAACAAGCACAACATAGAAAATTGCTGGGCAGAAACAAATATAGAAATTTTGCTCTTTTCTTCTCCTTTTTAATGAGAAGGACTAGGTTCTGGTTCTTCTAACCAAAAAACTTCTATCTTCCCATTTCCTCTTGCTGTCTAGGTTTTCTTTGGACTCCATTTCACCTACCTAAAAAAACCACCAAACATCAGAAAGAGAAACATAAGCAAAACTTGTTCAACCTCTTCAATAAGTGGAGGCAAAGAAGCTTGACGATAAGGCCATAAGTAACAAATTTAAACAGCAATATGTGCATATTTCTTCCATTTTTCCTTGCTTAAGATAAAAGTAGTGTGTCTTATGTGATACAGATTCATCAAATATTGTGTAGAGACATGTTATGTCTATACCAAATATTGATGTCTATTTAGTTAATTTATCTATTGTGCTTTAGTGCATTTAACTTTTTATTTCTTCCTCTTTGATGCTTACTTGTTTTTCCCTTCGATTTTATATGATTACTCAAGGATGCTACTAATCCTAGTCTAAATAAATAGTTAAAGCCCATTATTTTTCAAAATCACAAATCTACACAAGCCGTACATCTACCATATCACCAAAGCACATACACAAATCACCATTAGCATAAATCTGCAATTTTGCATTTTTGATAAACCAACACCCATTTTGAGCCAAGACTTTTGAACCCAGTTTCATTCTGTTTTCAACAACAGAAACTTCAGCCAAATAAGCATGTAAACATCATTTCAATCCAACCATATACACACATAAGCATTTCACAACATTAATCTAATTTTTACACACATGCATTTGAAACTCTTTACATTATGTGAAGCCGAGAGTTTAGAAACTTAGCTAGAATAATCCTCGTCGAAACCAAATGGAGCCTTGTAGTCTTTAATCCTGCAAAGAGTAAACCTAGATCAGAAATTAAGCAAAATATGAAAATAAAGAAAAAAGTTAAATAAAATAAAGAAACAAAAGGGGTGATATCCACGTTTGGTAAAGATCTGTGAATACGAGCAGCAGGTGTGCGATAATGGTAGCAATACCGGTGGCATGCAGCGATTCCGGTAAACTCCCCGACGGGTAAAATAAGCTCACCTTTTGATTTTCAAACTTGAAACAAAAAAAGTTAGGATAGATACTGTAAGCGCCGGAATTTTCCGTTCTTAAAAAAAATCGCTGGTGTCACACAACTATAACTTACAGTCATGCGACTGTAATTTAAAAATTATAGTCGTACGACTGTACGATCGGAGCATGTGCAGAACACCATACCCATGACATAAGAAAAGGAAAGGGAAAAGATGGGCAATTAATGCCCGGTTTTTGGTGAAGAAAGAGGAGAAAATAAGAGAGGAGAGAAGGGAGAAGAGTGGGATTGGACACTTGATTTCTGGTGCTTAAAGAGAGAGAATTTAGAGAGAGAAAAGAGAGAAAAAGGCAAGGAAAAGAAAACATAAAACTTCAAGCTCTTTTCCTCTTCTTTTTCTTTTGATTCTCAAGTGTTAGGATTAAAATTTATTAGAAATCAATAGGTTAATAATCTGACACTTTAAATTCAATTAAATTTCGGACTAAAATCATCAGAATCCCTAACATTTGGAGATTTTTTGGACCAAACTTCCAACTTCAATTCAAGGAGAAAAGAGCGAATTTGAGTGGATTGGTGTGACGCCAGGGGTCATTCCTACGGTGGATAAGCGCAAAAAAGGTGAACATTCTTCATTCCCTCTATTTCTCATGCTTTCTGGGTGAATTGGTGTGTTTTTGTGCATTTTTATTTATTTCCTGCGTTTTTTGTTTTTGGAAATTAAGAACAATCGTGCGACTGTTCTTGAGTTGAAGAACAGTTGTACGACTGTAAATACAGTCGTACGAGTATTATTGGTTTCCAGATTATTTTCTTTCAGCTTTATTTTGAATAAATTTTGGTGAAATCCTGAAGTTGGAACGATTTACAGTCGCACGACGATAATTACAGTTGTACAACCGTAGTTACGGTCGCACGACTGTAATGCTCGTCCAAGAGCAGAATTTCCAGAATAATCCCTAAAAATTTCTAAAAATCCCTAAAAATTCAGAAAATTAGAAAACCACCAAAAATGAATTTTGTTATGTGCATTCACAACCTTAGATTTAATTTTCAATGCATTTGCATTTAAAAAAATACCACGACGGAGACCCGATTCTCCTGAAAACCGACCCACCTCACATGCTAAAATTAAATTAAACGGAAAATAAATTGTTTTCAAAATGATTTTCTCACAAAACCAAAATACAGGGATGTTTCAAAATGTTTTTCCTGGTCTAATCGGGTTGGCTAGCCGAGCCGACCCGGTTATCCCCTTAAATGCATGCCCCCGAATCCTAATTTCCCAATTTTGTCATGTTTGAGTCTTATTTATGGTGTGCCATAAACTGTGCTAACCCTCTTTTTTGCAGCCTTTTTATTTTTATTTTGGATGTATTTAATAGATTTATCCGTGTATTCTAGGCGATTGTATTTTTATAGATAAATCATGTATTTTAGGCGTTTGTAAAGTGAGGATGAGAGTTTTTATTTTCATTCGATTGGGTTGTAAGCTACTTAAATATTTACTGCTTTACTTTTATTTTGTATTATCTGTGTATGTGCGCTGTATGTTTAACTTAATGTAATAAAATTGACTTTAGAATTATGAAATACCGTCTATGAACATTGGCCCTTTTTATTTTAATTAAACACGAAATAAGGGACTTGTCCGGACCTAGATCTCTGGATAGTGTAGCGGCCATTCGTCGAGTTCAGGTACAATATAAATTTCCCGGTTGAGCTGAGCCGGGTGGCGACTTCTACAATATTCATCGAGACTTAGGTCTCGGTTCTTTTAAGAATTAATTCCATTTTTTCCAAAACCATTTTTTCCATAATAAAAAACTCCACGCGAGGGAGGGATTCGCTCGAAATCGAGGCGCCCCTTCCAAAAGAGAGTCCGCGTTCCGTCGAAAACATCGTCCGCTCACAGTGGCGACTCCGCTAGGGATTCTTACAAGAAGTTTTCTTAAAAACATAAAAGAATTTGACAAGCCCTGAAAAGTGTCTAATTAAAATAAGGTGGATGATTCTTGTTTGGTATTTCATTTTGCATTTTTAGTTAGACATGCTTGCATTAGGTTAAGTATCCCATTTTAGCCCGGTGAATTGTTGAAGTGTCGCCTAAGTTCCTCTTGGTCTTGGGGGCACGGATACGAAACACCACCCATAGCCTTGTACGAACCCCTTCGTTCGGACCCTTGAGTAGGGAGAAGTGAGGAGTATATCTTGCTATGGGAGCCTTGATGTTATCCCGGCTTGGACCGAACTCATATAGGCAGCTTTAGTTGGATTCCCTTAGGATACCAAAATAAATCGTGTGAATAATATAAATCGCGCCTTCATCATCCCTGGTTGGTGATCGAAGTGAACCCCACCTAGGACTCGGTTAGAATTTTTTAGACTGACCATGCTTGGAGGAATAAGGTTAGAAGAATTCATTTTGTGTGCTACATGTTTCTCGCCATCCTGTGACGCATCACCATCGCTATCTGCACATGCATGACATACCATAATCGACATTTTCCATACATATGACATACCATACATTAAACATTTGCGTGATAATTAACCCACATTTTTATACAGCCATGTGAATTTTTTTTTTTGTGTGTGAAAACATTAAATCATCCGTTTGTCATTCATACTAATAATTTCTTTTTCAGCCATGACATTATATTTGTGTGATTGACATTTTATTTTCACATAGCATACATAACATCATTATGTATGTCATGCATCCTAACCCACGTTTTTGTGCAGTCATTTGCATTTTGTGTGTCATAAGCATTCATGACATATTATTTAAATTTAAATTAAATTAAGGACAATCCAAAGGACACCCACCATGATCATTTCATGTCATAACATATCGGGTATCCCAAAATACTCGTGTTTTACCAATGCGTCGGATTGCATTCGGCCATTTCACCAAATCATTTCATTCAAAAGAGACCATAATGGTCCTAGGTATACTTCCGTGTGACAATCCACACGATGCATTTCATGACATCATACCCATTCATCACAAATATCACTATGATCCACATCGGGGTACTTCATGACATTACTACATTATTCAAGGCACTCCCTGAGTGCCGGGTTAGTACACATGTAGGGGCATTTCATAACATCCCAAATCATGAAAGGTGTTCCCCGAATGCCGAGCCTCTGTCCGTGTCCCTACCACGAGTGACTTTCTCATAACATCATTTCATATCATACGCTCAAAAGCATCAGAACTATGTCTAAGGGACGGTCCCATGTGACCATTTCATATCATCTTATAGACCTTTAAAGCGTCAAAACTCTGTCCGTATGTCGGCACACATGCGACCATTTCACTAATACACTTGGTGCCCCAAAGGCGCCGAACCTTTGTGCATGTGGCGGTCCACACGTGACATTTTTGCATAAGCATTGGGTGTTCTTGGAATGTCCCAAGAAGAAGAAAAAAAATAAAAAGAGACCATTCATACCATCATTTCATACATAATCTCACTCCATTCATTCATCATAAGCACTCTTAATGCCTTACTCTTCATATCACACCATGCCAATCGTTCATGTCCCTAGTACCTCCCTTATGATGCCTAGCAGAACATACTGGAGCGTCCTAGAACTAGATCTCAGGTTTCGAAAGCCGTTGGGGAACAAAAAACAGTCAAAAAGGACAATGATTTAGAATCTGGGGAAGAAGTTGAAATGGCAAACCCAACACCAAGCCTAGCTGATACTCTAAAGGATTTCTTCAGATCACAAGACTTTCGTGATATGTTGAAGGAAGAAATGCAGGCAGTAGTAAGAGAAGCTGGTGAGATCGGTGGTAGTGGAGCCGGAAAAGAAAAGGAAGCCGAGTCATCCCAACAGGGTGGTAACACTTCAGCCAGTCTTAAGAAGCTACAAGAAATAGAGGCAGCCATGGAGTAGAGAATGAAGGTAAAATGTTCTGAGCTGGATGAGGTAGTGGCCCAGTTGAAGAAAGGGGCCAATGTCAGTGCAGAATCCAAGAAAGAGGTGAACGTTGATGCCATGATCAGTAGGGGCATCGAGACTTTTCCCATCAGCTTCCAAGTGCCAAAAGTTCCCTCTTATAAAGGAATGGGCTCGCCAGAGGCCCATGTGAACCTGTATACCCAAGTTATGCTGACGGCGGGCGCCACAAAGCAGCAATTGATTAATATTTTCCCCACCACACTAGAGGGAGGAGCACTAGGCTGGTACAATTCTCTGACGGAGGAGGAGCAGTCAGATTGGGAGATTTTTTCAGTAGCTTTCATTAAGTATTACAGCTTCAACACCAAAATTCAGGTGAAGTTGTACAACTTGGAGCTGATTAAGCAGAAACCCAACGAGCCTTTCGACAAGTACTGCCAGCGGTGGATGAATAAAATGATCCTTTTGAAGAACCAACCAGATGAAGATGAGCTTATACAAAAGTTAATTGATGGCAGTAAGGACATCTTCAAAAACAATATGAAATTCCATCCTTTCAACGAGCTTAGTGAGGTCTATAGTATGGTGATGAAAATCGAACGTGATGAAGAAGAAAAGGCGGCTAGTCATAAGGGTGGTAGAAGCTCGGGGTATAGTTCTGGATATAGATCAACTGCTGCAGCTGGGTTTGGTAGCGGTTCTTGCTCAAGTTTTGGGACTTCAGAAGTGAAGCAAGTAGAAGTTGCTACAGTGACCCAACAGCAAGGCAATCAGGGTAGGAATCCAGGAGGTCAGGGCATATCGCCTTGGACTCTTCCATTGGTGAAGATATTTGCCAAATGCAGAAACGGTGGGTTGCTACAATCGCTGAGGCCATTTGAAAAGCCTTCTGCAGCAGATAAAGACAATTTCTGCACGTACCATGTTGTTGCTGGCCATCAAACTAACAATTGTTACAAGCTGAGAGATGCCATTCAGAAGTTGATAGATGAAGGGAAGCTGCAAGAGCCAGCCAAGCCCAGTACGAAGACCAACCCGCTACCAACATTTGAGAAGCGGGTCAACATGGTAAATTCAGGACTGCAGCTAATTTTATCTTTGCCCAATTCCTTTAAGAAAATCCTGCGATTCAGGCTGTGGTAGTTGGTGATGCTGAAGTAGAGTCAGAATGTGAGAAGAAGGAGGAACAGAAGGAAATCAAGCCAATAAGCTTGAATGATTTTGATTCTGAAGATGAGTATGAAGATTTTGGCGGAGAGGAGATGGGTAAGCCTCTAGCCATTGAGAAGCTGAATGTTCAGGAGGTCCAGCATGTGACCCGAAGTGGTAGGGTGTACCAGCCGGCAGATCAAGTGAAGGACAAAGCCCCCATGAATAGGTCGGGTAGTTCATCAGCACCAGAGGGGGTTGAGAAAGAGGACCTAGTCATTTCCCAGTTAAAGAAGACTCCTGCACAAGCTAGCTTATGGCACTTGCTTCTGACCTCTAAGGAGCATAGGGCTGCTTTAGTGAAGAAACTGTCAGAGATTGAAGTCTCCCCTATAGCTTCACTAGAGGCTATGTGCTGTTTGTTGGATAAAATTCATTCTAAGGCCCCTGATATCATTTTCTCGGAGAAAGATCTACCTGGTGAAGGAAAGGCTCACAACAAGGCTCTTTACATTAGAGCCTATGTGATGGATAAGGTGATGCCGTGTGTTATGGTGGACGACTGCTTGGCATTGAATATATGCCCACTGAAAATGCTGCCATTTCTGGGTTTGAATGAAGATGTGCTAAAGAAGTCCTCAACAGTAATCCGGGCATACGATGACTCCAAGAGAATAGTGATAGGGACCTTTGAAACTGAAGTAGAGGTTGGGCCCATCAAATCCGTAGTTGTTTTTACAATGATAGATATTCTGATCACCTTCTCTCTACTGCTAGGAAGGCCATGGTTCCACCCTCTATGAGGTGTCCCTTCCACATTGCATCAGAAAATCAAGTTCTCGATAAAAGGCAAGATAGTGACTATTGAGGCAGATGCCCAATCGATGATAGCTGTTGTGAATGAAGGAGTGGTCCTTTTTGGTGGATTCCAAGTCACCGTGATGAAGGAAGAAGAGGCAACGGACGCTCCAATGGTCCTTTATGAAAATTATATGCCGGAGTGGCTTTCCCGGTATTTGTACAAGCAGAATTTTATCCCAGGCATGGGACTTGGGATCAACTTGCAAGGGGTACCAGAGTTTAAGATCGACTCGGGGAAGCTAAAACAGTTCGGCCTTGGCTATACAGAGGAGACATCTGAGCAGAAGAACCTGAAAAGAGGCAAGAATGGCAAGGTTATAATGAAGCCATTCCTGAAAGCGGGAGAAGGGTTATACAAGGGCCAGGCTGAACCAATAAGGGTTGGAAATGTTGAATATCCTGGCTTTGAAATTTTTGCTGATGTTGTTGATTTTGAGAAAAGCCAGGAGGAACCAGTGGCCCCAGTGGTGATAGAAAAGGTAGCTGTTGAATCTGATGTTCTGCAAGGCGAGCTGTCCAAAGAGATAGCGGAAGCAGTAGATGTGGCCGAGGAGAAAGATAAAGAAGAACCCTGTAATGAAGTTGCAGAGGTAATCTCAAGTGCATTGACTGCCACCTTAAGTAAGGCATTTGGGAAGTCCAAAGAAAGGTTTGGTGAAGAGCTGATGGCCAAGGTGAACCTGGACTCTGTGGTTGTCGAGATAGCCAAGATTATGGAAAAAGCTAAGGCGCAGGTGACTAAGAAAGAAACCGAAGAAGCTGCAGTCCCGGATAGTGCTCTGAAGATGAAGATAGAAGCTAAAGAAGAACAAGGCCCTCCGCCTGTGGAGGATGAAAATGATTTTGTTGTATCTATTTCTTCCATTTTCAGTGTAAATGATGTATTATATGACAAGTTCAATGCAATGAAATCTCAGTTTGCTTACTTGTGTGATGTTTATCCTGATAATTTTGTGCATGCATTTAAATCACCATCAAGCATATTTAGCATACATGGCACTGCATTGCATGAAATCAACATAAGTACAGATGAAAATCCTAAAATGGTATTCATTTCACGCGAGCTAAAATCTGAGGAAGAGAAAGAATTAATAAGAATACTTCAAAAATATGTTAAAGCTTTTGCTTGGTCATATGAAGACATGCCGGGTGTAGACACAGAGATAGCAGTGCACAAGATCCCGACGGACCCTAGGTTCAGGCCAGTAAAGCAGAAGCTGAGAAGACTGAGGCCAGAGTGGGCTACATTGGTGAAAGAGGAAGTGGCTAAGCAGATAGACACCAAGTTTCTTGAAGTGGTAGAATACACAGAATGGCTGGCTAATATCGTTCCAGTACCCAAGAAGGATGAAGGGTCCGAGTATGTGTTGACTACCGGGATTTGAATACGGCATGCCCAAAGGATAATTTCCCACTGCCTCACATTGATGACCTGGTCGATAGTGCAGCGAAAGCAACAATGTATTCCTTTATAGATGGCTTTTTAGGGTACAACCAGATCCTGATGGATGTGATCGACAAGGTGAAGACATCGTTCATCATAGAGTGGGGTACCTTCTGCTACAGAGTAATGCCCTTCGGGTTAAAGAATGCTTGAGCCACTTATCAAAGGGCTATTACAACTCTGTTGCATGATATGATCCACAAAGAAGTCGAAGTGTATGTCGAAGATATGCTTGTCAAGTCAACAACCCGGGAGGAACATCTTGTTATCCTGGATAGATTTCTTACACGCATTGGAGAGTACAACTTGCGACTTAACCCCAAGAAGTACGTATTCGGGGTCATATTAGTGAAACTGTTGAGCCATGTAGCTAGCCAGAGGGGAATAGAAATAGGCCCAGACAAAATCAAAGCCATCCAAGATATGCCAGCCCCAAAAATGGAAAAAGAAGTCCGATCATTCCTGGGTTCCTTGCAATATGTCAGCCGCTTCATTGTACAGTTGACTTCCACTTGCGAGCCGATTTTCAAGTTACTAAGGAAAGATTAGCCGATTGTGTGGGATGACAGATGTCAGCTAGCATTCGAGAAGATCAAAGCTTATCTGGTAAAGCCACAAATCTTGAGTCCACCAATTCCAGGGAAGCCTCTGATTTTGTACCTGGCGATCGAAGAATCTTCCATAGGGGCAATGTTGGCACAAGAGCAAGATGGCTAGAAGGAATACTCCATCTACTACCTCAGCAAGAAATTGCTGGAGTATGAAACCAAGTACACACTAGTGGAAAAGACATGTGTGGCAATGATCTGGCTGACCAAGAAGCTGCGCCACTACTTCCAGTCCTACAAAATACAAGCCGCGGCTAAGGTGGACCCAATGAAGTATCTTTATGAAGCACCGGTTTTGGTCGGGAAGTTATCTAAGTGGTTATTACTTTTATCTAAATTTGACATCGAGTACATCACCAAGAAGACCATAAAGGGGCGAGCTGTAGCAGAATTTCTAGCAAATCAACCTCTGGAATCAGATTACACTGAGAATTTGGAGTTCCCAGATGAACAGTTAGCCATGGTTGAAGTAAAAAGATGGGTTATGTGCTTCAATGGTGCAGTGAATAGAAAGGGTGCTGGAATCGGGGTGCTGATAGCAACGCCGGACGGTGAAATCATTCCCTTATCAAAAAGGTTGAATTTTCCCATAACAAATAATGGAGCAGAGTATGAGGCATGCCTGTTTGGGATGGAAGCTCTACTGACATCAGGGGCAAATGATGTCTTAATCGTCGGAGATTCACTTCTAGTGACCAGGCAAGCTCAGGGTGAATGGGACCTGAAAGAAGAAGCTTTACAGCCTTACTTGGAGCTGCTACAGTTCAGGAAAGAATTATTCGGCCAATGTGAATTCATACATGTCCCCAGGGATGAAAATAAAATGGCTGATGCACTAGCGACTCTATCCTCTATGTGGAAAAATCCAGAAGAAACTCAAATCCAGCCACTGGTTGTAGCTACTTCCAGGCATCCTTGCTTTGAAGTGCACCAAGTAATGGAGTTAATAGCCGAAGAAAAGCCATGGTTCTTCGATATCTACCGGTATGTTAAGGAAGGAAAGTATCCAGAGGAAGCTAGTGCTGCTGATAAACTATCATTAAGAAAACTGACTAGTCAGTTCAGAATCTTCAAAGGCTAGTTGTATAAAAGAACAACACACAGAGTTCTTTTAAGGTGCCTGACAGAACAAGAAGCAGAAGAAGTGATGCAGCAGGTACATGCAGGCGCTTGCGGGCCACATATGAATGGACTAGCTATGGCCAGGAAGATAATGAGACAGGGGTACTTTTGGATGACTATGTAGGCAGATTGTATAAGAAAAGTGAAGAGATGTCACGAGTGTCAGATCTATACGGACGTCAGTCATCGTCCACCACTTGAACTGTAGAATCTGGCATCTCCTTGGCCGTTTTCAGCATGGGGGATAGATATGATCGGTGACATTCATCCAGCTGCATCTAATGGGCATAGATTTATAGTCGTGGCAGTTAATTACTTCTCAAAATGGGTGGAGGTAGAATCCTTTGCTAATGTAACAGCTAAGCAAATGGTCAAGTTTATCCAGAAGAATATCTTTACCCGGTACGAGATTCCCCATCACATAATGACTGACAATGGGGTGCGGTTTCAAGGGGCAACAGCTGAGCTGCTTGCAGAACATGACATTGAGCATCATAAGTCTTCTCCATACAGACCGCAAGCTAATGGTGCGGTTGAAGCAGCTAATAAGGCGATAAAGAAGATCTTATCAAAGATGGTAACTAACTACAGAGATTGAGCTGACAAATTGCCATATGCTCTTTTGGGTTATAGAACCAGTGTCTGAACGCCAATAGGGGAAACTCCCTATGCCTTGGTCTACGGTATGGAAGCAGTGTTGCCAGTGGAAATAGAGCTCAAGTCACTCAGAGTCGCCCTGGAAGCTCAATTGCCAGAGACTAAGTGGGTTCAAGCAAGATACAAACAGTTGGCAGCGCTAAATGAAAAGCAGTTGAAAGCACTGGATCACCTACAAATGTTCCAGCGCAGAATGGACAGATCTTATAACCGAAATGTGAAGTACTCCAAATGGCAGTTGAAAGCAGGAGACTAAGTGCTAAAGCAGTGAAGGCCTTCAAATGTTGATGTTCGAGGAAAATTCAGACCTAATTGAGAAGGGCCCTATGTGGTGAAGAAGGTGTTATCGAAAGGTGGTGTCAGCATCATGGACATGGATGGGAATGAGTTCACCAACCCTATCAATCAAGACCAGTTAAAGCTTTATCATGTGTAAAAAAAAAAAGAAAAAAAAAGAAAAGTCTGCTAGGCTGAAAACTCTAAAAGAGCAGCCTAGGCAAAAATTAAGACAGGAGAGAAAATGATCAGTCGGAAAATCTGAAAAGGACGATTGGTGACGGATTCTGGCTCGGTGTGGAATATGTACCATTTGGGAACCAATCATTTCAAATTTACTCATTTTGTTTTCATCAATAAAGTGAAATGTTTCTTTAAATATGTTTGCATGGTTATGATAAATGCACAAACAAAGTTATCTTGCCTAAACATCCATTTAAAGAAAGCGCTTTGCATTCAACTAGTTAAATTCATCGCGTTATTTAAATGAAAATGCACTAAATACATGCAATTTGAAATCTTTTATTGTCCTCCAAAGTCCAATTCATCTTCCTAAAAGAGCAACAGGGATTATCCAAGAACTTAACTGGCGAGAAGATCAACCTTATGCAAAATCATCTCTCTTACCATTAATGGCTTCTAACAAGAAATGGGAACACACTGTCCCTCCAAGTAGCACATCAGCACCAGAAATACGGTGGGACAAGTGGTCACGGTGCCATTTTAATCGATTCTTCTTAAAAAAAAGAGAGCTCGCTGAGGTGAAAACCGAAAAGGCGCCTCAGGCAAAAGTTAGAGCACCTCGCTGGGCTGAAAACCCATATTGGGCAACCCAGGCAAAATTTAGAGCACCTACAGGTTCATAAACTCCTTAGGGGCAAGAAGTTAGAATTCCCCCAACAATTCCCCGCAGCAGTCTTTACATTATTCTCCAACAGGATTCTCCACACTATTCCCCAGCAGAATCTCCATAAAAAGTATTACAATCATTTCCCTAGCAGTGCCATAATCCCCAGCGGTCGTCTCACTACTCCGACAACCATTATACAAAGAAAACAAAGTTAGCCACGGGCATAACATAACTCTCCCCAGCAGAAAGAGAAAATATCAAATAGCGGGAAGTGCATACATGTGCATATACATCATTATGCATGCATAGATAGCGTACACGAACCATTCATCCCCAGCTAGTCTTCATTCTTGATCGAAAGGGCAAAAATTTTTGTTCAAAATCTCTCGATCAAGGAATGAAGACTTACCATTTCAAATGTAGGAATTCATCATCCTCAGTCCCATATCTCTAACAGATCCGCCTTGGGTAATGTAAACCCAATATCGACCTAGATCGGCTTCATCTCAGTTCCCCAGTAGATCCACCTCGGGTAATGTAAGCCTGGTATCGGGCCAGATCGGCTTCATCTTCAAATCTCCAGTAGATCTGCCTCGGGTAATGTAAGCCTGGTATCGGCCCAGATCAGCTTCATCTCAGTTCCCTAGCAGATCCACCTCGGGTAATGTAAACTCGATATCGGCCCAGATCGGCTTCATCTCAGTTCCCCAGCAGATCCGCCTTGGGTAATGTAAACCCGGTATCGGCCCAGATCGATTTCAATCTCAAGTTCTCCAGCAGATCCGCCTCGAGTAATATAAACTCGGTATCGGCCCAGATCAGCTCCATCTTCAAATCCCCAACAAACTTCGCCTCGGGTAACCTAGACCCGGTATCGGCTAATTTCATCATCAGCTTCGCCTCGGGTAACCTAGACCCGGTATTGGCTAATTTCATCATCAGCTTCACCTTAGGTAACCTAGACCCGGTATCGGCTTATTTCATCTCCAGCATTGCCTCGGGTAACATAGACCCGGTATCAGCTTATTTCACCTTCCTTTGCCTCTGGTAACTTAGACCCGGTATTGGCCAATCTGCAATCCACCTTCCTTTGCCTCGGGTAACTTAGACCCGGTATCGGCCAATCCGCAACCTATCTTCCTTTACCTCGGCTAACCTAGACTCGGTATCGGCTTATTTCTTCCCTAACTTCACCTCGAGTAACCTAGACCCGGTATCGGCTTATTTCAGCAGTGGGTTCTTTCTTGTGTTTGTGGCGCTTTGAGTCGCGTTCTCAAATTCACATCAACTATTCCAGACCAAGATCGGGTGATGAATTAGATCATGTGAGGGGCAGCTGTAAGCACTGAAATTTTCCTTTCTTAAAAAAAATCGCTGGTGTCACACGACTATAACTTACAGTCGTGCGACTGTAATTTAAAAATTTTAGTCGTAAGACTGTATGATCGGAGCAGGTGCAGAACACCATACCCATGACATAAGAAAAGGAAAAGGAAAAGATGGGCAATTAATGCCCGATTTTTGGTAAAGAAAGAGGAGAAAATAAAAGAGGAGAGAAGAGAGAAGAGTGGGATTGGACACTTGATTTCTGGTGCTTAGAGAGAGAGAATTTAGAGAGAGAAAAGAGAGAAAAAGGCAAGGAAAAGAAAACATAAAACATAAAACTTCAAGCTCTTTTCCTCTTCTTTTTCTTTTGATTCTCAAGTATTAGGATTAAAATCTATTAGAAAACAATAGGTTAATAATCTGACACTTTAAATTCAATTAAATTTCAGACTAAAATCATCAGAATCCCTAACATTTGGAGATTTTTTAGACCAAACTTCCCAACTTCAATTCAAGGAGAAAAGAGCAAATTTGAGTGGATTGGTATGATGCCAAGGGTCATTCCTACCATGGATAAGCGCCAAAAAGGTGGACATTCTTCATTCCCTCTATTTCTCATGCTTTCTGCGTGAATTGGTGCGTTTTTGTGCATTTTTATTTATTTCCTGTGTTTTCTGTTTCTGGAAATTAAGAACAGTCGTGCGACTGTTCTTGAGTTGAAGAACAGTCGTACGACTATAAATACAGTCGTACGAGTGTTCTTGGTTTCCAGATTGTTTTCTTTCAGTTTTATTTTGAATAAATTTTGGTGAAATCCTGAAGTTGGAACGATTTACAGTTGCACGACTATAATTACAGTCATACGACCGTAGTTACGGTCGCACGACTGTAATGCTCGTCCAAGAGCAGAATTTCCAGAATAATCCCTAAAAATTTCTAAAAATCCCTAAAAATTCTGAAAATTAGAAAACCACAAAAAATGAGTTTTGTTATGTGCATTCACAACCTTAGATTTAATTTTCAATGCATTTGCATTTAGAACAATGCCACGACGGAGACCCGATTCTTCTGAAAAACCGACCCACCTCACATGCTAAAATTAAATTAAACCGAAAAATAAATTGTTTTCAAAATGATTTTCTCACAAAACCAAAATACAGGGACGTTTCAAAATATTTTTCCAGGTCTAATCGGACCGGCTAGCCGAGCCGATTATCCCCCTAAATGCATGCCCCCGAATCCTAATTTCCCAATTCTATCATGTTTGAGTCCTATTTTTGGTGTGCCATAAACTGTGCTAACCCTCTGTTTTACAGCCTTTTTATTTTTATTTTGGATGTATTTAATAGATTTATCCGTGTATTCTAGGCAATTGTATTTTTATAGATAAATCGTGTATTTTAGGCGTTTGTAAAGTGAGGATGAGAGTTTTTATTTTCATTCGATTGGGTTGTAAGCCACTTAAATATTTCCTGCTTTACTTTTATTTTGTATTATCTGTGTATGTGCGCTGTATGTTTAACTTAATGTAATAAAATTGACTTTAGAATTATGAAATACCATCTATGAACATTGGTCGTTTTTATTTTAATTAGACACGAAATAAGGGACTTGTCTGGACTTAGATCTCTGGATAGTGTAGCAACCGTTTGTCCGGTTCAGCTACAATATAAATTTCCTGGTTGAGCTGAGTCGGGTGGCGACTCTTACAATATTCATCGAGACTTAGGTCTCGGTTCTTTTAAGAGTTAATTCCATTTTTTCCAAAACCGTTTTTTCCATAATAAAAAACCCTACGCGAGGGAGGGATCCGCCCTAAATCGAGGCGCCCCTTGTGAAAGTGAGCCCGCATTCCGTCGAAAACGTCGTCCTCTCACAGATACCTAACCCAAATCATAAAAAAAATAAATAATCCAGAAAATACCAAATAGCCAAAAGAAAGGTATCACTAGTTTGCAAGGAGAAGAATACCTTCAAGTCTACCGTCGATGGCGTTCGGTCACGACAGATCCTGGTAAGCCTCTGATGACTAGGTTTGATCCAGCCTCTCTAAATCTGTTGAGAAAGGAATGTAAATTAGACAAGAGAAACGCAACCGAGAAAGAGACGAAGGCAAAGGGAAAGAAATAGAGGCTGAAAACGTTGGAAGCAATCTTAACAGCGGCGGTCTAGACGGTGATAGCAAACTGGATGTTTCAATCTCAATGGCGACATCAGTAAACTGGAGGCACAAAATGAGCAGAGACAACTTCGACGGAGCTGGTTTACAGTAGCGTTGGAGATTAGGTGTTTCTGATGCGATTGGCTTAGCTCCCATTGCCGCCAGATCCTTGCTTGAGAGATGAGAAGGTAAAGGAGAGAAAAAGAAGAGAGAAGAGGAAAAGAGGAAGGAGTGGCAGCTAGGTTACCAGAGATGTGATCGGATCTGTGCTTGAGAGGGTTAGGTTTTAGACAAAAGTGGAGGAAAGGAGAGGGAGGTGGCTGGTGTGAAGAAGATGGATTTTAGGGTTTGAAAGGAGGATAAGGTGGCTTATATATGCTGGGTAATAACCATAGGTTAGTGGTGTCGGGTTGGATCTGGGTCAAGGCTTGGGTTTTGGGCCTAGGAAGAAAACGGGTAAAGAATGAATTAAGGCCCAACCAATAATTAAGCCCTTTTACTTTAAAATTTCTTTTAATTTCCATATTAATATACATGTAGACTTGTTAGGAATTTATTAAAAAGAAGTCATAAACTTGGGTTTATGAAATTTAAAATTTCTAAAGTAAACAAATGACACAAAATAAAATTTGTATATGTATAATTTTAGAAGTATAATTTCATGACTATGTAATGGTTGTGGAATATAATTTAAGTAAATTTATATTGATAAGGTTAACCTTATTTTATGATCAAAATTGTAATATTCATTAATTTTATTTCAAGTGAGCTTTAAATTTTGTTATTTATTTTAATAGAGAGTAGTATAAAGCCCTTTATTACTTTTCCATCAAGCATAGACGTATGTCCTACATAATCATATGTAGACATTTGCATATTTATCATATCTATATTATACATTATATGTGTATATTTTAAATCCATGTTATGGATGTAAAATACAAAGTTCATTTAAATACAAACATAATACGTGTATAAGCTTTTATGTTCATTTAAATACAAAATATGTGTATAAGCTTTTATATCCATGTTATGCACATAAACAAACAAAATTAATTAAAGGTATCTTTATGAATGCATATCTAATTAACATGTAGGTTTTTATATTCACGATATGGATATAAAAATAAAATAAATACAATCCACAAGAATAATTCACAACCTTTTAGTACCAAATATGGTTGGGGTAGGGTGATTATTATCTTCCCTACACGTAATTAACAAACAAACCAATATAATCTCTGGTTATTTAAGGTGTCTAATCGAACCAAAACTCGATTGGTGGTGACTCTACAAAAACATCATTATTATCCCAAGCATTTCAATAAATCATTATAACAAATCTACATGCTAAATCTAAATTTTTTTTTGCCTATCGGCACGGCTCCAACAGTTGGCGACTTTGCTGGGGACCGCTAGGCTAATTTTATGTTGTAAATTATCTTGTGGATGTATTAATTTTGTATTCAAATGATGAGTTTTGTCTTTTTAGATTATGTATTCATCACGTATATACCCAACACTACCACACATACACTAAAGGGTCATGTTATGATCTTACCCGATTTTAGCATTGTAGGAGAGGACAAAGTACGGGTGCTGTCATGAGAAATCTGATTAGGCCCCCGAAAAGTTCTCAACTTAGGTTGCTACTTTATTAGCCATGCAATGGCATCAGTAAAAGGGCAACTTAAGGACCTTAAAACATACTCTCATATCCACCTAGTAGAATTAGCTCAAGACCCTCTAATAGTAACCACCTTCCAGAAAAAAAAAAAACAGAGCAAACCTTAGGATTCATGTGAAGGTCATTTGCATATGCTGATAATAAATTAATTTAAAGCGAATATGTGTGAGCATTTTATTTTGTTTGTAAGCATCATCATTATCCCCTTATTAAAATTATAAGGTGTAATAATTAAATTTTTTAGGAATGGAAAACCAGCCTAAAAAACAACCCGAGTATGTTCAACTTCCCGAAGATGTAATTCATGACATTTTAAGAAGGACTTTGGATCTGCGAGCTGTAAAGATGGTAGTTACTCTTCAATCCATTCTCCTCCACCAGAATGCAGGAAACCCCGTTAAGATTCCTAGATTGGCACCTTGCATACTCATACCTCAACTGCCTTTATCTCGGTGCAGATCATGTGACAAAGTTTACAAAAGAGGCATTCATGATGTTATTGTATCTTGCCAGTACTGGAAGAGTAGGACTCATTTTTGATAAAGCATGGCTGATTCGGTGCATCCACCAATGGATGGAAAATCATGAAACAGAAACTTATTTCACCATATGTGGTTAATCAACTTTATAGATCTAGAGGAATGGCTTCAAATTTTTCAGGAATCACCTGATCTACCATACAGGCTTTATATCTTTTCAATCGTGGAAAATTTAACTATGGAAGCGGATGGGGTAAATAATACAAATCAATACTTCTTCACATTAGAAGGTAGCTTCAAGGAAAACCCTATGATTGACCCGACTAAAAATAAAGCACAATATTTGGATGTCAAAAATGAGCTGATAAGAGCAAACAATATGTATAGGGCTGGTATAGCTCCAGGAAATCTGGATCCTGCAAGCTACCCCCCGACGGAAGGATCAAGATTAACCTTGGTATACTCCATCGCTCAAGTGTTCTCATATAACCTAAAGTTGAGGTGAATTTTTATTGTTTTCTCGAGTTCATGGAAGTTGAAATAAAGGAATTTCAAGCTGCTATGAAGTGGAGGAATGGGGAGAAATTTTCCCTATTCTAAACCTGATTAATCTTGAAGACGGAGGGATAGGAATAATCGAGGAATGGGAAATTGATAATGAGAGTGAGGGCTCTGAAGTCAAATTGGATTGGGGACAGATGGAAGTCGAGGAAGAAAATGATGACTTAGATCACAAATTGGATGGGTATTTAAATTGGGAACCGATAGAAGTCGAAGAAGAAAATAACGACTTAAATGATGAATTGGATAGATATTTGCATCGGGAACCGATATAAGTTGAAGAAAGAGGTGCTGACTCAGGTAATGAAGTAGATGAGTACTTACAATGGAGATCGATAGAAGTAGCAGAGGAAAACAATGGTGAAATGTTGCAAGAAGAAGAACATGTACTAAATGTGGTCAAACAGGTGCTCGAGAAAAGCAAAGAACCTGTTGTGATAAGGGAATCCATCGACAAAGCTGAAAAAAACTAGATTTTAAAAGTAAAAGAGAATTTGGACAATCCATTAACAGATATGGAAGAACGGGTGAGTGAAGAAGTGGGGTCTTCAGGGAATGATCAGAGCAACAGTGAGTCTAATGAAAGAAATGCAAGCAAGTCCTTCATCAAATGAGAATTCATCAACCAAGGGATGTAGGTTTTAGGATTTTTTTATTTTTTTAGGGCAAAGTATGAAAAGGTTTAATCCACTGTAAAAATTATCTTTTGAATGCTATGTTTTGTATGATATGCTATTAATAGCTATATTTTGTAAGATAAAACATAAAAAGATTATTACAATTAAAAGTGTAATCTTTTAAATGTTTTATGATAGGCTTGTATAAAGAACATCTAGTAGCTTCCTTTTGTAAGATAAAATATGTAAGGGATTGTACCCTAAATATTGTAGAAGTAATCCCTTAACTATTTTGTCTAGTAGGACTTTGTAAGGGCACCAGCCCCTATTATGTACTCCCTTGAACAATGTAATCTTTTGAAAGGTTAATGGATGGATCTGTTTTGAAAATTTAAGTATCATATCTATAATTTTATATTGAGGGGATCTATATTAGTAGGTTGTATGCCCTAAATATCTGTTTGTTTGTGTTGGGAGGTGTTTGGTGGCTTGAAAATGATACTCACATATTTTCTTTTTATTGTAAATACATAACACAGGGAATTTAATAAAATCTCAATGCTTTCTTCGGGGTATGAAATCTATGATGAAGCTCAAGTACGAGAATGGGCTTGGGAGAATCAAATTAGGCATGGAGATAGTGTCATTACTAGACTTACTACTGCAGTACCAATTTTATCAGGAATGGAGATCATTCAGAATAATTTAGAAGAGATAAAGAAGGTTTTTGAAATGTTACCGAATGACAGAAGGGTAGCTTTTTCCAGGGAATATGGGAAGATTGCGTATTTGATGTATTTACCAACTCATCATACGTTGTTAAAGGCTTTGGTTCACTTCTAGGATCCAAGCTACAAATGTTTCAATTTTAGAGAAGTCGACCTAACTCCTACCTTGGAGGAATACTACCAGCTGTTAGACATCCCATTTAGTAAAAAGAACAGACTTTTCGCTTATGATAAACAAGAAAAAGCTAAAAAGTAGTTAGCTCATGTCTTTGGGTTACAAGCAGATGTTGCGGAATGGGAAGAGAATTAGTATTTTAGTTTAGTTCCAATGGTAAATTTTGCTGTCAATAATATCGATAACGGAAAAGGAATGAAGATGCTAGCAATGATGATATATGGCATGGTGTTATTTCCGAGGCAGGTGGGGAAAGTTGATCATAAAGTCATTATTTACTTTGCCAAGGTTGTGCAAAACAAGAAAAAGGGAGTTAATCCAATTATAGGAATCTTGGCAAAAACTTTCCAATCTCTGGACAATTGCAGAAGGCAAGGAGACAGGCAATTTGAAGGGTGTGCACCACTCCTATGCATATGGGCCTTAAATCATTTTCAGATCCCAGAAAATTTCTCTTTCCCAATAATCACCTATGGTAGAAGGTATGATGCTGGCAAGAATTACTTTAGGAGGGCTAGCTGGCCAAAGAAGTACCCTTCAAAAAGAAAATGGATCATATTTCTCCAAAATCTAGACGAACAGAGCATTAATTAGGTAGCGAACTGGTTTGATGGAAGTATAGCGGTTTATAAGTGTGGTACATTAATTTGGGTACCATTGCTTGGTCCATAGGGAGGTGCAGGATACGGCTCATACCTTGTTAGAAGATAGTATGGTGCACGATAGTTTATACCCATTACAGCTGGTCTAGATCAAGTACATTTCACTTATGGAGAGCCACGAGTCAAAGAAAGAGTTAAAGCTGTGACTGGAGCTTAGGATGAAGTAAGAGTCATGGAAAATAAAGATTCAAATGGAGGCATTAGTAGAGGAATATCTCATTTGGCGTCAACAGAGAATCAATGGTGTCATACTTGAAAGAAAAAGCGACAATGTCAAACAAGAAACACCAATACCCGCAGAGGATACGGTTATGATAGAGGAAGAAAATGTGGTCACAATGGAGGAAGAAAATGTCAATTTCAGAATCAGGTGATGAAAATGGAATTAGAAGAATTAAGGATGAGATTTGCCACTTTGGAAAAGGAGAAGCAAATGGCGGAGGTAGAGAAAACAATTTAGTGCAAAAATTCCAAGTTCGGATGAATGAGGAAGAAACAAAGTTTCAAGCATATGACAATGAAATTTATCAATGAAGGGTCGCATATCAGCAAAGTCAAGAACATGTAAATAATTTATGGCAAGAATTTCAGTAGAAGGAGGTATTTTACCAAGAGCAAATAGCTATTAAGGATGAAAAGATAAGAAATGCCTTGGGAAATTTTCAAGTAGCAGCAGGAAGGGCACGCTCAATTGAAAACGAGTTGCAACCATTAAATGATGAGCTTGTGGCATCTCCCTTTATTGGGGAACACATAATAGGATATCTGGGAAATCTCATTAAGGAGATGAAGGTTTATGGAAAACTCGGATGAAGATTGAGATTTTATTAAAAGATCTGCGATATTTAGGCAGTAATAATAGTAGTATTAGTTGTCGCATTAAATACTCTGTATTCCGTAATCATTAGGTCAGTATTATTTATAAAAAAATGTTCTGCTAGCTCTTAGGAAGTAGTTTGTTGAGCAGTATGTACTTGTTTGAATGATGTGTTTAAAATGATATTAATAGGTGTGTTTGAATTATGTTAATTTTTTAAAAAAAAAACTTTATTTTCTTCATTTATTTTTCCTAAGCATATAAGAAATAATAAAAGACCAAAATATACCCTTTTTCTTCAAAAATTAGAACATTGGGATACGACACCGAGCGGTAAGATCATTTTCTACTGGCTCATCCATACGGAACTAGGTCAAAGATAAGAATCATGAATGAGCATACTCAATAAGAAATGAGAAAGGATATGGAATTACTGAAAGAACAGATGGCCGATATGCTAAGTATGAAAGATCAATTGGCCCAACTCGTGGCATCCATAAAAAGTAAACATACGCAGGAAGGCCCAAAAGTGCCCTTTTCCCCAAAATCAAGCCAATATACCCCTTCTGGATCTCACTCTCAACACCAAAGGAATGAGGGGAAGACGGACAAGATATTTATCCTTGTTGATTCTATTGAAAAAGAACAAGCAGAGCATGTGATCTTAGATTTTGATGATCCAAAAGTAATCGCAGAATTAAGAAAGGCGTCGGCTGAATTAGTGAATAAAAAGGTTGGTCTATTGGAAGAAAGGTTAAAGGCGATCAAGGGATTTAATGGAACAACGGATGCTACTCAGTTGTGTTTAGTCCCTGGTGTCACAATCCCATATAAATTCAAGTCGCTCGAATTTGAAAAATATAATGGCATAGCCTATCCTCAGAGTCATTTGATTATGTACTATAGTAGAATAGCTGCACATGTTGATAATGATAAACTTTTAATGCACATTTTCCAAGAAAGCCTTAAAGGACTTGCTTTAATATGGTACATGTAGTTAGACCGTGCCCACATTTGAAGATGGAAGGATTTGGCAAATGCATTCTTGAAACAGTACAAGCATAATATGGACATGGCTCCAAACAGGGAGGATTTGAGATCTATGGAAAAGAAAGACATGGAAACATTTAAAGAGTATGCTAAAAAATGGAGAGATAAAGCGGCCCAAGTCAATCCACCATTAATTGAAAAGGAGATGATAGCTACCTTCTTGGATACATTAAGGCCTCTGACAGTCCCAAATGGCTAGTTACAGTACTAGAGGGGGGGTGAATAGTACTATAGGGCGAATAAAAATTTTCGCAAACCTCTTTTTCAAAAATAAGTTTTATTAAAAAAATGCGGAATCATAAACTATAATAAAACTTGTATTTTGTAAAAATTAACTTTAAGTACTAAAGCATTTAATATAAAGTGCATGAAATTAAATTACATAAAATAAAGAGAGTAGAGATAGAGAAAATGCAAACACAGAATTTTATCCGGGTTCAACCCAACTGGTCTACGTCCAGTCCCCAAGTCAACCGCTTGAGATTTCCACTAACGTTTCCTTTACAAGCAGGAAACAAGCCTATGTTACTTTTTCCGAGTTCAAGTAACAAACTTAATGCTTTTATAGGCTTAGTATCAAACCTATCCTGTTACTTTTTGGAGCTTAAGTAACAAACTCTACTGATACTTTTTCGAAGCTGAAGCACTAAACTTTTACAACCTTTGTTGATCAACCACCAATAAAGACAGACCCCTTTTCACACAACCTTGTGTGAAAAACACAATTCCCAAAATTTGTGAATATAAGAATGAACAATATTTCTCTTCCTCTCTTTGAGCTCTTTGGGAATATGGAAGACTTTATAAATTGAAAGTGTGAATAAGAATGTATCTTGAAATGTCTTCCACACATTCACATCTTCATATTCTTCCTTTTTATAGTCAAGTAAGAAAATGGCCGTTTGACACAAATATGGCTGTTGGCTTTAAGTCATGTGGCCGTTGGTTTTGTGCAGAATGAAGATTTGAAGTTTCTCACATGATAAAGAATTATAGCCATTGAAGTCATAGCCGTTTGAACTTTAGATAAAAGGCCATATCCAAAGTATAGGTGGATTTCTTCTTTATAAAGACATGTGACAAAAATGATGATCAAAATGCAACCTTAGGTGTAAACCGAAACTATAAAGTATGGAGTGAAAAGCATTCTTTAGTCTTGAGATAAGGTTTGACCATTATGTCATATGTAATCTCAAGTTAAAGAATATCTTAGATTGGGTTGTAACCTTAGGTGAATAAAGTCACATGTTTTGCTCTTTTCATAATGTGGCCGAATTGTGTTTTTAAGACTTTCACCTTATAAGTTAAGGTGAGGTCAAAGAATGATCTCAAAAAGGAACTCACCTTATAATCAAATGTGAGCTCAAAGTAAATGTGTCCATGTAACCAAATGTGAGATCAAAGAGAATATGCCCATGTAGCAAAAAATAATCTCAAGATATTCTACCTTAAGGTCAACATCTTACCTTATAAATGAGTATGAGATCAACATGGTAAATATATAGATATATGCCAAAAGTTCTTTAATATTCTTAAGTCAAACCTTAGGTCAACTTTGATAATCTCAAGTAACAAACCAACCTTAGGTCAACATTAATGTTCTCAACTTATAAACCAACCTTAGGCATACATATATATATATAGATATGAAAGAGGCCGAATATATATATATATATATATATATATATATAAGAAACTTTCAAGTCATAAGCATTTATGAGATGAGCAAATATGGATTATTAAACCCTTTATCTCATATGCTCTATATGTGTGTGTGTGTATATATATATATATATTTGATACCTTCTTACCTCTTTATGATAAATAAAATGGAATGTGAGTTGTTCTTTATCTCATACACCAAGTATGCTAAAAAGAGCTTTTCTCAAAATAAAAACATTTTACCTTATGAAGCTCATTATTTTAAAAATGTCAATTGTGATCATCAAAACCGAACTCAACATTCTCCCCCTTTTTGATGATTGCAACTTTGTCTGTTTGACATTTTATAAAATAATCGAATTGTCAAAAGCTTCCCCTCAATATAAGCGTTGTTGTCTTTGATTTTTAGAGTTTAAAAATCTTTTGATTACAACCAAGTTAATATTGGGGTATGATCATTATGGGCTTTATAATCAATGTGAGGCCCATATATACTTCTTAAGTATGAGTTTAAGTTTAAGTAAAAACTTGTTGTTAAACTCATAAAACATAACCTGCAAGTGTTAGTGAAAGCACAATCCGAATAAAGTCCAACTTGCATATATAGCTCTCATACCAAGATTTAATGAGCTATAGTCCATACATCTTGTTAAGTGCAAAAGTATATAATGGCCTTGGGAAGAGAGACATCAATAGCCAACACACATATGCTGTTAAAGCTTTAATCATTCACACAACCTTCAACCAAGTATTGAAACTCATTCAAAAACTCATGTCAACAGCAATATTCTCATACGTATGGCAACTTAAGCATGTATTCAAGCATGTGATCAAAAGCATGCTGATGTTATTCATATCAGACTTTCATAATGACACTTAAAGCACTTATCAACTTAGGTCAATTAAGCTAAATATCAACAGTTGGTCAAAGCATCAAATATAGTCAACACAATATTTTTCATCCTTAGCCAGCCAAATTGCACATATAATGACCATTTTTAACTTAAAAAGCATGACATGCAGGTGACCAAACCATAAACCATAAGTGTCAAACATCTATTTAAATGCCAAATGCAGATCAGATCAACCAATGCCATACACAAATAACTTAAGTGATAAAGACGCCAAGTGCCATAACACAAGTGATCAAGCCAACACCATAAAATGTCAAACACAGTCACTATAAATTTCTCCCCCTTTGAAATCATTAAAAAGAGATGGTGAAGGCAAAATCTCATCAAAACATCAAGGATCATCAAAGCAGGAACTCACAATGCTGAAAGCTAAGATGCAAGGCTCATATAGATCGAGCAACTGAAAGGATCAAGCATAGCAAAAAATAGGGAAAATGTGAGTCATCACCAAGCATGATAGAGGTAGCATCAAGCATTATAAAATCAGCACAGTGAAGATCAACATTAGAAAGAATAAGCTTAGATCAAGGTAGAGACCAAAACACAAGGCAAATATCAGCATGGTCATCACAGTGTGATCATCAGACATGGCACATGATCATTAATTCTAGTGCAGTACAACATGATGAAGCATAGTGTGATCATTGTCACAGCATGGTACCACAATATGATCAGCAGACATGGCACTCAGCAGATAGGCATAGTACAAGGTGATCACTAGCACATAAAAGGTCAAGGCAGTAAATAGCAAAGCCCAGCACTCAATTCACAGAGAAGGTATTAAACCAGAAAAAAAGGACAAATGTAGATAATCTCTGCTAATCATAAGTTCACAAAAAAAATCTGTTCTAACACTGTATCAACAGTAAACCAATCCACTGATGCATTTCACTTATCACTTCTTGCAGGATATCTGGTTCAAGGATTGAGAAACTTATGGGATCAAGCTTTGAGCATCTTGGACAGATTTAGTTTGTTGATCACAGACCTATAACCTATGAGGAAGGGAATAAGCCCAGCAGTTGAGACTTTGAAATGCTTGAAGTACTTGGTAAGCAACATGCTGTATGGCAGTGCTAAGTTGCTTCTTAGATGGTGTTGGAAATGCCCTAGTCCCGAGGCATTGGTCCTTGTATTTGTATTATACATTTATTGGATTCATGTGTTGTACTCATTTGTGTTATTAATAAAGGCATCAATTCATTTATTATATCTATCTTGTGCTATATATTAAATGAAGTATCCAATGGACATATCTATATCCATGACGACGAGTGTCATGCACTTAGCAGTAAGACCATGGATAGGGTAAATGATATGACCATAAATAGATCCGTAGTCTGTTCCAGTCATGGGAATGAATGGAACAATAGACTATCATTAACTTGGTTGTATGGCGGTGTCTTATCGGTCATTGGACATGGAATGTCAACCAAGTTAATGGGTACATGCCTGGAAGCATGGTACTGGATAGATCCACTAAACGAGTAATCCACATGGTATGGTATCACAATGGATTCTCGTGTAGTACTTGTATGGATCCTTTGACCTGACCATATGATGGTGTTACATGTGAAGTCGCATACTTAGGGGTACGCCTAAAGGGCCTGTAATAGGGTGCCAAGTATGGGTGCTTTCGGGTATGTCACTGAACATGGTAATACTATGGATATGCAGAAGGGATTTGTCACTCAGTAACCAGCTGAGAAGATATCACCGGCCACTTGATGAATGTGACTGATAAGAGTGTGGCCACACCCAAACAAGTTGGAACTTGTTTGTGAGCATCAGTACATTCGGGATCAAGTTAATGTCCGGACACAAAAGAGGGTGATCAATCCATGCCTCTGTGTTGGACACCGATATCAATGACATGGGATGTACAAGTTTAAACTACAGGGTTATGATATCAGTTAGACTGCCATCTCCATCTTAATTAGGGGCTGCAGTGGCTTGCTAGAGCCCAACTGCAGTCTGCGGGCCAAAGGCCCGCTGCCAACATAAAGATGGGCCCACGGGATCGTACACATTGAGCGACTGGACACCGATTTAAAGAATCACAAGTACACTTGGAGTGTACACTCTAGAGAGAGAGAGAGAACTCTATCTATTAATTATATTACAAGGATCAATTGGATTGATCATTATAATAAAATTAATATTTGGCTTCACATAATTAATTGGATTAATTATGAGATTATTTCCTAGGTGGAAATATTCATATGTATAGGTTTACATATGAATTTGTTTTGTGAAGACTTAATTTTAATTTGATGGATTAAATTAATTAGTCAAACCAATTTTAATTTAAATGTAAATAATATATTACTTGGAGTAATATATTAAATACATGGGTTAATTAAAATTGGGCTTGATATTGATTTAGACCTGACTAATTAAAATAAGTTTGGGCCTGAATTAAAAGGAGGAAGCCCACACAGACAAAGAAGCCAGACTGGGCCCAAATTCCAGCAAGGGAATTTGGAAGCCCTAGGGTTAAAAACCCTTAGGGGAATTCGGCCAACATACATGTGTGTAGCCCCTTTGGCCGAATTCTCCTTCCCTCCCTCACTCTCTAATCTTCGTGATTTTTGAAGCTAGCACGTGCGGTGTTCGTTAGGCGCTCGTGTACGGGAACGAGGAGGAATTCTATTTTGAATTCTGTAGTCATCATCCATCTCTAGAAAGAGATATTTCTGGTAAGAAATTTAATCCCTTTCTATTTAATTTTAAGTTTTTCAATTTCCACTTCAATTGCTCCTGGGACTGGATTTGAGGAAATCACTGCGTTCTTCCGCTTTTATCGGGTGATTTCCGGTGAAAAATCCCAACAGTGGTATCAGAGCGGGCTTTTGATCCGTGGAATTTGATTAATTTGGTTGAATCCCTATTTTGAAATTGGATGTTTTTTTTTATTGGGATTCTTTGTATGGGTTTTATGATTTTTCCCATATGTTTTAATACAATGAAAATTAATATTGCATATTGGTTTATGTTATTTTAATTTTGTTGTATTATTGGAATTCTTGGTGAATTGCTATGGATGATGGATGGATATTTTTTTTATTTTAATTCTGTTTTAAAAAAAAAAAAAAAACTACCTCCCGGGGTGCGGGGCTGCCGGCGGCCGAATCACCGCCGGCGGCCGCCGCACGCTGCGGGAGGGGCGGCGGCTGCCGCTGGGCGGCAGCAGCGGGCAGCCGCTAGGCGGCTGCAGCGGGCCGGGCCCAGTTTTTTTGGATTTTGCGGGTTTTTGGGTCCGGAGCCCAGTTTTGAAATTTTAATTGGTTTTAAAATTCGTGTGTTTAAATTTATGTAATTTAAATGCGCATGGTTTCTTGGATGAATTATATTTCGTTCATGTGATATTAGTTTTGGAAATTAATATGGTTAATGGAAATTGGTTCGGGTAATTTTGGCACAATTACTCGGACGGCTAAATTGGACCCATGGTTTCCCAATTCCAGTGGGAGCAGTTGGACTGCCTGGGCTGGAGGCCCAAAGCCCGTTAAGGGTTAGAACCATGGTGGGCCAAAATTGGCGATTTCCTTATAATGGCTTTGACATAATTTAAATGGGCTTAAATCATGCATTATGACATGCTTTTGAATATATGTATTGGATGCATATGAATGGTTGAATGAATGTATGATTGGATGCTATTGGGCCTTTTACGAGATGGGTTGTATTTTTCTTTTGGTAAATACGGCCTGCGTGTCGTTTTTCTTTTTAATGTAATTTTATTTTATTTAAATTAAATATTATAAAATTTGTAAAAGAAGAAGCCCATAGAGTGGTGAGCCCAGATGGAGGTGCAAGCCCAAATTTGGAGGTGCAAGCCCAGAAGGAAAAGATGGAGGCCCGCCTAATATCTGTTTCTAGTATAGGTTTACTAGAATAATATTAGGTTGTAACATAGGCCCATAGCAGTCCATTTTATTTTTATTTAATCATGTTTTATATTCATTTGCATGTATGAATGTATGTTCCCATAGCTCATTCACCCGCTTTATGTATGTAAGCCGTTATAATTGAATCTAATAACCAAATGGAATTACTAAGTCGCTTAAAAGTGCTTCCCTCATTCAAAACCGAATCGAAGTGGGAATAGGCCAGTTGTAGACCATGCCCTCGCAGGATGCACTGGAGTATTGTCACCTTGTATTGGGTTAGAGTATGGGATACTCTAACACTTGGATGGAGGTTTTGACTTAGCGTGGGTAGTAGGATTCTCCTGGCCCTAAGCACAGATGGGTAAGTGCCAATAAGCCCATCAAACCGAGAGTCCCTAGGTTGGGATTGGACGGCGTTCCTACCTAAATAATTAAGATGTAGTTGTACCAAACCCTCGTTTGGCTATATCTTAATGAAATATGGATCTCGGCCCATGAGCCCAACAACTCGGTTTAAATTAATAACTTGATTCATTATTAATTTTATATGGGAACAACAAAGCAAAGCCCTTTATTAACACTCTCAATGTTTTTCTGTGTAGAAACACCCAAATGGCAAACACAAATACCTTATCACTGCGATCCATTCTTGAAAAGGACAAGCTTTCCGGTCCTAACTTTTTAGACTGGTCTAGGAACTTGAGGATAGTTCTAAGACAAGAGTCAAAAGAGTATGTACTGGAAAGGCCTGTGCCGGCTGCGCCTCAAGGACGTAATCCACCGGCTGCCCAGCTGGAGGAATACGAGGCGCACGTCAAGGACAACCGGGATGTGACATGCCTTATGTTGGCTTGCATGGTCCCCGAACTGCAAAAGCAGTTTATGGACCACAAAGCCTATGCTATGATAACAACTCTTAATGAGATGTTTCAAGAGCAAGCTCGTCAGGAAAGGTACCTGACCAATAAGGCATTCCACTCTTGTAAGATGGGGGCCGGGACATCTGTGAGTGCACACGTGCTCAAGATGAAGGGCTATTTGGATACTTTGGCCCGTCTCGGATCGCCTATCTCTCAAGAGTTGGCGGTGGACACAATCCTCGCGTCCTTGCCGGATTCTTATGATCAGTTCATCCTCAACTATAACATGCAAGGGATGAACCGTACTGTCAGTGAGCTACATGGGATGCTTAAGCTTACTGAGCAGTCGATCAAGAAGACTCCGGTGGTGCTGCTGGTCAACAAGGGGAACCCTCCTCTTGCCAAGGGTAAGGCCAAGGAAAAGGCCAAGGCCAAGGCCAAAAAGGCCAAAGCCAAGAAGGCCAAGGCCCAACCCAAGGCCCAGCAGAAGGCAGGTCCTGAGGACGTCTGTTTCGGGTGCAGACAGGCGGGCCATTGGAAGAGATCGTGTCCCAAGCTGATGGGAGAGCAAAGAAGGGGCCAAGGTGCGTCCTCTTCAGGTATTTATGTTATAGATATTAACCTTACTGTTTCAACATCCTGGGTATTGGATACTGGATGTGGTTCTCACATTTGTTGCAATGTGCAGGGACTTAAGAACAGAAGGTTGCTGGGGTCGGGAGAGGTGGACTTGCGGGTCGGGAATGGAGCAAGGGTTGCTGCTATAGAGATCGGCGAATACCACCTGATGATGCCCAGTGGATTGGTTTTAATTTTAGAACATTGTTACTTTGTACCTGCTATGTGCAGGAATATTATCTCTGTAATGTTGGATATTTCTGGATTTGATTTTTCTATTATAAATGGTCGAATTTCTATATCCAGAGAGGGGTTATTTTATGGAGATGCTCTATTAAATAATGGCCTGTATATCCTGGACTTAAATGAAACCAATCATATCTATAACATAAACACGAAAAGGGTTAAGCCTAATGAACTTAATCCAGTCTACCTATGGCATTGTCGTCTTGGCCATATAAACGAGAAGCGCATAGCTAGGCTTCACAAAGCTGGAGTCCTAGGGTCATTTGACTTGGAGTCAATTGATACATGCGAATCATGTTTAAGAGGCAAGATGACAAAGGCGCCTTTTAGCAAAAAGGCTGAAAGGGCTTGTTAGACCTAATACATTCAGATGTATGTGGACCTATGAGCGCAGCGACCAGAGGTGGGCATCTGTACTTCGTCACGTTCACGGATGATTTCAGCAGATATGGCTATGTCTATCTGATGAAACACAAGTCCGAGACCCTTGATAGGTTCAAGGAATTTAGGAACGAGGTACAGAACCAGCTAGGCAGGAATATCAAAGCCCTTCGGTCGGACCGAGGCGGTGAGTATATGAGCCTAGAGTTTGACTCATACTTGAGAGAGCATGGAATAGTTCCACAGCTCACTCCTCCTGGAACACCACAATGGAATGGGGTGTCCGAACGGAGGAATAGGACCTTGTTGGACATGGTCCGCTCAATGATGAGTCAAGCATCTCTCCCAATCAGTTTCTGGGGACACGCCCTCGAGACAGCTGCTCTAATCTTAAACAATACTCCGACTAAGGCTGTGGAAAAGACCCCATATCCGATATGGACGGGCAAGGAGCCCAATGTGTCTTTTCTAAGGATTTGGGGATGCGAAGCACATGTCAAGAAATTGACTAGTGGCAAGCTAGAGCCCAAAACCGATAAATGCCTGTTTGTGGGCTACCCTAGGGAAACCAAAGGGTATTACTTCTACAACCCCGCCGAGAACAAGGTGTTCGTGGCAAGGAAGGGGGTCTTTCTGGAAAAGGAATTCCTTTCCAAGAAAGATAGTGGGAGCAACGTTGAACTCAGGGAAGTTCAAGGTCCACAAGCTCCTGAAGAGGATAACTCGGAGGCCCAGGTGGAGCTTCCACAAGTGGAAGCACCGACCCAGGCCACACAAGAACCTAGAAGGTCTGGTAGGGATCGTCGGGAACCGGAGAGGTATGGTTTCCTCGTCACCGATGATCAAACTCTTCTCATCTGGGATGAAGAAGAACCAAAAACCTACCAGGAGGCTATGGCTAGCCCACAGTCTGCAAATTGGCGTAAAGCCATGGAGGCAGAAATGCAATCTATGTACGATAATCAAGTTTGGAACTTGGTTGATCCACCTCCGGGTGCTAAGGTAATAGGTTGCAAGTGGTGCTATAAGCTGAAAGCCGATAATACCTTCAAGGGGCGTCTGGTTGCGAAAGGTTTCAGACAAGTCCATGGAATAGACTATGATGAAACTTTCTCACCAGTAGCCATGCTCAAGTCCATCAGGATACTGCTGGCCATAGCCGCATGGTATGACTATGAGGTATGGCAGATGGATGTCAAAACCGCTTTCCTTAATGGGAAGCTACTCGAGGATGTGTACATGACACAACCTAAGGGTTTTGTCGATCCTAAGTATCCGGGAAGGGTATGCAAACTTCAAAGGTCCATTTATGGACTGAAGCAAGCATCCCGTAGTTGGAATCTAAGATTCAATGAGGCTATAAAGGAATATGGCTTCATACAGAATCTGGATGAGCCTTGTGTGTATAAGAGGACTAGTGGGAGCATTGTCACATTTTTGGTACTTTATGTAGACGACATCCTACTCATTGGAAGCGACATACCTACACTGC
Source organism: Euphorbia tirucalli (assembly GCA_039660915.1). Taxonomy (NCBI): domain Eukaryota; kingdom Viridiplantae; phylum Streptophyta; class Magnoliopsida; order Malpighiales; family Euphorbiaceae; genus Euphorbia; species Euphorbia tirucalli. Next base: position 43,065,221 of record CM077632.1, on the reverse strand, counting down.
AAGGGGTAAAGCAGTGGCTGAGTAAGTGCTTCGCAATGAAGGACTTGGGCGAAGCTGAGATGATCCTAGGGATCAGGATCTATAGGGATAGATCAAATCGGCTTCTGGGCCTAAGTCAGGCTTCGTACATTGACAAAGTTCTGAAAAGATTCAGCATGGACCGGGCCAAGAAAGGTTTCTTGCCAATGGGCCATGGGCTGAAACTTAGTAAGAAGAACTGTCCTAAAACAAGAGAGGACAGGGAGAACATGAAATTGGTTCCATATGCTTCGGCTATTGGATCAATCATGTACTCCATGTTATGTACGAGACCTGATGTCGCCTTTGCACTGAGTATGACGAGCCGATACCAGCAGGATCCCGGGGAGGATCACTGGAAAGCTGTCAAGGCGATCCTCAAGTACCTTAACCGGACTAAGGATAGCTTCTTGGTGTATGGTGGTCAGGAAGTGCTATCAGTTACTGGGTATACTGATGCAAGCTTCCAGACAGACCAAGATGAGTACCAATCGCAGTCAGGGTATGTATTCTTGCTGAATGGTGGTGCTGTAAGCTGGAGGAGCTCAAAGCAGCCAACCATGGCGGACTCTACAACAGAAGCTGAGTACATCGCTGATTGTGATGCAGCTAGGGCTGTACAATGGATGGCCCAATAAGTTTTAGGCCATCACCCAACCCAACCCATGAAAACAAGGAATTCATGGGTTGGTTGTAAAAATCAGCCCAACCCACCAAATATTTAATGTTATGGGTTGGGTTGATTATGGATTGGGTCAAATTTCAATTCAAATATTTATATAATTTTTCTTTTCTGTTTTTATTTAAAATAAATTTGTTATTAACTATGCATTTAAACTAGTCAAATATGACTATTCCATTCACAAATGCGTATTGTATAACATTGTAACAAAAATAATAAAAATCTAGTTATATAACATGTTCGCAACATTTAAGCTAGTCAAATATAACATCTCAATTCACAAATATAAGTTATAGATAATACATAATACATATGATTTTCGAGATATTCTAAAATACTCCGAGAGCATTTACTCATCTAATTAATTATTACATAGAGTTTAAAAGAGAGGTAAACAAAATATGCTTCCTAATTAAAAAGAAAGTAATAGAATCATAAGCTCAATAACCCTATGATCACTTCTTCAGTAAGTGTAATTCCCCTGATATGTTAAACCAACAGAAAAAAAAAGTTAATTAACAATCTTACCTAATATATTTGATTGATGCCAATTAACAGATTATTACTGTACTATATATATACCAAAATCATTGAAACTGCAATAATATAATAACTGCAATAAACAATAGAAAATGGGGACAGCCAACCAGTAAGGGTAGAACTTGGCATTAAAGAACTGCAATTATGAGTCTCATTTGAGTTGATGAGTGATGACACAAGCAAAGCTAACCCATAACAGTAACACTTAAAACTAATGGAAATAAATTAATCATACAATTAGTTTAGGTGGAAGAAAGTAAACAGAAATGATTATGACTTTACAGACAGAAAAAAAAAGGGAGCAGGTAATTTTAATTAACAGTCCTGCTCACTCCACCATTAATTAAACCCAACCCCCCCCCCCCTCCCGCTTGCATCATTAGACCAGATACACTACCAAATCAAAAGAAATGATTAGAAACCTTATCTACTGATTAATAAAAAAAAAACCAAGAGTTATTGCTGCTGGTTTCACAAATCAATAAATACGAAAAGAAGCAGCAGATTGTTAATTAATGAAATTGGTGGACAATGCATTAAATTACATGTATGAAGAAAGAAAAATTCTTTATGAATGGAGCTCATGACTGGCCGTACACCATTCTCAGAGCCATTTTTATCAGAATTGGAAGATTCGAAAACGAAGGAATTGGGCGCATATAGAATTCGAAATTAATTAAAATCAGCAAATCGATTTGACACACATTGCAATCTCTCCATTTTTGCACAAAATAACAAGAAAGAGCGCAAAGATACAAAAGACAAAATACCTGAGTCTGAAATGCGAGCTCCGACGAAGAGGGTGCGGTGGTGGAGGCCGGAAGAAGTTTCAGGATCGAGGTCGATTGTTGAAGGTTGAAGTTGGAGAAGAATAGAGGGAAGGAGGCTGAAGGGCAGAAATCAATGAATTAATTCGATTTACTTGAGTGAATTATCCAAACTGGGTTATTGGGTTTTTATTTTCAATTCAGCCCAACCCAACCCAAAAAAAAAAATCACAAGTTTTATTATGTAGAGGGCTGGGTCGAATTGGGTTGGGTTGGGCCAATGGGCCGATTAATATTTGTACAGCCCTAGATGCAGCTAAGGAAGCTCTGTGGATGAAGAAGTTTATCACTGAGTTGGGAGTAGTGCCAACTATCCAGGACCCAGTCGATATCTTCTGTGACAACAATGGGGCCGTCGCACAAGTTAAGGAGCCCCGGTCACACAAGAACACAAAGCACGTGCTCAGAAAGTTTCACCTCATACGAGAAATCGCGGAGAGAGGTGACATTGCATTGTACAGAGTGGACACCGAGGATAATGTCGCAGATCCATTGACCAAGGCGCTGGCCCAGCCCAAGCACGAGGGTCATACTAGATCTATAGGGATTAGGCCCATGCCTAGTTGGAACGAGTGCAAGTGGGAGATTGTTGGAAATGCCCTAGTCCCGAGGCATTGGTCCTTGTATTTGTACTATACATTTATTGGATTCATGTGTTGTACTCATTTGTGTTATTAATAAAGGCATCAATTCATTTATTATATCTATCTTGTGCTATATATTAAATAAAGTATCCAATGGACATATCTATATCCATGACGACGAGTGTCATGCACTTAGCAGTAAGACCATGGATAGGGTAAACGATATGACCATAAATAGATCTGTAGTCTGTTCCAGTCATGGGAATGAATGGAACAATAGACTATCATTAACCTGGTTGTATGGCGGTGTCTTACCGGTCATTGGACATGGAATGTCAACCAAGTTAATGGGTACATGCCTGGAAGCATGGTACTGGATAGATCCACTAAACGAGTAATCCACATGGTATGGTATCACAATGGATTCTCGTGTAGTACTTATATGGATCCTTTGACCTGACCATATGATGGTGTTACATGTGAAGTCGCATACTTAGGGGTACGCCTAAAGGGCCTGTAATAGGGTGCCAAGTATGGGTGCTTTCGGGTATGTCACTGAACATGGTAATACTATGGATATGCAGAAGGGATTTGTCACTCAGTAACCAGCTGAGAAGATATCACCGGCCACTTGATGAATGTGACTGATAAGAGTGTGGCCACACCCAAACAAGTTGGAACTTGTTTGTGAGCATCAGTACATTCGGGATCAAGTTAATGTCCGGACACAAAAGAGGGTGATCAATCCATGCCTCTGTGTTGGACACCGATATCAATGACATGGGATGTACAAGTTTAAACTACAGGGTTATGATATCAGTTAGACTGCCATCTCCATCTTAATTAGGGGCTGCAGTGGCTTGCTAGAGCCCAACTGCAGTCTGCGGGCCAAAGGCCCGCTGCCAACATAAAGATGGGCCCACGGGATCGTACACATTGAGCGACTGGACACCGATTTAAAGAATCACAAGTACACTTGGAGTGTACACTCTAGAGAGAGAGAGAGAACTCTATCTATTAATTATATTACAAGGATCAATTGGATTGATCATTATAATAAAATTAATATTTGGCTTCACATAATTAATTGGATTAATTATGAGATTATTTCCTAGGTGGAAATATTTATATGTATAGGTTTACATATGAATTTGTTTTGTGAAGACTTAATTTTAATTTGATGGATTAAATTAATTAGTCAAACCAATTTTAATTTAAATGTAAATAATATATTACTTGGAGTAATATATTAAATACATGGGTTAATTAAAATTGGGCTTGATATTGATTTAGACCTGACTAATTAAAATAAGTTTGGGCCTGAATTAAAAGGAGGAAGCCCACACAGACAAAGAAGCCAGACTGGGCCCAAATTCCAGCAAGGGAATTTGGAAGCCCTAGGGTTAAAAACCCTTAGGGGAATTCGGCCAACATACATGTGTGTAGCCCCTTTGGCCGAATTCTCCTTCCCTCCCTCACTCTCTAATCTTCGTGATTTTTGACGCTAGCACGTGCGGTGTTCGTTAGGCGCTCGTGTACGGGAACGAGGAGGAATTCTATTTTGAATTCTGCAGTCATCATCCATCTCTAGAAAGAGATATTTCTGGTAAGAAATTTAATCCCTTTCTATTTAATATTAAGTTTTTCAATTTCCACTTCAATTGCTCCTGGGACTGGATTTGAGGAAATCACCGCGTTCTTCCGCTTTTATCGGGTGATTTCCGGTGAAAAATCCCAACAGATGGGTCATATGATTAAGCATTATATAAGGTAGATTGATCCTTATATAGCTAGCTAAATGCCATATGAAACAGAGACTCAACCCATTCATTGTGGCCAAGCTACCTTTCTGGGGAACAAAAATAGTAGAAAATAGAAGCTGTAGGATCCTGTAGTCTTCTCTAAGGTACCCTAAGTCAAGCTTAGACTAGGGAATGGAGTCCTCAGGAGGTATTCTGAATAGCTCAGACACAAAATCAGCTGCATTGTACTTCCCTAAGGTCATGAGTGAAGAACATCTATCTAATTTTACTCCCTCAAAAGGTAAATTGAATACTTCACTCAATATCTTCTCATTGACAGGCAATTTCCTTCCTTCCAAAGTTACTTCAAAGTTCCCATCCCCTAGGTATGTGAGAGAGCCATAAAAATCTCTAACTAAAGAGTCATAAACAGGTTCATTGAGACAAAGAAACTCTTCCCATTTCTGTGCCTTAAAAGACCAAACAAAAGGTTTGTCATTCTTACCTAAATGCTTCCAATCAATCCTTTTGCTGGTAACTCTATCTCTAATTGCACCGTTTGAATAAATTAGTTTACCTGGCTTGAATTTCAGAATCTTATATCCAAGGTCCGGTTCTGGTGCAGATGAGGTTGAACTTGAGGCATTCTGCGAAGGTGAGGATCTTGTAACAGTCTTCCTTCACGAGTAAATCTATTCCAAGGAAGTAATAGTTCTCTTTTTGGTTTTTGTCTTTCCTTCGATAGTTTCACTCTCTTCTCTCTTCCTTTTCATTTGTTCCTTTGATAGGTATACTCTCAGCTTCTTAGTGGCATTGGCTAAGCAGCGCTTCATAGTGTTTTCGGTGAGAGAGAGAAATGAATTGGTGAAGGTTTCTGAAATGGGTTAGGTCTGATTTTGGGAGATGTCTGTTCGAGGAGTTGGTTTATGACAGAGAAGAGGAGATGAGCAAGTATAGGTGAAATGTTTTGGAAGTTGGCGCCTTTGATCATACTATGTCATTTTTTGAGAAGGTGTTGCCGGCCAAGGAAATCGGTTTCTTCCTTTCTTCTCTTCCTTTTCTTATTTGATTTTGGGCTTTGGAATGATAATTTGATTTGGGCCCAATTCTTTTAAGTCCAAATAACATAGAAAGCTCAACCATAACATATATAATTATTTTGAGCTTATATTATGTGACAATAATATCTTTATGATTAACTTTTAATTGTAATCTTGATCCAATAGTAAAATTTCAATGAATTTTACGTAACTTAGACTCATAATAAAAATTGATCATTTTTAAATTTGCTTTTTGTCACATAATATTATTTTTCATATATTGGAGCATTCATGCCGATTTTCATTCTCAATTCTTTGAATTTATTTTCTTATAGAGGTTTAGTGAAAATATCTGCAGTTTGCTCATCTGTAGGAACAAAGTCTAAGTAAACATCACCTTTTTGTATATGATCTCTGATGAAATGATGCTTTATGTCAATATGCTTTCTTCTTGAATGTTGAATAGGATTCTTTGTTAAATTTATAGCACTAGTATTATCACACCTAATTGGGATATGATCATACTTCATGCCATAATCTTCGAGATGTTGCTTCATCCATAGAATTTGTGCAACACAGCTACTTACAGATATATATTCAGCTTCTGTTGTTGACATTGCTACTATTGACTGCTTTTTACTAGCCCATGAAACCAATGCTTATCCTAGAAACTGACAGGTATCTGAAGTACTTTTTCTTTCTAGTTTGCACCCGGCATGATCAGCATCACTGTATCCTATAAGATCAAAGTTTTCACATTTTGGATACCAAATCCCAATTTCTTGAGTACCATTAAGATACTTAAGAATTCTGTTAACAGCCTTCAAGTGAGGCTCTTTGGGATTTGCTTGAAATCTTGCGCATAAGCATATGCTAAACTGTATATCAGGTCTACTAGATGGTAAGTAGAGTAGAGAACCAATCATACCTCGATATTTTTTGGTATCTACACTTTTACCTTTCTTATCCTCATCTAGAGAGACTGATGTACCCATTGGTGTTTTTGCGGGTCATGAGTTCTCCATTCCATATTTCTTAATGAGCCCTTTAGTATATTTTGATTGGCATATAAATGTTCCCTTCTTGCCTTGCTTTATTTGAAGACTAAGAAAGAAATTCAGCTCACCCATCATGGACATTTCGAATTCAATGCTCATTTCTTGTGAGAACTCCTTGCATAACAAATCGTTGGTAGAACCAAATATAATATCATCAACATATATTTGAACAAGTAATATATGGTTCTTTTCATGCTTTATAAACAATGTTGTGTCAACTTTCCCACGAATAAAATTCTTTTTGAGTAAGAATTTACTTAGCCTTTCATACCATGCCTTTGGTGCTTGCTTTAATCCATACAAGGCTTTAGTTAGCTTGTGTAGACTTCTTCATTGATGTAGCCATTGAGAAATGCACGTTTAACGTCCATTTGATAGAGCTTGAAGTCTTTGTAACATGGATAAGCACATAACATTTGAATTGCTTCTAATCTGGCCACTAGAGCAAACATTTCATCATAGTTAATTCCTTCTTGCTGGTTGTATCCTTGTGCTACCGGTCTGGGTTTGTTTCTGACAACTTTACCAGACTCATCTAGTTTGTTTCTATACACCCATTTAGTTCCAATTACTGACTAGTTTTCAGGTTTTGGAACAAGCTCCCAGACATTGTTTCTTTTGCACTGATCTAGTTCTTCTTATATGGCCATCATCCAGCTTTCTTCAGATTCAGCCTCCTTGAAATTCTTTGGTTTAATATCAGAGACAAATGCTACGTTTGAAAAATATTCTTTTAATTGTCTCTTGGTCATCACTCTATGAGAGGGATCATCAACAATGTTCTCCTTAGAGTGATGTTTGTGATATTTGAACTGTTTTGGCAGATCATCATGTTGATTCTCTTAGATATGCAAATCTTGTACATTATGCTCATTTTAATCACTAGAAGTGTTTTCTTTTTACAGAACACTTTCGTTATTTTTTGTGTGTTCAATCTGCTAGTCACAAATCTCAAAAGTATCCTCAGATTCTTTTTCTGGGAGAGAGTTAGTTTCTTCGAATACGACATGCATGGATTCTTCTATAGTGATAGTTCTCTTATTGAAAACTCTAAATGCTTTTCTATGCAATGAATATCCCAAGAAAATCCCTTCATCTGATTTAGAGTCAAATTTATTGAGATATTCCTTGTTGTTAAAAACAAAACATTTACAACCAAATGGATGGAATAACCTATATTAGGTTTTCTACCATTCCATAACTCATATGGTGTTTTCTTTAAAATGGGTCTTATCAAAGCTTGATTTAAAATATAACAAGCAGTGTTCCTAGCTTCTGCCAAAAAATATTTTGGTAAATTATTTTCATTGAGCATGGTCCTTGTCATTTCTTCTAAAGTCCTATTTTTCCTTTCAACAACACCATTTTGTTGAGGAGTTTTAGGAGCCGAGAAGTTGTGAGATATTCCATGCTCAGAGCAAAACATTTCAAAAAGACTGTTTTCAAATTCTTTTCCATGATCACTTCTAATAGCTATAATAGAAGTGTTTTTCAAATTCTGAAGCTTTTTGCACAGGGTATAAAATTGTTGAAAAGCTTCGTCTTTTTTACTAAAAAATAGTGTCGATGTAAAACGAGAGTAGTCATCTACAATGACTAATGCATATCTCATGCCACCTAAGCTTGTTGGTTGAATTGGACCAAGCAAGTCTAAATGTAGTAATTCTAGAGGTCTAGAGGTAGAAACAATTCCTTTAGAACTAAAAGAACTTCTGGTTTGTTTCCCTCTTTAACATGCATCACAAATATGAGTTTTATCAAACTTGATTTTTGGTAAACCTTTAAAAAGATCCTTTTTCGAAAGCTTTGAAATAAGATGCATGCTAGCATGACCTAGTCTACGATGCCATAACCAACTCTCTTCCTCTTGTGAAATTAAGCAGTGATCATTAGTAAGAGTACTTGAATTCAAAAGGTATATATTTCTAATTCTAGGAACTTCAAGTAGAGTCTTACCACTATTAGCTTCCATAATTTCACATTTTTCAGAATCAAAGATTACCTTTTTTATTTTTGTCTCAGAGTTGACTCACACTTAGAAGATTGAATTTCAATCCATCCACTAGAGAGACCTCATCAATGCATGGATTGTTTCCAATCTTTCCTTTTCCGATAATCTGTCCTGCTAGATTATCTCCGAACTTTATAGTTCCTCCTTTAACTTGCTTTATGGAAGTAAAGTATCTTCCATCACCAGTCATATGTCTAGAGCACCCACTATCAATATACCACTTTGAGTCTCCGAGAGTGTTCTTTAGACATACCAGCAAAACAAGTTAAGTAGATTTAGGTACCCAAATACTGTTGGGTCCTTTAGGGTTACAAGCATTTTTATCCTTGGGAACCCAGATAGTTTTCCCTTTATATTTTCCTTTTCTAAAAATACAATCACCAATTACATGTCCCTTATAGTTGCAATGGTAACATGTAACATCCTTCTTTTCTTAAATTGATATGATTGATTATGTTTTGAAGGATGATTTTGGTGATAAGAAACATAGTCAACATAGTGTAATCGTTTAGGCTTGTAACTATGTTGTTGCTTAGGCCTATATTTTTGAACTTTTTGGAAGAGTGTAGGCCTTGGTGGGTTTTTGCATGCAATCTTTTGTTATGAAGGATATTTTCGGTTTGGGTTCACAAATTGCACTCTTTTTGGCTTGGAGAAATGTGAGTGTTGCATATCTTTTTGGTTTGGTTTGTGACTTTTACTATGCTTTAGAGGTGTAGGTTCGGGGGATATGGTTTGCATAGCAGAAGTGGAGGAAGGGCAAAATATGATAGGTTTCTAAGGATTTTATGGGGGTATCCTATCATTATAACCAGTACCAGATTTATCATTTGGATTTCTTTGAGAATCCAAAATCACATTCAGCATAGTTTCACCATTAGTGAACTTGCTAATAGTGCAATCTAGCTTCTCACATTTTATTTCTACATGAGATAACTTGCTGATAAGCTTAAGATTGGAGTTTTCTAGAAAACTCACTTTGCTCTTTAGTTCAAGATTCTCGAATTCCTTTTCTAAGAGCCTATTTTCATATTCCATGCATGTAGCAGATATCTCAAGCTTATTATCATGCATTCTAAAAAATTCTTGTATAAGATCAGTATGAGACAGAGTTTGCAGAATTACCTCATCATCCTTATTTTGATCTTGATGTGAAGATTTTGTTGAGTCATCATTTGCCATGAAGCATATTTGGGCTTTCTCTTGCTTCTGATCATCATCATCATTGGAGCTGGATTCATCACTGTTGCTCCATGTTGCTATCATAGCTTTCTTGTTCTTTTTCTTGAATTTATTTTTCAGCTTTGGACAATCGGATTTGAAATGACCAGGTTTATTACATTCAAAATATGTAATTTCCTGCTTTAGATCTTTCTTTGCCTTATCAGCCTTGCTAATGTTGAATTGCCTCCTATAAGATGATTTACCTCTGTTTTTGTTTCTTAAGAATTTTCTGAATTTCTGCACCAACAGAGCTTCATCATCATCTTCATTATCATCATTTTCAAAATCGGACGTGGATTCTCCAAAAATGGGATTTGTAACTTTTAGTGTAATAGACTTTCTTTTGTCAGTCTGCTCACGATCTGTAGCGGATTTAACTTTCATCTCATGTGTGAGTAATGAACCGTTAAATTCATCATATGAGTATGAATTTAAATCTTTTGATTCTTTAATGGCTGTGAGCTTTGCATCCCAAGATGTTGGCCTCGTTCTGATTACTTTCCTAATCAGTTCTTCATCAGTGAAGTTCCTGCCAAGATTCTTCAATTTGTTCACAATAAGAGTGAACTTTGTGTTGATTTCCACAATAGATTCCTTTGCATCAACTTTGAACAACTCGTATTCCATGATGTAAAGATTAATCTTTCTATTGTTAACTTTTTTTGTTCTTTCATGAGTTGTTTCTAGCTTATCCCATATCTGCTTTGCAGTAGTGCAGCCTGAAATATGATTAAACTCATTAATATCCAATGCGCACTGCAATAAATTAATAGCTTTAGAGTTTAAAGCTGCTCTATTCCAATCATCACTTCATATTCACTTTCCTTTTTGGGGACAACTTCTCCATCAATAATTTTTGTCGGAATACTAGGTCCTTCCTTGGCAATTCTCCAGACCTATATATCCATGTATTGTAAAAATATTTTCATTTAGTTTTTCCAAAAACTATAATTTTCTCCATTAAAAAGTGGAGGCCTGTTGATGGAACATCCCTCAGGAATAAAAATATTTTGACTTCTAGAGGTACTAGACATATCAAGATCACTCTAAGAATTTACTTCTTTTAATAGAGTCAGGCTCTGATACCAATTGACGGTCCCAAATGGCTAGTTACAGTACTAGAGCGGGGGTGAATAGTACTGTAGGGCGAATAAAAATTTTCGCAGACCTCTTTTTCAAAAACAAGTTTTATTAAAAAAATGCGGAATTATAAACTATAATAAAACTTGTAAATATAAAATGCTTTTGTAAAAATTAACTTTAAGTACTAAAGCATTTAATACAAAGTGCAGGAAATTAAATTGCATAAAATAAAGAGAGTAGGGATAGAGAAAATGCAAACACAGAATTTTATCCTTGTTCGACCCAACCGGTCTACATCCAGTCCCTAAGCCAACCGCTTAAGATTTCCACTAACGTTTCCTTTACGGGCAGGAAACAAGCCTATGTTACTTTTTCTGAGTTCAAGTAACAAACTCAATACTTTTACAGGCTCAGTATCAAACCTATCCCGTTACTTTTTGGAGCATAAATAACAAACTCTACTGATGCTTTTTCGAAGCTCAAGCACCAAACTTTTACAACTTTGTTGATCAACCACCAACAAAGACAGACCCCCTTTCATATAACCTTGTGTGAAAAATACAATTCCCAAAATTTGTGAATATAAGAATGAACAATATTTCTCTTCCTCTCTTTGAGCTCTTTGGGAATATGGAAGACTTTATAACTTGAAAGGTTGAATAAGAATGTATCTTGAAATGTCTTCTACACATTCACATCATCATCTTCTTCCTTTTTATAGCCAAGTAAAAAATGGCCGTTTGACACAAATATGGCCGTTGGCTTTAAGTCATGTGGCAGTTGGTTTTGTGAAGAATGAAGATTTGAAGTTTCTCATGTGATAAAGAATCGTAGCCGTTGAAGTCATAGTCGTTTGAACTTTAGATATAAGGCCATATCCAAAGTATAGGTGGATTTCTTCTTCATAAAGACATGTGACAAAAATGATGATCAAAGTGCAACCTTAGGTGCAAACCGAAACTATAAAGTATGGAGTGAAAAGAATTCTTTAGTCTTGGGATGAGGTTTGACCATTATGTCATATGTAATCTCAAGTTAAAGAATATCTTAGCTTGGGTTGTAACCTTAGGTGAATAGAGTCACATGTTTTTCTCTTTTCATAATGTGGTCGAATTGTGTTTTTAAGACTTTCACCTTATAAGTCAAGGTGAGGTCAAAGTATGATCTCAAAAAGGAACTCACCTTATAATTAAATGTGAGCTCAAAGTAGATGTGTCCATGTAACCAAATGTGAGATCAAAGAGTCTACCCATGTAGCCGAAAATAATCTCGAGATATTCTTCCTCAAAGTCAACATCTTACCTTATAAATGAGTATGAGATCAACATGGTAAATATATAGATATATGCCAAAAGTTCTTTAATATTCTTAAGTCAAACCTTAGGTCAACTTTGATAATCTCAAGTAACAAACCAACCTTTGGTCAAGATTAATGTTCTCAACCTATAAACCAACCTTAGGCATACATATATATATATATATATATATATATATATATATGAAAGTGGCCGAATATATATATATATAAGAAACTTTCAAGTCATAAGCATTTATGAGATGAGCAAATATCGATTATTAAACCTTTATCTCATATGCTCTATATTTGTGTGTGTGTGTGTGTGTGTGTGTGTGTGTGTATATATATATATATATATTTGATACTTTCTTTACCTCTTTATGATAAATAAAACGGAATGTGAGTTGCTCTTTATCTCATAAACCAAGTATGCTAAAAAGAGCTTTTCTCAGAATAAAAATATTTTACCTTATGAAGCTCATTATTTTAAAAATGTCAATTGTGATCATCAAAACCGAACTCTACAGCCTCCATTCTGTAGTATGATGCTCACTAACACTACAACAAGTTTTTTTGATTTTGTAATGGTTGGAGAGAGAATTGAGCAGGGATTTAAGAAAGGAAGGCTCGAAAGTCCCCAACAAGATAAATTCGCCTTCTATAAAAATGGAGTAGGGAAGAAAAAAGAGGAAGAAACACATGCCGTTCAAGCTTATGCACCTAGTTTCTCTTACCGTCAAAATAGATTTGTCACTCATACAGTGGAAAGTACTCAAGCAATACAAGGGCTGCAATTGATAAGGTTAATCAGAGTACTCGTCCAAGAAATGAACCATTCGACCCTATCCTGATCCCGTATTCTGAATTGTATCCTCTCTTACTGTAAGCTGGTTGAGTATACTCTTGTCCTTTGGAGCTATTGGTGCCACCTTATCCAAAAGGGTATGATCCTAGTGCCAAGTGTGATTATCACACTGGGGCTCCTGGGCATTCAATAGACAATTGCACAGGCTTCAAGAAGAAAGTACAGCAGCTGATAAAAGCAGGTTGGATTGATTTCAATTAGAAGCCTGACGTAAAGACTAATCCGTTACCAAATCACGAGAATAAAGGAGTAAACGCAGTGGTAAAGGAAGATTTCTACTTAGTGAAAACCAAGGTCAATGAAATAATCATGCCCATGGGACAATTGTATGATATTATGTGCAAGGTTGGATTAATCCAAGCAGGGTCTTATGACTCTATAGGTATGTCCTATCAATATTATCAAGGAAAGGTTGATCATATGATTGAGGAGTGTGAACAATTCAAACAAAAGGTTCAAGAATACATGGATGCCAAATTCCGAGTCTTTGGAAATTCAAAGTCAAGAGACAAAGGAAGTCAATATGATGCAAGGAGATGTGCCACCTACATCGTTGGTAATTGATTATGTGTTGAAGAAGAAAAATGCAGTTAAAGCTCTTGAATCATCCTTTATGACGAAATTGATTATCCAAGCTCCAAAACCTTTTTCTTTCAATGACACTAAATTTGTTCCATGGAAGTACGAGATCACTTTGTTGGTTGGAAATAGCAATATAAACCAAGCAGAGCACCGTGAAGATATTTCTGGGATGAGGGGAATGACAAAAAGAGGTAGATGTTTTAGCTCAGATGAGGTCGAAGAAAGACATCGAGAGGTGATGGAAAGGTGAAGGAAAGGTAAACTAAAAGAAGGGAAAATGGTGAATGACTTCTTAAGAGAGGAGCCTGATGTTCTGGAAGAAATTACGGCAAAAAAGAATCCAATATCTGATCAAGAAGCTTGTGAGTTCCTAAAACTGGTTAAACAAAGTGAATACAAAATAATTGAGTAGTTAAATAGAACTCCCGCTCGCATATCATTATTATCATTAATCCTATCCTTAGAATCCCATCATGAGGTATTGTTGAAAATCTTGAATCAGGCTTATGTGCGTCATGACATATCTGTTGAAAACTTGAACAATAAAGTGGGAAATGTGGTCTCTTCCAATTATCTCACATTCACTGATGATGAGATACCTTGCGAAGGAACAAGTCATACAAAGGCTTTACATATTTCAGTCAAGTGTAAAGATTACTCGATAGCAAAGGTTTTAATCGATAATGGATCATCACTCAACATTATGCCTAGATCCACATTAGCCAAGCTGCTGATTGATAGTTCATACATCCAGCCAAGTAATGTTGTTGTTCAAGATCTCGATAGGATGAGAAGGGAAGCTATAGGCAATTTAGAGTGTCCAATCCAACTAGGACCAATAACTTTCAGTATTCCTTTTCAAGTTATGGATATATACCCAGCCTATAGCATGTTGCTTGGAAGACCTTGGATCCACTCCCTTCTTCCTTGCATCAAAAAGTTAAGTTCATCATTGAAGGAAAGTTAATAGAGGTGTCAGGAGAAGAAGACTTTTTTATTAGCAAAATCTACCTTTTACATTGAAGTTGTAGAAGAAGTAGTTCAAAGTTCATTCCAGACCTTTGAAATTGAAAATGCAGCATATACTACCCAAGGGCCATATTTTTTCATCCGTAAATATTCATAAGCATTTCTAATGATGGCCAAATTCATAAGCATTTCTAATGATGGCCAAGGAAATGATAGGAAGTTGTTATCAAATAACCAAGGGTTTAGGAAAGGAGGGGCAAGGAATGATCAAGTTCTTGGATCTGCAACCTAATCATTTTCGGGTGGGATTAGGGTATAAGCCAACCAAAGGTGATAAGTGGAGAATTCGGCAACAAAGGAAGGAAAAGTGATTGGCAAGGTTGGAAGGCAGGGCGATTAGTGAAGAAGGAATGCTATTTCCTCCTATAAATGATGTCTTTTGGAGCAAAGGGAAGTTCATTTTAAACCAGAACATGACAGCAGAGGTTGAAAATATGGTAGCAGTGACGAACAAGGAGAAAGGGGAACTAGAATTTGGAAGCTGGATTTGCATCTGCAGCAGGGAGTTGGACAATTGGAAAGTTTATGATCTTTCCATGGAAAAGTAATAGTAATTACTAGCTTTTGTTGTATGGGTACCTTGTTTTCAATGTTAAATGAATAACTTTATTTAATAAAATACATCATTTGAATGATCCCTTGATTATCTTTTTGTTTTATATCTTTACTTTTTTCTTTCTTCTTTCTTTTTACTTTCCTTTACATTGTATATTTAGGAATGATAATGAAAAATTTGACGATATTGATAACCATGAACCAATGTACAATTTTGACCATCCAGTGTATGATGTTGATTCGAATGAAGAGCTAGAGAGGAATTTCCTTCTGAGTTTGAAAAAATTGTGGGAGAAAAAGAGAATACCTTGGAGCCTCAAGACGAGATGGTTGAAACCATTAATATAGGAACTAAGGAGAGGCCCAATGAGGTTAGGATATATGGATCTTTGAATCCTATTTTAAAAGAGAGGCTTGTTAACCTGCTAAGGGAATACTAAGATGTGTTTGCATGGTCATATCAGGATGTGCCAGGATTAAGTACAAATATTATGGTACATAAATTGCCTTTAAAGCCTGATGCTAAGCCAGTCAAACAGAAACTCAGAAAAATGAAACCTGAAATGCTCCTGAAAATAAAAGATGAAGTGAAAAAACAATTCATTACTGGATTCTTAGAAGTCTTAAGTTACCTAGAATGGGTAGCTAATATAGTTCCAGTACCCAAAAAGGATGGAAAAGTTCAAATGTGTGTGGACTACAGAGATCTAAATCATGCAAGCCCAAAAGACAATTTCCCCTTGCCTCATATAGATTTGTTGGTTGATAACACGGCTGGATATCATATGCTTTCCTTAATGGATGGATTTTCTAGATATAATCAAACTTTGATGGGTCTACTAGATAAAGAAAAGATAACTTTCATAACAATATGGGGAACATTTTGTTACAAGGTCATGTCTTTTGGATTGAAGAATGTAGGAACAACTTACGAAAGGGCAATGGTAACCCTTTTCCATGACATGATGCATAAAGAAATGGAGTTATATGTGGATGACATGGTCGCTAAATTAAAAGAAGATGAGGATCACGTAGAAGTCTTGAGGAAGGTTTTCAATCAGCTTCGAAAATACAGGATTCAATTAAATCCTTCTAAATGCGTGTTCGGTATTACCTTAGGAAAATTATTGGGATTCATAGTAAGCAGAAGAGGGATTGAACTAGATCCAAATAAGATCGAAGCAATTACTGAAATGACTCCTTCAAAAATAGAAAAGGAAGTAAGGGGTTTCCTAGGAAGATTGAATTACAAAGCCAGATTCATTTGCCAACTAACAGCCACGTGTGAACCAATCTTCAAATTGCTGAGAAAGGACAATCCTTGCAAATGGAACGAAGAATGTCGAAAGGCCTTTGACAAAGTTAAAGAATATTTGCAACATCCACCTATTCTTTAGTCTTCGAACCTGGCCCTTGCTATTGTATTTGACAGTACAAGAAAATTCCATGGGGGCACTTTTGGCACAACATGACAAGATGGGCAGGAAGGAGCATGCCATTTATTATATCAGCAAGAAGTTTACTGATTGTGAAGTAAAACATTCATCCTTGGAGAAAACCTATGCAGCGTTAGCTTGGGCAGCCCATAAATTGAGGCATTACATGTTGAATAACACCACTAACTAGACGAATGGCTAAATGGCAAGTCGTGCTTTCTGAATATGACATTACTTATGTCACTCAGAAGGTAATAAAAGGATCTGTGATTGCAGGTTTTCTTGCCGATCACCCCTATGGAAATAATCAAATAATGGATATGGCTTTCACAGACAAAGATATTATTGCTCTTGAAGCAGCTGAAGAATTGATGGATACATGGATCATGAAATTTGATGTAGCATCGAATTCTTTGGGACACGAGATCGGAGTAGTGTTAATATCTCCTAAAGGGAAACATTTCCCAATCACTACAAAGTTATGTTTCCAATGCACTAAAAATATGGCTGAATATGAATCGTGTGTTATTGGTCTTCGAGCTGCCCTAGAGATGGAAATAACAAAGTTAAAAGTCTATAGAGATTTGGCATTGGTTATTAATCAACTAAAAGGAGAATGGGAGACTCGAGATGCCAAACTCATTCCATATCAGGATTAAAAGCCCTATTCTCTCTCTCTCTCTCTCTCTCTCTCTCTCTATATATATATATATATATATATATATATATATATATATAACAAACATAATTTTAATGGCTATGCTATAGTCATTTAATGACGAAATTAACCAAAAAGCGGTTATCTAACACTACTTTATATAACTTTAAATTCTTAAAGCTATACAAAGGGGGGCAACTGTAGATACCCAATTTTGTCCGGGTTAATTTATCATCCCTTTAATAATTTTACTACGCATTAATTTGTTAATTTATCTATTAACATCATTCTAGTATATTTTTAACCTTTCAGGTTTTAGCCATTATAAAAGTTAAATTACTATGGGAATGCTAAAAATAAAGGCATATAAGAGAAATTAAATAGTCTTTTATTAAAATAGATTTCTTTGTCATTATAGTATAAAAGTAATAATAATGAAAAATTCAAAATATGCTGGAATTCAGTGCAGTAGCAGGAGTACAGCAAAAAGTAGCAAAAAAAAAAAAAAAAACAGCTGGAGGTATGGGTTTCACTTGTACAACAAGTTTGAGAAAGGAACCAGAATTCCTCTCCTTTAGTTTTTGACTAAATGGGATAAACAAATCCCAGCTGAAACTATTCTAGTTTATATAGTAGCATTTTTGCCTATAAAAGCGCAGTCCCACATAAGAAAAAGATAGAGGGGAGGGGACAACAAGCACAACACAGAAAATTGCTGGGTAGAAACAAATATAGAAATTTTGCTCTTTTCTTCTCCTTTCTAATGAGAAGGACCAGGTTCTGGTTCTTCTAACCAAAAAACTTCTATCTTACCATTTCCTGTTGTTGTTTAGGTTTTCTTTGGACTTCATTTCACCTGCTAGAAAAAAACACCAAACATCAGAAAGAGAAACATAGGCAAAGCTTGTTCGACCTCTTCAATAAGTGGAAGCAAAGAAGCTCGAAGACAAGGCCGTAAGTAACAAATTGAAATAACAATATGTACATATTTTTTCCATTTTTTACTTAAGATACAAGTATGATGTCTTATCTAATATAGATTCATCAAATATTGTGTAGAGACATGTTATGTGCATACCAAATATTGATGTGTATTTAGTTAATTTATCTATTGTGCTTTAGTGCATTTAACTGCTTATTTCTTCCTCTTTGGTGCTTACTTTTTTTTCCTTTTATTTTATATGATTACTCAAGGATGCTACTAATCCTAGTTCAAATAAATAGTTAAAGCCCATTCTTTTTCAAAATCACAAATCTATACAAGCCTTACATCTACCATATCACCAAAACACACACACACATCACCATTAGCATAAATTTGCAATTTTGCATTTTTGATAAACCAACACTTGAGCCAAGCCCAGTTTCATTCTGTTTTCAACAATAGAAACTTCATCTAAACAAGCATGTAAACGTCATTTCAATCCAAGCATATACACACATAAGCATTTCATCAACATTAATCTAATTTTTACACACATGCATTTGAACTCTTTACATTTTGTGAAGCTGAGAGTCTAAAAACTTAGCTAGAATAATCCTCGTCGAAACCAAATAGAGCCTTGAAGTCTCTAATCCTGCAAAGAGTAAACCTAGATCACAAATTAAGCAAAATCTAAAAATAAAGAAAAAAGTTAAATAAAATAAAGAAACAAAAGGGGTGATACCCACGTTTGGTAAAGATCTGTGAATACTAGCAACGGGTGTGCGGTAACGGTAGTGATACCGGCGGCATGCAGTGATTCTGGAAAACTCTCTGGCAGGTAAACTAAGCTCACCTTTCTATTTTTCAAACCTGAAACAAAAAAATTTAGGGTAGAAACTTAACCCAAATAACAAAAAAAAAAAAAAAAAAAGACTCAATAACCCAAAAAATAGTAAACAGCCAAAAGAAAGGTACCACTAGTTTGCAAGGACAAGAATACCTTCAAGTCTATCGTCAACTTTGTTTGGTCATGACATATCTTGATAAGCCTCTAATGACTACATTCGATCCATCCTCTCTGAATCCGTTGAGAAAGGAATGTGAATCAGACAAGAGAAATGCAACCGAGAAAGAGACAAAGGCAAAGGGAAAGAAATAGAGGCTGAAAATGTTGGAAGCGATCTCGGCAGTGGCTGTCTAGACAACAATAGCAAACTAGATGTTTCAATCTCAATGGTGACATCTGTAAATTGGAGGCGCGAAATAAGCAAAGAAAACTTCGACGGAGTTGGTTTACAGTGGCGTCAGGGATTGGGTGTTTTTGATGCGATTGGCGAAGCTCCTATTGTCGCCGGATCCGTGCTTCAGAGAGAGAGAAGGTAAAGGAGAGAAAAAGAAGAGAGAAGAGGAAAAGAGGAAGGAGTGGCGGCTAGGTTACCGGAGATGTCGTCGGATCTGTGCTTGAAAGGGTTAAGTTTTAGATAGAAGTAGAGGAAAGGAGAGGGAGGCGGATGGTGTGAAGAAGATGGATTTTAGGGTTTGAAAGGAGGATAAGGTGGCTTATATATGCTGGGTAATAACCATGGGTTAGTGGTGTCGGGTTGGATCAGGGTCAAGGCCTGGATTTTGGGCCTAGGAAGAAAACGGCTAAAGAATGAATTAAGGCCCAACCAAAAATCAAGCCCTTTTATTTTAATATTTCTTTTAATTTCCATATTAATATACATGTAGACTAGTTAGGAATTAATTGAAAAGAAGTCATAAGCTTGGGTTTATGAAATTTTAAATTTCTAAAGTAAATAAGTGACACAAAATAAAATTTGTATACGTATAATTTTAGAAGTATAATTTTATGACTATGCAATGGTTGTGGAATATAATTTAAGTTAATTTATATTGACAATGTTAACCTTATTTTATGATCAAAACTATAATATTCAATAATTTTATTTCAAGTGAGCTTTAAATTTTGTTATTTATTTTAATAGAGAGTAGTACAAAGCCCTTTATTACTTTTGCATCAAGCATAGACGTATGTCCTACATAATCATATGTAGATATTTGCATATTTATTGTATCTATATTATACATAATATGTGTACATTTTAAATCAATGTTATGGATGTAAAATACAAAGTTCATTTAAATACAAACATAATATGTGTATAAGCTTTTATGTCCATGTTATGGACATAAACAAATAAAATTAATTAAAGAAAGGTATCTTTATGAATGCATATCCAATTAACATGTAGGTTTCTATATTCACGATATGGATATAAAAATAAAAGAAATACATTCCACAAGAATAATTCACAACCTTTTAGTACCAAATATCGGTGGGGTAGGGTGATTATTATATTCCCTACACGTAATTAGTAAATGAACCAATATAATCTCTGGTTATTTAAGGTGTCCAATCGGACCAAAACTCGATTGGTAGTGACTCTACAAAAACATCATTATTATCCTAAGCATTTCAATAAATCATTATAACGAAACTACATGTTAAATAAAAAAATTTTTTTTTCGCCCATCAGCACTGTTCCGACAGTATTGGACCGATCCTTCTCAAGAACACCGCATGGTCTGATCGTCATAGGTGTTTCTCAAGTAGTACTTGGTATTGTCCTTAGACTTGATTTCACTATAACACGGCATGAGATCTCATACTCTTTGATATATGCCTAACGGGTCCATAACAGGGTGCCAAGTATGGGTATGTTGGGTGTGCCGGTGAACATGTTGAGGTTTATAGTGAGTTGACGAAATTGTCACTCAGCGTCCCTTTAGATGACATCACTAGCCATTTGATGAGTGGGACTTATAAGTGTATGGCCATACCCGAATAAGTTGGGATACTTATTCCCAATCATCAGTCTACTCAGAATCAAGGAATGAATAAGCATAGAAGAGGTTGACTGGAACCATGCCTCTTGCTTATACATTGATGTCTGTTGGCAAGGGATATACAAGAACACTACTGGGCTATGTTTCACATGAGATTTCTAGTATCCGTCTTAATTAGGGGCTGTAATGGTTTTCTAAAACCCACTTACAGTCTGTGGGCCTTGCCAATTGCCAACATAAAGATCTACCTATAGGATTGTACACATAGAACAGCTGAACTTGTGACAAATCAGAATTGTACACATTAGGTGTACTTAGAATGGAAACTTGATTAATTGAATTATTGACAATAGGTTTTGTTAAAATTAATTCAATTGACATAAAAAAGAAAATGAATTGTATTTGATTAATTAATTACAGTATGTAGATAATTAATTAAATGTCTTTTCCTTGGTGGAAAATTAAATACACGTGATGTATTTATTTAAGGTTGGGATAAATTAAATTTGGGGTGAATAAATTTAATTAACTGGATTTAATTGGGTCAATTGGAATTTTATTATATGGTTTAATTTAATTCCAATTACATAAATTGAATTAGTTAATTAAATTAAAATTTAACCTAAAGTTAATTTAATACCTAATTTTATAATGGGTATAAAAGACACCTTAAAAATCAATTTCTCTTAACCCTAATCTACCTAAGAATTTCAGCCAACTAGAGAGAGAGAGGGAGTTGAATCCTTGTGGTGGAATTTCTGAGTTCCGTTCATCTCCGTTAGCTAGCACGAATCCGGTTCGTTAGCTGTTCGTGTACCTAACTGTGTAGAATTGTCGTTCTCCGATTCTGCATTCTTCAGCAGTCTCTAGAAGAGATGAATAAGGTGAGAAAATGTATTTTCTTTCCATTCTTGGGTTTTATCAAGATCATGGTTCCTAGAATCATGGAAATTAAGGGAAAAATTTTAATCCATATTTTCCACTGTGCACCGTTTTTCCGGTGAGAATTCCCTACAAATCATTTATTGGTTGTCTCACGTTTGACTTTTCAAAACACGTGTGTTTCAATCGTTGGTTTAGTGGGACGTAGGGGGCAAATTGAGTCGATTTTTCAAATTTCAGAGGGGTAACTTAACACATTATAAGTTCAGGGGGGGGGGGGGGGGGGGCAGTTGGTTCTTTGGGCCAAGTTCAAGGGGGTCCAAATGTATTCGACCTATAAACTATGTGTTGTTATTCATGAATGCATATATATGATGTACATTGAGAAAAATCTTATGATAAATGCACCAAGTCAATTTATTTTATTAAGAATATAACATTTTTGGACCGTATGGTGTGCTCTCTATTTTTTCAAATTGTTTAAGGTCGCAATCAATCCCTAAATAGGTTTTTTGAGCTAAAACAAAAACTTTTAATGGGCTACTAGTTGAGCAAATGGTACTCAAATGGAAATTAATTATGTTTCTCAATTGTACATTTTATGCCACTGTAGAGAGTATAAAATTTTTGAGTTTTGCATTTCATTTTCATTTTATTGGATGGTTGCTCTATCTCTTGCTTAGCGATTTGTGGTTTTAGCATATCATTTTCTCAATCCCTAGGGCCAGACATTAATATAATGTTTTTACATTTCTTAGATTACTTGAGGACTTATCATTTTTTTTGAATTGGGTTTATAGATGGAAATGTGTATCATGCTCCTGGAATGTTGCAGTCAAGAGAAAACTTACTTCCACTACTATGGGCTTTCGGGGAATAGATTTTGCATGATTGACAAAGTATACCAAGGGAGTTTCGAGAAGTGCTTCGTTTAGCAATATTTTATAATCCATTGAATGGAAATGATAAGCTGCGAATGTGGCCAAGTTTTTTGCCCACTTACTTGCTACAGATGCTCTGCCTTGGACCATCTTAGCCTATATACATTTAACTAAGGAGGATACAACTTCTTTTTCCCTGCATATTCTTTAAGATTATTTTTTAGGTGATTGATGAGATGTCCTTTGATAGAAAATGCCAAGTTTCTTTTCTTTCTTTCTTTTTCCTGTAGGTTCTCTTATGTTTGACAATCTCAATCTTGGTTGTATTAGTATACAAGTCAATGTTATCATCATGTATTGAATGGTTGATCATGGTTTTGGTGGCAAAGGTTTGATGAAAAAAGTAGAACTAAAACAGTTTAAAAGTTTATGTGGTTAAAAATTGGATAGAAATGATATGACTGGACATACTGGAGGACTTTCTGTACACATCCAATGCTGTTACATAATTAATATGATATGGGATGAGTGAAAATTTTTGTTGGACTGTATTCGACTTTGTTGCTGAATATAAACATTCGTTGATTTAACAGTATGGATTGGGTCTTGTATTTGGTGCAGGAATCTTCAAAGCTTGGGCATTTGAACTTTGAGTGAGCACCTATGCAAGACTCGTTTGAGTGCATTTTCCCTAGAGACAATCCAAGGAACACCCGTTTCTCCATCAATTTTTTCATATTGATTGAGCTTGGTGGCATCAATGAGAATTTGCGAGAGTACTTGAAGAATATGCCGAGACTTATTATGGAACTGGAATCTAAACTAAAACCATATGATGAAGAGTCTTGAAATTTTTTATTTTCTTAAGAAATTTTGATTATGCGGTGGAGAGAAGGTAGTGATAGTAAGCAATGGATTAGGTGGAGTGATAATGAAGGAGTTATATACCAAAATAATAAGGAGAATATAAATTAAAAGATGCTACATGAATGCTTTTACTTCTGTTGGAAACTGATTCAAAATTTTAGACATTTAGTATTTCAGATTTTTTTGTTATTTAGTTAGCTAGTGATTAGGGGCTCTACTTGGTCAAATATATATCAATTTGTTACTATTTTTGTGGATCTTTTTGTTACTTTTTAGCTTATATAGGTAGCCTTTTTT
The DNA here is from genome assembly GCA_039660915.1 of Euphorbia tirucalli. NCBI lineage: Eukaryota > Viridiplantae > Streptophyta > Magnoliopsida > Malpighiales > Euphorbiaceae > Euphorbia > Euphorbia tirucalli. The sequence goes on along the minus strand of CM077632.1, from coordinate 43,041,288 downwards.
GTGCTGTATAATGAACTCAATAATATAAAAGTTTGAGTTCAATATTCTCAAAGCTTAAAGGAACTTAAGGGATTTGTGAGATAGGGCTACCAATATAAGTGCTTATGAGATTAAGTGCTTATTTTTGTATCTTCAATTTACTTTCAATGGCATCAAACAATTTTTCTGCTCCTATTCCAGTGTTTATAGGAGAAAAATTATCAGTCATAGGCAATTAAGATAAAATCATATCTAAGAGCCTAGATTTTACTGGAGGTTGTTGAGAAAATCTTACTACTACTCCTTTTGCACAAAATCCAAATTTAGCACAACTAAAGAAGTATGAAGAAGATTTGGCAAAGAAACCAAAGGCGCTCACTTTCATGCATCCTGCTATGTGAGAAGTGACTTTCACTAGCATAATGGCTTGTGAATCACCAAAAGAAGCATGTGATAAGCTTAAAGAAGAATTTGAAGGCAACCATCAAACAAAGTTGATGCAAATCTTAAATCTCAAGAGAGAATTTGAGATTCAAAGAATCAAGGAATCTGAAATCGTTAAGGAATATGGCAACAAACTCATTAGCATTGTCAATCAAATTAGATTATTTAGTGAAGAATTTTCTAATCAAAGGATAGTGGAAAAGCTTCTTGTGAGCCTTCCTGAAAGGTATGAATCAAAACTTTCTTTACTTGAAAACTCTAAAGATCTATCAAAAATAACATATGTAGAATTGATTATGCTCTTTAAGAGGTTGATCAAAGAAGAACCATGAGACAAGATAACATGGTTGAAGGAGCCTATTTCATAAAAATTTCAAAAGGAAAAGGAATGATTCCTCGTTGTTGTCATTGCAATAAGGATGGTCATGAAGAAAAGGATTGTTGGCACAAAGGGAAAGCTCAATACTTCAAGTGCAAAAGATTTGGTCATATACAAAAGTATTGCAAAATGCAAAAATTGGAGGAAGCTATAAAACCAATATAAATTGTTGAGGAAGAATAAACACTTTTTTTAATTGATGAGATGTGCACCAAGAAGAAGCATTAAGAGAGAAGTTCTCCAAAGTTGATGGACAATACATCATCAAATGACTCCAATAATTGAAGGGTGATGGAAAGTACATCATTAAGCACAATAAATTTTACAGATTTTGAATCAAGAGAGAGTGTTGGAAATTGATTCAAAATATTAGATATTTAGCATTTTAGATTTTTTGTTATTTAGTTAGCTGGTGATTAGGGATTTTACTTGGTCAATTAAATATTAATTTGTTGCTATTTTTATGGCTCTTTCAGTTATTTTTTAGCTTATAGAGGCAGCCTTACTTGAGCTATAGAATTAACTCAATAATATCAAAGTTTAAGTTCAATATTCTTTCTTTCCTTTTTATTTTAACTTCCTGCCTAAAAACTATCAACTTCACATATCTGGTTTTGCACTTGGTTAAGCCATCAACGTTTAAAGAGACCTTTTAAGATTAGTTTCTTCTTTTCGATTAACTAGTGATATTATACTCCATTCGAGAGAAACAAACTTAAAATGGAGAGAAAATGTAATGTCAAACTTGCGAAAGTGAATTCCTTTATATAGGCATGCGATTGTCCAAGTCCACTGGATTCCAATTAGGAAGATACCAATCCTATTCTATAATTTATTGTGTACAATACGAAGTATTCGAAATAGGGGAAAGATGATTGCACTTTTTATGCACTTGTTAGTACCAATTAAAATTATTAATTAGCTAAGAACACGTATGAATTAGAGTCCTCTTCAGGTGTAAGTTATTGATATAAAAGGTCAGTACATACTCCTATTTAGACAGATAAAATAAATTCCTTTCCTACTAAGAATTAGCTCACCTCATTTGGACCTATTATTCGATTTAGCCGTATTAGACCTTTATAGTGTTCAATTCTCAGTCAAATCATCCAAATATGCAACAAAGTATGGATGTTCTATCATATTCCCTCCAAAATATTTATAATAGGTCTTTTAAGGCTACTCAACATATGACAACTTGCAATGATACATTAATGCCTTGAAAAGTGTGCACCGTTACATTTTTTAAACAGTCATCTCAAAAGCAGTTTTCAATCTTTGTTTGTTCGCATCTACTCTAAGATTTCTTCTTCACTCCAATCATAGGGTTCTTCATCACGACTTTGATCTCTCTGACTAGTAAGTAATTGTTCTAATATTTTCTTTATAACTTTATTTTCTTTCATTTTTTATTGAATCTTTCAAGTATGATATCTAGACAGTTATGGAACAAACTTCAAACTCTCATTCCTCTTCAACTCCATAAAAAGCCTCCCCCTTCCTCAATAAGACTTCTATTGAGAGTGAATCCTTTCTTCTATAGGGTTCTCATGAAGAAACTAGCCATTTAGGGTTTCCTTAAGGAACATTATTAAATTGGTTCACCTTCTAGTCACAAAGAAAATCAAACTGAAATTTTAGAAACTAAAAAGCAAGAACAGTAAGAGAAAACCATATTCAGAGTTCCTAGGCCAAATCCTTCTTAGCCTCGGAAAACGACCCCTAGGATAAAGGATATGATCTCAAAGGTTGATTTTGTCACCCTTGAGACATACATGGAAATGTATAATTAGATACAAAAGTGTGACTGCCTGATACCTAAGGAAAATCAAAGGGTTCATTGGTCTCTTACGATATACTTTTCAATTTAGCTACACTAAATAGATGTCGATTCCTCATATCCCTTTACCAAGTAGTATTATCAACATTCTAGACAAATTTTGCCTATGTCTGATGCAAATTCATGATAATGCATAAGTTGTTAGTGTATGACCTAGTCCCAATGCATTGTATCTCATTTGTATTATACATTATGGTTCATGTATTATACGTTAGTGTGTTATTAATAAAGGCATAATTTGTTTTATTAATTTCTTATGCAATTAATAGTAACAAAGTATCCATTGATTGTGTTTGTACTCATGATTGTCAGTCACATTCTTTGGGCAATAAGACCATGAAATCAAACACAGTTATAAATCTATCCCTAGTTTGTTAGAATTGTGGGAACGATAATAACTAAAGACTAGCATATGGCTTAATTGTATGGTGGTGTCTTACCGACCATTGGACATGGACTGTCAATTAAGGACATAGGTACATGTTCGGTTACATGATACTGGATCGACCCACTTTGAGAACACCATATGGTACCAATGTCATAGGTGGTTCTCAAGTAGTACTTGTATTGGATCCTTAGACCTGATATTCTAATAGGCCTAGATGTGAGCTCGCATGCTCTGACGTATGCCTAACGAGCCTGTAATAAGGTTCCAAGTATGGGTACAATTGGGTATGTTACTGACCATTGTAGGACTAGTAGGAATGTGAAGGGATATGCCATTCAGTTAACTTTGAGAAAATATTACTGGCCACTAATGAGAGTGTGGCCACACCAGAGTAAGTGGGATACTTATTCGTGAAATTTAGCATACTCGGAATCAAGGAATGGCCATGCAATTGTAGATGGTGACATCGCCATGCCTCTTGCAGTACATCGATATCACTGACAGAGGATGTACAAGTTACTACAGGGTTTATGGCTCGTATAAGATTTATGTCTTTGTCTTATTTGGGTAGCGGCAATGGTTTGCTAGAACCCATATGCAATTTGTAGGCCTTAAGGTTTTGGGCCCATTGCCAACATAAGACGAGCCCAACGGATCGCACACAAAGATGTTTGAACAAAATTATCATCCTTAATATATAATGGTTTATATTATGCAGAGCTTCATATTAGTTATATTTATAGACCTTTTGGTAAAGTCAAATTAATATAATTTACCTATGGGAAAATTTTTCTTCGATCTATTAAATAATTACTTGGAGTAATTTAAATAAATTGAAATTATCTTAAGATTTAAATACGAAATATTTTAATTTTAAGACATGGACTAAATAAATTGGGATTCTAATTTGATTGATTGGGCTATAATTAGCTAATTGTGATTTTATTATATGGTTATAATAAAATCAAATTAATTTGAATTAAAGCCAATTAAATAAATTAAAGAATAAACCTTAATTTAATTTGGACTAGATTTATACAAGGGGTATATAAGGCCCAATTTTCCCAACCCCAACCCCAATTCTAATTTGAGAATTTCGGCCAACACCCGAAGAGAGGAAGAGGGATCGGGCCACCTGGGGTTTAAGGGAGAGCTTCGGTTTTGTCCTACGCTAGCACATCGTTCTGTTCGAGAGGCATCCTCTGTTCGAGAGGCATCCATGTGAGTGATAATGGAGAGGCTTAACAGTTCAGCAAGCTTTACCATCAATTTCATCATTGTGAGGACGACATAGTTATGGAATTGATACTTCATTCTTGTTATTTCCTTGTTTCATTCCATAATCTATTGGATTCGTTCCTGGAATGGATTCTAGTGCTAAACAAAACCGCTTCTATTACAGTTTTAATTTTTGTTTTGCATCGGGAGAATCCCAACAGCGGTATTAGAGCAGGATCATTCTTGATTATGGAATTTTGATTTGAGGGTTCTTGATTTGATTACAATTGGTTTTGATTTTGATTTTTGGTGGAGGTTTTTTTATGGATGTTATTCCCCAAAGATGCGTTTATTTTGCTGTTTTTGAATATATATATATATATATATATATATATATATATATATATATATATATATATTTGCATCGCAATTGAAATTGCATTTGCGATGCTGCCACTGCAAGCGTGGATGCTTGCTACATGCAGCTGGCTGGTGGCAACACTACTATCCCCGAACAACAGTGCCAACATGCCGCTTTTAGGCCTGGATTTTTGGGGGGTTTTTTATTTCTATGCCTAACACTTGTTTTAATTGGTTTAAAGATTCATGTGATTATTTTATACGATTGGATTCGTGTGGCTTCTTGTGTAATTTATTTTGTACATGGTATTTAATTTTTTGGTAAAATTAAATTTGTTAAGGGAATTAGCACGGGTTTTTCTTGGCAAGAAAAACTGAGCGACTAATTTGGATTCGTGGTTACCCCATATGACGGAGCAATTGGTTTGCATTGGGTCGAAGGCCCAAGCCCATAACAAGGCTTTAAACCACGATTGTCAAAATTTGGCGACTTCCATAACAGCTATGACGCATAATTAAAATTGGATTAATTTCATGCATTTTAACATGTATAATTTTGTGCAATAATGTGTATACTTGGTGTGTATGGATTTGAGCATTATTGGGCCTAGAATAAAGATTGGGTTGTATTTTAATTTTTGGATTTGGTAAATACGGACTGCGTGCCATTTTTGTTTTGTTATAATTTTGTTTATTAAATAGATAGGTTTTTATTTGATAAATTGTTATTACTCAAGCCCAACATAGAGAGGAGGCCTAATTAGTGACAAGCCCAGAAGAGAATGCAAGCCCAAAAGCTAGTATAGGTTTACTAGTTTTCCATTAGGATGTAATATTAGGCCCATAATGTCTCATTTATTTATTGCTTATTTATATTTGTTATGCATGTTTTAATTTCTCCAATTAAAATCCGCGTTTATACATGGAAGCTCATTTAAAATTGGAATCCCTTTAAATATTAAGTCAATTAAAAGTGCTTCCCACATTTGAACCTTATCAAGATGTGGATAGTCCAATATGGGCCGTGCCAAAGTTGGGTGCATTAGGGTATCTACATTTTGTAAAGGGTTAAAGGCACTGGGTAAACCTAAACATTCGAATGGTGATTTGACTTAACATGGATAGTAGGAAAGCCCTGGCCCTAAGCACGTATGGGTAAGTGCCAATAAGCCATCAAAATAAGAGTCCCTAGGTTGGGACTAGACAGAGTTCTTACCTAAATAAGTTAAGGCTTAGGTGTAAAAGCTCAGCTTGACTAAGTCTAAATGAAATAAGGATCTTAGCCCACTTACCTTGCAATACTAACTAAATAAATTAAATTGGGATAATTTATTTACTAAGTAGGATATTAAAAGTCCTTTTATTAATTACATTTTCTTGATTTTCTATGTATATTAAATGGCAAACCAGAACATAACACTTTCACTGCGATCAGTCCTAGAAAAGGATAAACCATCTTAACCTAACTTCCTAGATTGGTCATGGAACATGAGGACATTGCTGAGACAAGAATCTGAGGAGTATGTGTTGGATAGGGCCTTACCAAGGGCACCACCTCGTAATGCTCAACTGGAGACGGTAGAGGAATACGAGTTGTTTAGGAGGGATAATTGGGATGTTACTTGCATTATGCTGGCGACCATGGTCCCTAAGCTGTGAAAACAGTTCATGGAGATGGATGCCTTTGGTATTTTGATGCATCTCAAGGGGAAAATGTTGTAAGAAAGGCATAATACAGCTACCTAAATACAAAAAAAAAAAAAAAAAAATCTCTTCTTCTCAAAAAGTTATTGTCCGAACAACCTCCTTTAAATCGAGCAAATTTCTAAATAATATTCGAACATACAATTCACTTTTTTCTTTCACTTCAACAAGAGCAAGAATTGATCACGAAATAAATAAATCTAGAGGACCATATGTCTTTTGCATCAATGGTCAAAATCACCATTTGATGGGATCATTATTGCCACCTGATAACAAAAAACCTAGATTTGCACAATTATATGTCTATGATAGAGATACCCAAAATGAATTGACAATCGATTGTCTTTCTTGAAAAATAGTGAACAATAAAATATTAATGATAAAGATATAATTAAACACTTTATTGATATGTTTATTGAGCATAATGAATTAACAAAAGTATTTCGAATGGCAAACGAAAAAGTGCATGCTGAAAATGTTGATTCTTTTAGATTGCGATTAATTGCTAAAAGAGCACCTCAAAATAGAGAATATGAATTGCCACAGTCTTCTAAAATAACAACTCTTATTGTAGGAGATTTAGATTTATATGACTTATCTAGAGATATCATAGTCGAACATAAAGATAGTTCTTTGAAATGTACAAGCATTTTACACCCAAGCTTAATGGCAATGCAATACCCTATTCCTTTCCCTTTTGGTGAAGATGTTTATCATCTAGATATTAACTATGTTACTTCTCCGAATAAAAAAAATTTGAAAAGAAAATGCATTACAATGTGAGAATATTATTCCAATAGGTTGCATGAGAGGAAAAATAATAGTCAAAGTTTGCTTCATGGAGGACATCTATTTCAACAATTTGTAGTTGATGCATATACATGTATTGAGCAAGCGCACCTTGATTTTTTAAAACAAAATCAAACAATGTTAAAATCTGAAATTTACTTTAGACTAAGAGATGCATTTTGTAAAAGAGATACTGATGGTTCACTAATAGAAACATCTATTATTTTACCTTCTATATACACGGGTGGACCTAGGTATATGTTAGAACATTACCATGATGCTATGACCATAACTAAATTTTATGGAAATCTAAATTTTTTCATTACCTTTACATGCAGCCCATTATGGCCAGAATTTACTGACACTAAAATATCCACATGCTCAAAAGCCCAAAAATCGACTAGATATCATAACAAGAGTTTTTAGAATAAAAATAGAAACTTTAATAAATGATTTTAAAGAGAAAAAAATATATGGAGATTATTGCTTTATTATATACTGTCGAATTTCAAAAACGCGGTCTGCCACATATACATTGTTTATTATGGGTATATGAAAAACATAAGCAATTCTCAGTGTCAGAAATTAATTCCTATATATCTACTGAATTGCCTGATTCTAATATTGATCCTATAGCATTCAAATATGTCTGATTCATGGCCCATGTGACACAATTAATCAAAAATTCCTTGCATGAAAAATAATAAATGTTCAAAATTCTATCCAAAAAAATACCAAAACACTACTGCAATAATGAGCATGGTTTTCCCTCTTATAGGAGAAAAGATAATAAACTAGTAACTAAAAAAAGAGACTTAAAAATTGACAATCGTTATGTTATTCCATATGATAGAGACTTAATAATTCAGTATCAGGCTCATTTAAATGTCGAATCCTATTGTCATTTAATTTTGGTAAAATATTTCTTTAAGTACATAAATAAAGGTACAAATAGAGTACGTGTAGTTTTTGAGTCGGACACTACTTCTAATGAAGCCAATCCAAATGTCAATATTGTTCGAGATGAAATAAAAAAATTATTTAGATTGTTGTTATATTTCACCATGTGAAGTACGTTGGAGAATTTTTTAATTTCTCATACACCATGGAGAACTTCTATAGAACATTTATGTAATCATTTACCTCATCAAAATACAGTGTTGTATTGTGAAGATCAAAGTTTAAATAATATAATTAAATATTCATTATTCCATAAAACCATGTTAACTGAATGGATACATAAAATACAATTTATGAAGACTCTAGGATATTAACTTATGTGGAATTTCCTATGAAATAGGTGTGGGATTCTAAAAACAACATATGGCTAATGCGTAAAAGAGGATATAGTCTTGGTAGAATAGCTTATGTAAATCAATCTGCTGGTGAATTATATTACTTAATAATGCCTCCTAATATTGTAAAGGGACTTAGATCATTCATTGAAATAAAAACATTTAATGGTATGGTTCATGAAAGTTTTCACTCAACATGTGCTGCATATGTTTTATTAGGAAATGACAATGAGTGGGTCGAAGCAATGAAAGAGTGTTTTCTTACAAGTAGTGCCAAACTACTAAGACATTTGTTTGTAACAATAATTATATTTTGTGAAGTCTGTAACCCAAGTAAATTGTTTCAATAGTTTTTGAAAAATCTATCTGATGATTTAATATATGCTTTACATAAGAATCTTAGTATTCCAATTAATTCTATAACAATTGAACATATTAAAAACTATGTTTATTGGATTAGAAAAAGTATTCAATCGCAATGGCTACTCTTTATCAGATTTCAATTTGCCTTTGCCCAATTCATCTTTTGAATATGCTAATGGAAATAAACTTATACATGAAGAATTGTGTTACAATGTTTTGGAACTAAAACAACTACACGAAGAAGCAAAGCATACTTTAAATAATGACCAATGTCGAATATATGATGCAGTTATGCTTTCAATTGAAAAAAAAGGAAGGAAAACCCTTTTTCATTTACAGTTACGGCGATACAGACAAAACATACTTATACGAACCAATTATAGCTAAATTATGATCTAAACTCAAAATTGTTTTAGTAGTCGCTTCATCAGGTATTGCTTTATTACTTCTGCTGGGTGGATGTATTGCACATTCAAGATTTAAAATTTCTTTAAACATTACTAACTATTCAACATGTGACATTAAGAAAAATAAAAACCTAGCCAAATTAATACTAAATGCATCTCTAATCATTTGGCATGAAGCAGCTATATCGCTTCACATTCGAAGCTGTAGATAGATCCTTAAAAGATATAATGTCCTCAGTTGATCCAAATAATAAACAACTCCCAGATTTTAGATAAATATTACTAGTAATACCAAATGGTTCTAAAGAAGAAATTTTAGATGCTTCTTTAACAAATTCTTATCTATGGCCTTCATTTGAATTCACCATTTAACTATTAATATGACACTTCGAAATGACAATAGTATGTTTAATTTTGAAAATTATACTTCTTTTGCACAATGGTTATTAGATGTTGGGGATGCATCTACAACTAAAATTACACTCGACAAAATAGATTATGAAAACAATTGGATACAAATTCCAAAATCCTTGATTGTTAAACCTATACAAGAACTAATGACAGATATAATATATCCAGATTTTTATAAATCAATATAAATATTATAAATATTTAACTGAAAGAGCCATCATCATAGCTGAAAATGAAATAGTTATTGAAATAAATAATTTTATGTTAAATTTAGTCAATGACAATATATAAAAGCCAAGGCCAAACCCTTAAACAAGTAAGTCTTTCTCTAAATGAACCTGTTTTTACCTATGGCCAGCTTTATGTTGCACTCTCAAGAGTTACAAGCGAGAAAGGAATAAATATAGTTATCGAAAACATGACATTACAAATAGAAAACGAAATCAAATATTATACAAAAAATATTGTTTATCCTGAAGTCTTTGAAAATTTATGAAATATTATTTCAATGAAAAAACTATAAATTTAAACATTTTGTTTTGTATTATTGTTTACGCATTTATGGTTCTTTGTCTTTTTTGTAGATCGAAGATGAAATACACTCCCATATCAATGATAAACAAAGAAACTAAGAACGTTGCTATTAAGGCTCGATTATTAAGATGTTGGGATTTTGTCAACCCAAGAAACACAAGCCATATATTTAGCTTCGACTTTCTATTAATAGATGAGAAGGTAAAATTTTTTTACCTAATTTACACATTACTTGCACAAAAATAAATCATTCTTACCTAATTATAGCTTCTGCCACAGGGTGACACTATCCAAGGAACAATGTTTACAGAAAATGCAGACACATTTTGACCTAGAATATTTATCATATATCAGGTTTGTTGTGATTCAGGGTCAAACTAAATACAAATGCAACAATCTGTAGGAATTTTTACGGGGAAAAAAATGCGCACCGAAAAATAGCGATTAAAATTTTTCCTCAATTCCATGATTCTAAGACCCATGATATTGATAGAATCAAAGAAAGAAAAAGAGAATAATTAAATTCTCACATGATACGTCTCCTTTAGAGACTACTGAAGAAACCCAAATGTGTTTCCTCCACAATCCCGTATACGAACAACTTACAAACTAGACTCGTGTTAGCGAACGGAGACGAACGGAACTTAAGAATGCACAAAAAAGGAATTCGGCTCCCTTTCTCTCTAAATGGCTGAAATTCACAAGGTGGCTAGGGTTAGGAGAAATTGACTTAAGGCTTCCTTTTATACTCCTTGTATAATTAGGTTTTAAATTAACTTTAGGTTAAATTTTAATTCAATCAATTAATATAATTTATGTAATTAGAATTAAATTAAACCGTATAATAAAATTCCAGTTGACTTAATTAAATCCAATTTATTAAATTTATTTATCCCAAATTTAATTTAATCTGACCTTGAATAAATACAACCCGTGTATTTAATTTTCCACCAAGGAAAATACATATTTAATTAATTATTTACATACTGTAATTAATTAATCAAATATAATCAATTTCTCTTTTATACTAATTGAATTAATTTTGAAAAAACCTATTGTCATTAATTCAATTAACCGAGTTTCCATTATTAGTACACCTAATGTGCACATTTCCGACATGTTACAGGTTCAGCTATTCTATGTGTACAATCCTATGGGTCCGTCTTTATGTTTGCAGTGGGTCCAGGGCCCACAGACTGTAAGTGGGTTCTAGTAAACATTTACAGCCCCTAATTAAGATGGAGACTTGCAGTCTAATGTGAAAACATAACACGATAGTATTCTTGTATATCCTTTCCCAACTGACATTGATGTATAAGCAAGAGGTATGGTTCCAGTCAATCTCTTCTATGCTTATTCCTTCCTTGATTCCGAGTAGACTGATGATCGTGAATAAGTATCTCAACTTATTCGGGTATGGCCATACACTTATCAGTCACACTCATTAACTGGCCAATGATGTCATCTTAGGGGAAGCTGAATGGCAATTCTGTCAACTCACTATCAGCATCAACATGTTCACCGGTCCACCCAACATACCCACACTTGGCACCCTGTTACGGGCCCATTAGGCATATATAAAAGTGCATGAGATCCCATGTCATGTTATTGTAAAATCAGGTTGAAGGATAATATCAAGAACTACCTGTGAAAGACCTATGACTTCCAGACCATGGGTTGTTCTCTAGGTGGATTATGTTGGGATTCGTCATCGAAAAAATAACGTGGCACCGCGAAAAATACACCGTTAGGAAATCCACCTATCGTGTCCAATTACCATTGATTGAAATAAAAACAATTTGAATCAAGAGATTGAACTCACCAGATTATGTCTCTTCTAGAGACTGCTGCAGAATCGTTTCTTAAAATTGATCTCCACAGTCCGGTGCACGATCAACTATCGAACGGGAACCGATGCTAGTCGAAGAACGGAAGAAATTGCACCAAAAAATTCAGCTATTAGGGCTGATATTGTTGCTGGGCAAATTTCCTTTGTGCCTAGGGTTAAGAGAGGGATTTTTTCCATAAATGTGCCTTTTATAGTCCTTATGCAATATGGACTCCAACTAGGTTAAGTAAACCCAAGCCCATTAGGATTTTAATTACATATTTAAATCCTTATTCCATAAGATTTATAATATATAGTTTAATTCCATATGGCTAGATTTAATTAACCCTAATTAAAATAAAATCACACTTAAGAAAATAATTTAATTAATTGTTTACTATATGTAATTCAATTAATTGATAAATTAATTAATTACATTATGTAAACTTATTAGTTAAATTAAACCAACCCAATGTCCATTAATTACCTCGACACCGAATGTCAACTAATTAAATAACTCATTCATTCCAATGTACATCACATGCACAATATCTATACGTTCCAGCTCAGTTGATCTATATGCACGATCCTATGGGTCTGTCTTTACGTTGGCAGTAGGCCCAAGGCCCACAGACTATAAGTGGGTTCTAGCAAACCATTATAGCCCCTAATCAAGACAGAGATGCAGTAGTCTTTAGAAGACACTCACCCAGTAGTAATCTCATAGTGTCCTTTGCCTAACGATATCGATATGAATAAACAAGAGGCATGGTGTCTGTCATCCTCTTCTGTTGTTTATTATATTTCTTGATCTTGAGTTGACTGATTAATCAAATAAGCACCGACTTACTTGGGTATGGCCATACACTTATCAGTCCCACTCATCAAGTGGCCAATTATATCATCTCGGTGTTACCCGAGTGGCAATTCCATCACTTCATTATCAATATCAACATGTTCACCGGTCCACCCAATCATACCCATATTTAGCATCCTTTTACAGACCTGTTAGGCATATGTCAAAGTGAACCGGATTCCATATTGATATTACAATGAAATCTGGTCTGAGGACAAAAGAGACCTACGCAAGAAAGACCTATGACGCGACAACCATGTGGCTTTCTTATGCGGATCGATCCAGTCCCATGTCAACGACATGTACCTATATTCATGACTGACTATACAAGTACTATGGCTAGTTAAGAACTACCATACAGTCATCGAATATACAAGTCTGTGGTTCTATACGTTCCCACGATTAGAACAGACCTGGGATAGGTTTTATGATTATCAATCAATGGATACTCTACTCATATTATAGCACAAGATATAAATGAAATAGATTAATAGCCTTTATTAATGTGACACAAATAATGTATTCATACAATGAGTCTTAATGTATAATACAAAATATAAGAATCCAATGCCCTAAGAACTAGGGCACACCAACAATCTCCCACTTGCACTAGTTCCAAGTGGGCATTACCCTAATTCCTGTAGATTTGGTATGACCATCATGCTGTGTCTGTGGCAGCACTTTGGTCAATGGATCAGTGACATTATTCTTGGTGTCAACCCTCTGCAATGATATGTCACCTCTGTTCACGATCTCCCGAACGAGGTGAAACTTTTTGAGCACATTTTGGATCTCTTGTGTGACCGAGGCTCCTTAGCTTGTGCGATGGCCCCGTTGTTGTCATAAAAAAACATCATCTGGGTCTAGGATAGTAGGTACTACTCCCAAATCGGTTATGAATTTCTTGATCCAAACGGCTTTATTTGCAGCTTTGCATGCAGCTATGTACTCAGCTTCCATTATAGAGTCAGCAATGGTGGCCTACTTTGAGGACCTCCAACTAATGGCACCGCCATTCAGGAGAAAAACATAATCAAACTGTGACTGGTTCTCATCCTCATTGGTCTCAAAGCTTGGATTAGTGTAACCTGACACTACCAGCTCATCTTGACCTCCATACGCTAAAAAAGCATCCTTAGTCCGATTAAGGTACTTTAGGATTGCCTTGACAGCCTTCCAGTGTTCCTCCCTGGGGTCCGACTGGTACTGGCTAGTCATACTTCGTGCAAACATGACATCAAGCCTCGTACATAACACTGAGTACATGATAGATCCAATAGCAGATGCATAAGGGATCCTTTCCATGTTCTCCCGGTCCTTCTTTGTTTTAGGACCATCTTTCTCACTCAGCTTCAACCCATGGCGCATAGGCAAGAATCCTTTCTTTGCCTTGTCCATGCTAAATCTTTTCAGAACCTTGTCTATGTACATGGCCTGACTTAGGCCTAGAAGCTGATTGGATCTATCTCTATAGATCCTGATCCCTAAGATCGTCTTAGCTTTGCCTAAGTCCTTCATTGCGAAGCACCTACTCAACCACTGCTTAACTCCTTACAGTGTTGGTATGTCACCTCCAATGATAAGGATGTCATCAAAATACAGCACTAGGAAGGTGGAAACGCTCCCGCTAACCATCTTATACACACAGGGCTCATCAGAATTCTGTGTGAAGCCATATTATGTAATGGCCTCATTGAATCTCTGATTTCATGACCTCGACTCTTGCTTCAATCCATAAATGGATCTTTGAAGCTTGCATACCCAGTTTGGATACTTTGGATCCATAAAACCCTCAGGTTGAGCCACGTACACATCCTCGAGTAGCTTTCCATTAAGGAAAGTGGTCTTAACATCCATCCGCCATATCTCATAATCGTACCATGCAGCTATGGCTAGTAGTATCCTAATGGATTTGAGCATAGCAACTGGTGAAAAGGTTTCATCATAGTCAATTCCTTGAACTTGCCTGAATCCTTTTGCCACCAATCACCCTTTGAAGGTGTTGTCGGCCTTTAACTTGAAACACCACTTGCAACCTATCACCTTAGCACCCGGAGGTGGATCCACCAAGTTCCATACTTGGTTGTCTTGCATAGATTACTTTTCAACCTCCATGGCTTTGCGCCATTGATCTGAGTGTGGGCTTTCAACAGCCTCCTGATAGGTCTTGGGCTCCTCTTGTCACGGAAAGCCGTACCTCTCTGGCTGATGACGTGTCCTACCAGACCTTCTAAGGTCCTGTACAACCAGTTCTGGTTCCTCAATTTCTTGAGTAGTCAGATCGGTTCCTGAAGCATCCTCAGTAGTAGTTGTAGGAGTTTGTGAGTCTTGAACTTCCAAAAGTTCAACATTACTCCCACTGTCTCTCTTGGAAAGGAATTCCTTCTCCAAGAAGACTGCATTTCTGGCTATGAAAACTTTGTTTTCGGCCGGATCGTAGAAGTAATAACCCTTAGTTACCTAAGGGTAACCCACAAACTAGAACTTAACAAATTTGGACTCGAGTTTACCACTTGTCAATTTCTTAACATGTGCATCACAGCCCCAAATCTTCAAGAAGGAAACATTAGGCTTTTGGCCCTTCCATAGTTCATATGGTGTTCCCTCAACTACCTTGCTTGGTGTATTATTAAGAATGTAAGCAGCTGTCTCTAAAGCATATCCCCAAAGGGAGACAGGGAGTGTAGCATGACTCATCATCAAGCGGACCATGTCAAGCAAGGTCCTATTCCTCCTTTTTGACACTCCATTCCACTGGGGTGTACCAGGAGGAGTGAGTTGGGATACAATCCCACACTCTCTCAAAAACGATTCAAACTCTTAGCTCAAATATTCACCCCCTCGGTCAGACTGAAATGCTTTTATTTTCTTGCCAAGTTGGTTTTCTACTTCATTCTTAAAATCCTTGAACCTTTGGAGAGTCTCAGACTTATGCTTCATCAGATACACGTAACTGTATCTACTGAAGTCATCAGTGAAGGTGACAAAGTACAGCAAACCAGATCTAGCACTAGTGCTCATTGGGCCACATACATCGGAATGTATTAGCTCCAATAGCTCTGAGGCCCTTTCAGCAGTCTTGCTAAAAGGCACCTTTGTCATCTTGCCTCTCAAACAAGATTCGCATGTGTCATAAGACTGGATGTCAAATGACCCTATCACTCCACTAGAGTGAAGCCTAGCTATGCACTTCTCATTTATATGCCTAAGTCGACAATGCCAGATGTAAGTAGGATTAATTTCATTTTGTTTAATCCTTTTAGTATTTATGTTATATATTGAACTTTCACGTTTTAGATCAAGGATATATAAGCCATTTTCAAGAAATGTTGTTCCATAAATAATATTGCCACATTGCATAGAAATTATACCATATCCAATATTAAATACGAAACCAGAAATATCCAACAAAGAAACGGAAATAATATTCCTGCTCATCGCAGGTACAAAATAACAGTTTCTTGGTTCCAAAACAAGTCCACTAGGCATCTCCAAGAAATAATCTCCGATCTCTATGGCTTGAACCCGAGCACCATTTCCGACTTGAAGATCTACTTCTCTAGATCCTAATAATCTCCTATTTCTTAGACCCTGCACATTTGAACAAATGTGAGATCCACATCCAGTGTCCAAGACCCAAGATGTAGAAATAGCCAGATTAATCTCAACAACATAAATACCTGAAGCAGCAGTTTTGCCCTTCAGTTGCTCCCTTAGCTTTGGACATGAGCTCTTCGAGTGCCCCATCTCATGACACTCATGGCAGACATTGTCAAGCGAAGCAACCCTTGCTTTAGGTTGGGCCATCACCTTTTTGCCCTTAGCCTTGGCCTTAGATTTGGCCTTTCCCTTAGCAATGGGTGTATTGCCCTTGTTCACCAGCAATACTTCAGGAGTCTTCTTAAGAGACTGCTCAGCAAGCTTGAGCTTGACATGCAGCTCAACAACCGATTTATCCAACCCTTGCATATGATAGTTGATGATAAACTGGTTGTAAGACTCAGGAAGTGACCCGAGAATAATGTCTGCTGCCAAGTCCTATGGAACTGGCGAGCCGAGGTGGGCAAGTGTATCAATATACCCCTTCAACTTTAGCACATGAGTGCTAACAGAAGTCCCAGCTACCATCACAGTCTTGCAAAGTGCCTTAGTTGTCAGGTAACATTCCTGACGAGCCTAATCTTGGAACATCTTTTTAAGCTGATCCATCATCTCATAAGCATGCTCGTCCATGAACTGCTTCTGAAGATCAGGAGCCATGGTACCCAGCATGAGGCACGAGACATCACGGTCATCCCTCACGTGCCGGTCATACTGCTCCACCATCACTATGGTGAAGCCTTGACCTGCGGGAGGGCTAACTGGTAAATGAGCATTCAGTACATACTCCTTAGACTCTTGTCTAAGAAATATTTGTAAGTTCCTAGCCCAGTCCAGGAAGTTAATCCCCGAAAGCTTCTCCTTCTCCAATAGTGACCTAAGTGAGAGTGAGTTGTTGTTTGTTGCAGCCATTTAAATTGCTTAAGGGAAATGGGATTATCTACATGGAAGAAATCATTGCTTGAGTTAGAAATAAAGGACTTTTAAGCCAATTCAAATTAATAATCCGATTTTAATTTGTTTGTTGGTGATGTTAATTGGCTGACTTGACCAAGATCCACAACTTATCAATGACTAGCCGAACTAGGGCTCGCTAACCAACCATTGATTCGTTTGGTAGGACAACCTATCCAATCCTTCCACGAAGGACTCTTGGTTTGATGAGCTTATTGACACTTTACCCATCTATGCTTAGGCCTGCTCTGAGCTAATGCTACCCATGTTGATTCAAACCACCATTCACATGTTAACCATACCAAGTATCCTAACCCTCAACGGCCCACCGAATACTACAATGTACCCAGCTAGGGCATGGCGCACATTGCAGCATCAATGGGAGGAAGAGGTGTGAATGTGGGAAGCACTTTTAAACGGCTCAATATTTTAATTTTTGGATTATAATAAAGTGATACGGCTTAGCATGCATAAATGCGGGTAATAATTTGGTGATCCATACATCCATATAATATGAAAAATGTAATAGCATACTTAATTTAAAATAAATGAGATCCTATGGGCCTTTAATTAGAACCTAATGAAAAACTAGATATCCTATCTAATTCTTCATGGGCCGGACTACAATCCTTCTTGGGCTCCCACCAAGGGCTTGCTCCATCTAGGCCTTCCTCCATACTTGATGCAATTACAACAATTTTGTAAAATAAAATCTATTCAAAAATTACATCAAAATAGAAAATGGCATGCAGGCCATATTTCCCAAAATTAAATTACAACCGATAATAATTTAGGGCCCATAGAACTCAACATCATATTTCAAACAAAGTACCTGTCGTGCACATACATACCAATATGATGCATGATCATGGCATTCCAAATTATAAATATAAATGTTAAGCCGAGTTACTTAGGGTGAAATCACCAATTTTAACAAATGTGACTAAGGCCCATAAAGGCCCAATGGATAACATCCATAAATGCAAAATTAACAATTTTGCTCCCACTTGAATTTGTGTTGTCACAAATTTAAAATTTAGCTCTCCCAATTTTAACCGGTGTCACGGTTTATTCGGCCAATTTCACAAAGTCCATATTTAGTTTAATATGCAAACAATTAATTTAAATATGCATGCCAATAAAATAAACAATTTAAATACAAATTAATTTAAAAATATTCAATTTCATTTGCATTAGGGCCTGGGATAAAAAAAATAACCGCAAAATCCAAAATCCATGGCCTCAAATTGGAATCGCTTTTTGGCCAACATACATTTTTTTTAAATCATAAAAATTTCCAGCCAAGAAATATCCAAATAAAAACCCTAAACAATTTTAGATGGAAACCAATTTGGGGAAAAAAAATAAAAAACCCCAAACAATAATTCTAGGGTTTATTAAAACCAAAACCAATTGAATAAAAAACCCTAAAATCAAAACCTTGAAACCCATTCTTTCTTCAAGAACGCTTTCAAGAACCAATTCCAATCAATCTAATGGACAAAACCTAGGCTCTGATACCACTGTTGGGATTCGTCATCTGAAAAATAACATGGCGCAGCGGAAAATACACCGTTTAAAATTTCCTAGAATCCACCTATCGTGTCCAATTACCATTGATTGAAATAAAAACAATTTGAATCAAGAGATTGAACTCACCAGATTATGTCTCTTCTAGAGACTGCTGCAGAATCGTTTCTTAAAATTGATCTCCACACTTCGGTGCACAATCAACTATCGAACGGGAACCGATGCTAGTTGAAGAATGGAAGAAATTGTACCAAAGAATTTGGCTATTGGGGTTGGCCGAATTTCCTTTGTGCCTAGGGTTAAGAGAGTGATTTTTCCCATAAATGTGCCTTTTATAGTCCTTATGCAATATGGACTCCAATTAGGTTAAGTAAACCCAAGCCTATTAGGATTTTAATTACATATTTAAATCCTTATTCTGTAAGATTTATAATATATAATTTAATTCCATATAGCTTGATTTAATTAACCCTAATTAAAATAAAACCACACTTAAGAAAATAATTTAATTAATTGTTTACTTTATGTAATTCAATTAATTGATAAATTAATTAATTACATTATGTAAACTTATTAATTAAATTAAACCAACCCAATGTTCATTAATTACCTCGACACCGAATGTCAATTAATTAATTAACTCATTCCTTCCAATGTACATCACATGCACAATATTTATACGTTCTGGCTTAGTTGATCTATGTGCACGATCCTATGGGTCTATCTTTATGTTAGCAGTAGGCCCAAGGCCCACAGATTGTAAGTGGGTTCTAGCAAACCATTACAGCCCCCAATTAAGACAGAGATGCAGCAGTCTTTAGAAGACACTCACGCGGTAGTAATCTCATAGTGTCCTTTGCCTAACGATATTGATATGAATAAACAAGAGGCATAGTGTCTGTCATCCTCTTCTGTTGTTTATTATATTTCTTGATCTTGAGTTGACTGATTAATCAAATAAGCATCAACTTACTTGGGTATTGCCATACACTTATCAGTCTCACTCATCAAGCGGCCAATGATATCATCTCGGTGTTACCTGAGTGGCAATTCCATCACTTCATCATCAATATCAACATGTTCACCGGTCCACCCAATCATACCCGCATTTAGCATCCTTTTACAGACGTGTTAGGCATATATCAAAGTGAACTAGATTCCATATTGATACTACAATGAAATCTAGTCTGAGGACAAAAGAGACCTACTCAAGAAAGACCTATGACGTGACCACCATGTGGCTTTCTTGTGCGGATTGATCCAATCCCATGTCAACGACATGTACCTATATTCATGACTGACTAGACAAGTACTATGGCTAGTTAAGAACTGTCATACAGTCATCGAATATACAAGTCTATGGTTCTATACGTTCCCACGATTAGAATAGACCTGGGATAGGTTTTATGATTATCAATCAATGGATACTCTACTCATATTATAGCACAAGATATAAATGAAATAGATTAATTACCTTTATTAATGTGACACAAATAATGTATTCATACAATGAGTCTTAATGTATAATACAAAATACAAGAATCCAATGCCCTAAGAACTAGGGCACACCAACAGATTGGTCCAGTACCATGTAACCTAATATGTACCCATACACTTGATTGACATCCTATGTCTAATGGTCAATGAGACACCACCATCCAGTCAAGTAAATGTTCATCTTTAACTCTATTCATTCCCATGATTAAAACAGACCTAGGACTACTTTATGATTATAGCTTTAACACTATTCAAGGTCTCAATAGCTAATGACCTATATTAGTTAACATGAGCATGGCTATAATCAATGGATACTCTATTTATTAAATTGTAGAAGAAATAAATAAATAGATTAAATGCCTTTATTTAACACAATGTCTAATACAAAATATTCATATACAATGTATAATACAATCAAGAACCAATGCCTTTGGACTAGGGCACACCAATACAATCACACTTTTTGATTGAGACTTCCATGTAATGCCAATGTCAAAAAATTAAAAGAATCTAATGATGACATTCCTTATGAGAAATTCAATTTCCTTAACTTTGAAGATCTGGAACAACAGGTATGGCTTACAGATTATGTATGTGGTATTTTTATATTTATTCAAGACATCTTTAGAAATTCTCTACATATTTGATCTTCATTGCAACATGTAATTATACTAATTCTCACCAGATACTTATGGGCTGGTGGTTGACATTGGATTTTTTGAACAAGTTTGAACTTATGATTTAGTGAAAAAAAAAGGCAAACTATTCACATAACAAATTCCAGGATAGATTACACTCATTTTCACATTCACCTAAGCAAAATCTTTTGTGTTGATTCTATCTATATTGTATTTATGACAATAGTGGGAAACAAATGGAAGTATTGCTATGTTGGTGTGCCCTAGTTCTTAGGGCATTGGATTGTATTTTGTATTATACATTAAGAGTCGTGTATGAATACATTATTTGTGTCACATTAATAAAGGTAATTAATCTATTTCATTTATATATTGTGCTATAATATGAGTAGAGTATCCATTGATTGATAATCATAAAACCTATCCCAGGTCTGTTCTAATCGTGGGAACGAATAGAACCATAGACTTGTATATTCGATGACTGTATGGTAGTTCTTAACTAGCCATAGTACTTGTATAGTCAGTCATGAATATAGGTACATGTCATTGACATGGGACTGGATCGATCCGCATAAGAAAGCCACATGGTTGTCATGTCATAGGTCTTTCTTGAGTAGGTCTCTTTTGTCCTCAGACCAAATTTTATTATAATATCAATATGGAATCCGGTTCATTTTGACATACGCCTAACAGGTCTGTAAAAGGATGCTAAATACGGGTATGATTGGGTGGACCGGTGAACATGTTGATATTGATGATGAAGTGATGGAATTGCCACTCGGGTAACACCGAGATGATATCATTGGCCACTTGATGAGTGGGACTGATAAGTGTATGGCCATACCCAAATAAGTTGGTTGCTTATTTGATTAATCAGTCAACTCAAGATCAAGAAATATAATAAACAACAGAAGAGGATGACGGACACCATGCCTCTTATTTATTCATATCGATATCGTTAGGCAAAGGACAAAATGAGATTACTACCGGGTGAGTGTCTTCTAAAGACTGCTGCATCTCTGTCTTAATTGGGGGCTGTAATGGTTTGCTAGAACCCACTTACAGTCTGTGGGCCTTGGGCCTACTACCAACATAAAGATAGACCCATAGGATCGTGCACATAGATCAACTGAGCTGGAACTTATAGAAATTGTACATGTAATGTACATTGGAAGGAATGCGTTAATTAATTAGTTGACATTCGATGTCAAGGTAATTAATTGACATTGGGTTGAATTTAATTTAATTAATAAGTTCACATAATGTAATTAATTAATTTATCAATTAATTGAATTACATAAAGTAAACAATTAATTAAATAATTTTCCTAAGTAGGAAAATTAAATACATGTATTGTATTAACTTAAGTGTGATTTAATTTTATTTAGGGGTAATTAAATTTAGCCAAATGGAATTAAATTACATAGTATATACTTTTTTAATTAAAGTTTATTTATGTAATTATAATCCTAGTAGGCTTGGGTTTAGTTAACCTAATTAAAACCCAATTAGAAAAGGTATCTATATAAGGGCACACTTAAGGAGGAAAAACCTCATTCAACTCTAATTAATTGCTGGAAATTTCATACACCAATAGCAGCCCTAAAATAGCCGAAAATCCCAGCATTAAATCTCCATTCCTTCGTGTCTTCGGCTAGCACCGGTTCCCACTCAATAGTTGGTCGTGCACCGGACTTTGGAGATCGCAGTTTCAAGAAATGATTCTGCAGCAGTCTCTAGAGGAGACGAATCTGGTGAGTTAAACTCTCTTGATTCAAATTGTTTTATTCTAATCAATGGTAATTGGACACGATAGGTGGATTCTAGGAAATTTTAAACGGTGTATTTTCCGCTGCGCCACGTTATTTTTCCAATGACGAATCCCAATAGTGGTATCAGAGCCTAGGTTTTGCCCATTAGATTGATTGGAATTGGCTCTTGAAAGCATTCTTGAAGAAAGAATGGGTTTCAAGTTTGTGATTTTAGGGTTTTTTTATTCAATTGGTTTTGGTTTTGATAAACCCTAGAATTTTTGTTTGGGGTTTTATTTTTTTTCCCCAATTGGTTTCTATCTAGCATGGTATTTTCTTTATTGATAATTTGATGTTGATGGCTGGAATTTTTTTATGATTTAATAAAAAGAAGGTTGAATTTTGGGTGAGGGAATCGCAATTTTGCGATTCCCCCACTGCCTGCAGCAGGCTGCTGCCGCGCAGCAGCACTGCTGCCCCGCCGGGACAGCGGCGCTGTGCGCGGGTTTTGGGTTTGGTTTTGGATTTTGCGGGTATTTTTTTATCCCGGACCCTAATGCAAATTTAATTAAATTTTTTTAATTAATTTATATTTAAATTATTTATTTTGTTGGCATGCATATTTAATTTAATTGTTTGCATATTAAATTGAATATGGACTTTGTGAAATTGGCCCAATAAACCGTGACACCGGTTAAAATTGGGAGAGCTAAATTTTAAATTTGTGACAACCCAAATTCAAATGGGAGCAAAATTATTAATTTTGCATTTATGGATGTTATTCATTGTGCCTTTATGGGCCTTAGTCACATTTGTTAAAATTGGCGATTTCACCCTAAGTAACTCGGCTTAACATTTATACTTATAATTTGGAATGCCATGATCATGCATCATATTGGTATGTATGTGCACGACAGGTACTTTGTTTGAAATGTAATGTTGAGTTCTATGGGCCCTAAATTATTATTGGTTGTAATTTAATTTTGGGAAATATGGCCTGCGTGCCATTTTTTATTTTATTTTGATGTAATTTTAGAATAGATTTTATTTTAAACAAAATTATTGTAATTGCATCAAGTATGGAGGAAGGCCCAAATGGAGCAAGCCCATGGTGGGAGCCCAAGAAGGATTGCAGTCCGGCCTATGAAGAATTAGATAGGACATCTAGTTTTTCATTAGGTTGTAATTAAAGGCCCATAGGATCTCATTTATTTTAAATTAAGTATGCTATTGTATTTGTCATATAATATGGATGTATGGATCACCAAATTATTACCCTCGTTTATGCATGCTAAGCCGTATCACTTTATTATAATCCGGAAATTAAAATATTGAGTCGCTTAAAAGTGCTTCCCACATTCACACCTCTTCCTCCCATTAATGCTGTAATGTGCTCCATGCCCTAGCTGGGTACATTGTAGTATTCGGTGGGCCGTCGTGGGTTAAGATACTTGGTATGGTTAACATGTGAATGGTGGTTTGACTCAACATGGGTAGCATTATCTCAGAGCAGGCCCTAAGCAAGGGTAAAGTGTCAATAAGCCTATCAAGCCAAGAGTCCTTCGTGGAAGGATTGGATAGGTTGTCCTACCAAACGAATCAATGGTTGGTTAGCGAGCCCTAGTTCGGCCAGTCATTGATAAGTTGTGGATCTTGGTCAAGTCAGCCAATTAACAACACCAACAAACAAATTAAAATCGGATTATTAATTTGAATTGGCTTAAAAGTCCTTTATTTCTAACTCAAGCAATGATTTCTTCCATGTAGATAATCCCATTTTACATAAGCAATTTAAATGGCTGCAACAAACAACAGCTCACCCTCACTTAGGTCACTCTTGGAGAAGGAGAAGCTTTCGGGGACTAACTTCCTGGACTGGGCTAGGAACTTACAAATAGTTCTTAGACAAGAGTCCAAGGAGTATGTACTGAATGCTCCTTTACCAGCTGGCCCTCCCGCAGGTCGAGGCATACATGGCTTCTGATCTTCAGAATTAGTTCATGGACAAGCATGCTTATGAGATGATGGATCAGCTTAAAAAGATGTTCCAAGTTCAGGCTCGTCAGGAACGTTACCTGACAACTAAGGCAGTTTGCACAACTGTGATGGCAGCTGGGACTTCTGTTAGCACTCATGTGCTAAAGTTGAAGGGGTATATTGATACACTTGCCCGCCTCGGCTCGCTAGTTCCGCAGGACTTGGCAACAGACATTATTCTCGGGTCACTTCCTGAGTCTTACAACCAGTTTTCATGAATTACCATATGCAAGGGTTGGATAAATCGGTTGTTGAGCTGCATGGCATGCTCAAGCTTGCTCAGCAGTCTCTTAAGAAGACTCCTGAAGTATTGCTGGTGAACAATACGCCCATTGCTAAGGGAAAGGCCAAATCTAAGGCCAGGCTAAGGCTAAGGGCAAAAGGGTGGTGGCCCAACCTAAAGCGAGGGTTGCTTCTCCTGATGATTTTTGCCATGAGTGTCATGAGAAAGGGCACTAGAAGAGCTCATGTCCAAAGCTAAGGGAGCAACTGAAGGGAAAAACTGTTGCTTCAGGTATTTATGTTGTTAAGATTAATCTAGCTATTTCTACATCTTGGGTCTTGGACACTGGATGTGGATCTCACATTTGTTCAAATATGCAGGGTCTAAGAAATAGGAGATTATTAGGATCTCGAGAAGTAGATCTTCGAGTCAGAAATGGTGCTCGGGTTGAGGCCATGGAGATCGGAGATTATTTCTTGGAGATGCCTAGTGGACTTGTTTTGAAACTAAAAAACTGTTATTTTGTACCTGCGATGTGTAGGAATATTTATTTCCGTTTCTTTGTTGGATATTTCTGGTTTCATATTTAATATTGGACATGGTAGAATTTCTATGTAATATGGCAATATTATTTATGGAACAGCATTTCTTGAAAATGGCTTATATATCCTTGATCTAAAACGTGAAAGTTCAATCTATAACATAAATACTAAAGGATTAAACAAAATGAAATTAATCCTACTTACATCTGGTATTGTTGACTTGGCCATGTAAATGAGAAGCGCATAGCTAGGCTTCACTCTAGTGGAGTGCTAGGGTCATTTGACATCCAGTCTTATGACACATGCGAATCTTGTTTGAGAGGCAAGATGACAAAGGTGCCTTTTAGCAAGACGGCTAAAAGGGCCTCAGAGCTATTGGAGCTAATACATTCCGATGTATGTGGCCCAATGAGCACTAGTGCTAGATCTAGTTTTTTGTACTTCGTCACCTTCACGGATGACTTCAACAGATACGGTTACGTGTATCTGATGAAGCATAAGTCTGAGACTCTCCAAAGGTTCAAGGACTTTAAGAATGAAGTAGAAAACCAACTTGGCAAGAAAATAAAAGCACTTCGGTCTGACAGAGGGGGTGAATATTTGAGCCAAGAGTTTGACTCGTTTTTGAGAGAGTATGGGATTATATCCCAACTCACTCCTCCTGGTACACCCCAGTGGAATAGAGTGTCAGAAAGGAGGAATAGGACCTTACTTGACATGGTCCGCTCGATGATGAGTCATGCTACACTCCCTGTCGCCTTTTTGGGATATGCTTTAGAGACAGCTGCTTACATTCTTAATAATACACCAAGCAAGGCAGTTGAGGGAACACCATATGAACTATGGAAGGGCCGAAAGCCCAATGTTTCCTTCTTAAAGATTTGGGGCTGTGATGCACATGTTAAGAAATTGACAAGTGGCAAACTCGAGTCCAAATCTGTCAAGTGCCAGTTTGTGGGTTACCCTAAAGAAACTTCGGGTTATTACTTCTACGATCCGGCCAAAAACAAAGTTTTCATAGCCAGAGATGATGTCTTCTTGGAGAAGGAATTCCTTTCCAAGAGAGACAGTGGGAGTAATATTGAACTTTCAGAAGTTCAAGACTCACAAACTCCTGCAGCTACTGCTGAGGATGCTTCGGGAACCAATCTGACTACTCAAGAAATTGAGGAACCAGAAACGGTTGCACAGGACCTTAGAAGGTTTGGTAGGACATGTCATCAGCCAGAGAGGTACGGCTTTCTCGTGACTGATGATGGGGACCTTATGGTCGTTGACCAAGAAGAGCCCAAGACCTATCAAGAGGCTATTGGAAGCCCACACTCAGATCAATGGCATAAAGCCATGGAGGCTAAGATGCAATCTATGCACGATAACCAAGTATGGAACTTGATGGATCCATCTCCGGGTGCTAAGGTGATAGGTTGCAAGTGGTGTTTCAAGTTAAAGGCCCTGTGTGTATAAGATGGTTAGTGGGAGCATTTCCATCGTCCTAGTGCTGTATGTTGACGACATCCTTATCATTGGAGGTGACATACCAACACTGCAAGGAGTTAAGCAGTGGTTGAGTAGGTGCTTTGCAATGAAGGACTTAGGCGAAGCTGAGACGATCTTAGGGATCAGGATCTACAGAGATAGATCCAATCGGCTTCTAGGCCTAAGTCAGGCCACGTACATTGACAAGGTTCTAAAAGGATTCAGCATGGACAAGGCAAAGAAAGGATTCTTGCCTATGCGCCATGGGTTGAAGCTGAGTAAGAAAGATGGTCCTAAAACAAAGAAGGACCGGGAGAACATGGAAAAGATCCCTTATGCATCTGCTATTGGATGTATCATGTACTCCATGTTATGTACGAGGCCTGATGTCATGTTTGCACTAAGTATGACTAGCCGGTACTAGTCAGACCCCTGTGAGGAACACTGGAAGGCAGTCAAGGAAATCTTGAAGTACCTTAACCGGACTAAGGATGCTTTCTTAGTGTATAGAGGTCAAGATGAGCTGGTAGTGTCAAGTTACACTGATGCAAGCTTTGAGACTGATGAGGATGAGAACCAGTCACAGTCTGGTTATGTTTTTCTCCTGAATGGCGGTGCCATTAGTTGGAGGTCCTCAAAACAGGCCACCATTGCTGACTCTACAATGGAAGCTGAGTACATAGCTACGTGTGAAGCTCAAAGGAAGCCATTTGGATCAAGAAAGTCATAACTGAGTTAGGAGTAGTGCCCACTATCCTAGGCCCAGTTGATGTTTTTGTGACAACAACGGGGCCATCGCATAAGCTAAGGTGCCCCGGTCACATAAAAGATCCAAACATGTACTCAGAAAGTTTCACCTCATTCGGGAGATCGTGAACATAGGTGACATATCATTGCAGAGGGTTGACACCAAGAATAATGTCACTGATCCATTGACCAAAGTGCTATTACAGACACAGCACGACGGTCATACCAGATCTATAGGAATTAGGGCAATGCCCACTTGGAACTAGTGCAAGTGGGAGATTATTGGTGTGCCCTAGTTCTTAGGGCATTGGATTCTTGTATTTTGTTTTATACATTAAGAGTCATGTATGAATACATTATTTGTGTCACATTAATAAAGGCAATTAATCTATTCACATTAATAAAGGCAATTAATCTATTTCATTTATATCTTGTGCTATAATATGAGTAGAGTATCCATTGATTGATAATCGTAAAACCTATCCCAGGTCTGTTCTAATCGGGGGAACGAATAGAACCACAGACTTGTATATTCGATGACTGTATGGTAGTTCTTAACTAGCCATAGTACTTGTATAGTCAGTCATGAATATAGGTACATGTCATTGACATGGGACTGGATCGATCCGCACAAGAAAGCCACATGGTTGTCATGTCATAGGTCTTTCTTGAGTAGGTCTCTTTTGTCCTCAGACTAGATTTTATTATAATATCAATATGGAATCTGGTTCACTTTGACATATGCCTAACAGGTCTGTAAAAGGATACTAAATATGGGTATGATTGGGTGGACTGGTGAACATGTTGATATTGATGATGAAGTGATGGAATTGCCACTCGGGTAACACCGAGATGATATCATTAGCCACTTGATGAATGGGACTGATAAGTGTATGGCCATACCCAAATAAGTTGGTTGCTTATTTGATTAATCAGTCAACTTAAGATCAAGAAATATAATAAACAACAGAAGTGCATGACGGACACCATGCCTCTTGTTTATTCATATCGATATCGTTAGGCAAAGGACACTATGAGATTACTACCGGGTGAGTGTCTTCTAAAGATTGCTGCATCTCTATTTTAATTGGGGGCTGTAATGGTTTGCTAGAACCCACTTACAGTCTATGGGCCTTGGGCCTACTGCCAACATAAAAACAGACCCATAGGATCGTGCACATAGATCAACTGAGCTGGAACTTATAGAAATTGTACATGTAATGTACATTGGAAGGAATGCGTTAATTAATTAGTTGACATTCGGTGTCAAGGTAATTAATTGACATTGGGTTGAATTTAATTTAATTAATAAGTTCACATAATGTAATTAATTAATTTATCAATTAATTGAATTACATAAAGTAAACAATTAATTAAATAATTTTCCTAAGTAGGAAAATTAAATACATGTATTGTATTAACTTAAGTGTGATTTAATTTTATTTAGGGGTAATTAAATTTAACCAAATGGAATTAAATTACATAGTATATACTTTTTTAATTAAAGTTTATTTATGTAATTATAATCCTAGTAGGCTTGGGTTTAGTTAACCTAATTAAAACCCAATTAGACAAGGTGTCTATATAAGGGCACATTTAAGGAGGAAAAACCTAATTCAACTCTAATTAATTGCTGGAAATTTCAGCCACCAATAGCAGCCCCAAAACAGCCGAAAATCCCAGCATTAAACCTCCATTCATTCGCGTCTTCGGCTAGCACCGGTTCCCGCTCAATAGCTGGTCGTGCACCGGACTTTGGAGATCGCAGTTTCAATAAACGATTCTGCAGCAGTCTCTAGAGGAGACAAATCTGGTGAGTTAAACTCTCTTGATTCAAATTGTTTTATTCTAATCAATGGTAATTGGACACGATAGGTGGATTTTAGGAAATTTTAAACGGTGTATTTTCCGCTGCGCCACGTTGTTTTTCCAATGACGAATCCCAACATGCTATGGGGTAAAATTGCCAAAATTTCCCAGAAAATGAAATTCTTCTAAATGCCGGCAGCAAACCAGTTATTTTGGTCATGGCCAGGATGATTCCTAAATCTTTTAAAGGTAAGTTATAGTTAAAAAAAATTGAAAACAAATATTTAAGCATGATTCTATATACATTTTCTATTTCCTTTCCCTTTTTGTAAATGGATTTTCCCTCAATAGTTCAGCTGGAACAAAGATCTATATCAACTTACCACTTGATGAGATCACAGCTTGCTTGAATGAGTAAATTTTCAATTATCTAAAAATAAATTATGCCTAATTTTTTAAACTTGACATTTTACCTTTAATCTTTATCTTAGAATTCCTTCCCCCTTCCTAAAGCCGAAAAAGGTTGAAAATAGACAAGGAGAAGTCTTGGACATTGAAACAGAAATTATGAACAATAGAAAAATGATATCAGTACTCTTGTAAATGATATTCATACAGATAAGAAAATAACACTTACTACAAAATTTTCTAATTTATTATTTTACATTAGGATATGAAATTCACATGCAAGGCAAAGATCTAAGAAATTGATTCATCTGATGGTTGATAGTAACGAGCATGTCTTGATTGCAAAAGTGGGCTTCAAATTACAATGGATCAGATTTGGTGCAAAAATCACAGATTCATGGACAAAGCATTTGCCTTGGTAACAAAGAGTTTATTTTATTTAATATCTTTATGTACTACTTACTTTTTAAAAACACTACATTTTTAAGTTGTTACAGGTACAGGTTAAAAATGACTGTGAAAGATGAAACTGGAACTATTCCATTTATTGCTTTTGGAAATATTGTAGAAGAACTTATCAGAGTACAAGCACACACTTTGGCTTTTGCTTTTAAAGAATGCCATGAAATTCCTCCATCAATGGCCAAAATATGTGGTATCACATAAATATTCTAAATTCAATTGAGTAGTGTAATCAAAGATCCTTCATAGATTGTATTTAAAGTGCTTTACATGTTCAAGGAAGATTGTGAATTTCCCAAAAAAGAGATTCCTAGCTGTGAGCGGACAACATTTCAACGGACGTAGCGAAGCGAACCGGGGAGGTTTTGGTAAGTATGGAATTTGTTTTGATGGAAAAATGGGTTCGATGATTTTGCTTAGGAAAACCAACTGATATGATTGAAAATCCCTTACATAGAAAATATCATTTAAAATTTGAATTTTAAGAAAACTGGTTTTACTCTTTTGTAAAATCCCGTTTTATTAACTTAAAGACTTCGAAACCCAAATTTCGAGATCAGTGATGGAGTCGCCACCTAGATTAGCTCATTCAGGAATTTTTGGTATAGCTCCCTACCAAGTGTAGACTGCCATACCTGATCCAAAGATTCAAGATTCGGGCAACTTACCTATTCAACCGCAAGCTTGTTTTGATTTAATAGTTGATACCACCATATTATACTCACTTATTTTCTACCCATTTTATCTTTTAATATTAGCCGACGCTAATTCAAATGACATAAACAAATAGCATAAAATTAAAGTGCAGAAAAGTAAACCATACATCCAAACCAAACAAAAGGATAGAGGCCACTTATTAGAACTAAAAAGGATAAAAACTCTCATCCTCACCTTACAACCGCCTAGATACACGAAAATCTCTAAAAAGTAAAATCACCTAGAATACATGATTTGATCTATTAAATACATCCAAAATAAAATAAAAGAAATAAAAGCTGCAAAATAGACGGTTATCATGATTATATCATAAACACACATAGGACTCATAACAGGACAGAATAGGGAATTTCAGGAAATGGGAGCATACATTTAGGGGATAACCCAGAAGTCTAGGTGACTTACTCAATTAGACCTGGAAAATCGTTTTAGAAACACCCTGTAGGTTTTTGTGCTTGAAAACAATTTTAGAAAACAATTTGATTCAATTACATGCAAATTACTCCCTTTTAGTGAGTCGGTTATCTCAGAACTCGGGGTTCCGTTCGTGAAGGTTCCTAAATTCAACAGTCATCTAAGGTATAAAGCTGTAAACATGTCAAAAAAATTTTTGAATCTGAATCTAGAGACAGCATTATGTGACAAAATCTGTAAGAATCGTCCCATGATTCTGCCTCAACAACTATAACCGTGCGGCTCTAGTTAAAGCCATGTGGCTATAGCCACTACAGCTACAGAATTCGAATTGGTTTTCTTTGTTTTTGTAAATTTTTGTTTTGACTCTTTTTTATGATTTCCAAAGATTTTAGAATTCTGGAGGTACGCTGAAGCTGAACCGAGAATCCGATTTGGATTAAACAACTCCAGATTCCAAAAATCAAAATCATCGAAAACCTAAATCTCATATCAACATTATCTGAAATCCGACCATAATTTTGAATACAACGGATGTGATGTTACCGAATTCATTCATAATAGAACAATTTACATGGGAAACTGACTGTATTCTGTCGTTTTAGGGCATTTCGGGTTTCTGCCCAAAAGAGCACAGTCGTGCTGCTATGATGTACAGCTACGCAGCTCTGTTCTAAGAGATTATAGCCGCTCGACTCTAGTTAGAGCCGTACAGCTATAATCATGCAGACAGTTTCTTGATTTTCACAAAACTCAAAAAATGCACACCACAATGCCATCAATTACGAGTTTAAGGCCTCTTAGAGTTTAACTTTTTTGTGTTTCAGTGTATTTAATGACTAGAAGTGAATTTGGATGTCGGAATATGCCTAAAATCCCACAAACATCCTGAAATCCTCGAACACGAGCCTTTAATTGATATGAACAAACCCAAAAACGACCCAAATGAATGACAGAACGACCAGAAACTCTCGCTCTATGTGTTACCCAAGTGTTTTCTCTCTGTTTCTTATATTTTCCTTTTATGTTCCTCACTTCTCCTCACTTCCTCTCTCTAAAACCTCTCTTTCTCTCACTCAAGTTCTTCCCCTTCTCTCAAAAACTCATTCCCCACTTTTTAGTGTTTGATTTCTGCTAATCTTAGGCATAACCCCCTCTAATTCCTTCCATTAAGGCTTTAAAACATGCTGGTCAAAGATATAATTGGTTTATGTAGGAAGTAACCCGGCCAACTTTTGGAGCTGCGCGGCTCTAATATTGTAGCCGTGCCACTCTAAAATTATAACCGCGAAGCTTTATTTGTGCAACTATAGCCGTGCAGCTCTAACAAGGCTTTTCCTAAATCCTACACTCACATCTAAGCTTTCTAATCACTCGAAAGACCTTTCTCGGGTTTTGGATTGAGGACTGTTCTATTTTTTGGAGCATTTGAGAACATTCCAGGCATCATTCCCCTCATTCTCAGATCCAACTCACATTCGTCTGTCTAACAGGTAACACAGGATTTTCATCATAGAGGTCGGGAAAACCCGTGCTTACAGGCTGCCCCTCGAAGGATTAAAGTCGACTCATGGTCGAGCTATTGTGCCTGGCTCGAGTTTGGTCTCGCGATAGGGAGCATGGTGAGAAAAGGAAGAGGAAATGTACCTGGCATCTTTCTTATGTTGGTTCTTCATGGTACTTGTATCACGGATGGAATTGTGTTGACTTAAGGGACTTGTTTTGATGTCTGTGTGAAACAGTGGTCTTGCCCTTATTGATTCTAGGGACTTACCTCGATTTTTATGTGAGGTAGTGATCTTACCCATGTTGATTTTAGGGACTTGCCTCGGTTTCTTTGTGAAGTAGTGGTCTTGCCCATTTCGAGTTAGTTTGGGGACTTGCTCGGCTCTTTTGTAAAGTAGTGGTCTTGACCGATTCGAGTTGGGTTGGGGACTTCATTCGACTCTTTTGTAAAGCAGTGTTCTTACCCGGTTCGAGTTGGTTTAAGGACATACTTCGGTTCCTTTGCGAAGCAGTGGTCTTGCCTAGTTCGAGTTGGTTTGGGGATGTGCTTTGGTTCCTTTACGAAGCAGTGGTCTTGCTCGGTTTGAGTTGGTTTGGGGACATGCTTCGGTTCCTTTGTGAAGCAGGGGTCTTGCTCGATTTGAGTCTCCCCATGAGATTGGTGTCACGAAGAAAGGGTATTATGGTAATTTGGTGCCTCATGGTGTTTATGTCACGAAGGAATATCTTGGTAATTTGGTTAAAGAGTGTTTTTGAAGTTGGGTGATCTTGATTCTGTTCTTCGTGAAGCCGTGCTTCTAAAGTTGTGTCGGGTGTGTATTTATTTCTTGATCGATAATTTTGGAAACAAAAATTTTTACCCCTTCGATCAAGAATAAATACAGACCGATTGTTTTGCCCCTGGATACCTGCAAAAATCAAGAAGTACCCTTTTCGGGATTATATCGCAGTCAATGGAAATTCTAAAAATTGAGAAAATCTTCATACCTCAGGTTTAGAGCTGCGCAGCTCTAATTTGCACCCTATAGCCACGTGACTATAACTTGCCACATCTCTAGAGCCACGCAACTCTAGCTCAAAATTGGGAAGTTATACAAATTCCAAGCAATTTATGTTTTTGAAGACAAAAGTTGTCTTCCTCTCTTCTCCATTCTGCTGTCTTCCTTTTCCTTTCTCCATTTTACCCAAAATCAGTTTTTGATTTCTAGGATGATGAAAAAGCTTAGAAAGATGCTTCGTCTGGCTGCTCTCTCATAGCCTGCCCGTCACACGAGGTACGTTTTACCTGAGGGGGCATTTTTCTTGCCCACCGAGTCCACAACCGATGTATAAGGCCTTCGTAACTCCGTTAAGTATTGTGGGGTCAAGATAAATGATCCCAAGCCCATCATGCTTCAGCCGTCAACCCATGTAGCTCAGAGATTGGTTAGTTTTCTGCAATTTTCCCCCTTTTTCACTTTCCTCCATTTCCTGCAAATGTAGATGAAATTACATGAAATTGATGCATGTTTAGGATAGATTTTGCCCCTAGGAACTTCAATTGATGATTTGGTATTGATTAGAATCGATTTAGGGTTGAATTTCATCAAATATAGGGTTTTTCAAAGCTTTTTGTATTTTCCAGGTAGAGTCGCACAGCTCTAAGTTATAGCCGTGCAGTATGTTCTTAAGCTAGGCTTAGTTTGCTTGGTTAGAGTCGCGTGACTCTAATGTTGTTAGTTATAGCCGCGCAGCTATAACAGCCAAAACATAAATTTTTGCATTCTTTTTTCAATTTTAATGTATTTTACTTGGGCTATATGACTCATATGCAATCTAAACAACTCATAAAAACTCCCTGTTTATTATTTTATAGGATTGGGCCTATAATTACGGGGCCAGGACACTGTCGGAAGGGTTGAAATGGTACAGGAGGCTCCCGAATAACATGAAGGAGATTGTTGATGCCACTGAACTACAAAGGATGATATGCTCCATGTGTGAGCATCCTTCTAGGATGAGCCGAGGATTGATGACGATGTTGATAGAGCAGTGGATGGATTCCACGCACACCTTCCACTTCTTGATTGGGGAGTACACGATTATGCACGAGGATTTCGCGGCTATTACTAGGCTTCCTTTCGGTGGGCGTACGATTAAGTTCAACTAGACATTGGAGAGGGGAGGCTTCCGTCCCGAGATTATTACTATGCTGATTAGTCTAACGCCTCGGGATAGGAGGATTCAGTGTAGTACCCTCAGGGATTACTGGTTGACGAGGCAAGCTGAGCTCCCTGAGGACACCACCTTCGTACCTGAGGAGGCGACCTATTATGCTAGGGCTTTTCTCCTTTATACCCTCACTACTTTAGCATTCCCCACAGGTCAAAGTGACCTGAACTTAGTTGTTCTTCCTTCACTGATCTAGCTGGGTGACATGAAGGACTTATGTTAGGGATGAGCCAGCTTGGCTCAGTTGTATTACTCCCTCGACTTGTGCCCTCGGGGGAAGTAGAAGGAGATGAAGGGCCCTTGGATCGTCCTTCATGTGAGTTTCTCTAACTTCTTGTTTTCTATTTTTACAAGGTTTTTTTAAAACTTGCCACTGACTTTCTTTTTATGCATCTTTTGCAGATTTAGGCGTATGAGTATGGCTTTATTCCTCAGCCAGTGGTGCACATTCCAGAGAACACCGAGCTCCCTAACTTTCCCCAACTGAGATGATGGTTGGGTTTCAACAAGGGTGAGGTAGACAAGAGCATGGATGACTGCCAGCTATTCTTAACCCATATGACATTTGAGGAGGTACACGTCTCTCCTTTTTATGAATTCTGAATTCTGATGTTTCACAACTATTTCTCTGATCTTCTGACTTCCGATTTTCCAATCTTAGCTGACCAAGGAGCCCTGGAGGGGGGCTGAGTTGCCTCAGGAGGTTAGGGACACCCAGAGGCTAGTGACGAGGAGGGTGGTGATAGAGTGCCCCTTCGACTTGGAGTGGTACCTCAAAAATTGAGTCTCTGACTGGTGCTCTAGTCTTGCGAAGCATGAGATTTTGGCCGCTCTTCCTGTAGGACTGTTTTGGCCACATCTTCTGCCGGCAGTCGCCCATCCTGATCTTTTCAGGCTAAGCTATGAGGTAGATGGAGTGGAGGGAGACTACCTCCAGTTTGCCACCACACACCTCCTTCCTCTGATCGGGAAAGTGCAGGTAGGGGTATGTTTTTTTTTTCTACTTTCTGTTTATCTGTGTTGAATTATCGTTTATTGACATTCTTCTTTTGCTATCTGTAGCCATCAGGAAGGGGTAAATGCCCTCACACTTTATCTAGCAGATGCTCCGACGGTCGGGGCTCCCAGTCCACCACTAGTCGGGGCGATGGGAGTTCTTCTGCGTGGATGGTTGAGCGTACTGATGTGAGGATGGATGGCGTTCCATCTACTCCTCCTATGATTCCCCCAATGATCTCCCCTACTGGCTTCATGCCTAGACGACTAGAGTTCCTGATAGAGCCATGCATTCAGCTATTCGATGAGTTCGGACAGTCGTACTGGGCTGATTTATATCTCAAGGACCACGTCTACCCTTCTGCTATTCCTTCTGACACCACCCATATGAGTATCCATACTTTCATCTACTTTTTAATTCTCATTATTGTTCATTTGTCTGACTTGTGCAACTGTTTCCCATGTAGACTCCAATATCCCACAGGATGTCTAAGTTGTTGGATATGCCCTAGTCCCGAGGCATTGGTCCTTGTATTTGTATCATACATTTATTGGATTTATGTATTATACTCATTTGTGTTATTAATAAAGGCATTAATTCACTTATAATATTTATCTTGTGCAATATATTAAATGAAGTATCTAATGGACATATCCATATCCATGATGACAAGTGTCATGCACTTGGTAGTAAGACCATGGATAGGGCAAATGATATGACCATAAATAGATCCATAGTCTGTTCCAGTCATGGGAATGAGTAGAACAAATCTTACTGGTCATTAGACATGGAATGTCAACCAAGTTAATGGGTACATGTAAAAAGGGCATGGTACTGGATAGATCCACTAAACGAGAAATCCACATGGTATAGTATCACAAGTGATTCTCGTGTAGTACTTGAATAGATCCTTTGACCTGACCATATGATGGTGTTGCATATGAGGTCACATACTTAGGGTATGCCTAAAGGGCCTATAATAGGGTCCCAAGTATAGGTACTTTCGGGTATGTCACTTAGCATGGCAATGCTATAGATATGCAGAGGGGATTTGTCACTCAGTAGTCCACTGAGAAGATGTCATCAGCCTCTTGATGAATGTGACTGATAAGAGTGTGGCCACACCCAAATGAGTTGGAACTTGTTTATGAGCTTTAGTGCATTCAGGATCAAGTTAATGTCCGGACACAAAAGAGGGTGATCAATCCATGCCTCTGTGTTGGACACTGATATCGATGACATGGGATATACAAGTTCAAACTACAGGGTTATAATAACAGTTAGACTGGCATCTCCATCTTAATTGGGGGCTGCAGTGGCTTGCTAGAGCCCAACTGCAGTCTGTGGGCTACAGGCCCACTGCCAACGTAAAGATGGGCCCACGGAATCATACACATTGAGCGACTGAACACTAACTTAAGGAATCACATGTATACTTGGAGTATACACTCTGGAGAGAGAGGTATATATTAATTATATTAGAAAGATCAATTGCATTGATCATAATAATAAAATTAATATTTGATTGGCCCTTCATAATTAATTAGATTAATTATGGGATTATTTCCTAGGTGGAAATATTCATATGTATAGGTTTACATATGAATTTATTTTGTGATGATCTAATTTTAATTTGATGGATTAAATTAATTGGTCAAACCGATTTTAATTTAAATGTAAATAATATGTTACTTGGTGTAGTATATTAAATACATGGGTTAGTTAAAATTGGGCTTGAAATTAGTTTAAGCCAAACTAATTAAAATAGGTTTGGGCCTGAATTAAAAGAAGGAAGCCCACACAGATGAAGGAGCCAACCTGGGCCAAAATGCCCTTGGGAATTTCGGCCACCTAGGGTTATAGAACCCTAGGAATTTCGGCCAACACAAGCAAGACACAAAGATAGCCGAAATTCTCCCTAGCCTCCCTCTCCAAAGTTTGTGTTTTCCGACACTAGCACGGGTGGTGTTCGTTAGGCATTCGTGTACGTGAATGAGGAGGGTTTCTAGTTTGATTCCTGCAGTCTGCATCCATCTCTTGAAAGAGATATTCCAGGTAAGAGATTTATCTCTTTTAATTAAATTTTATTTTTCCAATTTCCATCTCAATTGCTCCTAGGCACAGATTTGAGGAAATCATCACGTTCTTTCGCTTTTCTTGGGTGATTTCTGGTGACAAATCCCAACACGAGTGTCAGGCTATTTCCATTTTCAGAGCGCTTACCATCTAGGACAACACGATGTTGACAGTAAGTACTTGTACTTGAGTTAGTATTGATGTATGTATGCATATATGTGTATGTTTCGAGTGTATGCATGTATGTGACATGATGTTTCTACTGTTGGTTTTGGTGTAGTCTGCACTTAGCGTTCAGCGTCGTGAGTCCACTCATCTGAGGTTGGAGGTGGACCGGCTATAGAAGCGCGTCACGTATCTAGAGCTCATGAACCAGACTTTCCAGACACGTGTGGACATATTGGAGGAACAGCTTGCCTGTTACGAGGACACTAGGGATAAGAAACATGTGGATGATCAGGGTGATGGGGGACAGTCTTAGCCTCCTTTCCTTTTGTTTCTATTGATATGATAGTCCGTTTGTGGGCTCAGCTTTCTGTATCTTAGTATATTTTACCCGTCTGTGGGCTTTTCCCTACTACATTTGTTTACTTGATCCGATACATTGGCTATTCTAATACTTCTTCTGATATTCATTGCTTTCCTCTATTAAATTGCTTTTATTTCCATTTGAATCAATTTAACACTTCCCGAGACTTTATTTGACGATTTTAGACTTGATTTCAACCGAAAACTGCTTCTGAATAGTAGAGCCGCATGACTATAACCTCGGAATTTTGTATTTAAGTATAGAAAAAGTGTTGTCTCTAAACTACAGTCACACGGCTATAGGTACAACCACACGGCTATAGGTGAAATCTCTAATTAGAGCCGCCCGCACGGCTATAGGTAGCCTTCAGCAACTTTTCTTCTTTCTTCACCCCTTTACGATGGATCAACTCTGCGATGGCCTTAGAGATTATTGGAGGAGCTCCCGCTTTTCTAACTGGGCCTTACTGACACCTGTTGGCCTGCAGTCCATGCGGTTCTACACTACTTTGGCTCCAAATCATGCTTTTCTGGTGGCTGCGGTGAGTTTCTGGGACTCCATGGACCATGTTTTCCATTTCTTTAAGCAGGAGCTGTACCCTATGGTAGAGGAGATCAACGCCATTCTTTGCATCCCATGCCCCCGTGGAGTCAGGTTAGCTATTCCTGAGTCTGATTTTGGTAACTTACATACACTTCATAGGCTGTTTGCATTGGATAGGGCAGGTTTAGGCTATTTACTTTCTAGTGGAGCTGCCCCTATGAGTTTCAGCCTATCTATTATCATGGATATGTGCTTCACCTTACCCACTTCTGCCCATGGTTGGGCCCCTCTGATGAGTTTACTACTGATGCCTTGCTATCTATGCGAGTCCAAAGATGGGACCTGTAGCTTTCGATTAGCCTCAATACTGGTCCAGATGGCCAACAACGCTTCACCCATGGGCGTTATCTTAGATGAGACATTTATTTGGATTTCATTCATTCTGGTTGCCCAATGGATGCCCCTTCCTACTTCAGTATGTTTCTATTCCATGGTTTCTTAATCTGATTGTCTCAACACCCTCTTGTTCGACTAGCTGTTATACAAATCTGGTTACTCGAGAAGTTGAGTCTCCTGAGTATTCCTCCACCTTATCTGAGGTACGCTCCGAAGCGCTATTGGGCTTGACGCATCGAGATCATAGACTTTGCCACCTGTTCTGTAGAGGAGTTGTCTACTTGGCTAAGGGAGATGATTGATGTGTCCATCCATTGGGTCTGCCCCTGGTTGGATATTTCACATATGACCGTCGAGACTTGGGCAGGAGGTGTGCAGCTGCTCGGGTTGACCAAGGTGACATTCTATTCTCCTGCATGATTACGTAGACAATATGGGCAGCTACAGGGAGTGCCTCATTCCTTGTGTACGACCGAGTGCGGAGAGTTCACGCAGCGGTGGCCTAACCACGTGTAGCAACAGTGGATGAACCTTATTCACTCTACGATTTTGAGATATGATATCATGGCTCTAGTGGAGATGGATTGTCGTTACAAAAATTGGTTGGCTGACTTGGTGACCTGTCTTACGAGACGTGAGCATGAGGCACTAACTTTGAGATATCTCGGCTTGTAGGGTATTTGGACCATCTGGGACTGCTGCTGATTGACTTTTATTTGCCTTGTTTTCTGTCCTTATTTTTGCATAGACCGCCCTTTTGGGTTTTCTGCCTATCAGATTGTCTTAATTTTTGCCTGAACTGCCTTTTTAGGTTTTCAACTCAGCAGACTTTTATTTATATCCTAATTTTTGCATAGATCACCTTTCCATGTTTTCAATCTATCAGATTTTTATTTATTTATTTATTTTATTATTTTTTTAAGTGAGATGCATGTAAACAGAAAAATGTATACAGCCATATATTATATGAACTCAATTTCAAGCAACTCGGCACATTTAAACGAACAGAGCAAAGCATTCATTCATTCATTCATTAATAAATGCACATCAAAGATGAAACAAAGTTAAGGACAGAATCAGTAATGGTATCCATCTCGACCGAATCCATGACTGCCACCAATCAATCTTTTTAGATTTTCCCACTGATAGTGCTCACCTCACTGTCCTAACTTTTGCATGGACCACCTTTTCAGTTTTCAATCCATTAGACTATCCTAACTTTTACAGAGATCGCCTTTTTCGGTTTTTGATCCATCAGACTCTTTTTTTTTACACGTAGTATCGCCTAAGCTTGTCTTGGTTGATGGTGTTGATGAATTTGTTTCCATCCATATCTATGATCCTCATAATGGCTTTTGAAAGCACTTTCTTGACTACAGACAGACCTTCCCAATTCGGTTTGAATTTTCCCTGTACATCTATATTGGTTTGCTTCATCTGCTTAAGTATCAAATCCCCGGCTTTGAGTGGATATTTTTTATGATGAACTCTGCTGTTGTAAGCCCTGGCCATTCGCTGCTGATACATTTGTAGGTGATCTAATGCCCAAAGACGATTCCCAATGATTAATGCTAACTGTTCATATCTCGATAGAACCCACTCAGATTCTGGCAACTGTGCTTCCATGATGACCCTCAACATCTTAATCTCTGTTTCCACTAGTAGAACAGTTTAATCCCATAGACCAACGAGTATGGTGTTTCTCCGGTAGGTGTTTTGATGCTATTCCTGTATCCCCACAAGGAAAATGGTAATATGCCAGTCCAATCTTTGTAGGTAACTACCATCTTTAATAGAATTCTCTTGATAGACTTATTGGCCA
The DNA here is from genome assembly GCA_039660915.1 of Euphorbia tirucalli. Classification (NCBI taxonomy): domain Eukaryota; kingdom Viridiplantae; phylum Streptophyta; class Magnoliopsida; order Malpighiales; family Euphorbiaceae; genus Euphorbia; species Euphorbia tirucalli. The sequence continues at coordinate 42,999,608 of CM077632.1, read as the reverse complement.
CTTCTACCACCCCATTGGCTTATGGGCAATAGGGAGATGATCGATGATGTTTAACCCCTTTATTCTAGAACAACTGTGCTATTACCCCCTGAAACTATACTCCATTATCGGTCACGACATGATGCGAGATTCCATACCGCGTAAATATGTTATTTTCTATGAACTTGGCCATCTTCTTAGCTGTAACATTTGCAAATGATTCCGCTTCTACCCATTTCGAAAAGTAGTCCACAGCCACAACTATGAAATGGTGCCCATTTGATGCAGGCGGCCTTATCTCTCGAATGATGCCTATTCCCCAAGCTGTAAATGGCCATGGAGTTATTGATATTTGAAGTTCTAGTGGGGGAAGATGATTGATATCTCCGTACACTTTACTACTTCCAAGAACCTTTTCTGCCTATGGAGTTGTTTATTCTAGAACAACTGTGCTGTTACCCCCTGAAACTGTACTCCATTATCGGTCACGACATGATGCGGGATTCTATACCACGTAAATATGTTCTTTCCTATGAACTTGGCCATCTTCTTAGCTGTAACATTTACAAATGATTCCGCTTCTACCATTTCAAAAATTAGTCCACGGCCACAACTATAAAAAGGTGCCCGTTCGATGTAGGCGGCCTTATCTCTCCAATGATGTCTATTCCCCAAGCTAAAAACGGCTATGGAGTTGTTGATATTTGAAGTTCTAGTGGGGGAAGATGGTTGAGATCTCCGTACACTTTACTGCTTCTAGGAACCTTTTTTGCCCATTCTGATCTAAGTGTCCTGAGCTTCTGTTTGACATATTTCCATTTTCGAACCCGTCAGAATTCTGTGTTTTGCAATCTCCCTGTCAAACCCAAGCATATCATTATAGGACCAGGCGAAGGTTTTCATGTGCTTTTGCAATAGTTTTCCAATTTCTTTTCTCTAATTAGGCATGAGGTCTTTCAAGACGGATACCATTTTGGGTCATCCTCTGTCCCTAGATTCATTTCATGCAATGATGCATCATGTATGCTTAAAACATTAAATGAATGTTTGTATGTATGCACAGTTCCATCTGGAAAAACATCACACAAGTAATCGAAATCAGATTTCATTGCATTAAGTGCCTTGTGGGCTGAATAGTTGACATTATAAATAAAAGAGACAGACACATCAAAATAATTATCATCCTCCACATGCAGAGGGTCTTCTCCAGCTACAGCAACATCAACTTTAATAGCTTACACACTCGAATTATCCCTGATGATCTAAGCGAATACCTAGTTGACTGGGAGCCCAGATTGAACCATGTTGATTTGACCCCCAAAGTTGGGCATGGGATTACTCTGAACACTTGGCTTCAAAGGTGGTTCCACAATCTTCCTATCAACAATCAACTGTCGAATGGCCTTTATCAGCTGAGTGCAATCATTAGTGCGATGGCCCACCGTCAAATGATAGGAACGGAAATTATCCTTGTCTGCCTTGGCTGGAGGGGAATACGGCTTCAAACCCTGCTATAGTCCCGCCTTCCTACATTTAGCAAAGATTTGTCCCATGGATTAGTGATCCTCTGAGGAACCATCGCCTGCCTACCCTAATTCACTGCAGCCACATCCGCTTCTGTTACCTGATCTAATACCACAATTTGAGCCAGTTTTGAACTAGACCCAGCTGGTGTAGTCATAGAACTTCTACTCTTATAACCCTGTGAATACCTTTGACTTCCCCGATAAGTACCTGAATTCTGTTTGTCCCTTTGGTCTTCTTCATCATATCTTTCGATACACTTAGCATACTCAACCATCTTCGTGAAAGCATGGAATATTTTTAGTTTCATTTTCTCCTTGTATTGAGGCAAGCTTCCATTAACCAATTTTAAATAAGAGACTCAAACTTTGAAGCCCCATCCACCAGCACTTGGACATCCATCCATCTCTTGTAATAAGCCGAGAAAGAATCTTTAGGTTTCTAGCGAATCCTTTCTAAATCCTTCAAAGTAGTCTCACTTAGGTTTTATAAGTGCGAGCGGACATCCTTTTTCTCTTCATTGGAAAAGCGGACGCGGGGGTCTGAAAAGAAAAGATTCCTAAAAAATGTTCTCTTAGTTTTTCGTGGTGAGATTTGGGAAAACCGGATTTTGTTTATCTTACTTTAGAAAAACCATTCGTTTATTTCGAAATTCATTTTTGTAGAAAACATTTTCCCATTTAATTTCTTTGAAAGATCTCGAAACCTTAATCCCGAGATCAATGATAGAGTCGCCACCCGGATCAGCTCATCCGGGAAATTCCGGTACAGCTCCCTACCGAGTATAGACTACTGTACCTAATCCAGAGATTCCGGGTTCGGACAAGCCCCTTATTTCATGTCTAATCAAAATAAATTTGGCCAATGTTCTTTGATGATATTTTACATTTCTAGAGTTGATATTTATTGCATTAAATTAAACACACGGCGCGCACACAAAGAAAATAAAAATAAAGCGGTGAATAATTAAATTATTACAACCTAATCGAATAAAAATAAAAATTCACTTAACTTCGCCTAAAATACACGGATAAATCTATTAAATACATCCAAAATAAAAATAAAAGGGGCTGCAAAACAGAGAGTTAGCACAATTTATGTTGCACACACAAATAGGACTCAAATCATGACAGAATTGGGAATTTTAGGAAATGGGGGCATGCATTTAGGGGATAACCGGGTCAACCCAACCGATCGGACCAGTTAGACCTGGAAAACGATTTTGAAATGCCCTATTGATTTTTGTGCCGGAAAACAGTTTTGGAAAATTATCTAGCTCGGTTTCATGCAAATTTCCATTTTTAAGGGTCGATTATCCCGGAACTCGGGGTTCCGTTCGTGCGGGTTTCCTAATTTTCACAACCATCTAAGGTTCAAAAAGCGATAAACACATCAAAAATAATTTGAATCTAAAAACAGCATCGCGCAACGACGTTCGTACAAATCATTCCGCGATTCTGCCGTTTTCTAGAAATCAAAGCCGTGCAGTTGAACCCAGAGCCGGCCAGCTCTGATCCGAGTCTGCCGGCTATAACCTATAGCTGGCCGTCTCAGGTCCTGGACCGGGTGGCTCTGGTTCCTGGACCCGAAACTGGTTTTCTCGTTTTTTCGAAAATCATTATTTTGTTTGTTTTCGATGTTTCGCGAAGATTCTATAGAGTTCGAGGGTCCGTGGATGCTGGACTACGGATCCAGATCTGATCTAATGACCCTGAAATTAAAGAGTAAAATCCGGGAAATACCGAAAATTTAATATTCGTACATACAGAAATCCAAAAACCGGTGTTAAAATGACGTACAAATATTTATGGGCCGAAATATATCACATCAGAATGCATATAAATGGAAAATGGGCTATTTTCGGCTTGCTAGGACGGATCGGGGAGCTGTCCCTGAAGAACAGAGCCGTACGGCTCTAGGTATTAAGCCGGCCGGCTCTGTTCTTGAAGAACAGAGCCATCCGGCTCTATTCGGGTAGCTAATTTTCTGGAATTTTTAAAAACAGAGAAAAATCACACGATAAATGCAATGAACACAAGTTTAAGGCCTCTCAGAGTTTACCTTGGTGTTGTTCCAGTGTATTAGATACGCAAGAACGGTTTGAAAATCAAGAACGTGACTCGAATCCTCGAATATCCCAAAAATCCGAAAGTTTATCCGAACGAATGAAATGGAACCGAGAATCGATGTGAACCGATGAGTAACAACCAGAGTGTGTAGTTGTGTGCTTAGGAATTTAGTTTCTTGACCGTAGAATTCTAAAACCTAAAATTCTCTTTCTCACTTTTTCTCTCTCCTTTTCTTCTTTTTGTTTCCTCTCCCCCTTTTAATCTCTCCATACTCTATTATTATTCATTGATTTTTCAAAATCTCTCCCCAGACAAAATAATTTCAAGAATTAAATGCGTAGATTAATTTTTTTTTTTGTCATTTTTTACCAAATTTCACAGACTTTGGGACAAGTTGGGACAACTTGTCCAACCCATCACAGCCGGCCAGCTCTGGTTTAAAAACCAGAGCTGTCTGGTTCTAACTAGAGTTGCGGCGAAATTCGACAATCCAACGCGTACACTAAACCATGAAATTACTCGGAGGGCCCGCTTTTCGATAGTTTCGGATTGCGGATAACCTGGTTTTCGGAGAATTCGAGACGGTTCGGGTAACATTCTGCTCTTTTTTATGTCCGAAGGTAATAAAGGGTTCTCATCACTGAGGTCAGGAAAACCCGTGCTCACAGACTGCCCCTCACGAGATCAAAATCTACTAAATCGGTAGCCCATGTCCGATTCGAGTTTAGTCTCGCGATTGAGAGCGCGGTGAGTAAAAGAAAGAAAAGCCCACCTGATATCCCTTGTAGGGGTACAGAGTCATCGACCTGCTGTGGTGGAGTGTTCCCGTGATATCGACTCGCTGTGATGGAGTGTGCCCCTGTTATCGACTAGCTGTGGTGGAATGTGCCCGTGATATCGACTCGCTGTGGTGGAGTGTGCACATGATATCGACTCGTTGTGGTGGAGTGTGCCCCTGATATCGACTCGCTGTGGTGGAGTGTGCCTCTGGTATCGACTCGCTGTGGTGGAGTGTTCCCATGATATCGACTCGTTGTGGTGGAGTGTGCCCCATGATATCGACGTGCTGTGGTGGAGTGCGTCCCTGGTATCGACTTACTGTGGTGGAGTGTTCCCATGATATCGACTCGCTGTGGTGAAGTGTGGAGTGTGCCCGTGATATCGACTCGTTGTGGTGGAGTGTGCCCCTGGTATCGACTCGTTGTGGTGGAGTGTGCTCGTGATGTCGACTCGCTGTGGTGGAGTATGCCCGTGATATCGACTCGCTGTGGTGGAGTGCGCCCGTGATATCGACTCGCTGTGGTGGAGTGTGCCCCTGGTATCGACTCGCTATGGTGGAGTGTGCCCGTGATGATTTTTAACTCTTCTCTGTGTGGTGGAGTAACCGTATAGAATTTTCTCTTTCCTCCATGTGGTAGAGTGGACCATTGGAATTGAGTCAAAAGCATGTATTTATTCCTTGATCGACAATTTTGGAAACAAAAATTTTTGCCCCTTCGATCAAGAATAAATACGGTTTGGTCATTTTTGCCCCTGGATACCTGCAAAAATGAAAAATACCCTCCTCGGTATTAAATCGGACTAAATTAAATTTTGAAAAATCTCAGAAAATGTAAAAATCAGAGGAATCGGAGCCCGGCAGCTCAACATAGAGTCAGCCGTCTCTGAAACAGAGCCGCCCGGCTCTATATATAGCCGGCCGGCTCTAGCGGCAAATATATAGCCGGCCGGCTCTAGCGGGCGGCCAACCGGTTTTTAAAAAGAGTTTTGCTCATTTAAACTTATTTCACTTCTCTTTCTTCAATTTCTTTCTCTGGAAAAAACTTTTTCTAGCATTTCTTGTCAAGATGAAGAAGATGAGGAGAGCTGTGCTCCCTAATGCTCCTACCCAACCTCCATTCCACGTGAGGTATACATTACCTGAGCAGGATTTTTTTTGTCCACTGAATCCACAGTGGAAGTATACGGCTTGCGGGAAACAGTTCTGTATTGTGGGATGCGTAGGAATGATCCTGTGCCCGTAACTTTGAGTCCATCCACACACATTATTCAAGATCTGGTTAGTTTTTCTTTAATTTTTCCTTTTTTCCATTTTTTTGAATTCCTGCAAAATAGGTAAAATTAGACAATATTATATGAAATTGATGCATGTTTAGAGTAGATTTTGCCCCTAGGATACTTAATTGATGATTTAAAGTTGGTTAAAATCGATTTTAGGGCGAAAAAAGCAAAAACCAAACTTGAAAACCGGTTTTTTTCCGGACAGAGCCGGCCGGCTCACCGTTGGAGCCGGGCGGCTCTGTTCCCGGTTCTGGCGAAGAACAGAGCCAGCCCGCTATGTTCTTCCCAACCGAACCGGTCGGCTGTGGTTCAGCCAGGCGGTCCGACCTTTTTTTTTAATTAATTTTTTTATTTTTAATTAAGTTTTTTTTAATTTTAATTTCTTTTTTAATTTAATTTAATTTATTTATTTATTTATTTATTTATTTTTATAAAAGAAATACAAAATATAAGTGACTGAGAAAACTCCTTGTTTATTGTTTTGCAGGGGCAGAAAGATAACCGGGGGGCCGGTTCTGTGTCTGACGCGCTGATTTGCTACAGGAGACTCCCTGACGAGGTGCGGGAGTTGGTTGAGTTGACCGGGTTGGTCTGGTTTATTTGTTCCATGTGTGAGACCCCGCCTCGGACGAGCAGGGGTTTGCTGATGGCGCTTCTTGAGCGGTGGATGGATTCCACCCACACTTTCCACTTCCCGATCGGGGAGTTTACGATCACACACCAGGACTTTGTGGCTATCACAGGATTATCTTTTGGCGGGCGTACCGTTGGGTTCAATCAGACCTTTGGGCGAGGAGGTTTTAAGCCCGACGTGATTGCCATATTGATCGGCTTGACTCCCGCAGGTAGGTGGATCCAGGGGAGCACCTTGAGAGATTATTGGTTGGGTAGACAGGACAGCCTTCCTGAGGGTTCTACATTCTCACTTACTGATGTGAGACGCTATACACGGGCGTTCCTTCTTTACGCTTTGAGCACTTTGCTGTTTCCCACAGGTCAGAGTGACCTGAACCTTGCCGTGCTCCCCTCTTTAATACAGTTGGAGGACATGGGGAGCTTGAGTTGGGGGCAAACCGGGGTAGCCCAGTTATATTATGGCCTCTATGTCTGCGCCCGTGGAACGCACAAGGAGGTGAAGGGCGCGTGGATTGTCCTTCATGTGAGTCTCTCCTTTTTTTTATTTTTTTTTATTTTTTTATTTTTTTATTTTTATTGAAAAATTAACTCTCTCTTTTTATTGTGTAGATTTAGGCATATGAGTACGCTTTCATTCCTTAGCCAAAGTTGGCTATACCGGCCAATGCTGAGATTCCTGATTTCCCCCGGTTGCGGCGGTGGCTGGGCTTTAGTTGGAGTGAGTTGGACACCGACATTTGGGTATGCCGCCAGCTCTTGGCAGGTATGAGCTTCGAGCAGGTAAATTTTTTTTTTTTATTGTTTTTTACCTTCGTCTGTCTTCAGGTGATTAAGGAGCCTTGGGGGTATGCTGCATAGTTCCCAGAGCTTTTCGATGCTCGGAGGCTGTCACCTCAGCGATTTGTTATGGAGAGCCCTGTCATGTTGGGATTTGTCACCGGAAATCACCCGATAAAAGCGGAAGAACGCGGTGATTTCCTCAAATCCAGTCCCAGGAGCAATTGAAGTGGAAATTGAAAAACATAAAATTAAATAGAAAGAGATTAAAATTTCATACCAGAAAAATCTCTTTCAGAGACTGATGATGACTGCAGAACTCAATTTAGAATTCCTCCACTCTCACGTACACGAACGCTTGGCGAATGCAACCCGTGCTAGCGTTGGAAAAACTGAACAAAGGAGAGGAGAGGCTATAGAAATTTCGGCTAGCAGCTAATGGCATAGGGTGGCCGAAATTTTCTAACCCTAGGTATTTATACCTAGGGTTGGCCGAATTCCTTAGGGGATTCTGGCCCATCTTGGCTCTTCTCTATTCTGTGCGGGCTTTATTGTTTTAATTTAGGCCCAGTCTAATTTTAATTAATTTGGTTCAAATTAATTCAAGCCCAATTTTAATATACCCATGTATTTAATATATTACTCCAAGTAATATATTATTTACATCCAAATTAAAATTGGTTTGACATTTAATTTAATCCATCAAATTAAAATTAACTCCACACAAAATAAAATCATATGTAAACCCATACATACGAATATTTCCACCTAGGAAATAATTTCATAATTAATCCAATTAATTATGAAGAGCCAATAGAATATATTAATTTTATTATTATGACCAATCCAATTGATCCTTATAATATGATTAATATATACATGCTTCTCCTTCCACTGTGTATACTCCAAGTATACAAGTGATTCCTTAAGTCTGCATTCTATCGTTCTATGTGTACGATCCTGTGGGCCCATCTTTATGTTGGCAGCGGGCCTTTGGCCCGCAGACTGCAGTTGGGCTCTAGCAAGCCACTGCAGCCCCCAATTAAGATGGAGATGGCAGTCTAACTGATATCATACCCCTGTAGTTAAACTTGTACATCCCATGTCATTGATATCGGTGTCCAACACAGAGGCATGGATTGATCACCCTCTTTCGTGTCCGGACATTAACTTGATCCCGAATGTACTGATTCTCACAAACAAGTTCCAACTTGTTTGGGTGTGGCCACACTCTTATCAGTCACATTCATCAAGTGGCCGGTGATATCTTCTCAGTTGGTTACTGAGTGACAAGTCCCTTCTGCATATCCATAGTATTACCATGTTCAGTGACATACCCGAAAGCACCCATACTTGGCACCCTATTACAGGCCCTTTAGGCGTACCCCTAAGTATGCGACTTCACATGTAACACCATCATATGGTCAGGTCAAAGGATCCATACAAGTACTACACGAGAATCCATTGTGATACCATACCATGTGGATTACTCGTTTAGTGGATCTATCCAGTACCATGCTCCCAGGCATGTACCCATTAACTTGGTTGACATTCCATGTCCAATGACCGGTAAGACACCGCTATACAACCAGGTTAATGATAGTCTGTTATTCCATTCATTCCCATGACTGGAACAGACTACGGATCTATTTATGGTCATATCGTTAACCCTATCCATGGTCTTACTGCTAAGTGCATGACACTAGTCGTCATGGATATAGATATGTCCATGGGATACTTCATTTACTATACTGCACAAGATAAATATAACAAATGAATTGATGCCTTTATTAATGACACAAATGAGTACAACACATAAATCCAATAAATGTATAGTACAAATACAAGGACCAATGCCTCGGGACTAGGGCATTTCCAACAATCTCCCACTTGCACTAGTTCCAACTAGGCATGGGCCTAATCCCTATAGATCTAGTATGACCCTCGTGCTTGGGCTGGGCCAGCGCCTTGGTCAATGGATCTGCGACATTATCCTCGGTGTCCACTCTGTGCAATGCAATGTCACCTCTCTCCGCGATTTCTCGTATGAGGTGAAACTTTCTGAGCACGTGCTTTGTGTTCTTGTGTGACCGGGGCTCCTTAGCTTGTGCGACGGCCCCATTGTTGTCACAGAAGATATCGACTGGGTCCTGGATAGTTGGCACTACTCCCAACTCAGTGATAAACTTCTTCATCCACACAGCTTCCTTAGCTGCATCACACGCAGCGATGTACTCAGCTTCTGTTGTAGAGTCCGCTATGGTTGGTTGCTTTGAGCTCCTCCAGCTTACAGCACCACCATTTAGCAAGAATACATACCCTGACTGCGATTGGTACTCATCTTGGTCTGTCTGGAATCTTGCATCAGTATACCCAGTAACTGATAGCACTTCCTGACCACCATACACCAAGAAGCTATCCTTAGTCCGGTTAAGGTACTTGAGGATTGCCTTGACGGCTTTCCAGTGATCCTCCCCGGGATCCTACTGGTATCGGCTCGTCATACTCAGTGCAAAGGTGACATCAGGTCTCGTACACAACATAGAGTACATAATTGATCCAATAGCCGAGGCATATGGAACCAATTTCATGTTCTCCCTGTCCTCCCTTGTTTTAGGACAGTTCTTCTTACTAAGTTTCAGCCTATGGCCCATTGGCAAGAAACCTTTCTTAGCCCGGTCCATGCTGAATCTTTTCAGAACTTTGTCAATGTACGAGGCCTAACTTAGGCCCAGAAGCCGATTTGATCTATCCCTATAGATCTTGATCCCTAGGATCATCTCAGCTTCGCCCAAGTCCTTCATTGCGAAGCACTTACTCAGCCACTGCTTTACCCCTTGTAGTGTAGGTATGTCGCTTCCAATGAGTAGGATGTCGTCTACATAAAGTACCAGAAATGTGACAATGCTCCCACTAGTCCTCTTATACACACAAGGCTCATCTAGATTCTGTATGAAGCCATATTCCTTTATAGCCTCATTGAATCTTAGGTTCCAACTACGGGATGCTTGCTTCAGTCCATAAATGGACCTCTGAAGTTTGCATACCCTTCCCGGATACTTAGGATCGACAAAACCCTCAGGTTGTGTCATGTACACATCCTCGAGTAGCTTCCCATTAAGGAAAGCGGTTTTGACATCCATCTGCCATACCTCATAGTCATACCATGCAGCTATGGCCAGCAGTATCCTAATGGATTTGAGCATGGCTACTGGTGAGAAAGTTTCATCATAGTCTATCCCATGGACTTGTCTGAAACCTTTCGCAACCAGACGCCCCTTGAAGGTATTATCAGCTTTTAGCTTATAACACCACTTGCAACCTATTACCTTAGCACCCGGAGGTGGATCAACCAAGTTCCAAACTTGATTATCGTACATAGATTGCATTTCTGCCTCCATGGCTTTACGCCAATTCGCAGACTGTGGGCTAGCCATAGCCTCCTGGTAGGTTTTGGGTTCTTCTTCATCCCAGATGAGAAGAGTTTGATCATCGGTGACGAGGAAACCATACCTCTCCGGTTCCTGACAATCCCTACCAGACCTTCTAGGTTCTTGTGTGGCCTGGGTTGGTGCTTCCACTTGTGGAAGCTCCACCTGGGCCTCCGAGCTATCCTCATCAGGAGCTTGTGGACCTTGAACTTCCCTGAGTTCAACGTTGCTCCCACTATCTTTCTTGGAAAGGAACTCCTTTTCCAGAAAGACCCCCTTCCTTGCCACGAACACCTTGTTCTCGGCGGGGTTGTAGAAGTAATACCCTTTGGTTTCCCTAGGGTAGCCCACAAACAGGCATTTATCGGTTTTGGGCTCCAGCTTGCCACTAGTCAATTTCTTGACATGCGCTTCGCATCCCCAAATCCTTAGGAAAGACACATTGGGCTCCTTGCCCGTCCATATCTGATATGGGGTCTTTTCCAATGCCTTAGTCAGAGTATTGTTTAAAATGAGAGCTGCTGTCTCGAGGGCGTGTCCCCAGAAGCTAATTGGGAGAGATGCTTGGCTCATCATTGAGCGGACCATGTCCAACAAGGTCCTATTCCTCCGTTCGGACACCCCATTCCATTGTGGTGTTCCGGGAGGAGTGAGCTGTGGAACTATTCCATGCTCTCTCAGGTATGAGTCAAATTCCAGGCTCATATACTCACCACCTCGGTCTAACCGAAGGGCTTTGATATTCCTGCCTAGCTGGTTCTGTACCTCGTTCCTAAATTCCTTAAACCTATCAAGGGTCTCGGACTTGTGTTTCATCAGATAGACATAGCCATATCTGCTGAAATCATCCGTGAACGTGACGAAGTACAGATGCCCACCTCTGGTCGCTGCACTCATAGGTCCACATACATCTGAATGTATTAGGTCCAATAAGCCAGTGGCCCTTTCAGCCCTTTTGCTAAAAGGTGCCTTTGTCATCTTGCCTCTTAAACATGATTCGCATGTATCAATTGACTCCAAGTCAAATGACCCTAGGACTCCAGCTTTGTGAAGCCTAGCTATGCGCTTCTCATTTATATGGCCAAAACGACAATGCCATAGGTAGACTGGATTAAGTTCGTTAGGCTTAACCCTTTTCGTGTTTATGTTATAGATATGATTGGTTTCATTTAAGTCCAGGACATACAGGCCATTATTTAATAGAGCATCTCCATAAAATAATCCCTCTCTGGATATAGAAATTCGACCATTTATAATAGAAAATTCAAATCCAGAAATATCCAACATTGATACAGAGATAATATTCCTGCACATAGCAGGTACAAAGTAACAATGTTCCAAAATTAAAACCAATCCGCTGGGCATCATTAGGTGGTATTCGCCGATCTCTATGGCAGCAACCCTTGCTCCATTCCCGACCCGCAAGTCCACCTCTCCCGACCCCAGCAACCTTCTGTTCTTAAGTCCCTGTACATTGCAACAAATGTGGGAACCACATCCAGTATCCAATACCCAGGATGTTGAAACAGTAAGGTTAATATCTATAACATAAATACCTGAAGAGGACGCACCTTGGCCCCTTTTTTTTTTTTCTCTTGCTCTCCCATCAGCCTGGGACACGATCTCTTCCAATGACCTGCCTGTTTGCACCCGAAACAGACATCTTCATGACCTACCTTTTGCTGGGCCTTGGGTTGGGCCTTGGCCTTCTTGGCTTTGGCCTTTTGGCCTTGGCCTTGGCCTTTTCCTTGGCCTTACCCTTGGCAAGAGGAGGTTTCCCCTTGTTGACCAGCAGCACCGGCGGAGTCTTCTTGATCGACTGCTCAGTAAGCTTAAGCATCCCATGCAGCTCACTGACAGTGCGGTTCATCCCTTGCATGTTATAGTTAAGGATGAACTGATCATAAGAATCCAGCTTGAGAGATAGGCGATCCGAGATGGGCCAAAGTATCCAAGTAGCCCTTCATCTTGAGCACGTGTGCACTCACAGATGTCCCGGCCCCCATCTTACAAGAGTGGAATGCCTTATTGGTCAGGTACCTTTCCTGACGAGCTTGCTCTTGAAACATCTCATTAAGAGTTGTTATCATAGCATAGGCTTGATGGTCCATAAACTGCTTTTGCAGTTCGGGGACCATGCACGCCAACATAAGGCACGTCACATCCCGGTTGTCCTTGACGTGCGCCTCGTATTCCGCTAGCTGTGCAGCTGTCGGATTACGTCCCTGAGGTGCAGCCAGCACAGGCCTTTCCAGCACATACTCTTTCGACTCTTGTCTTAGAACTATCCTCAAGTTCCTAGACCAGTCTAAAAGGTTAGGACCGGAAAGCTTGTCCTTCTCAAGAATCGATCGCAGTGATAAGGTATTAGTGTTTGCCATTTGGGTGTTTCTACACAGAAAAACATTTAGAGTGTTAATAAAGGGCTTTACTTTGTTGTTCCCATATGAAATTAATAATGAATCAAGTTATTAATTTAACCGAGTTGTTGGGCTCATGGGCCGAGATCCATATTTCATTAAGACATAGCCAAACGAGGGTTTGGTACAACTATACCTTAATTATTTAGGTAGGAACGCCGTCCAATCCCAACCTAGGGACTCTCGGTTTGATGGGCTTGTTGGCACTTACCCATCTGTGCTTAGGGCCAGGAGAATCCTACTACCCATGCTGAGTCAAAACCTCCATCCAAGTGTTAGAGTATCCCATACTCTAACCCAATACAAAGTGACAATACTCCAGTGTATCCTGCGAGGGCATGGTCTACAACTGGCCTATTCCCACCTCGATTCGGTTTTGAATGAGGGAAGCACTTTTAAACGACTTAGTAATTCCTATTTGGTTATTAGATTCAATTTTAACGGCTTACATACATAAAACGGGTGAATGAGCTATATATAACATACATTCATACATGCAAAAGAATATATAAAATGATTAAATAAAATTAAAATGGACTGCTATGGGCCTATATTACATCCTAATATAATTCTAGTAAACCTATACTAGATACATATATTAGGTGGGCCTCCATCTTGTCCTTCCGGGCTTGCACCTCCAATTTGGGCTTGCATCTCCATTTGGGCTCACCACTCCATGGGCTTCTTCTTTTACAAATTTTATAAAATTTAATTTAAATAAAATAAAATTACATTAAAAGAAAACGACACGCAGGCCGTATTTACCCAAAAGAAAAATACAACCCATCTCGTAAAAGGCCCAATAGCATCCAATCATACATTCATTCAACCATTCATATGCATCCAATACATACAATTCGAAAGCATGTCATAATGCATTATTTAAGCCCATTAAATTATGTCAATGCCATTATTAGGAAGTCACCAATTTTGGCCCACCATGGTTCTAACCCTTAACGGGCTTTGGGCCTCCAGCCCAGGCAGTCCAACTGCTCCCACTGGAATTGGGAAACCATGGGTCCAATTTAGCCGTCCGAGTAATTGTGCCAAAATTACCCGAACCAACTTCCATTAACCATATTAATTTCCAAAACTAATATTGCATGAACGAAATTAAAATTCATTCAAGAAACCACACGCATTTAAATTACATAAATTTAAACACACGAATTTTAAAACCAATTAAAATTTCAAAACTGGGCCCCGGACCCAAAAACCCGCAAAATCCAAAACACTGGGCCCGGCCCGCTGCAGCCGCCTAGCGGCTGCCCGCTGCTGCCCAGCAGCGGCTGCTGCTGCTGGTGCAACAGCAGGCAGCGGCCGCTGCCGCCGCGCCTCCCGCCGCCGGGAGGCCGATTTTTTTTTTTTTTTTTTTATAAACAGAATAAAAAAAAATAAAATAACCAATCACCATCCATAGCAATTCACCAAGAATTACAAAATTACACAATAAAATTAAACTAACATAAACCTATATGCAAATTTAATTTTCATTGCATAAAACATATGGGAAAAATCATAAAACCCATACCAAGAATCCCAAACAAAAACATCCAATTTCAAAACAGGGATTCAACCAAATTAATCAATTCCCACGGATCAAAAGCCCGCTCTGATACCACTGTTGGGATTTGTCACCGGAAATCACCCGATAAAAGCGGAAGAACGCGGTAATTTCCTCAAATCCAGTCCCAGGAGCAATTGAAGTGGAAATTGAAAAACATAAAATTAAATAGAAAGAGATTAAAATTTCATACCAGAAAAATCTCTTTCAGAGACGGATGATGACTGCAGAACTCAATTTAGAATTCCTCCACTCTCACGTACACGAACGCTTGGCGAATGCAACCCGTGCTAGCGTTGGAAAAACTGAACAAAGGAGAGGAGAGGCTATAGAAATTTCGGCTAGGAGTTAATGGCATAGGGTGGCTGAAATTTTCTAACCCTAGGTATTTATACCTAGGGTTGGCCGAATTCCTTAGGGGATTCTGGCCCATCTTGGCTCTTCTCTATTCTGTGCGGGCTTTATTGTTTTAATTTAGGCCCAGTCTAATTTTAATTAATTTGGTTCAAATTAATTCAAGCCCAATTTTAATATACCCATGTATTTAATATATTACTCCAAGTAATATATTATTTACATCCAAATTAAAATTGGTTTGACATTTAATTTAATCCATCAAATTAAAATTAACTCCACACAAAATAAAATCATATGTAAACCCATACATACGAATATTTCCACCTAGGAAATAATTTCATAATTAATCCAATTAATTATGAAGAGCCAATAGAATATATTAATTTTATTATTATGACCAATCCAATTGATCCTTATAATATGATTAATATATACATGCTTCTCCCTCCACTGTGTATACTCCAAGTATACAAGTGATTCCTTAAGTCTGCATTCTATCGTTCTATGTGTACGATCCTGTGGGCCCATCTTTATGTTGGCAGCGGGCCTTTGGCCCGCAGACTGCAGTTGGGCTCTAGCAAGCCACTGCAGCCCCCAATTAAGATGGAGATGGCAGTCTAACTGATATCATACCCCTGTAGTTAAACTTGTACATCCCATGTCATTGATATCGGTGTCCAACACAGAGGCATGGATTGATCACCCTCTTTCGTGTCCGGACATTAACTTGATCCCGAATGTACTGATTCTCACAAACAAGTTCCAACTTGTTTAGGTGTGGCCACACTCTTATCAGTCACATTCATCAAGTGGCCGGTGATATCTTCTCAGTTGGTTACTGAGTGACAAATCCCTTCTGCATATCCATAGTATTACCATGTTCAGTGACATACCCGAAAGCACCCATACTTGGCACCCTATTACAGGCCCTTTAGGCGTACCCCTAAGTATGCGACTTCACATGTAACACCATCATATGGTCAGGTCAAAGGATCCATACAAGTACTACACGAGAATCCATTGTGATACCATACCATGTGGATTACTCGTTTAGTGGATCTATCCAGTACCATGCTCCCAGGCATGTACCCATTAACTTGGTTGACATTCCATGTCCAATGACCGGTAAGACACCGCCATACAACCAGGTTAATGATAGTCTGTTGTTCCATTCATTCCTATGACTGGAACAGACTACGGATCTATTTATGGTCATATCGTTAACCCTATCCATGGTCTTACTGCTAAGTGCATGACACTAGTCGTCATGGATATAGATATGTCCATTGGATACTTCATTTACTATACTGCACAAGATAAATATAACAAATGAATTGATGCCTTTATTAATGACACAAATGAGTACAACACATAAATCCAATAAATGTATAGTACAAATACAAGGACCAATGCCTCGGGACTAGGGCATTTCCAACATGTCAGCCTCGAGTGGTATCTTGGGGAGAGAGTCTCCGAATGGCGTGCTGGTCCCTACGAGCGTAGGATACCGCCTGCACCTCCTGTTGGATTGTTCTGGCCACACCTGCTACCAATGGAGGAATATCAGGATCTGTTTGGGTCCGGTCACACGGTTATGGGGGATGATGGCGACTATCTCGAGTTTGTCAGGACACAGCTTCTTCCCCCTACCGTGGATGTACCACTAGAGGATGCGCCAGCTGAGGTATGTCTTTGCTCTGCTCTTACCTTCTGCTTGTTTGAGACTATTCCGCTACCTACTGTTTTTTTTTCATAGCCATCTGAGAGGGGTAAACGCCCTCGTGCATCGTCAGGTAGACGTTCCAGCGGTCGTGGGTCTGGGACTTCCCGCGGCCAGGGAGATGGAGGTACTTCTGCTCACACAGCTGTGTTTGGTGGCGATACCGAGCCTGTTCCCCCGATGATACCCCCTGTTGGCTTTGTTTCAGGCCGTCTGGAGTACAGAGCAAAGCCTTGGGTGATGCTCCATAATACGGTAGGGGAGTTCTACCGGGCCGAGTTGCATACTGAGGAATACCCTCCTCCTGCTTATATTCCACCTGGCGTGACCCATGTTAATATTCCTGTCCCTACTTATTTTAGTACTGTCCTTGTTGCCACTGGCCTGACACGTGCGCTGTCCTTTGTGCAGATTTCGGTATCACAGGCGATGGCTCTGTATCAGGCGACTTTTGCGTTCAAAGCCCTCTCGCTTTGGGATAACAGTGTGATGAATGTAAGTACCTGTGTCAACATGTATATATGCATGTATGTATGTTTCAGATGCATGTGCACATGTATACATGACTTGATGCTCATTTTGTTTAACTCTGACTTAGGCTACACTTGCTGCTCGCCATTGTGAAGAAGCCCGCCTGAGAGCGGAGATGGAGAATATGCAGAGGTCTATGAGAGCGGAGAGGGAGACTATGCAGAGATCTATTTCAGATCTCACGCTCAGGAATGATACTCTTCGTACTCGGTTGGATGACTGGGAGTCCGGTCGGTGTTTCTTCGGTGATGGCGTCGAGTCCCAGGATGAGGAGGACCACGATTCAACTGACGGAAGGCAGTCGTAGACTTTTATCTGTTATTTTATAGCTTCGTGTTTGATGTAGTTCGTCTGTAGGCCTGGATCTTATGCTACTCTGTATCGTACTTATTTATTTATTTTTATTATTTCTATTATTCTTTTTTTTTCTTTTTTATTATTATTATTATTATCTTTTCTTCTTTTTTTTTCTTTTTTTTTTATTGATGGGTATAACGACATGTGATATGTAAGAAGGTATAACGACATATATGCACCAAATAATCTGAATTGCAATTAAACTTGGAACGTTTAAACGAACAGAATCAAACATTCATTCATTCATTCATTCATAAATAATGTTTTAGTACAATGTACATCAAATGATGAAATGAAACTATGGACACAATCATTGATGGTATACATCTCGAATGAACTCATGCTTGCCACCAGCAGGTCTTTGTAGATTTTCCAGATGGTGGTCCTCACCTCTCTGTCCTAACTTTTGCATGGATCGCCTTTTCGGTTTTCGACCCATCGGACTGTCCTAATTTTTGGCATGGATCACCTTTTCAGTTTTCAATCCACCGGACTCTCTCTCTCTATTTTTTTTCATTTTTTTTTTTACCCATAATAATGTTTCAGCTTGTCTTGGTTGATGGGGTTGACAAATTCGTTCCCGTCCATATCCATGATTTTCACAGCACCTTTAGACAGCACCTTCTTCACCAGTTCGGCTTGAATTTCCCTCGTACATCCGTGTGAGTCTGTTTCATCTGTTTGAGTATAAGATCACCGGCTTTAAGAGGGCGCTTCAGATGGCGAACTCTACCATTATAAGCTCGAGTCATTCGCTGTTGATACATCTGTAGAAGGTGCAAGGCTTGGAGTCGCTTTTCATCAATCAGAGCCAACTGTTCGTACCACGTCCGCATCCATTCTGATTCAGGTATCTGTGCCTCCATCACTATCCTCAAATATTTCAGCTCGATTTCAACTGGCAGTACAGCCTCCATTCCGTAGACTAATGAGTAAGGTGTCTCGCCAGTTGGGGTCCTGATACTCGTCCTGTATCCCCACAAAGCGAAAGGTAGCTTATCTGCCCAATCTCTGTACGTGACAATCATCTTGGCTAGGATTTTCTTGAAGCTTTTATTGGCTGCCTCCACTGCCCCGTTGGCTTGTGGGCGATATGGTGAGGATTTATGGTGCTGAACCCCTTTGTCTTGAAACAACTGAGCTGTTACCCCTTAGAACTGAACACCATTATCTGTTACCACATGGGGAGGGATTCCATACCATGCGAAGATATTCTTCTCAATGAACTTAGACATTTTCTTGGCGGTGAGATTTGCAAAAGATTCCACTTCCACCCACTTCAAAAAATAATCTACGGCCACAACAATGAAGCGGTGTCCATTTGATGCTGGTGGCCTTATCTCTCCAATAATGTCTATCCCCCAAGCAGCGAACGGCCAAGGAGTCGAGGACGTATGAAGTTCGAGTGGGGGAAGATGGCTAATGTCTCCATGTATCTGGCATTCATGACATCTTTTTACCCTTTCAATGCAATCAGCTTATAGCGTGAGCCAAAAGTACCCTTGCCTCAGAATTTTCTTCGCTAGGGCTACACCGCTCATGTGTGGGCCGCACGTTCCTGCATGAATCTGATCTATCACTACTCTGGCTGCTCTTTCGGTTAAACATTTCAGTAGTAAGCCATTCTCGTTTCACTTGAAAATCTGATTCTCAAAGACCCTGAATCGCACTGCTAATCTCCCGAGGGTAATCTTATCTGCTTCAGTGGCATCCTCGGGGTATGACCTTGTCTGAAGAAACTGTAAAATGTCATCATACCAGGGATGATCTTCTATCACAACCACCATAACCTTTTCTGCACTATAGTAAGGACTCTGTGATACCTCCAACACCACTGGCAGAATCAGTTGTTTCTAAGGACCTCCCCACATGGATGACAGAGTGGCCAAAGAATCTTCCATCTGATTTTCTTCCCTAGGTACGTGTCTGAATTCAAACTTCCCGAAGAGTTTGATCTTTTCCCAAACGGCTTCAAGATAGGGTCAAAGGGACTCTTCTTTGATTTCCCAATCTCCAGTGATTTGCTTCACAACTAAGGCCGAATCTCTGATGATAAGGGTTTCATGAGCTCCTAGAGTAATCAGGGCAATCAATTCCAAATAAGCATGCCTCGTATTTTGCCCCATTGTTGGTTACAGGAAAATCCAACCTCTTGGCTAGGGGAATGACTTCTCCATCAGGTGTCCCGATGATCACGCCTAATCCTGCTCCATGCTTATTCACAGCCTCGTCGAAGTACATAATCCATCTGGCCGGTTCTACTTCTACCACTGCCAACTGTTCATCTGGAAATTCTAGGTTCTCCACATAATCTGAATCAACTGGCTGATTTGCCAAAAATTCAGCCACTGCCCTTCCTTTGATCATCTTTCGTGTGAGGTATTTAATGTCGAATTCTGATAACAGTAGCAACCATCGTGACAACTTCCCAATTAATGCTGGAGTTTGGCACAGATACTTCATTGGGTCAACCTTGGCCACTGCTTGAACCTTGTAAGATTGAAAGTAGTGTCTGAGTTTCTTTGTTAGCCATACCATTGCAGTACAAGTTTTCTCTACAATAGTGTATCGAGTCTCATAATCTAGCAGCTTCTTGCTCAGATAATAAATAGCATTTTCTCGGCCATCTTCTCGCTCTTGAACGAGCATTGCCCCAACCGACGCATCTTCGATGGCCAAATAGAGGATCAAAGGCTTTCCTGGTACTGGAGGCTTCAAAACTAGAGGATTCATCAAGTAGCTTTTAATCCTGTCAAATGCTATCTGACATTGCTCATTCCACTCCACCGGCTGGTTTTTCTTTAGAAGCTTAAATATTGGTTCACAGACCGTTGTCAACCTCGCAATGAATCGGCTGACATACTGTAGTGATCCCAGGAATGACCTCACTTCCTTCTCCGTCTTGGGTGCAGGCATATCCCTGATGGCTTTGATCTTGTCCGGATCCATTTCTATACCTCTTTGACTCACAATATGCCCCAGGAGTTTTCTCAATGTTACTCCAAACATGCATTTCTTTGGATTCAGACGTAGGTTGTACTTTTCAATTCTAGTCAGAAATCTTTCCAGGATGATGGGATGCTCTTCCTGGGTCATTGATTTGACTAGCATATCATCAACGTACACCTCTACCTCCTTGTGGATCATATCGTGTAAAAGCATCATGACAGCCCACTGGTTAGTTGCCCCGGCATTCTTCAACCCGAAAGGCATGACCCTGTAGCAGTAAACCCCCCATTCCGTGATGAAGGCCGTTTTCACCTTGTCGATTACGTTCATCAAAATCTGATTATACCCTTAGAATCCATCCATGAAAGAATACATAGATGCCATGGCAGCACTATCGATCAGAACATCGATATGTGGAAGTGGGAAGTCATCTTTGGGAGATGCCTTATTCAGATCTCTGTAATCCATACAGACCCTTACCCGATCATCTTTCTTTGCAACCGGTACAATGTTGGCCAACCATTCCGGATATTCCGCGACTTCCAGAAACTTTGCTTTTATCTGCGTGGCCACCTCTTCCTTAACCTTTTCTGCCCATTCCGGCCTGAGTCGTCTAAGTTTCTGCTTAATAGGCTTCATTTTTGGATATGTTGGGATTCTGTGTTCTACTATTTCCCTGTCAACCCCAGGCATGTCATCGTAGGACCAAGCGAAGGCTTTGACGTGTTTTTGCAAGATTTTTATTAGTTCTTTTCTCTCATCAGGTGTGAGGTCTCTCGAGACGGATACCATCTTGGGTTCATCATCTGTCCCCAGGTTTATTTCATGTAATGATGCATTATGTATGCTA
Organism: Euphorbia tirucalli; assembly: GCA_039660915.1. Classification (NCBI taxonomy): domain Eukaryota; kingdom Viridiplantae; phylum Streptophyta; class Magnoliopsida; order Malpighiales; family Euphorbiaceae; genus Euphorbia; species Euphorbia tirucalli. Next base: position 42,978,383 of record CM077632.1, on the reverse strand, counting down.
AAGACATTAAATGAATGTTTGTATGTATGCACAGTTCCATTTGGAAAAACATCACACAAGTAAGCAAAATCAGATTTAATTGCATTAAGTGCCTTATAGGCAGAGTTGTTTACATCAAATACAGAAAAAGAAGATACATCAAAGTGATTTTCTCCCCCCACATGCGGAAGGTCTTCGGTTGCAGTAGCTTCATCCACTTCCTCGAACAAAGCTCCCAGGTCGCTTTCCAGAGACTGTTCCTGATCAACAAACAGGCTTTCCTCAATCATCTTTGCTTTCCCAGCCATTATCATCTTGGCACATTCCTTCACAGCCTGACTCACTAACTCCTCCTGAGTTTTCGGCACAGCCACCTGTTCTAATTCAGACCCTACAGTGGCTTTCATAAGAGCAGCCAGTGCCTTAGTTATGGCTGCAATAGCCTCTTCAACTTCCTTACCCTTGGGACCCGCTTTTCTGGAGGACTCTCCCTCAAACCGTGGTTCCAGTTTCAACTTGGCTGATCACTGTCTCTTCCATCTTTATAGCTTTTCCCTTGTCATTTTTGGTCTCAATACGGAGCATACTAACAATCGGTTCCACCCCGTATTTTCCGAAGTCAACAACATCCGAAAAAATCTCAAATCCAGGGAACCATTCCCCTTCCATTTCCACTGACTCTGAGGTCCCATCATAGACCTTTTCAGATGGACAGACAAAAGTGTCTACCAAATTCACAGACTTCTTGCTCGGGTTGCCTCTTTTCTCATGATAGCCAAGCCCGCATTGACGATACTTTCCAGGTGCTATGTCAAAATTGGGGACGCCTTGTAGCCTCACTCCTAAGCCCTTGTCAGGCTGAAACTTTTGCTTGGCAAAATATTTATGTATCCAATCTGGGAATTTTGGATCATCACGCCCTTGTTCCGTCACAACAGCCACCTGAAATCCCGTCATCGGCTGTTCCTCAGCACTTAGGGCAGCTACCACTGATGGCTCATCTGCCTCTATTGTCACCACCTTTCCTCCTATAAAGAATTTGACTTTCTGATGTAGGGTTGAAGGTACACCTCCTAGGGCATGGAACCAAGGCCTCCTAGGAGAAGCGAAAACGTGACAGGGATATCGATAACCGTGAATAGCACATTTGACTTAACCTCTCCCACACTGACCTCGGCTTCAAAGGTGCCGATCACTGATCTTCTACTATCATCATATGCCCTGATCACTGTGCTAGAACTACCGAGAGCATCGACTTCAATGGCCAGATAAGGCAAAACTTTTAAAGGACAAATATTAAGAGCTAAGCCATCATGGACCATCACATACGGTATGGTCTTATCCAAAATCTGCACTTTCAAATATAAAGCCCTACTGTGGTTCACACCCTCCGGTGCTAGATCAGATACTCCAAAGCTGATTTCTTGGGCCTTGTTAGCCCTTAGGTCAATTCCCCTTATCATTGCGCAAACTTCATCCGACGACATCATGGGAGTTGCCGCCATCTCCATCAACTGCTTCACCACCGCCTCGCGATGTCTTTTAGACTCTATGAGGAGGTGCTAGATGCTGACCCCGAGCAGGTGTCCTCTTAGCTGAACCACCACTTCATCTTCTTCCCCCTTATCCACTAGAGTATCATTCCATACCGGCGTTGCGTTCCTTCTTGGGGGTGTTGGAGGTAGTGCACTGATGGGTTGATAAACCCTACCGCTCCTTGTGATGTGCATCACCGGCCCATCCTTTTCTATCACAGTCCCCCTTTTTGTCTCCACCGGGTACACAGGCTTCGACTCTTGCGCCTCGAATTCATCATAATCATCATATGCTTCAAAATCGTCCAAATTGACAGGACCTACTTTGTCCCTCACTGCCAAGCTCTGTTCTTCGATTGCCACCGGCTTCTCCTCCATTTCTACCAGCATGGTTTGCACACTCAGATTCACCTTAATTATTTGGGCGAATACATAATTAGCTGGCAGACCTGACTGCACCATGTTCACCTGATTTGCGAAGGTAGAGAGTGGGTTTTTCTGTACATTCGGCTTCAGGGTCGGCTCCATAATCTTGCCATTTGTGACTAGTTGTTTGATGGCTTTCATCAGTTGGGTGCACTCATTTGTATGGTGACCCACCGTCACATGGTAGGAACAAAAATTCTCCTTATCAGCTGCTGTAAGAGGGACATAAGGTTTCATACTCTGCAACAGCCCAGCCTTCCTACATTTGGCAAATATAAGGGCCAAGGACTCAGCCCACGGATTAATGAGTCTCTGAGGCATCCTTGTTTGGCCTCCTTGAGTCACCGTCGCCACATCAGCCTCTTTTGCTTTCTCCACTGCTGCTGCTGTAGTTGGGACCGGCTTAGAACCAGTCCCTATTGGAGTAGATGTGGAACCACCAGCTTTATATCCTTGAGTGTATCCCCGACTTCCCCGGTAAGCATTCACATTCTGCTTGTTTTGCTGCTCCTCTTCATCATATCTTTCGACCAGTTTTGCGAAGTCTACCACCTCGTTAAAGGAATGAAACCTGTTTAACTTCATTTTCTCCTTATAGGTTGGCAAACTACTATCCACAAGCTCCACGATGAGGGATTCTAACTTAGGAGCTCCATCCACCAACACCTGAACATCCATCCACCTTTTGTAATAGGCCGAAAAGGATTCATTGGGCCTTTGGCGGATTCTTTCTAAGTCTTCCAATGTGGTCTCAACCTGGGTATTATAAGCATACTGCTTTACAAATGCCTCCGACAGATCCTCCCAAATGGACCGAGCATAGAGTGGCGTCTTCAGATACCACTTGGCAGCTGCACCCCGTAGTGTAGTTGGGAACAAATTCAGGAGATGGACCTTCCCGATCCCCAGACTAGACATAATCCTGACATAACTGTCCAGATGAGCTTTTGGAGGACCTTCCCCAGTATACGGGGGCAAATAGGGCATCTGAAATCCAACCGGGAGTGGCTCTCCTCCTTCAGCAAATAAAGTGGATGGATCTGCACATTTGACAGGCTGATAATGCACCATCTCTTTCAACTTTGGCAGTAGTGCTTCAAAATCAGACAATTTTTCCTTAAGACGCTTTTCAGCAGTAGTCTCGATTGAGGCCTCCCTCGCCCTTTCAAAGGCTTCATCTTCTTCAAAATGATGGTCAATCTCCCTAGGTGGGATGATCACTCTACTACTTCCTGGCGCATTCCTTCCTGGATTCGGGACTCCTTGGACAACATTTCCTTCATTCTCAACCGAACCCTGGGCTCTCTGACTGGTTGCACCCCCTGCCGCAAACATTGCGGACTGCACCTGCTCCCTGATGGTGTTCTTAAACTGATCGGAACTTAGAAAAGTTGCCATAAATTCATTCATATCAAAAGGAGGAGTCCCCCTATTTCCGTCTTGGGCCATTTCAGCTCTATCGATTTCTCCTAGCACAAACGTACTATCAACCAGTAATGCTGGCAACTGTTCTACAAACTTTTGCTCTGAGTCAGACCCCAATCCTTCTCTAGTTTCAGCCACAATGCTCGATTCCAATTGATCAATTTCCAACTCCACTCTCATTAACCGTTTCAAGGTTCTTTTCCACACTGCACATTTCAACAGAGGGTCAGGCGTAAGAACATGGTATGAACCTAGACTCGATTCCCTAAATGCCATACTTTACATGGATGTGGGATGATTGTGATGAGATGAAAATGTGTGCATGAATATGAATATGACATCTAATGAACTTTATTGTTTACTGGGCTTCGCGAGAATGTCCAATGCCATGCATAATAAGCGCGTGAAAGCCGGCACACGGACAGAGTTTCGGCACCTTTAGGGCACCTAATGAAAAATGAAATGACGTCACATGTGTGCCTTCACATGGACAAAGGTTCGGCGCTTTAGGAGCGATATGGTGATATGAAATGGTCGCGTTGGAATCGATCCATGGACAGTACTTTGACGCCTTTAGGGCATCAGACATGTTATGGTACATGAAACAAATCGCGTGTACAACGGCACACGAATAAAGATTCGGCATTCATAGAACGCTTTGCGTGATTTAGGAATGTCATGAAATGCCCCTAGATGTGTAAGGATTCGGCACTCGTGGAACGCCTCAAATGATTGATAAGATGTCATGAAATAATCCGATGTGGATTACAACATGGGACAAGATTTTCGGAATCTCCTTTATTCTTATGATGAATGGTCATAATGTCATGAAATGGAGTTGTGCATTCCACTTACACATTCTCGAGCTTAACCCCTTTTTGAGTGTCCTAATTGGCGTATTTCGGTGAAATGGTTGATGTAATCCAATACACCGACATTAAACAGGAGTTTTGGGGCTCCTAGGATGAAATGTGATGAAAGCGTTTGGCATTCTCAGGATGCCTTAATCTTAACCAAAAATGAAATGGATGTATGCTTAAGTCACGCAAATGCAAATGGCTGCACAAAAACGTGGTTAAATATGGCATACGAAATGGTGCATGTATGATTATGGGTGTGTTGATGCATAAAATGTGCATGGCACACGAAGATAAGCATGGCTGCAAAAGATGTGGTTAGTGTAAATGTCACACGGGTGATTAATGTATTTACACACGGAAAAAATGAAATGGTTGTACGAAAGACGTGAGTTAGTGTCACACAAATGTATTACGTGTGGCGTGCCATGTTCATAAAAAGAATTGATGATGGTATGTTATGATGGGACAAAAATCACATAGCATGTAGCATGCGAAACGTATTCCTCCAACCTTATCCCTCCAATCATGGTCAACTTTTGAAGATTCTAACCGAGTCCTAGGAGGGGTTCACTTTAATCATCAACCGGGGATGACAAAGGCGTGTTTTATAATATTCATGCAATTGTTTTGATACCCTAAGGGAATCCAACTAAGGTCATCTATATGAGTTTGGTCCAAGTCGGGATAAAATCAAGGTCCCCATAGCAAAATATACTCCTCACTGCTCCCCACTCAAGGGTCCGAACGAAGGGGTTTGTACAAGGCTAAGGGTGGTGTTTCGTATCCGTGCCCCTAAGACCATGAGGGACATAGGCGACACTTCAACAATTCACCGGGCTAAATATTGGATACTTAACCTAATGCAAGTATGTCTAACTAAAATGCAAAAATAAGATACCATGCAAGAATCATTCACCTCATTTTGATTAGACGTTTTTCAAGGCTTGTCAAGTTCTTTTAAGTTTTAAGAAAACTTTTGTAGAAAAATCCCCAGCGGAGTCGCCACTGTGAGCGGACGACCTTTTTCTCTTCGTTGGAAAAGCGGACGCGGTGGTCCGAAAAGAAAAGATTCCTAAAAAATGTTCTCTTAGTTTTTCGTGGTGAGATTTAGGAAAACCGGATTTTGTTTATCTTACTTTAGAAAAACCATTCGTTTATTTCGAAATTCATTTTTGTAGAAAACATTTTCCCATTTAATTGCTTTGAAAGATCTCGAAACCTTAATCCCGAGATCAATGACAGAGTCGCCACCCGGATCATCTCATCCGGGAAATTCCGGTACAGCTCCCTACCGATTATAGACTACTGTACCTAATCCAGAGATTCAGGGTTCGGACAAGTCCCTTATTTCATGTCTAATCAAAATAAATTTGGCCAATGTTCTTTGATGATATTTTACATTTCTAGAGTTGATATTTATTGCATTAAATTAAACACACGGCGAGCACACAAAGAAAATAAAAATAAAGCGGTGAATAATTAAATTATTACAACCCGATCGAATAAAAATAAAAATTCACTTTACAACCGCCTAAAATACACGGATAAATCTATTAAATACATCCAAAATAAAAATAAAAGGGGCTGCAAAACAGAGGGTTAGCACAATTTATGTTGCACACACAAATAGGACTCAAATCAGGACAGAATTGAAAATTTTAGGCAATGGGGGCATGCATTTAGGGGATAACTGGGTCAACCCAACCGGTCGGACCAGTTAGACCTGGAAAATGATTTTGAAACGCCCTGTTGATTTTTGTGCCGGAAAATAGTTTTGGAAAATTATCTGGCTCGGTTTCATGCAAATTTTCATTTTTACGGGTCGATTATCCCTGAACTCGGGGTTCCGTTCGTGCGAGTTTCCTAATTTTCACAACCATCTAAGGTTCAAAAAGCGATAAACACATCAAAAATAATTTGAATCTAAAAACAGCATCGCGCAACGACGTTCGTACAAATCATTCCGCGATTCTGCCTTTTTCCAGAAATCAAAGCCGTGCAGTTGAACCCAGAGCCGGCCAGCTCTGATCAGAGTCGGCCGGCTATAACCTAGAGCCAGTCGGCTCCGGTTAGAGCTTGCCGTCTCAGGTCCTGGACCGGGCGACTCTGGTTCCTAGACCCGAAACCGGTTTTCTCGTTTTTTCGAAAATCATTATTTTGTTTGTTTTCAATGTTTCCCGAAGATTCTATAGAGTTTGAGGGTCCACGGATGCTGGACTACGAATCCGGATCGGATCTAACGACCCCGAAATTAAAGAGTAAAATCTGGGAAATATCGAAAATTTAATATTCGTACATACAGAAATCCAAAAACCGGTGTTAAAATGACGTATGAATATTTATAGACCGAAATATATCACATCAGAATGCATATAAATGGAAAACGGGCTATTTTCGGCTTGCCAGGACGGATCGGGGAGCTGTCCCTGAAGAACAGAGACGTACGGCTCTAGGTATTAAGCCGGCCGGCTCTGTTCTTTGAACCTGAGCCGGCCGGCTCTGTTCTTGAAGAACAGATGTGTACGGCTCTATTCAGGTAGCTAATTTTCCGGAATTTTAAAAAGCAGAGAAAAATCACACGACAAATGCAATGAACACAAGTTTAAGGCCTCTCAGAGTTTACCTTGGTGTTGTTCCAGTGTATTAGATACGCAAGAACAGTTTGAAAATCAAGAACGTGACTCGAATCCTCGAATATCCCGAAAATCCGAAAGTTTATCTGAACGAATGAAATGGAACCGAGAATCGATGTGAACCAACGAGTAACAACTAGAGTGTGTAGTTGTGTGCTTAGGAATTTAGTTTCTTGACCGTAGAATTCGAAAACCTAAAATTCTCTTTCTCACTTTTTCTCCCTCCTTTTCTTCTTTTTCTTTCCTCTCCCCCTTTTAATCTCTCCATACTCTATTATTATTCATTGATTTTTCAAAATCTCTCCCCAGACAAAATAATTTCCAGAATTAAATGCGTATTGGGACAAGTTGGGATAACTTGTCCAACCCATCACAGCCGGCCGACTCTAGTCCAGAGCCCGGGCGGCTCTGGTTTAAAAACCAGAGCTATCCGGTTCTAACTAGAGTTGCGGCGAAATTCGACTATCCAACGCGTACACTAAACCCTGAAAATCACTCGGAGGGCCTGCTTTTTGGTAGTTTCGGATTGCGGATAACCTGGTTTTTGGAGAATTCGAGACGGTTCGGGTAACATTCTGCTCTTTTCTGTGTCCGAAGGTAATAAAGGGTTATCATCACTGAGGTCGGGAAAACCCGTGCTCACAATAAGCGTACTGCTTCACAAATGCTTCGGACCAATCTTCCCATATGGAACGAGTATGAATCGGCATTTTCAAATACCACTTCGCAACAACGCCCCTTAGAGTTGTAGGAAATAGATTCAAGAGATGGACTTTGCTAATCCCCATACTAGACATGAGCCGTACATAACTATCCAGATGAACCTCAAGCGGACCTTCCCCGATATATCAGGTGATATATGGTATATGAAAACCAACCAGGAGTGGCTCCCTTCCTTCCGCCATCAAACTAACTGGGTCCACGCATTTAATGGGATTATAATGCACCATCTCTTTTAATTTTGGCAACAAAGCCTCCAAGTCAGAGAATTTCTCCATGAGACGCTTTTCTGCAACCGTCTCCATCGAAGCTTCCTTGGCCCTCTCAAAAGCTTCATCCTGCTCAGAATGACGATCGACTTCCCTATGAGGAACAACTCCTCCACTACTTCTTGGAGCATTTCCTCCCTAGCTAGGAATCACCTAAACAACATTTCCCCCATTCTCGACTAGAGTCTAGGTCGATTGAATAGTCTGACCCACATTGGTGGCCATCACAGCTTGCATCTATTCTCTCAAAGTAGCCTTAAACCGATCCGAGTTCAATAGGGCATCCATGAACATATGCATGTAAAAAGCGGGCACTTTACTAGATACATTCGGATTAGAAATTTCTGTTTCGTTCACTTCTTCTAACAACAACTGACTGTCAATTGGTAGAGAGTGTAACTGATCCCTAAATTCCTGCTCTGATTTCGACCCTAAATTGTCATTAATCTCTTCCACAGTGACTAATTCTGGTTGAACTGGCTGAATTGGCTTACTGGACTCTAGTTTAACACGTACCAACCGTTTTGAAGGTTGATTCCAAACTGCACATTCAGCATAGGGTTAGCACCGTGGATGGATGTTATGATTCTAGACACGATGCACTAAGTGATGTGTATGGTATGGTCGTGAAATGATGATGGTTGAATTTTATCTCATGGATGAAAATGACAATGAGGATGATTTTGTCCCATGTTTTTGTTCCCTTTACTTTAGATGTTCTAAGAATACCTAATGCCATGCGAAAAAGTCGTGTGTGAGCCGTCACACGGACAGAGTTTCAACGCTTTTAGGGCACCTAGTGGAGGTCATAAACTGGTTACATGCGTACCGACATATGGACAGAGTTTTGACACTTTTTAGGTCAATAAGTTGATATGAAATGATCACATGGAGGTCGTCCCATAGATAGAGTTTTGACGCCTTTAGGGCATCCAACATGAAATGGTGTCAAAAATAAGCCACACGTGAATCGATACACGAACAGAGATTCGGCATTCATGGAATACCTTGTATGATTTAGTAATATCGTGAAATGTTCCTATACGTGTAGTAATCCGGTACTCGTGGAGCACCTCAAATGATTTAATAAAGTCATAGAACAATCTGATGTGGATCACGACACACAAACAAGACCCCGGCATCATCGTGACACCAATGATAAATAGGCATGATGACATGTAACGTTACCATGTGACCCGACACATGAATATAGACCTAAGACCGTCGTGGTCCTCTAATGAATGACATGGTATAATGGAATGGCCAAGCACAACCGGATGCACAAGCAGAGTACGGGTAGTTTTACGACACCTTATATGAAATGAAATAATCGTGATATCCATTTTTGTATTCTTAGAACGTCTTATATTATGTGCAATGAAATGGTATGAATGTCCATGTCACACAAAAGGCAAATGGTTGCACAAAAATGTGGTTAGGGTGTATGACATACGGGATGATGTAATGTACGCTTCGTGGAAATGTCAACACACAGATGTAAATGTATATGGCACACAAATAAAACATCGTGGTTGGACGAAGATGTGGTTAGCATCAATGTCATACATGTGTTCATGTCTTGAAAATGGCTGCACGGAAACATGGTTAGAATGGCACACAAATGATTATGTGTGCTAGATATTTCGTGTAAAAGGGAAAAGGTCAAACAAAGCCATGACAGAACAAACATTAGCACATGCAACAATATCCTCACCCTTCCAACCTTCTTCCTCCTTTCGATTGGCACGCATTCTTCCTAGGTATTGGGTCTCTTTGATACTAACTAGGGATATTAAAGGCGTACTCTCAAAGTCCAATTTCATATTTATGTTTTGGTAATCCTAAGGGGAAATTACTAGGTCATTACATGTGTGCCAAAGTCATACCAAGGGTTGTATAGGTTCCCATAGCAAATATACACTTCTCATCATAAAACATGTGAGGTTCATGTAGTGCTACTAGTGGTTTACCCCGTCGGGTGCCTCCAATCCTGGCGGTAAGGTAGATCACCGTCTAAAGTAAACCGGGTTGATCAGTGAGTTCGAGGGGTTGAGAAGAAGAAAATGTCATGCTATGTGGTTGTGAGTAAAATATGGTACTATGAATTAATGAATGACTGCAAGCAAGGTTATATTTCAGTAGTTGTCTAAGTTCCTTAAGTTTTTATAAGAAAAAAAAATTTTAAGAAACATTTCATCCCCAACGGAGTTGCCACTGTGAGTGGATGACGTTTCAGTGGACACGGCGAAGTGAACAGGAGAGGTTTTCATAAGTGTGGAATTTGATTTGATGGAAAAACGAGTTCGATGATTTTGCTTAAGAAAACCAACTGATATGATTGAAAATCCCTTGCATAGAAAATATCCTTTAGAACATGAGTTTTGAGAAAACTGGTTTTACTCTTTAGTAAAATCCCGTTTTATTCACTTAAAGACCTCAAAACCAAATTTTAAGATCAGTGATGGAGTCGCCACCCAGATCAGCTCATCTGGGAAATTCTGGTACAGCTCCCTACCAAGTGTAGACTGCCATACCTAATCTAGAGATTCAGGGTTCGGGCAACTTACCTATTAAACCTCAAGCTTGTTTTCATTTTATAGTTCATACCACTATATTATACTCACTTATTCTCTACCCATTTTATCTTTTAATATTAGCTTATGCTAATTCAAATGACATAAACAAATAGCATAAAATTAAAGTACAAAAAAGTAAACCATACATCCAAACCAAAAAAAAAGGATAGAGGCCACTTATTACAAAAAAAATAAAAAAAAAAACTTTCATCCTTACCTTACAACCGCCTAAATATACGAAAATCTATAAAAAGTACAATCACCTAGAATACACAATTTGATCTATTAAATACATCCAAAATAAAATAAAAAGAAATAAAAGCTGCAAAACAGACGGTTATACTACAAACACACATAGGACTCATAACAGGACATAATGGGGAATTTCAGGAAATGGAAGCATACATTTAGGGGGTAACTAAGAAGTCCAGGTGACTTACTCGATTTTACCTAGAAAACCGTTTTACAATCACCCTGTAGGTTTTTGTTCTTGAAACAATTTTGGGAAACAATTTGGCTCAATTACATGCAAATTACTCCCTTTTAATGAGTTGGTTATCCCGGAACTCGGGGTTCCGTTCGTGAGGGTTCCTAATTTCAATATTCATCTAAGGTATAAAGTTGTAAACACTTCAAAAACAATTTTGAATCTGAATCTGGTTTTATTTGTTTCGTAAATTTTTGTTTTGACTCGTTTTTTATGATTTCTAAAGATTTTAGAATTCTGGAGGTGCGCTAAACAACTCCAGATTCTGAAAATCAAAATCATCAAAAACCTAAATCTCACATCAACATTATTGTAAATCCAAAAACCATAATTTTGAATATAACGGATGTGATTTGACCGAAATCATTCATAATAAAACAACTAAAATGGGAAACTGACTGTATTCGGTTGTTTTAGGGCATTTCGAGTTTCTGTCCAGAAGAACACAGCCGTGCGGCTATAGATGTACAGCCGCGCGACTATATTCTAAGGGATTATAGCCGCCCGGCTCTAGTTAGAGCCGCACAACTATAATCATGCAGACAGTTTTTGAATTTTCACAAAACTAAAAAACGCACACCACAAAGCAATCAATTATGAGTTTAAGGCCTCTCAGAGTTTAAGATGCGGTCATCACACCACAAGGACATGGAGGCATAGAGCGAGGAGGCAAGAGAGACCCTTTGGAGCTGCCCATTGGTCCAATAACAAGGAACCATGCAAAGAAGATGCAACAAGTGCTTAACGGTCTAGTTATACACTTATTTCAATGTATGGAGATTGAGGCTGATCACAACAAACTGAAAAACTCATATGGATACGATTCAGTCTTGTGTTGTATTCAAGTCCAAGAAAGTGATGTTTATAGGTCTGATTGTAATGATTAGTTAAAATGGACCTAATTGGAATTCTATGTATGAGCTAAGGATAATTAAGTGTTAGCACTTAAGGCACCCTTAGGGAATATGTATGGATTTTGATTTGGGTTTAGGTGTCTTTAGTCAAATGTTAGTTTTAACAATAAGTGAGCTGTTTTGGGCTCACAAATCAGCCCATAAACCACATGCTAAAAGGAAGCATGTTTTTCAATCCTTATTGCATAAGGATTGATTTAAAGTTTTCCTTATTTGTGTTGGTTTGACTTTCCTAAGTTTAAGGCTGAAATCTAGCCATTCCTTTTTCATTGTTGTTCTTTTCCTAGTCAAATAAGGTTTTCTTTTCCTAAATAGTTTAGGTTTAGGTTTTTCTATTTAAACACCAATGTAATAGTTGAAAAGGAACATATGAAATTTAATACAATTGTATTCTAAAATTTTCAGATTTTTCTCTCTTTGTTGAGATTTCAGCCCGGGGCTGATTTTAATATTGTGAGTTTGAGAGATCGAGTTCTTCATTCTTACAATATTATCTTGATCGTGAACAAGTATTTTGGTAAGGTACTTGTGAATCGTCCACATTCAGGTTCTATGAATGTTTAATCGAAGGTGTCAGGTTTGAATCCCTTTCATTGTCGCTTAAACACCTTAGGATTGGTTTGCTATCACCAATCTTTGTGTCACACTTGTGAAATTCGAATTATATATTGCTGTCCTTAGTGATTATAATTTATTCTTCTATATACTTTGCTGCAATTGAATAGATTCTATTAAACAAGAACCTAACCCTCAAATTCTGATTCATTGTTCAATTTGTTTTAAATCCTTCAAGATAGATCAGGGAAACTTGTTGACTTCGGTTTCTTAGCCGATATCGCATCAATTGGTATGAGAGCCTTGGCTCTTGAGGATTTTGTTTTTCCATCTAAATCTGAAACCATCAACGTGGTTTCTACGCGTCCGAAAACCCTAAAAATGGACCAGCCCTTCTAGAGTCAAATTTGTTGATCGAGTTGCTCATACTTTTGCATCTAGATTACTAGGTTCATAGTAGTAGTGTTTGGATTATTTTTTGGACTCTGCTCTTATTCACTACCTTGTGTGCATGCTCTAATTAAGCTGATTGCAATTCATTATTTCTACAATTCTAATTTTTTTTTTTATTTGCATGTGAGTCAAAGTGAGTTGTCTTGATTGCATATAACAAGTCACAAAAAAATATCGAAAACAGAGAAAGAAAGCAAGATTTGAAAATATATGCAACTGAGTGATTTGTGCACTTATGCTTTGAACTTAATGAATTTGCATGCTAATACACACTCCTGAGTATTTTTCAGCCATTGTCTTTTCTTCGAAAATTGTCTTTTATTCTTGTTCCTAGTGTGCGTTATTTTCTTTTCGTTTCATTTATTAGTCATCTTTGCATCTAGAATCCTGCCTACCTGTTTTTTGTCATCTTTGTTGCTTTTATGGCATTCGAATTACCTGAATTGATCCCTGTGATCCATCAAGATAAATACAAAAGAGTAACTGAACCGATTGGGAGGCATTTCTTCTATTTTCTTTCTTTTCTTCCTTTAAATTAGCTTTTTTCGCTTCTTTTCTTATTTATCATGTCTGACAAATCCTATGGAGACAACTTTAAAAAGGTTGATCAAGATCAACAAGCTGTTGCAGGTGAATTGAAATCAATTGGTAACATTGTTGCTGATTTGATGTTCGAACGACAACAACACAAAGAACGACCCAACCGGAACGCAAGAAATGTTGGGATATTCAATACGGAGGATGACGTATCTGAATCCGATGAAGAAGTGCGGTCCACTTCAAGGCAGCGAGTACATGACCGAAAAGATAGTAACCTCAATGCTATCAAACTAAAAATGCCAACATTCCGAGGTGCTAGTGATCCGGAGGCATATATTGAATAGGTACGGAAAGTAGAAGCTGTCTTTGACATTCATGAATATTCCGAGGAGAAGAAAGTTAAGCTTGTTGTTTCTGAATTGACTGATTATGCTGCTGTTTGGTGGGATCAGTTGAAGCGAACAAGGCAAAGAGATGGAGATGAACCCGTAACAACTTGGAGAGAGATGAAAGACTCATGAAGAAACGGTTTGTGCCAATGCATTATCATAAGGAGTTGTTGATTGAACTTCAGACCATGACACAAGGTAATCAGTCTGTTGAGGATTACCACAAACGTTTGGAAATGGCACTTATCCGGGCTGATGTAAAAGAAAGTGAGGAGGCCACCATGGTTAAATTCCTCATAGGGTTGAGACGGGAAATCAAGAATGTCCTAGAGCTGCAAACATGTTTTACAATGGAGGACATGCTCCACAAGGCGGTACAAATTGAGCGTCAGTTACAAGAAGTCGAAAGGGTAGATCACGTTATAAGGGTACTAATTCTGCCCTATAGAGGTCAAAACCAAGAGAGAGGGACTCGAGAAGTGATCACAAGTACAAGGCTGATTATCACACCAAAAGTGAACAAAAAGCATGAATTGACACAAAAGCTTTTGGGAAGATGAAGTTGGGAGAGACTGCCCCAAAGAATCAAAAAGTCGAGAGTTCAACTTGAACTCGTGATCTAGTTTGTTTTAAGTGCCAAGGAAGAGGACATTATGCACGGGACTGCCCGAATCAAAGAACCATGGTCATGAAGCATGGAGAGTTGGCATCTGAATTTGACTCCGAATCTGATCTCGAACTTGACGATATGCCTTCCTTGGAAGATTGTAGTGATATTGAAGAGATAGATAGCAAGGGAGGACATGGTGTAAATCTGGTCACCCGACGCACATTGAAAATGGGGGTGAGTAGCTCAACCGAACAAAGGGAACACATTTTCCATGCTCGATGTAATGTGATGTGTTTGATGATCATTGATAGAGGGAGTTGCTGTAATGTGGTTAGCCACATTTTAGTGAATCGGCTGGGGCTTTCAACCATTCCACATCCTAATCCATATCGATTACAATGGTTGAATGATAGTAACAAACTTAAGGTTACTAGGCAGGTACTTCTGAACTTTTCAATTGGTTCTTATACTGATGAAGTGCTTTGTGATTTAGTCCCGATGCAAGCTTGTCATGTTTTGTTGGGGAGACCTTGGCAATTTGACCGTTCAGCACTATATCATGGTCGTCCGAACAAATTTACCGTAGTTAAGGATGGGAAGAAGTATGTGTTATCACCCTTAATGCCCGCTGAAGTATATGAGGACCAGCTCTATATGCAAACAATGTCGGAAGAAGCCATTATGAGTAGGGGTGTGGTTAAGGCGAGTGAAAACAAGAGTGTCAAAATCAGTGAGGGTGAGAAGAGAGAAGAGGGGAGAGAAAATGCATTAAGGCCGAGAGATGAGAGTGAGAGGAGAGAAAAAGGAAGGAGCATTAAAAAAGCCCAGAATTTATCTTTATATGCGAAAATGAGAGATATTAAGCAAGCTAAATCTGAAAACAAAAATTTGTTGTTATTTTATTGCAAAAGTTTTTGTTTATCATCTCTAAACCAATGTGACCTTCCGTCAAGTGTTTACCCTCTTTTACAGGAGTTCGAGGACGTGCTCCCCGAAGAGATGCTAAACAAGCTGCCCCCGATCCAAGGAATTGAACACCAAATCGATTTTATACCCAGTGCACAAATTCCTAATAGACCAGCTTATAGAAGTAATCCGGAGGAGACGAAGAAGCTTCAAAGGCAGGTGGATGAGCTTTTGGAAAAGGGATTAATTCGTGAATCTATGAGCCCATGTGCTGTACCAGTCATCCTAGTACCGAAAAAGGATGGGACTTGGCGGATGTGCATTGATTGTAGAGCCGTCAACAAAATCACGGTAAAGTATCGTCACCCTATTCCTAGGTTAGATGATATGTTGGATGAGTTAAATGGGGCTGTAATTTTCACAAAAATAGATCTTAAAAGTGGTTATCATCAGATTCGCATGTTTTTGGGAGATGAGTGGAAAACGGCTTTTAAGACTAAGCATGGTTTATATGAGTGGCTAGCTATGCCATTTGGCTTAACTAATGCGCCTAGTACATTTATGAGATTAATGAACCATGTATTGTGTGACTTTATAGGTAAATTTGTTGTTGTGTATTTCGACGACATTCTTATCTATTCCAAATCTGAGGAAGAACACCTAGAACATGTTAGGCTGTCATTCAAAAGAACTTAAAATTATGGGAGGAATGCATACCATTTATTGAATTTGCTTACAATAGAGCTGTGCATTCATCTACTAATATGTCACCGTTTGAAATTGTTTATGGATTTAATCCTTTGACACCATTAGACTTGATCCCATTACCTGTTGATGAAAGGAAAAGTATAGATGGTAAGAAGAAGGCAGAATCAGTGCTTAAGTTGCATGAACAAGTGAGACAGCAATGGGAGAAGAAGAATGAGCATTATGCAAGGCAAGCCAACAAGGGACGCAAACAAGTGTTGTTTGAAACGAGTGATTGGGTGTGGTTGCATATGCAAAAGGAACGATTTCCTGCCCAAGGGCTTTCAAAGCTACACCCTAGAGGCGATGGACCATTTCAAGTCGTTGCATGCATTGGGGATAATGCTTACAAGCTAGACTTGCCAGGTGAGTACGGTGTGCATGCGACTTTCAATGTGGCTGACTTGTCTTTGTTTGATGTAAGTGATGAAGATTTGAGGACAAATCCTTTTCAAGAGAGAGGGAATGATGCGGTCATCACACCACAAGGACATGGAGGCATGGAGCGAGGAGGCAAGAGAGACCCTTTGGAGCTGCCCATTGGTCCAATAACAAGGAACCATGCAAAGAAGATGCAACAAGTGCTTAACGGTCTAGTTATACACTTATTTCAATGTATGGAGATTGAGGCTGATCACAACAAACCGAACAACTCATATGGATACAATTCAGTCTTGTGTTGTATTCAAGTCCAAGAAAGTGATGTTTATGGGTCTGATTGTAATGATTAGTTAAAATGGACCTAATTGGAATTCTATGTATGAGCTAAGGACAATTAAGTGTTAGCACTTAAGGCACCCTTAGGGAATATGTATGGATTTTGATTTGGGTTTAGGTGTCTTTAGTCAAATGTTAGTTTTAACAATAAGTGAGCTGTTTTGGGCTCACAAATCAGCCTATAAACCACATGCTAAAGGGAAGCACGTTTTTCAATCCTTATTGCATAAGGATTGATTTAAAGTTTTCCTTATTTGTGTTGGTTTGACTTTCCTAAGTTTAAGGCTGAAATCTAGCCATTCCTTTTTCTTTGTTGTTCTTTTCCTAGTCAAATAAGGTTTTCTTTTCCTAAATAGTTTAGGTTTAGGTTTTTCTTTTCCTTTTTCTTTGTATTTAGGCGACTGTAATTATTTTTAGATTCTCATGTATTCTAAACGATTGTATCAGTGAGGCGAGAGTTTTTATTTTTCTATTCGATTTGGGTGTAAGCCAATTAATATTTTTTTTTTCTTTACTTTTGTATTATATATTTGTATGCGCGCTGTATGCCTTTTTATGTTCAATAAAATTGACTAAGATTTTTGAAATACCATTTGAGAACATTGGCAATATTTATTTTAATTAGACACTAAATAAGGGACTTGTCCAGACCCGAATCTCTGGATAGTGTAGCGACCGTTTGTCCGGTTCAGCTACATAAGAATTTCCCGGTTGAGCTGAGCTGGGTGGCGACTCTACAATATCCATCGAGACTTAGGTCTCGGTTCTTTTATGCATTAATTCCATTTATCTTTCAAAAACCGATTTTCCATTTATAAAAACCCCACGCGATGGAGGGGCCTGCCCGAGATCGAGGTGCCCCATTCCAAAAGGGAGTCCCGCGTCCTGTCGAAAACGAGTCGTCCGCTCACAGTGGCGACTCTGATGGGGATTTCTTAAAAAGTTTTCTTAAAAACTTAAAAGAATTTTGACAAGCCCTGAAAAGTGTCGAATTAAAATGAGGCGGATGATTCTCTTTTGGTATTTTATTTGCACTTTAGTTAGCCAATTTTGCATTAGTTTAGGTATCCATTTATAGCCTGGTGGATTGTTGAAGTGTCGCCTAAGTTCCTCTTGGTCTTAGGGGCACGAATACGAAACACCACTCATAACCTCGTATGAACCCCTTCGCTAGGACCCTTGAGTGGGGAGAAGTGAGGAGTATATCTTGTTATGAGAGCCTTGATGTTATCCCGACTTTGACCGAACCCATATAGGCAGCTCTAGTTGGATTCCCTTAGGATACCAAAATAATTGTGTGAATAATAATAATAATAAAATCACGCCTTCATCATCCCCGGTTGGTGATCGAAGTGAACCCTGCCTAGGACTCGGTTAGAAATTTTTGAGACCGACCACGTTGGAGGAATAAGGTTGGAAGGATTCGCTTTGCTTGCCATGTGTTTCTCGCCGTCTCGTGACACATTGCCATTGCTACACACGCATGCATAACATATCATAATCACCATTTTCCATACATATGACAGACCATACACAAACATTTTTGTGTGATACTAACTCATATTTTTATGTAGCCATTTGCATTTTATTTCGTGTGAAAAACATTAATTCATTTGTTTGACATTCATACTAACCATTTCTTTTTCAGCCATAACATTATACTTGTGTGATTAACATTTTATTTTTGACATAAGCATGCATAACATCATTATGTATGTCATGCATCCTAACCCACGTTTTTGTGTAGCCATTTGCATATTGTGTGACATGTTCATTCACCACATTTCACTTAAATTAAATTAAGGGGCATTTCAAGGATGCCTATCATGACCATCTCATTCCATTTCATAACATATCGGGTACCCAAAATTACCCGTGTTTTGCCGATGCACCGGATTGCATTCAGCCATTCCACCAAAATCATTTCATTAATAAAAGCCACAACGGTCTTAGACCCATTTTTGTG
This sequence comes from Euphorbia tirucalli, assembly GCA_039660915.1. Classification (NCBI taxonomy): domain Eukaryota; kingdom Viridiplantae; phylum Streptophyta; class Magnoliopsida; order Malpighiales; family Euphorbiaceae; genus Euphorbia; species Euphorbia tirucalli. The sequence goes on along the minus strand of CM077632.1, from coordinate 42,959,676 downwards.
TAACAATTTACACAATGCATTTCATGACATCACACCTATTTATCATAAACATCATATAACACCGTGGTCCACATCCGACCATTCCATGACATTAATTTACCATTCAAGGTACTCCCCGAGTGCCCAATTAGTGTACATATAGGTCCATAACATCACCAAATCATGAAAGGCGTTCCTCGAATGCAGAATCCTTGTCCGTGTCCCTGTTACACGTGACTTTCTCATAACATCATTTCATATCATATGCTCAAAAGCATCAAAACCTTGTCCATGGGCCCGGCCCATGCGACCATTTCATATCATCTCATAGACCTACAAAGCATCAAAACTCTGTCCATGTGCCGGTATACACGCGACCATTTCACAAATTCATTGGGTGCCCCAAAGGCGCCGAATCTCTGTCCGTGTGGCGGCCCATGCATGACATTTTTGCATAAGCATTGGGTGTTCTTGGAATGCCCAAAAAAAAAAGAAGGAAAAAATAATAAAAAGAAACCATTCATATCCTCATTCCATACATAATTCCATTCCATTCATTTCAAGCATTCTCAATGCCTAAATTTTCATGTCATATCACGTCATTCATTCACAACCCTAATACCTCCTGTCTACTCCTAAGCAGAATACACTGGAGCGACCTTGGACAAGATCCCAAGCTTCAAGGGCAGCTAGGAGACAGAGGGTAGTTGAGAGTGACAGTGATTCTGAACCTGGGGAAGGAGTGAATATGGCAGAACAGACACCAAGCATGGTTGATGTTTTGAGAGACTTCTTCAGATACCAAGACTTCCGCGACATGCTGAAGGAAGAGATGCGGGCAGTCGTGAGGGAAGCTGCTGAGGCAGTTGGTAGTGGAGCTGGGAAAGAAAAAGAAGCTGAGTCGTCCTAACATGGTGGTGACGCTTCAACTAGCCTTGAGAAGCTGCAAGAGATAGAAGCAATTATGGAACAGAAGATGAAGGCAAAGTGTTCTGAATTAGACGAGGTCATGGCCCAGTTGAAGAAGGGGGTCGGGATCAGTGCTGAATCCAAGAAAGGGGTGAATGTTGATGCCATGATCAGTAGGGGCATCGAGACATTTCCTATCGGCTTTCAAGTGCCGAAAGTCCCCACTTACAAAGGAATGGGCTCGCCGGAGGCCCATGTGAATTTGTATGCCCGGGTTATGCTAACAGCAGGCGCTGCAAAGCAACAATTGATTAATCTTTTCCCCACCACACTGGAGGGAGGTGCTTTAGGATGGTATAATTCACTGTCAGAGGAGGAGCAATCTGATTGGGAAGTTTTGTCTGCGGCCTTCATTAAATACTACAGCTTCAACACCAAAATCTAGGTGAAGCTGTATGATTTGGAGAGGGTGAAGCAGAAATTCAATGAGCCTTTCGATGAATACTACCAGAGGTGGATGAACAAGATGATCCTCCTAAAGAACCGTCCTGATGAAGACGAGCTTATACAGAAGCTCATTGATGGCAGCAAGGATATTTTCAAAAACAACATGAAATTCCATCCCTTCAAGGAGCTTAGTGAGGTTTACAGTATGGCCATGGAGATAGAAAGGGATGAAGAGGAGAAGCCAACTGGTCAGAAAGGGGGAAGAAGTACAGGGTATAGCTCAGGGTATAGATCAACCGCAGCAGCTGGGTTTGGCAGTGGTTCTGGATCAAGTTCCAGTGGCAAACAAGGGTAGTCATCAGAGGTGAAGCAGACTATGAATCAGCAGCAAGGCAACCAGAATAAGAGCCTTGGAGGACAAGGCATATCGCCTTGGACTCTTACTTTGGCAAAGATATTCGCCAAGTGTAGGAATGGTGGCCTGCTACAGTCTTTAAGGCCATTTGAGAAGCCGTCTGAAACTGACAAAGATAATTTCTGCACTTATCATGTAGTGACAGGCCATCGAACCAACAACTGCTACAAGCTAAGGGATGCTATCCAGAAGTTCATCGACGAAGGAAAGCTGCAAGAGCCACCCAAACCCAGCACTAAAACCAACCCACTGCCGGTATTTGAAAAGAGGGTTAACATGGTCCAGTCAGGGCTGCCGGCTAACTTTATATTTGCACAAGTTCTGCAAGCGAACCCCATGATTCAGGTAGTGGCGGTAGGGGAACTGAAAGTGGAACCCAAATGTGAGGAAAAGGAGGGATGTAAGGAGATCAAGTCCATAAGTCTGGATGACCTCGACTCCGAAGATGAGTACGAAGAATTTGACAGAAGAGAGGCTGTTAAACTCCCAGCTATTGAGAAGCTAAAGATTTCAGAAGTGCAGCATGTGACCCGAAGTGGAAGGGTATATCAACCAGCAGATCAGACGAAAGATAAAGCACCGATGAATGGGTCGGGCAGTACTTCGGCACCGGAAAGAGTCGAGAAAGAAGACTTGGTCATTTCCTAATTGAAGAATACCCTCTGCACAAGCCAATTTGTGGCATCTGCTTATGACCTCCAACGAGCATAGGGAGGCTTTAGTGAAGAAGCTATCAGAGGTTGAAGTCTCCCCTATAGCTTCGCCGGAGGCTATGTGCTGTTTGCTAGACAAAGTCCATGCTAGAGCTCCTAATATTGTTTTCTCTGAGAAAGACCTACCTGCAGAAGGAAAGGCCTACAACAAGGTGATGCCGTGTGTTATGGTGGATGACGGCTTGGCTCTGAATATATGCCCGTTAAAAATGTTACCGTTTCTAGGCATGAATGAAGAAGTGTTGAAGAGGTCCTTGACAGTCATTCGGGCGTATGATGATTCTAAAAGAACAGTAATAGGGACCTTCAAAACAGAAGCGGAGGTTGGGATCAAGTCCATGGTTGTCTTCACAGTGATCGATATCCCGGTCACATTTTCCCTGTTGCTCGGAAGGCCCTGGTTCCATCCTTTGGGAGGTGTTCCTTCCACATTGCATCAAAAGATCAAATTCTCTATGAATGGCAGGATTGTGACTGTTGAGGCGGACGCCCAGTCGATGGTAGCTACAGTGGATGAAGGAGTGGTTCCTTTTGGCAGATTTCAAGTCGCTATCATTAAGGAGGAAGAAACCACAGATGCCTCTATGGTCCTTTATGAGAATTACATGCCGGAGTGACTATCCCGATATCTGTACAAGCTGAACTTTGTCCCAGGAATGGGACTCGGGATTAATTTGCAAGGTGTGCCAGAATTCAAGATCGACTCGGGAAAGTCAAAGCAGTGCGGCCTTGGTTATGTAGAGGGGTCATCCGAGCAAAAGAGCCTGAGAAAGGGCAAGAATGGCAAGGTCATGATGAAGCCATTTCTGAAGGCAGGAGAAAGCCTTTACAAGGGCCAAGTAGAACCGGTGCTGGTTGGAAATGTCGAGTACCCTGGCTTTGAGATCTTTGCTGATGTCGTGGATTTTGACAAAAGCCAGGAAGTGCCAGTAGCCCCTGTAATGGAAGAAGAAGCAACTGCTAAATTTGGAATTTTGAAAAGAGAACCATCTGAGGTGATAGCAGAAACCATAGAGGTGGCCGAAGAAGAAGATGAAAAGAAAGCCTACGCTGAAACTACAGAAATCATCTCAGGTGCTTTGACTGCTGCATTGAACAAAGCCTTTTGGAAATCCAAGGAGGGATTCGGAGAGAAATTAATGGCCAAAGTGAACTTAGACTCTGTGGTTGCTGAAATCGCCAAGATTATGGAAAAGGCTAAGATGCAAGTGACTGAAAAAGAAGCAGAGAAAGCTGTAGTCCTAGATGATGCTTTGGAAGGGAAGATGGAAGCTGAAGAAGAACAAGGCCCTCCGACTGTGGAGGATGAAAATGATTTTATTGTATCTATTTCTTCCATTTTCAATGTAACTGATGTACTTTATGATAAGTTCAATGCAATGAAATCCCAGTTTGCTTACTTGTGTGATGTTTATCCTGATAATTCTGTGCATGCATTTAAATCACCATCAAGCATATTTAGCATACATGACACTGCATTGCATGAAATCAATATAAGTACAGATGAAAACCCTAAAATGGTACTCATTTCACATGAGCTAAAATCTGAGGAAGAGAAAGAATTAATAAAAATACTCCAAAAGCATGTTAAAGCTTTCGCCTGGTCGTATGAAGACATGCCAGGTGTGGATACAGAAATAGCGGTGCACAAAATCCCGACAGACCCTAAGTTCAAACTGGTAAAGCAGAAGTTGAGAAGACTAAGGCCGGAATGGGCTATACTGGTGAAGGAAGAAGTGGCCAAACAGATAGATGCCAGGTTTCTCGAAGTGGTGGAGTATACGGAATGGCTAGCCAACATTGTCCCTGTACCTAAAAAGGATGGAAGGGTCAGAGTATGCGTCGACTATAGGGACCTAAATAAGGCATGTCCAAAAGATAACTTTCCATTGCCCCATATTGATGTTCTGGTTGATAGCGCGGCAAAAGGGGTAATGTATTCCTTCATGGATGGCTTTTCAGGGTATAACCATATCTTGATGGATGTGATCGACAAGGTGAAGACATCATTCATCATAAAATGGGGCACTTTCTGCTACAGAGTGATGCCCTTCGGGTTAAAGAATGCTAGCGCCACTTATCAGAGGGCTGTCACGACTCTATTGCATGATATGATTCACAAAGAAGTTGAAGTGTACGTCGATGATATGCTCGTTAAATCAACAACCCGGGAGGAACATCCTGTTATCCTGGATAGATTTCTGACACGCATTGGAGAGTACAACTTACAACTTAACCCTAAGAAGTGCATATTCGGGGTCACATCAGGGAAGCTGTTGGGCCATGTAGTCAGCCAGAGAGGTATAGAAATGGACCCGGACAAAATCAAGGCCATCTAAGATATGCCAGCCCCAAAGACAGAAAAGGAAGTTAGATCATTCCTAGGTTCTTTACAGTATGTCAGCCGCTTCATAGCACGGTTAACCTCCACTTGTGAACCAATCTTCAAGCTATTAAAGAAAGATCATCCGGTTGTGTGGGATGACAAGTGTCAGTTGGCATTCGAGAAGATCAAGGCTTACCTGGTAAAGCCACCAGTGTTGAGTCCTCCAATTCCAGGGAAGCCTCTGATTTTGTATTTGGCAGTTGAAGAATTCTCTATAGGGGCGATGCTTGCACAAGAACAAGATGGCAGGAAAGAATATCCTATCTACTACCTTAGCAAGAAATTATTGGAATATGAAGCCAAATACACACTGGTGGAAAAGACATGTGTGGCGATGATTTGGCTGACCAAGAAGCTGCGCCACTATTTCCAATCCTACAAGATACAAGCCGTGGTTAAGGTGGATCCAATGAAGTATCTCTATGAAGCACTAGCATTGGTTGGGAAACTGTCCAGGTGGTTGTTACTTTTGTCTGAATTTGACATTGAGTACATCACGAAGAAAACCATTAAAGGGCGAGCCGTGGTAGAGTTTCTGGCAAATCAACCCCTAGAATCAGATTACACAGAGAATCTAGAATACCCTGATGAGCAACTAGCCATGGTGGAAGTGAAAAGATGGGTCATGTGCTTCGATGGGGCAGTGAATAGAAAAGGTGCTGGAATCGGGGTACTTATAGCGACACCGGATGGTGAGGTCATTCCTTTATCCAAAAGGCTAATCTTTCCCGTAACCAATAATGGGGCAGAGTATGAAGCATGCTTGTTTGGAATGGAGGCTTTATTAACCTTAGGGGCAAATGATGTCTTAATTGTTGGTGATTCACTTCTGGTGATCAGGCAAGCTCAGGGTGAATGGGAGCTAAAAGAAGAAGCTTTACGGCCTTACCTGGAGCTGCTACAATTCAGAAAAGGTTTATTCGGCCAGTGTGAATTCAGACATATCCCCAGGGATGAGAATAAGAAGGCTAATGCATTAGCTACTTTGCCTTCAATGTGGGAAAATCCAGAAGAAACACAAATTCAACCACTGGTTATAGCCACTTCCAGACATCCTTGCTTTGAAGTGCACGAAGTAATGGAATTATCAGCTGAAGAAAAGCCATGGTTCTTTGACATCTACCAGTATGTTAAGGAGGGTAGGTATCCCGAAGAGGCCAGTGCTGCTGATAAGTTGACACTAAGAAAGCTGGCTAGTCAGTTCAAAATCTTCGAGGACAAGTTATACAAAAGAACAGCGCATGGAGTTCTTTTAAGATGTCTTGTAGAGCAAGAGGCAGAAGAAGTGATGCAGCAAGTACATGCAGGATCCTGTGGGCCATATATGAATGGACTTGCCATGGCTAGGAAGATCATGAAACAAGGCTACTTCTGGATGATGATGTAAGCAGATTGTATAAGAAAGGTGAAGAGATGTCATGAATGTCAGATCTATGCGGACATCAGTCATCTTCCTCCACTTGAACTTCAGAATCTAGCATCTCCTTGGCCGTTTTCAGCATGGGGGATAGATATGATTGGTGAAATTCATCCCGCTGCATTTAATAGGCACAGATTCATAGTTGTAGCAGTTGATTACTTCTCCAAATGGGTCGAAGCAGAATCCTTCACTAATGTGACAGCCAAACACATGGTCAAGTTCATCCAGAAGAATATCTTCACTCGGTATGGGATTCCTCACCACATCGTAACTGACAATGGGGTACAGTTTCAAGGGGCAACAGCTGAGCTACTTGCGAAACATGGTATTGAACATCATAAGTCTTCTCCATACAGGCCTCAGGCTAACGGTGCAGTGGAAGCAGCTAACAAGGCAATAAAGAAGATCTTATCAAAGATGGTAACCACTTACAGAATTGGGCCGATAAACTGCCTTACGCTCTTTGGGGGTACAGAACCAGTGTCAGGACACCGACAGGAGAAACTCCTTATGCCTGGGTATATGGAATGGAAGCAGTGTTGCCAGTGGAGATAGAACTCAGATCACTCAGAGTTGCCCTGGAGGCTCAGCTGCCAGAAACTAAATGGGTTCAAGCCAAATATGAGCAGTTGGCAGCACTAGATGAAAAACGACTAAAGGCACTGGATCACCTGCAGATGTGTCAGTGCAGAATGGCTAGAGCCTATAATCAAAATGTGAAGTATTCCAAACGGCAGTTGAAAGCAGGTGACTTGGTTCTAAAGCAGCTAAGGCCTTCAAATGTTGATGTTAGGGGCAAGTTCAGACCCAACTGGGAAGGGCCCTATGTGGTAAAGAAGGTGCTAGCAAAAGGCGCTGTCAGCATCATGGACATGGATGGAAACGAGTTCACTAATCCAATCAACCAAGACAGGCTAAAGCTTTGTAATGTATAAAAAAAAAGGTCAGCTAGGCTGAAAACTCGAAAAGAGCGGTCTAGGCAAAATTTAAGACATGAGAGAAAATAATCAGTCAGAAAACCTGAAAAGGACAACTGGTGACGGGTTCTGGCTCGGTGTAGAATCTGTACCATTTAGGAACCAACTTGTTTCAAATGTACTTATTTTTACTTCATCAATAAAGTGAAGTGTTTACTTAAATATATTTTTCATGGTTATGACAAATGCACAAACAAAGTTGTCTTGCATAAACATACATTTAAAGAAAGCACTTTGCATTTAACTGATTGAAACTCTCGCATTATTTAACAAGTGAAAATGTATTAAGTACGTGCAATTTAAAATCTCTTACCGACCCTTGAAATCCAGTTCATCTTCCTAAAAGAGCAATAAAATGGTCATGGCGACATTTCAATCATCTTAAAAAAAAAAAAAAAGAAGAGAGCTCGCTGAGGTAAAAACCAAAAAGGCACCTCAGGCAAAAATTAGAGCGGCCTGCTAAGCTGAAAACCCATATTGGGCAGTTTAGACAAAAGTTAGGGTATATGAAAAGCTCGCTAAGGCGAAAACCGAAAAGAAGCCTTAGGCAAAAATCAGAGCGGCTCGCTGGGCAGAAAACCCATATTGGGCAACCCAGGCAAAAATTAGAGCATTTACAAACTCGTAATTTCCCCACAGAGCAGGAAAAGCAGAATGTCCTCAACATTCCCCACAGAAGTCATCACATCGACTCCCCATAGAGTCATTATGTGATTCCCCAGCAGAATCTACATGAAGAACACCATAATTATTTCCCCAATCGAGTTACTACACTCTTCCCCAGTGGAATCTCTGTAAGGAGCACTACGATTATCTCCCCAGTAGTATCACACATTCCTAACAATCATCTCATTCCTTCGAAAATCGCCAAGCAAAGCCCTGAAGGAAGCAAAATCAACCAGGGGCACGTCATGTCCTTCTCTAGCAGAAGGCGGAAATGTCAAATGACGGAAAATACATACACGTGCATATGCATCATCACGCATTCATGCATTACATATATTGATCACTCATCCCCAGCTAGTCTTCATTCTTGATCGAAGGGGCAAAAATTTTTGTTTAAAAATCTCTCGATCAAGGAATGAAGACTCGCCATTTTAAGTGCAGGAATTCATCCCCAGTTTAATATCCTCAACTTTCTCCAGTGAGTCCGCCTCGAGTAATGTGAACTCGGTATCTGCCCAGATCGGCTTCATTATCCACTTCCCCAGTAGATCCACCTCGAGTAATGTGAACTCAATATTGGTCCAGATCAGCTTCATCTATTTCCCCAGCAAAACTCGCCTCGGGTAACCTAAACCCGGTATCGGCCAATCTTTTCATCAAGTCCGCCTCGGGTAACCTAGACCCGGTATCGACCAATTTCTTCATCAAGCTTGCCTCGGGTAACATAGACTCGATATCGGCCAATCCATAATCCATCTTCCTTTGCCTCGGGTAACCTAGACCCGGTATCGGCCAATCTCTTCATCAAGCTCGCCTCGGGTAACCTAGACCCGGTATCGGCCAATCTCTTCATCAACTTTGCCTCGGGTAACATAGACCCGATATCGGCTAATCCATAATCCATCTTCCTTTGCCTCGGGTAACATAAACCCGATATCGGCTTAACCGCATTCCATCTTTTCCTTCTCCTCGGGTAACCTAAACCTGATATCGGCTTATTTCCTCCCCAGCATCGCCTCGGGTAACCTAGACCCGGTGTCGGCCTATCTCATCAGAAGATTCATTCCAGTGTTCACGGCGCTTTAATTCATGCTCTCAAATTCATCATCTCAGGTGTTGTAGACCTGGAGTTAGATGTCGAATTTGATCACGCGAGGGGCAACTGTAAGCGCCAGAATTTTCTATACTTAAAAAAAAAAAGTTTATGGTCGTACGACTATTCTTACAGTCGTACGACTGTAATATCAGAAAAATTGCAGGAGCCCATACCTCTGCAGTAGAAAATGGAGGAGAAAGAGGAGGAGCATTAATTGCTCCGGGGTTGCAGCAAGTAAGCAGAAAAAGAGAGTAGAAAAGGAGAAGAAAAGAGAGAAAGGGGAGGAGGTTGAATTCTGGTGGAAAACTTAGAGAGAGAAGGAGAAAAGAGAGAAGGAAAAGAGAGAAGTGGAAAACCATAAAAAACTCATCTTTTCCTCTTCTATTTTCTTTCAATTCTCATGATTAGGATAAAAACTTGTTAGAAATCCCTAGGTTAATCAATTTATTTCACAACCAAATCAAGAATCTGGACTTAAATCATCAGAATCCTTTGCAATTCGGATTGTTGGACATAAAGCTCTCAACTTCAATTTCAAGAGAAAAAGTGCGAATTTGTTAGGATTGGAGCGACGCCAGGGGTCAAAATGACTTGGATTAGCTTCTAAAAAGGTAGACACTCCCTTTTCTTACATTTTTTCTCGCTTTCTGGGTGTTTGAAGTGAATTTTGTGCATTTTCTGCTGCATTTTCGTGCTTCTATTTCTGGGAATTAAGAACAGCCGCACGACTGTTCTTGGTTTTGTTGTACAGTCGTACGACTGTATATACAGTCGTACGATTGTTCTTAATTCCCTAGATTGTTTTCTTTCATTTTTGATTCAGAATAATTTTGATGAAATCCTGATCCCGAACCGTCTACAGTCGCACGACTGTAAACTATAGTTGTACGACTGTAGTTACAGTAGCACGACTGTAACTCTTGTTCCAGAATCAGAGTTTCAGCTTTACCCCACAAAAATTTCTAAAAATCCATAAAAAATCGTAAAAAATCCAAAAATACCAAAATGAATTTTGATATGTGCATTCACTACCTTAGGTTTAATTTCCCTTAAAATTGCATTTAGAACAATTCAACGACGGAGACCCGATTCTCCCGAAAACTGACCCACTTAATATATACATGTAAACCGGAAAAATTGTTTTCAAAATGATTTTCCACAAAACCAAAAATACAGGGACGTTTTAAAATGTTTTCCAGGTCTAACCGGGCCGGCTAGCCGAGCCAACCCGGTTATCCCCTCAATGCATGCCCCCGACTCCTGTTTTCCTGTTCTGTCGTGCTTGAGTCCAACTTGTGGCGTGCTATATAAATTGTACTAACTTTTGTTTTGCAGCTTTTATTTTATCTTAATTTTCATTTTATTTGTATTTTGATAGATTAATCGTGTATTTAGGCGACTATAATTATTTTTAGATTCTCGTGTATTCTAGGCGATTGTATCAGTGAGGTGAGAGTTTTTATTTTTCTATTCGATTTGGGTGTAAGCCAATTAATATTTATTTTTCTTTACTTTTGTATTATATATTTGTATGCGTGCTATATGCCCTTTTATGTTCAATAAAATTGACTTTAGATTTTTAAAATACCATTTGAGAACATTGGCAATATTTATTTTAATTAGACACGAAATAAGGGACTTGTCCGGACCCGAATCTATAGATAGTGTAGCGACCGTTGGTCCGGTTCAGCTACATCAGAATTTCCGGTGTTGAGCTGAGCCGGGTGGCAACTCTACAATATCCATCGAGACTTAGGTCTCGGTTCTTTTATGCATTAATTCCATTTATCTTTCAAAAACCGATTTTTCATTTATAAAAACCCCACACGAGGGAGGGATCCGCCCGAGATCGAGGCGCCCCATTCCGAAAGGGAGTCCCGCATCCCGTCGAAAACGCGTCGTCCGCTCACACCCGTGCTCACACTAGCCTAGTTTCTACACTAACAAGTCATTTGAAATGTTTAACCTTAACTCATGCAATTCCCAATGTAGCACATCGTGCATTAGATTTCAAAGATGATTCTACTCTTGATACCTTACCTAAAAAGCGAAGAATTTGGTAATATGTTTTTTTACTCAAGGCAACTATCTCTTTATACAATTCAAACTTCTAACAAAAATTTATGAAAATGTTTACTCTCAGGGTATCACCTATAATGGTTGAAGAGAAGAGATCAGCATAACATCTCTTGCTAATCTAATGAAGAACAATTTAAGTATTTGCTTATTATTTTATTAAGAACAATTTAATATTATCGTTTATAAAAACGAGAACAATTTAAGTATTTGCCTATTATCCTATTATTAACAATTTAATATTTAATTTCCATCTCTTCAACTATATTCTATGAATATTTATAATTATCATTTATATAACAATTGCTAAATTTGGATTCTATTGTATAATAAATTCAGTTGTTGAAAAAAACAGTTGTCGTGAAGCAACGCAAAGGTATATTTTTAGTTACTAATTAATTAGATATGTAAAATTAAAACAAGAGTAAAGAGACATTGAGCATTCAAAGCTCCCCAACTACCAAAGAAAGAGAGTATTTATAGTACTCCCAAGATCTCTCTAGAGTTAAAACTAAAATATCTACTGCTGTTCAAACAGTCTTGCTGGCTCAAAAATTTACCATATAATAAAATATTGTTTTTTTCACCTAATAAAGTAAAGGGGTACAAAAGTCAAATCCACATCTAAAATATCTTATTCTCTCCTAGTGGGCCTTCCCTTAGGCCATCTCTGGCACATTCAAATCTTTCATCCCAAATCATGTTCCAGCCTACTCTTCAGCCTTCCTTTTAACTTGTTTACTGAGATTTCTTGATTTTGAGCACCACCCAAACAAATAACCTGAAAATAGCGCTAATTAACCAATAATGCTTATGCTTATTTTTAGCCCAAATAATACCCAAATAAAGTATTATATTTTACACTTATCACTGCCTAACCATTGTTTGCTCAAATTGTTTCATTAAGATGTAAAAAAAGAATTAAACAACAATGAATAATGATAACCGGTGAATGGTCATATGGTGACATTTTGAACAATAAAATCAACATTCAAAATTAAATTAAACAAGTTAGCATGTAAAGAAATAGTATTACCTAAACTCATAGTATAAAAGTCATATACAAGACACAAAATAAAAATAAACGGCTAAAAAAATATTGAAATGTAAAATAATAAAATACATATAATTTAATGTGTTCAACTAGATCCAAGCAAAATTAAGATCAACTAAGTAATATCTATATCGAAATAATAAATTATAGAACTACACATAAAAAAAATGACATAACACTAAAATTGGATTGGTTGGTCTAATGAGCAATTTATGCGACTACATAGAAGCGACACAAAACTAATATAACTGAAAAATGATTAAGAAACCAAAATTTAAGGTTTCACTTGGGAGAAATGAATTCCTCAAATTTGAGGATTTCGTTTCCAATTCTAAATTTTTGTGCTTGGATTAAAAATATTTAAAGAATTCAATTCAAAGATTTGAATTATATGGAATTCAATATGCATTCAATAAATTCCATCAAAGTTGGTGGAATTTACAAATGAATTTTGAGTTTCGTACATGAAAATATTATAATTTTATCTTTTTTCATATAATATTTTTGTTTATTATATTTTTTCAATATTGTATCTAAATAATTATCAATTATTATTATACTTTTATTTTTTTAATTGATAACATTTTATTTTATTTTAAATTTAATATAAAATTTGGAAAAGAATTAGGTTCCAAATTTGATTCTTAGCTAACACAAAATTAATTTGGAAAAGAATCGTCTAAGGAATGCTTGAACAACCTTAAAGCTATTATTTAGTCAATAAAAAAATTTAATATGATAAGAAAATATTTATATCTATAAATTATTAAAAAAAAACTTTTGTCAATTAATTTTTTATTTATTTGTGTTCATTCATTACAAGTATAAGATTATGAAATTCCTTTCAATTCTATGTTTTAAATTATGTGATTCCAATTATGATAATTCATTTACTGATGAACTCAAAATTCTTAATTCATTGCTACCAAATAGGGCCTAACTGTTCAGTTAGGCCGAGTTTTTGGGATTCAAAAATAATATAAAATGTAATTTTGTTTAATAAATAATTCTTTTAGGAATCTTCCTTTCGGATTCGATAACAGTCCACCAGGCTGCTCTGAAGTGAAACCGCGGAATAATAAACTGGCAAAAATTGAAACGCGTTTCGCCATTAGGTTTCCCTATAAATAAGCTTGTTTCTTTTCTCTGTCAATAGCGTAATATAAACTCAACTCTATCTCCCCTCTCCTTTAAATATCGATCAATATTACAGTCAAGACTCGATTGAAAACCTGTTCGATATTCAATTTAGCTATTATTTCTCTTGCCAATCTGCTTTCGTGGAAGATTTTGTCTCTGGTGCCTCAATTACTGTGTTAAGGTTTTTTACTCATCGGAGATTTTGGGTCGATTATTGCTTTTGTGGAAGATTTTGTATCTGGTTCCTCAACTACTGTGTTAGGGTTTTCTACTCATCGGATATTTTGGGTCGATTATTTCTTTTGTGGAAGATTTTGTTGCTGTTTCCTCAATTACTGTGTTAGGGTTTTCTACTCGTCGGAGATTTTGGGTCGATTATTGCTTTTGTGGAAGATTTTGTTGCTGGTCCCTCAATTTCTGTGTTAGGGTTTTCTACGCATCGGAGATTTTTGGTCGACTATTGCTTTCTGCAATTGATTTGGAGTTTCTGCATCAACCCGTTGAAGACTTTGTCGCTGTTGCCGCAATCTCAATTATTGTGTTAGGGTTTCAATCTGCTTCTGTGTGGATCATTGCTTTCTGCGATCGATTAATCAGCGTTTACTTTTCAGAGAGTTGGAGTTCCTTCATCGACAGTCCATTTTGCCTGCGATCGATTGCTGTTGGGGTTAAGTTTCTCTTGCTGATCGTCTTCTGCTATACGTTGATTTTGTTTGTATTGTTTTAAAATTCAATTCAATTCTGCAATATTTGTTACATAATATTAATTGTATTGAGGCTTTTCTCTTCTGTTAGCAATGGCAATATATTTCAAATTTAAGAGTGCCAAAAGCTATGATTCAATTTCAGTGGATGGGCCTTTTATATCAGTTCTGGAATTTAAAAGAAAAGTTACTGAATTGAAATATAAAGGAAAGAATAATACTGGATTATGTATGGGTAATGATTTTGATATTGTGGTCATGAATGCTCAAACAAACGAGAATTATGATGATGATAATACGTTAATTCCAATCCATACAACTCTTTCAATTCAAAGGGTTCCTGGAACCCGAAAGCGTTTACCTCTCAACACTACAGCCATTGTTGTCCCGGGTTGTAATATTCCAGTGAGCTCTGCTTCTAATTCTAGGAATATCAGTTCCTCTATCACTAGCAGCAGTAGTTACTGTAATAGTCCGAATTATAATTCTGGTAGTGTAAATTGTGGTTCAGCTGATTCGGGCGTTTCTCCAGCAAATGAGGCTCCTTTTGGTAAGGAAATGGAAGGAGCAACTTCGAAGAAATTTCGCTCTGTTAACAGTTTTCCTGTTGAACTTGTCTGCCCTTTGTGCAAAAAAACAATGAAAGATGCTACATTTAGTAAATGTTGTTTGAATAGTTTCTGTGATAAATGCATTAGAGATCATCTCATCCTCTCTAAATTTAAGTGTGTATGTGGAGCAACTGATAGGCTAAATGATGATCTTATTCCTAACCTAACTGTGAGGAATTTAGTTAATAGCTTGCTAGATTCTGGTTTCAATATCCCTCAACATCAGATGTCAGCAATGTGTGCTAATGTTCGAGCAACACATCTTCAAAAACCAGTGTTTGGCAGTAACCCGTCAGTACAACCTCAGACATCAGCATCTCCGAATGTTGAGATTGAGCAGCCTCGTACATTGACATCAGCATCTGAAGGTGTTGGGGTAGCACAGCCTCAAACATTGCGTGCTGCCAATGTCGAAACAGCAGTGGAGAAAGAAGCGGTGAAGCAAAACAGGAGAAAGAGAACCTATCCTGAAGATGTTGGTGTGATTCGTACCTGTTATTATTCCCGTAACTCCTGTGGCATGAATTTCAATGGCTATAGGACAGACGCCTCTTTCAGAACACAATGAAGATTTGGATGCAAAGCTTCATTACTGAGCTGTAGCAGCATTGCAATTTCTAGTCCGTTTTTCCTTTTTTTCTTTTAGCTCTGCTACGTAAAGATTAATAGAGCATAAGCTTGACTTGCTGATCTTGTATTCAATGTTTTGGTATATTAATAGAATTCTGATTTTAGTTTACAAAGTCTCTTCTATTATTATGAAAATTTTAGGATATTCTATTCTAATGAAAAGAGCATGTTGTTAACAGTCATTCCTATATTGCTCCTGGAACTGGAAAATCAATAGTTTTCTTTTGCTGCAATAATTTGATCTTAAATAATGAATGGTTTTTCCCCTTCATCTTTGTGTTTTTGTTTAATTCGAATATTTGAATTGAGTTGATCAATAAAACTGACTCAAAATGGAATATAAAACGAATGCATATTGATCCATATAATATTAAAAGAAAACAGATCATCTAGTCAACTGCTTAAAAAGGGACTGTGCCTAATGCTAGAAAACAAAGCACAATTTCAGCAACTACACAATCAGTCTTTATACAATTATACAAACAAACTCAACACATGCTACACTAAAACTTGAACAACTTCTTGTGAATTTTCTGCACCAATCGACATGATTTTGCACTTTCTATCTCCCTCTATTTTAACACCTTATTCTGATAATTATAATTGTAGATCAATGTCATCCTTAGCTTCTCCATCACCAACGCCCTGAAATATAGGCAAACTTAATAACACAAGCCTCACCAGAATTCATCATTTTTACCTCAATGTATTCATACACTTCACTGTCTTTTATACCATAGTAATCTGCAAACCGCAGAAAAATTATCTCACTTCTGAACAATTCAATACATATGTTTCTCATACAACCAATACAGACACCCACCTAAATAAGCATTATCCTTGAATATAAGTAGATATGGGGATTCAGGAGGACAGAAAAAGGATGATGATTTTCCGTCCATTCATCCTTCTCAATATCTAAATCTACATTGCCAGATTCTTTGATCTCAACACTATCTCATGCTGCGTCCGTGCTGGTTCTTAACCTTGAATGTGGAATAAAATCCGTAACAACAGGTGATCCAAGAGAGAGAACAGCCACTATGGGAAAATAAGCAGGCCCATCCTGGTGCGGCTGTATGAGAAGCAAGCACATAAGAATACAACAGAACGAGCCAATCCTTTCATAACACAGGAGAAGCTTTAGTCAAAACGCAGAAGAGTTCAGGTGAGTCTTCATATATCCTTTGGGTAATCTTCGTTAACCAAGGAGGCACTACAATAGTAGATCATGTAAAGAATTTTGTAGATGACAAATTTCACCATAATTAAATATCAGTGACCCTTTAACTGAAACAGAATACATGATTTCACTAGCACTCATCCAATAGGTTTCCTAGCTTTCCTATAAAAAGCCCAAATGAATGGGGAAAATATAGCCCCAACCATGCTCACTTAAAGAATTTTAGAAGTGCATAGAGTAGCAGCAGGCTTGTGCCAGGGGTTGCAAGTTGCAACCATTTGTACTTAGGACAAAAACAAAGAATTTTCATGTTTTTAACCGTATCATGAATGTAAAGTTTCTAATATCTCCTATTGCAAAAGTTCGATTTGCTCCAATTCTTTATGAAAGTGTAACTAGTAATTATGATTATTCAACAGGATATCTAATTACCAAAACTATATTGTGTCTATCAGTATACGTTGTAGGTTGCCTTTCGTACAGACGGGATGCACAATGACTTCCTGTTGCAGTATTTTGTTATCTACTACATGAATAAGAGAATAGTTAAACATTGTTTAATGCCTGTGTCTCTATTTTAACTTTTATATTGATTGTGCCTGCTGCCTGTGCTTACCTAGCAGGTAAAATTTGGTATTTGAGACCCTATATTAACTTTGTGTGGCATTGAGATTTTGTGTACCAGTCCTTAATTGGTTTCCTCGAGCATGATCCACATAAGTAGCACATGGTCCGGGGTGCTGGGCCAATGACACTTTGCACTCCAGTGAGAAAAAAAATTTAAGTAGAAAACTGCAAAAATTTGAAACCAAACTGCCATAATAAATCATCTAATGATTACTAACTTCTAAAATGTCAATCTACAAATTCCGCACAAGCCAAAAGTTATGCAACAAACTCAACTTTGTACCAAGCACGTATTTGGATTAAAGGAGCTTTGTATGCAACTTTAACACATAGTCTTAAAGCAAAGAAAATAAAAACTTAATGAAGTATTAGCAGCAAAACAGAATAAATAGATGCACTTGTATTCCTACTTGCATTATTGTGGTAGAAGACCCTTTTCATGGACAACATCACCTGTAGAGGATCAAATAGCAGTTGGAAAAAAAAATGGTTAACAAAGACATGAGGTGATGAAGAGAAGGATCTTCCTCTTCTCTCTATGTATATTGCACAGGTATGTTGTGTAGCTATCAGAGAGACTATTGCATATCCCAATTCTGAAGTCGCCCTATTCTTCAAAGACTTCATATCTGTAATAAAGAACTACCCAGTTCAATGCCAAAAAACAAAAAGAACGTTTCATTTTCTCTTTGATTTTTCTTTTTTGAAAATCACAGGGATGACTCATCTCTCTCCGAGGTGTGCAACTTTTATTATTAATGATGGGTATGTTTCTTGTTTTTATTGTGATCCCGGCGCATGCAAAATTGCATGACAAACTTTACTTGTTGGGCATTTGAATTGCAAAATTTCGGTATTGTCTTAAGAATTAGCTGGTTGAGAACAATGGCTAAGCAGTTGAAGGGTGAGTTAGTAGATGAGCTAATTGTGAATGTTGGCTTCCAGGTTGTCAATGAAGATTCTGAGGATTACATTGCTTTGGAGATGGTCGAGATTGCTGGAACTGGCATGATAGATATTGAAAACACTTAACTGAAAGTAGATCTTGATTATGCTGAAGGTATCCTATGTGTCCTCGACCTTTGGGTGGAGTATGGGTCATTAAATGATAGTAGATTGGATAATTTATGGCATAATGCTGCAAAAGAGACAACTAAAGCTTGGTAAGTTACAGATAAGTCGTGGAAGCATCCACTTTTCATATTTAAGGCCAAGCAGCCACCTGGATCAATTGAGAAGATCATTCAAACCATACAGAAGACGGACTGAGGAACAAGGGGGAGGCTTCTAGATGCACCAAAGATGGATTGCATTTTTATGCTTACCTTTGGTAAGGTAATAATTAGAGCAAGGCATCTGTTGTTTGAAGTTGGCATTCGAGACAGAACTATTTGCTGTATGCGAGAGGAAGCATTAGTAGCAATGCGCTATTTGTTGGGAGCTTGTGTTGCAACCTTTAAGGGTTAATTCTGAAAAGATATGCAGTGCCCTTTTACTGGAAGATAATGTACAGTGGGATACAATTGATGGTACAGGATCTTCCTGCAAATGTGAACTTAATCACACACAAAATCACAAAGAAGCAAAAACAACTGAAAAATCGAACGAAGAACAAAGAAGAAAGAGAGGAGAATGACCTAGAAACTTTTCTCTCAAAATCAGAAAGATTAATACAAAATATCCAATATATACAAGATCTGAAATTCTTTAGAAGAAGCTATGTTAGCCATACAATTATCTTTAATTTAGTGGATACTAATTACAAGAGAGTACAACAAAATTACAAAAAGAGCAAAATACATAATTATCCCATGCCAAACTGGCATAACTCAACATTTCCAACCACTGTTTACTGGCTGTTTATCTTTGGTAAGTTGGAACAGATAGTGATGCGGCAATAATTAATTTGTTAAAAACGTGCCTAATAGTAGCAGATTTTCATAGTTTTTGTTATTTCTGTTTGTGGTTTTACCTAGTCTTTAGGTGTAGTTAGTTTCCCTAAAATTAAGAAAAGAAATTAGAGTTTTCGTTGGTTTCAATCTCTATAAATAGAGACTTCGAATTAACGTTGATGTATGCTTTTTTATTCAATAAAACAAAACAGCAAGGTTGATGTATTTTCTCTTCAATTTCAAATTATATTTTATGTCAAAACAACAACAAATTGGTATGAGAGCTCCTAAGATCTTAAAGGACCTGTGAGTGAATAAAAACTCATGGTTTTCGTTCTCATCGGTCTCAAAGCTTGCATCAGTGTGAAACTACCAGCTCATCTTGACCTCCATACACTAAGAAAGCATCCTTAGTCCGGTTAAAGTACTTCAGGATTTCCTTAACTGCCTTCTAGTGTTCCTCCCCGGGATGCGACTGGTACTAATTAGTCATACTTAGTGCAAACGCGACATCAGGCCTAATACATAACATGGAGTACATGATAGATCCTATAGCAGATGCATAAGGGATCTTTTTCATGTTCTCCCAGTCCTTCTTTGTTTTACGACCATCTTTCTTATTCAGCTTCAACCTATGGCGTATAGGCAAGAATCTTTTCTTTGCCTTATCCATGCTGAATCTTTTCAGAACCTTGTCAATGTATGTGGCCTGACTTAGGCCTAGAAGCCGATTGGATCTATCTTTGTAGATCCTGATCCCTAAGATCGTCTCAGCTTCGCCTAAGTCCTTCATTGTGAAGCACTTACTCAATCACTACTTAACCCCTTGGAGTGTTGGTATGTCGCCTCCAACGATAAGGATATCATCAACATACAGCACTAGGAAGGTGGAAACGCTCCCACTAACCATCTTATACACATAGGGCTCATCAGAATTCTGTGTGAAGCCATATTCTGTAATAGCCTCATTGAATCTCTGATTCCAAGACCTGGATACCTGCTTCAATCCATAAATGGATGTTTGAAGCTTGCATACCTGGTTAGGATACTTGGGATCGATAAAACCTTTAGGTTGTGCCATGTACACATCCTCAAGTAGCTTTCTATTACGAAAAGCAGTTTTAACGTCCATATACCATATCTCATAATCGTACCATGCAGCTATGGCTAGTAGTATCCTAATGGATTTGAGCATGGCAACTGGTGAAAAGGTTTCATCATAGTCAATTCCTTGAACTTGCCTGAATCCTTTTGCCACCAATCGCCCTTTGAAGGTATTGTCGGCTTTTAACTTGAAACGCTACTTGTAACCTATCACCTTAGCACCCGGAGGTGGATCCACCAAGTTCCATACATGGTTATCGTGCATAGATTACATCTCAGCCTCCATGGCTTTGCGCCATTGATCTGAGTGTGGGCTTTCAATAGCCTCCTGATAGGTCTTGGGCTTCTCTTGGTCAACGACCATAAGGTCCCCATCATTAGCCACGAGAAAGTCGTACCTCTCTGGCTGATGACGTGTCTTACCAGACCTTCTAAGGTCCTATGTAACCGGCTCAGCTTCCTCAATTTCTTGAGTAGCTGGTTCGGTTCCCAAAGCATCCTCAGCATTAGCTGCAGGAGTTTGTGAGTCTTGAACTTCGGAAAATTCAACATTACTCCCACTATCTCTCTTAGAAAGGAATTCCTTCTCCAAGAAGACTGCATTCCTGGCTATGAAAACTTTGTTTTTTGCCAGATCATAGCAGTAATATCCCTTATTTTCCTTAGGGTAACCCACAAACTGGCACTTGACAGATTTGGACTCGAGTTTGCCACTTGTCAATTTCTTGACATGTGCATCACAGCCCCAAATCTTCAAGAAGAAAACATTAGGCTTTCGGCCCTTCCATAGTTCATATGGTGTTCCCTCAACTGCCTTTCTTGGTCTATTATTAAGTATGTAAGCAGTTGTCTCTAAAGCATATCCTCAAAAAGAGACAAGGAGTGTAGCATGACTCATCATCGAGCGGACCATGTCAAGCAAGGTCCTATTCCTCTTTTCTAACACTCCATTCCAATGTGGTGTACCATGAGGAGTGAGTTAGGATACAATCTCACACTCTCTCAAGAATAAGTCAAATTCTTGGCTCAAATATTCACCCCCTCGGTCATACCGAAGTGCTTTTATTTTCTTGCCAAGTTAGTTTTCTAGTTCTTAAAGTCCTTGAATTTCTGAAGAGTTTCAAACTTATGCTTCATCAGATACACGTAACCGTATCTGCTGAAGTTATCCATGAAGGTAATGAAGTATAGAAAACCTGATCTAGCACTAGTGCTCATTGAGCCGCATATATTGGAATGTATAAGCTCCAACAGCTCTAAGGCCTTTTCAATAGTCTTGCTAAAAGGTGCCTTTGTCATCTTACCTCTTAAACAAGATTCGCATGTGTCATAAGACTGAATATCTAGTACTCCACTAGAGTGAAGCCTAGCTATATGCTTCTCGTTTATATGGCCAAGTCGACAATGTCAAATGTAATTAGGATTAATTTCATTTTGTTTAATCCTTTTAGTGTTTATGTTATAGATTGAACTTTCACATTTTAGATCAAGGATATGTAAACCATTTTCAAAAAATGTTGTTCGATAAATAATAATGCCACATTGCATAGAAATTCTACCATGTCCAATATTAAATACAAAACCAGAAATATCCACAAAGAAACGTAAATAATATTCCTGCGCATCGTAGGTACAAAACAACAGTTTCTTAATTCTAAAACTAGTCCACTAGGCATCTCCAAGAAGTAATCTCCGATCTCCATAGCCTGAACCATTTTTAACACGAAGATCTACCTCGTCAGATCCTAGCAATCTCTTACTTCTTAGGCCCTGCACATTTGAACAAATGTGAGAACTACATTTAGTGTCTAAAATTCAAGATGTAGAAACAGCCAGATTAATCTCAACAACATAAATACCTGAAGCAGCAGACTTGCTCTTCATTTGCTCCCTTAGCTTTGAACATGAGCTCTTCCAGTGCCCCTTCTTATGACACTCATGGGAGACATCTTCAGGAGAAGCAACCCTTGCTTTAGGGTGGGCCACTGCCTTCCTAGCCTTAGCCTTGGCTTTTTGGGCCTTAGCTTTTGCCTTAGACTTGGCCTTTCCCTTAGCATTGGGCGTGTTGCCCTTGTTCACCAGTAGAACTTTAAGAGTCTTCTTAAGAGACTGCTCAGCAAGCTTCAGTATGCCAAGCAGCTCAACAACCGATTTATCCAACCCTTGCATATGGTAGTTCATGATAAACTAGTTGTAAGACTCAGGAAGTGACCCAAGAATAATGTCTGCTGCCAAGTCCTGTGGAACTGGCAAGCCGAGGCGGGCAAGTGTATCAACGTACCCCTTCAACTTTAGTACAAGAGTGCTAACAGAAGTCCGCCTTGGTTTTAGGGTATCGTTCCTGACGAGCCTAATCTTGGAACATCTTTTTAAGCTAATCCATCATTTCATAAGCATGATGCTCCATGAATTGCTTCTGAAGATTAGAAGCCATGGTACCCAGCATAAGTCATAAGACATCACAGTCGTCCCTCACGTGTCGGTCGACTACTCCACCATCGCTGTGGTGACGCCTCAACCTCAAGGAGGGCCAGCTGGTAAAAGAGCATTCAGTACATACTCCTTGGATTCCTTTCTAAGAACTATTTGCAAGTTCCTAGCCCAATCTAGGAAGCTAGTCCCTGAAAGCTTCTCCTTCTCCAAGAGTGACCTAAGTGAGAGCGAGTTGTCATTTGTTGTAGCCATTTAAATTGCTTATGTGAAATGGGAATAATCTACATGGAAGAAATCATTGCTTGAGTTAGAAATAAAGGAATTTATGCCAATTCAAATTAATAATCTGATTTTAATTTGTTCGTTGGTGA
This sequence comes from Euphorbia tirucalli, assembly GCA_039660915.1. Classification (NCBI taxonomy): domain Eukaryota; kingdom Viridiplantae; phylum Streptophyta; class Magnoliopsida; order Malpighiales; family Euphorbiaceae; genus Euphorbia; species Euphorbia tirucalli. The sequence goes on along the minus strand of CM077632.1, from coordinate 42,936,843 downwards.
TGTTAATTAGCTGACTTGACCAAGATCCTCAACTCCTCAATGATTGGTCGAACTGGGGCTCGCTAACCGATCATTGATTCATTTAGTAGGACAGCCTATCAAATCCCTTCACGAAGGACTATTGGTTTGATGGGCTTATTGACACTTTACCCATCTATGCTTAGGGTCCACTCTAAGCTAATACTACCCATGTTGAGTCAAACCACTATTCACATGTTAATCATACCAAGTATCCTAATCTTGATGGGCCACTGAATACTACAATGTACCTAGATAGGGCATGGAGCACAACACAGCATCAATGGGAGGAAGAGGTGTGAATGTGGGAAGCATATTTAAACGACTCAATATTTTCACTTACGGATTAAAATTAAGTGATACGGCTTAGCATGCATAATCGTGGGTTATAATCTGGTGATCCATACATCCATATTATATGACAAATGCAATAGCATACCGAATTTAAAATAATGAGATCTTATGGGAACCTAATGAAAAACTAGACAACCTATCTAATTCTCCATCGTGCCGACCTACAATTTTCCTTGGGCTCCCACTATGGGCTTGCTCCATCCAAGTCTTTATCCATACTTGATGCAATTACAATAATTTTATAAAATAAAATCTATTCTAAAATTACATCAAAACAAAAGAAATGACGCGCAAGCCATATTTTCCAAAATTAATTACAACCGATAATAATTTAGGGTCCATAGAACTCAACACAATATTTCAAACAAAGTACCTATCGCACAAATATATACCAATATGATGCATGATCATGGCATTCCAAATTATAAATATAAATGTTAAGCCAATTTACTTAAGGTGAAATCGCCAATTTCAACAAATGTGACTAAGGCCTATAAAGGCCCAATGAATAATATCCATTAATACAAAATTAACAATTTTGCTCCCACTGAAATTTGGGTTATCACAAATTTAAAATCTAGCTCTCCCAATTTTAACCGGTATCACGATTTATTGAGCCAATTTCATAAAATCCATATTCAATTTAATATGCAAAACAATTAAATTAAATATGCATGCTAACATAATAAACAATTTAAATACAAATTAATTTAAAATAAAACATTTTAATTTAATTTGAATTACGGGTCCGGGATAAAAAAATACACGTAAAATCTAAAATCGAACCCGAATCCCGCATGATGGCGCCGCTATCCGGGGACAGTAGTGCTGCCGCGCGGCAACAGCTGTGCCAAAATTGGAATCCCAATTGCGATTCCATTTTATTTATTAAAACCAAAAAAAAAACAGCCACAAATAAAAAAAAACACAACAAACATAAAATTAATTAGCTGCAAAAATAAATAGGAGCAGAAAAAAAAAAGATAAAACTAATCGAGAAAAAATTATCAAAACCCGAAAAACCATTCTTAAAATCTATTCTTTCTTTAAGAACACAATCAAGAATGAATTCCAATCAATCTAATGGACAAAACATGGGCTCTGATACCACTGTTGGGATTTGTCATCTGAAAAATAATGTGGCGCAGTGGAATTTACACCGTTAAAATTTCCTAGAATCCACCTATCATGTTTAATTACCATTGATTGGAATAAAAAATAATTTGGATAAAGAGAAATTAAACTCACCAAATCTGTCTCTTCTAGAGACTGCTGCAAATCAAATTCTGAAACTACAATCTCCAAAGTCCGGTGCACGACCAACTATAGAGCGGGAACCGGTGCTAGCCAAAGAAGCGGAGGAATGGAAAATTGCAGCTATAAAATTCTCTAAGGGGACTGATATTTACAGCTTTAAAATTAGGGTTTGGGCTGATTTTTATTCTTAAGTGTGCCCTTATATAGACTCCTTGTCTAATTAGGTTTTGACTAGGTTAATTAAACCTAAGCCCACTAGGATTATAATTATATAAATAAACTTTATATTAAAAGTTTATACTATATAATTTAATTCCATGAGGCTGAATTTAATTACCTCTAAATTAAAATTAAACCACACTTAAGAAAATACAATACATGTAGTTTAATTTTCTCACTTAGAAAAATAATTTAACTAATTGTTTACTTTATATAATTCAATTAATTGATAAATTAATTAATTACATTATGTAAACTTATTAATTGAATAAAATCAATCCAATATTAATTAATTACCTTGATACCAAATGTCAACTAATTAATTAACGCATTCCTTGCAATGTACATTACATGTACAATTTCTATAAGTTCCGGCTCAGTTGATCTATGTACATGATCCTATGGGTTTGTCTTTATGTTGGTAGTAGGCCCAAGGCCCACAGATTGTAAGTGGGTTCTAGTAAACCATTATAGCCCCCAATTAAGATAGAGATGCAGCAGTCTTTGGAAGACACTCACCCGGTAGTAATCTCATAGTGTTCTTTGCCAAAAGATATCGATATGAAAAAATAAGAGGCATGGTGTCCGTCATCCTCTTCTACTATTTATTATATTTCTTGATCTTGAGTTGACTAATTAATAAAATAAGCAATCAACTTATTTGGGTATAGCCATACACTTATCAGTCCCACTCATCAAGTGGCCAGTGATACCATCTCGGCGTTACCCGAGTGGCAATTCCATCACTTCATCATCAATATCAATATGTTCACATGTCCACCCAATCATACCCATATTTAATATCCTTTTACAGACCTGTTAGGCGTATGTCAAAGTGAACCAGATTCCATATTGATTCTATAATGAAATCTGGTCTGAGGACAAAAGAGACCTACTCAAAAAAGACCTATGATGCGATAACCATATGGCTTTCTTATGCTAATCGTTCCAATCCCATGTCAACGACATGTACCTATATTCATGACTGACTTAACAAGTACTATGGCTAATTAAGAATTACCATATAGTTATCGAATATACAAGTCTGTGATTCTATTTATTCCCACGATTTGGGATATGTTTTATGATTATCAATCAATGGGTACTCTATTCATGTTATAGCACAAGATATAAATGGAATTGATTAGATGCCTTTATTAATGTGACACAAATAATGTATACATATAAAGAGTCTTAATGTATAATACAAAATATAAAAATCCAATGCCCTAAGAACTAGGGCACACCAACACCTAAGCAAGTGGACGACCAACAACATCCAAGAAGAGGATGTTACAAGCACAGTGTTACTGATATATGAAGGAGAAGCAAATTCTCAAAACAACATATGATACCTTGACACTGGGGGAAGTAATCATATATGCGGTAATAAGATTTTCCTAAAACTTGACCAATCTGTTAACGACAATGTTGTATTTGGAGATTCTTCAAAAGTTTCTATCAAAGGTAAATGAACCATTCTTATTCGAGTAAAGAATCATTTTCATCAGTTTATTGATTATGTTTATTATATGCTTAACACGAAAAGCAATACTTTGAGTTTGGGCCAACTTCTTGAGAAAAATTATGAAGAACATATGGTGAACCAAACACTATTGCTACTGAATGGGAAAAAAGATGTATTAGCTAGAATTCCTATGTCAAAGAACAGAATGTTCGCACTAAACATTTAGACAGACTTGGCAAAATGCTTAAAAGCCCATTTGAAGAGTTCTCATTGGCTTTGGCATGTAAGGTTTGGGCATCTTAACTTTAGAGGGCTAAAGCTACTGAGCCAGAAGAAGATGGTGCATGGCTTGCCACCTATTGATCAACTGCATCAACTTTGTGAAGGATGTCGGAACTAGTTTTCCAAAGGAGTCAATATCAATAACAAGAGCACCACTTGAGCTCATTCATATGGATGTTTATGAACGAATGACTCCAATGTCATTACGTGATGACAAAAAAATTTTTAATTGTTCATTGATGATTATAGCAGAAAGATGTAGGTCTATTTTTTGAAGGAGAGATCAGAACTTTTTAGAGCATTCAAGAAATTCAAAGCACTTGTTGAAAAAGGAAGTGGCTACTATATTAAAGCTTTCAGATCAGAAAGAGGAGGAAAATTCACGTCCAATGAATTCAAAAGGTTATATGAAGAGTATGGAATACGTCATTTCTATTAATTTCTAGATCTCCCCAACACAAGATGTTATGGAAAGAAAAAAATAGAATGATGCTTGACATGGTTAAAAGCATGTTGAAGAGCAAAAATTTCCCAAAGGAGCTTTGGGTGGAAGTAGTAGATTATGTAGTCTATATATTGAATTGGTTCCCAATAATAAGTGTTTGAGATTAAACACCTCAGGAAACATAGAGTGGGAGAAAACCAAACATTTCCCACTTGCGCGTTTTTGGGAGTGTTGCACATGTTCATGTACTAGATGAAGAAAGAAGGAAGCTTGATGATAAAAGCAAAGAAGTACTTATTTGTGGGATACTTAGAACATTCCTAAGGATATAACATGTTTGATCCTGATTCCCAAAAGATAATCATCAGCAGGGATGTGACTATTGATGAAGAAGCACTTTGGGATTAGAGCAGTGACAAGTAGAAGAACTATAGTTTTTATCCATTTACCATGGGTGAAAATAATGATCGTGATGCGAAGGAAGAAACTGCAACACCAGAAATAAAATACTCCTTTTTCAGTTGCATCTATTGGAAAAGACGATGACCAAAGTGAAAATCCTAGACATAAGCCATAGAAGCTAAGACGAGTTAAAGATCTTTATGATGTCAATAGAAATCTCATTAAACACTTAACTCTTTATTGTTATGTTGTTGATAGTGAGCCATTTGATGCGGACATCAATGTCACACTAGAATGTAATAAAGAGAATATGTTGTTATTTGAGATGTATAACTAATTTTGGTCTGCATTACTCAAAATTTGAAAATATCAAGTTTGTTGGATACAACGATCGTGATGGGTCGGTGATAAGGATGATCGAAAAAGCACAACATGCTTTGTATTTTTTCTCAGTGATACTACGTTCACTTGGACTTCAAAAAAGCAAGATATTGTGATTTTGTCAACTTGTAAAGTAGAATATGTTGTTGTGATTACGTGTATGTGTCATGCAATATGGCTAAGAAAATTGCTGAAAGAATTCCAAATGGAACAGCATGATCCACCGAAAATTCTTGTTGATAATAAATTGGCACTGTCGTGTAACTGAAACAAACACATTGATACGAGGTATTATTTTATCAAGGAATGTGTTGAACATAAGGAGGTGATACTAAAATACATCAAGACACAAGATCAAGTCGCTGATATATTTATGAAGCTGTTAAAACATGTTTAGTCGATTGAGAATATTACTGGGAGTTATGGAAAATTAAGTTTAAAGGGAAGTGTTGGTTAATTAAATTAAACTTAATTTTAATGAAAAAAAAAAAAAAAAAAACATGATGGAGATACGTATAGCTGGAAATTTAGCCTATTTGGGGATGAGTCATCAAATTAGATAAGGCTGCAATTTGTGATGGGAAATTAAAGTTGCAAAATGTGGCTGCCAATTGAAGAATAATTTGTGATGTGAGTGTGTATTATAGCTCTATAAATAGCTCTTATTCTTCGTTTAGAGACATTAAGTGTAGTAACACAATATAATTAATAGAAAAGTGTTTATTTTTTACACTGCGTATTAGTTTGTTTATTTTAAAGTCATCTTCCTTCAACCGGCTGAATGCATTATTTACCCTTTATACTTGATATTAAATGTCTAATGGCCCCTGAATTTTGATGGAGCTATATTTACCCCCACAAACTTAGCAAAAGCTCCATACTAAACCTCTTTTGGCTGACGTGCTAGAGTGAGTAGAAGTAAAAAAAATTTTGGGCGAGTGAACATATAAAAAGTAAAAGAAAAATAATAAAAATAAAAGATCAAAAAAATATAAAGGAAATTATCATCGTCCATCTTCCCATCACCATTTTCTTCATCACCATCCATCACCATCTTCGGATTTCTTCACCATTTTCTTCATCATTCACCATTTTTAACTAGGATTTCCTTCAATTTCTTCATTTTTTCACATGTGTTAATTAAATTCAGTTTCTTTATATTTTTCACATGGGGAATACATTAATTAAATTCATTTGCGTTAATTTCACAAAACAAGCCATCGGATCAATTAACGCAAGAATCGTAGCAAACGATGATGACGTAAATCCACTTGAGTGAAGCATCTGTTGAACTTGAGCTCCACCTGGAAGACGCTTCTGAAATCGCAAATCGGAGACCCAGAGGTGGTGGAGAAAAAATGGTGTTGTTGAAGTGAAATTTTGATTTTCACTTATGATTGGGTTGATTTGGCTGTTGATTTTCTAGATTTTTTATTTGGTTTATGGGTTTTTGACTAGACAATAGATTTTCTGGGTTCTTAATTCGGTTTTTGCAAATGGTAATTTGATTTTTCTTTGAAATTGAATGGTGGGTGAAAGAAGACAGTGTTGTTTAAAAAAAAAAAGTAAAAATGATTTTAATGAAATTATTTGAGGTATTTTTATGAAATTTTGCAGAAGTTACTAGTTGTCAACTGATGATTGAGTTGATTTTTCAAACTTGCCACGTGTCAAGTTATGATGGGTTGACTTTTTCAAAATTTCACGTGACAGCGCATGTGTCACACTCTCCATAAATTATTTGGTTTAGCCATATTCAAGGGACATTTTATGATTTTTTGTCAAATTAAGGGGATAAATAGAACTCCATCAAAGTTCAAAAAATCAATAGGCATTTAGAGGGGTGAGATAGGGATTTCTTATCCCTATCCCACCCCTATCCCCCATTTGTTTAGGTGTAAGTGGGATAGGGATAGGGGATTTTATCCCATCCCTATCCCAAATACAAACCCCCCCCCACCCCCCCCCCCCCACCCCCCCCCCCCCCTTATAACTCAGCTGGGATAGGGATATTGGAAATTTTACCCATTTTGTCCTCTCCATCTTCGTTCTCCAGCCAGCTCCTGCTCTCCTCCATCTCCTTCTTCGTTCTCCATTTCAGCTCCTGCTCTCCTCCATCTCCTTCTTCGTTCTCCAGCCATCTCTCTCCATCAGCTCCCACAAACCCACGTCTCATCTGCCCTGTTCTGCTCTTCCTCATTCTCATCATCATCTTCGGTCTCATCTTCTTCAATCTGCCTCCTCCCACCTCCGGTTAGGTTGCCGGCGAACAATTAATCGCCTCTGTGGTCGTACTCTTCAATTTGTGAGTTATCTCTCTCTGATTTCATCTCCAGTTTGTGATTTCATCTTCAATTTGTTGTGCTTGGTTATATCTCTTTAAACTTTTGCAGATTTGTGCTTTTATTCTTTTTGAATTTGTGGGTAATCTCTCTCTCATTTCATCTAAAAATTCTGAGAATGCTATGGTGTTTATCTCTTTCGTTTCTTAATTTACCCCTCTATTGCATTTTATTTGTATGTTATTTGTCTTGGATGAAATCTTGGCATGTGCTTCCATTCAATTAGAATGAAATATGTTTATGTTTGTGAACCTACAATAAGTCCTTCTCTAAGAATAGATATTGTTATTTACTTACAGATGTACACATTGACAAATATGTTATTTCTCTTCAATTTCTATTTTTGGAATGTATGCTTATGGAATGTTGTGTCAGTGATTCAACAGTGAGAATTTATCATTTTCTCATATCCTCCTCATTGTTGTTACATTGTAATGCTCCTTCTCTTGAATCCTAGGACGGTTGTTATTTTATGATTTGTTCTTGATATATGTAATCAAATGTAGTATGTTTTCTAGAGTACCTACAAATGGTTATTTGGTTCTTCTGAGTTTGATGATATATGGTATCGTAAAATGGTTAAGCGTGAATATGCACCCCAAATAAATAGTTAGAGGAGAGTTGAATGGATTTTGAATGTGGGGTAACCCAGTATGGCACCTTTAGGAGAAATGTTGTCCAGTTAGTTTGATTGTGTTGTTATAATAGTGTTTTGTGATATTGGTGCTTCTCTTTCTTGGTTATTTGGTTGAATGTTTTGGTATTGTATAATTGAATTTTCGGCCGTTCATCTAAATGTGAAATTGGTGCTATTACAATTACATGACCAATATCAATATACAAGAAATCAAAGATCACTACTAAAAACATTGCATGTTTATTGTTTGTGTTGTCTTTAGCATGTGGGAAGAATAAATTGTGAGATAATGCAGAGATTATACTTTGTTGTGGCAATGTAAGAAAATTGTATTGTTTGGCTTTAAGTTGTATTCCTTGACCCTTACGGAGTTATACGTTTCGTAATTTATTTTTATACAGAATGGCTGATCGTGTAGTGAATATCAAAATACATCATAGGGGTTCCTTTTCAAAGAAAGGTGTTTTAACTTATGTTGGAGGTCAAGTTTCTTTTTTTCGGAATTTACATATGGATCAAATATCAGACTATAGTCACTTGCTCCATATGCTAAAAGCCGTAGGCTTAACAGATAGTGACAAGTTATATTACACCATTCCGGGTTTTAGTCTTGATGAGGGTGGTTTAGACGAAATTCAACATGACGAGTCTGTTCTGCAAATGTTAAGGTTGGCAAAGCCGAATGTCTTTCTTGAAATTTGTGTTCAACTTTTTCATGCTGAAGCAATGGAGGATGTCAATATGGATAAGGTATTTTATGGGGTCCCAAATATGCTATAGTGCTAATACGTGTTATGTGGAATATGTGACTTTGTGTTTTATTGAACCTCTATTTTATTGTTTGTATGAGTTGTTTGCCGTGTTTGTATGAATGTACGTGAAACGTTAATTTCTCTATTTTATGTCTAACATATTGATATTAGATTGGGTTTTATTGGCAGCAATGGCTCGTCCATCGGCCAATCGATAATTTCTAATGTTATGGCATTCAATGAGACAACGTAGGGTTAAAATGTTAATTATAACATATTTCTTTATGCTTATGCTGATTATTTTGATTAGGAGACGTAGACGTAGGATGTTTAGGGAACCTTGTTGGTATGATCGAAATATTCGATCACAACATTCGAGTAATATCATAGATAGAAGTGACAGCTTATGTATTGAGCAACTTCGAATGGATAGACGTTGTTTTAGAGTTTTATGCTCTTTGGTTCGAGATATTGGTGGCTTACAAGATACAAAAAACATGAGCGTAGAAGAAATGGTTGCGATTTTTTTGCATATAATTGCTTATGATGAGAAAAATAGAGAAATTAAGTTTGACTTTCAACGATCACAAGAGACAATTAGTAGACAATTTCATAATATTTTGAGAGCAATTTTAAAGCTTTGGTGAGTGTTACTAAAAACCCCTCAACCAATCTCTGATGATTGTACAGAAGCAAGGTGGAAATGGTTCAAGGTAAAAATGAATTAAACTAACTACTATTTTCCTATCCTTAATATGAACATTAAAAATTATTTTAACTATCCTTTGTATTATAGAATTGTCTTGGGACTTTAGATGGAACTTATATAAAAGTGAATGTTCGTGCCGTTGATAAACCACGATATCGGATTAGAAAGAATGATATTGCAACAAACGTTCTTGGTGTATGTGGACCCGACATGCAATTTATTTATGTATTAGCTGGGTGGGAAGGCTCGGCTGCAGATGGAAGGATACTTCATGATGCTATTTCAAGAGCAAATGATCTTAAGGTTCCTCGAGGTAAGAAATTTCATATGCATTTTATAAATGTTATTGAATCGTACACGTGATTCTATTTTCTTATGTGGTGTTTTTTAATATAGGTTGTTATTATCTATTTGATGCTGGATATAAGAATTGTGAAGGCTTTCTTGCTCCATATAGAGGGCAGCGGTACCATTTACAAGAATGGAAAAATCCACCAACTAAGAAGGAGGAATTATTTAACATGAGTCATGCTTCTGCAAGGAATGTTATTGAAAGGACTTTTGGGTTGCTAAAAATAAGATGGGGTATACTAAGAAATCCATCTTATTATTCAGTTGAAACCCACACTGATATAATATTAGTATGTTGTTATCTTCACAACTTCATAAGACAACAAATGAGTTATGAACCAATTGAAGAAGAATTGAATGAATACATGCATACCCAACTATCTCAAGATGTTGACGGTATTGATTCTATAGAGACATCAAGCCAGTGGAGTTGTTGGAGAGATGAACTAGCTCAAGCTATGTGGGATGATTGGATGTCTAGATGCCACGTTGTTTGATGTTTATGAAATTTTTGTTTGTGTTTTTTTAATTGTGAAACTTTGTTTATGTTTACATTGCTTTGTATTTCCTTGAGACTTGAATTTGTTATGTGTGATCGTATGTCTTTGTGAATTGAGAATTATTTGAGCTTTCATAATAAAGTTGCAATTTTCTATGCATTATTTGTTGTTATTATGACATGATGTTGTTTTTGAAGAGAAAAGGCAAGAAAAAAATGACAACAAAGAAAAGGGACAGGAAGGTTTAGTCTGCTGAAGAAGAGTCCATGCTAATTGATATACTCTATGATATGAATACTTCTGGTTGGAAGGTGGATACAGGCCACAAGTTGGGATATCTAGCATTCATTGAGAAAGAACTATCCAAGAAGTTGCCAAATTCAGATATTAAAGCCGATCCCCATGTAAAATCGAAAGTCAAGGTTATGAAGAAGAATCTGTCATATATTCTTGAAATCCAACAATATGGAAGTGGCTTTGGTTGGGATGATGACCAAAAAATGGTGACTGGTGAAAAGGAAATCTTTATGGGGTGGGCAAAGGTAATCCTCTAACTCAGCCTTTATTAATTTGTACAATGTGTGTGATTCATATGGATGAATAATTGAGACTATTATGTTTGAGACTTGTATGTTTGTGAAATTTAATTTTGTTACTAGAGTCGAGATGGAGCAGCTTCTCTATGGATGAAGCCTATGGTTCATTATGATAAGCTTGTAGAGATTTATGCTAGTGACTTGGCAAAGGGATCAAAAGTTTGGGGTCCGGGAGATCTCGAAGAAATGGATGAAGATCAACCTAATACAAATAGAGTTAATGTTGAGATCCAATCAGTCGATGAATTTGTGTCTCAATCAAAAGGTAACTCTACCCCCAGCTCAAGGCAATCGCTAAAAAGAAAATCTTGTGACAATGATCCACTTGAGGCGGAGTTTATTAAAATTTCAAAATCAATCTCAAGCTTATTGGAAGCAAAAAAGGAGAGCGCTTTGGCAATGAATGAAATGAAAAAAGCATTTGTACATGAGGTTGATGTTCATGAGCAAACTAGTAATAGAAGAAAACAATTGTTCGAAGTTCTTCGCGGACTTCCTGGACTGACCCCGGCACAAGTTGTGATGGCCACATGTCTCATTAGCCAAGATACAGCTAAGATGGAACTTTTTTTTAATATGTCGGATGATTACAAAGTAATATTTGCTCGACAAGAAATTGATGATTCACAGTAGATGTTATATAAACTTGTACGTTTTTTTGTATGAATCTGATGTAGTTGTTGACTATCTTTTGGGTCGGTTAATATAATATATGTAAATTAATTATTTATTCTATACTTTTATTAATGTGCGTCCAAGTTCAAATGTATATCGAAGCATAAGTCATGTTGTTGTTACTTACAAAAAATTATGAATATGCACATAATTTGGTCGTTATGCGAAAAATAGCATTATTTTTGGTTCAAAACCTTTGAGTCGCCAACGCAAAAAATTTCTCGCCCTGGCGAAACAAGGCCATTATAGCCTTGTTTCCTTCAGTCGCGAGCGCGACCAAAATAATCGCGCTCGCGACGTGCGGGAAGTTGGCGTCGCCAGCGCAATAACAATGTCGCGCTGGCGAAACAAGGCCACAATGGCCTTGTTGCGTACGGTCACGAGCGAGACAAAATTTGTCGCGCTCGCGACGAGGTAAACCATGGCATCGCCAGCACGACGCGCTGGCGACGCAGGCCATTGTGGCCTTGTTTCTCTCGGTCGCGAGCAAGACAAAATTCGTCGCGCTCATGACAAGGCGCATTTAAGCGTCGCCAGCGCGTCGCGCTGGCGACGCAGGCCATTGTGGCCACATTGGCCACGGTCGCGAGCGCGACACGCATGTCGCACTTGTGACACGCATGCTCTTTTAAAAAAAAAAGAGCCGTTGGGTTGGGCAACCCAACGGTCTAAAAGGCATTTTTTCCCCTATTTAACCACTTTCTTCACTCTTTTTGCCTATTTACTTTCATCTATACATATTCTAACAACTTCTACTCATAATTTCACTCTTCTTCTTCATCATTCATCTTCTTTTTCTTTTGTTGTTATTCTTCTTCTTCACTTTGTTTCCATTTTCACTACATTAACTCTTCTTTTCTCCATTCTCTACATATTGGAATCCTTCAAAATCCACCATGGTTAGAATAAAGAGGGCTTCAACCAAAGGAAAAAATAAAGGAACTACATCAACTGCACAAGGTAATGCTAATCTTGCTAATGAATATGATTGCCCTTTTCCACTTTATACAAGTGAAGAAGTTAATCGATGGAAAAATCTTGAAAATGCGGATTTTGTTGGTATGTTACACATTGATTTTGAAATGTTGCAAGACTTTGGTTTTCTTGAATCATTTAATGATTATATTCATTTATTGAAATGGGATAAATTTGTACATATGTCATTCCCAGTTAGGAAGATTTGGGCCAGGGAATTTTTTGTTACTTTACAATATGTCGATTCTAGGAAAACTAGATTTAAATTTAGGCATGAAGGCATAGAATTTGAATTTGGATATGAAGAGATGCATGATTGGTATGGCTTTCTTTTAGATGGTATACATTATGATACTACCACACATAGAAGGAATGAATTTTGGAGGAGAATTTCTGGCCATGATAAATTTCATCCAAAGAATTCTAACAATAGGCTTATAAGGGATAATTGCTTGTTGCTTTTTCACAAATTTCTTTGCCAAGCTTTGTTTGGACGAGTCGAAAACAACAAAGGCCAAACAAAGGATTTGTTTGTTCTTTCTTTGTTACAGGAACGAAGGACCCCATGCTCTACAAGTAATATTTTTGATGGGTTGGAAAAAATCTGTAAAACGAAGAAGAAGATGAGGTTCACGTTTGGAATGGGTCATATAGTGACCGGCATCATCTTGGGTTGTTTGGGATCCTTGGATGACTTCCAACTTGATGAAGACGAGAACGTTCAAATGTTAAATCTTAATTATCTCAAAAATGCTCTTCTCATTGAGCGACGAGGTCGAACTTCATGGGTTCCTTATAAGGACCGCGTGGCTAGGATATTGAAAGGGAAGGAGTGGATGACGAAGAAGAATCCGACAGCCACAGCCCCTCGGATGATGAAAGTGAGGCTGTATGTTCCAATGTTGGTGAGGAAGGAAATGTTGCGGGTTGGAGGCAAGTTCTTACCCGTATAGACACCATGGAGGCAAATCAGCAAGAATTAAGTAAAAAAGTTGATAGTATGGCCAAAGCTTTGAAAGTAATCAAGAAGAGCACGAAAAGTTTAGGACAGAAGTTATTGTCCTTTTTCCGCAAAAGCAACGTACAATTCACTCCTTCTCCACCCGACTCTCCGAGCGGTTCCTTGTAAGTCCGTTCACAACGAATTGTCGACTATTTAAAGGGACAATAAAGCAGCCATAGAGCGTAATTTAAGGATTGAGAAATTCTTACTCTACTGTTTTTATTTTTTTTGTACTCTTTTATGTTGATACAACTTCGTTTTGTGAAGATTTCCTTATTAATAGACTAATTTTTATATGTTTTCACATAAGTAATTATTTCTATGCTATGTTATTTTAACAAAATTTGTTGTGCCAAGATTTTCTTATTTTCATAGACTAATTTTTATATCTTTTCACATAAGTAATATAGCATTTATTATTTTAAACATGTTTAGGGGTAATTTTGTCATTTATATTGTTTTATCCCTATCCCTATTCCACATACCAAGCATATCTTAAATTATCCCTATCTCACTTTTAACTTTTATCCCTATCCCTATTCCACATACTAAATATATCTTAAATTATCCCTATCTCACTTTTAACTTTTATCCCTATCCCTATAATAATCCTTATCCCTATCCCTATCCCTATCAAATACCAAACGCCCCGTTAGCGTTAAGTTCATGGGCATTTAATGTATCCAACCAGGATAACATACTATTTCAATCAAAATTTTCAAGGAAGAGGTTCATTCTATGATGAGTCTTGCGGGAGTATATAATTTGACACATCAGTCCGAAACTCAAAAGTTGCATGCTTTTAGAATTATACTAGTTTTAAACATCGGGCGATGCCCCATATCAATTTAAAATTGTTTTATAAAATGAAAATGTAAAAAATATATATTTAAACTTATTTAAATATAAGTTATATATTTTGGGTTCCTTATCACTAAATATCTGGAGAAGATAAGTGGAGAACCTGCATAATATTTTATGTATTAGAAATACACCACATTATATGCTCAATTATTTCTAAGCATCCACTCTTGGTAAAGATAATTAAATATGAATAGATAGGATAAATTCTAACAATATATAAAATATTATTTTTATTTCAATAATTAAAATTTTAGAAAAAACTCAGGAATCGATATGTGCCCCCAATATTTATTGTTTTATATTATATATAGATATCGATTTCTAAATATTCACATTTGGTAAAGATAATTAGATATGAGTAGATTGGAGAAATTTTATTAATATATAAAATATTTTATTTTATTTTAATAATTAAATTTTATAGAAAATTTAAGGAATTAACACGTCTCCAATATCTATTCATTTATATTATACTAGATGATTGCCCTTGTATTGCACAGTATATAAATTATTTTTAATTTTTAATGTACTTATGTTTTTTTTTATATATTTTACTTTTATATGTTCTTTTGTTATATTTATATATTTTTTTAAAAGTATCCATTAATTTTAAATTTTTCTTGCATCAACTAATTAAATTTCAATTAATCTAATTCTTTTTTATTTACTTTCAAAAATTTAGTTATTATGTTAAGAGTGTTTGTTTTCGCTTTTCATAGTGGTTTTAGCTTTTTATTTGGAACAAAGTGAATTACACTCATAGAATATCGATTATTTTTCAGTCAACCACCTCAACATATTAAGTAATCACTTTTGCTTCATAAACTCAGATAAGATTAATTTAATTAGTAAAAATAAAAAAATAGCTACATGTTTGTATATAATAAGACTTGTGGCAATTGCATAAAAATTATGGTCAACATGTTAACCATTATATTTTTAAGTTAAAACAGGAAATAGCAATGCTCTTTTCAATGGAAGTAGAAAAAATTTAATATTTACTTTTATCCTATTAAATTGTACAATTAAGAAAACTAATCCGGAAAATTGTTACTCCAAATTGAAATCTATTACTTTAATCCACAAAACGTAATCCCTTGTTCAATAACTTGTCCAATAGTTTTGGATAGCCTTCAAATCTCTCACCATAAATATTGCGTCACAATTCAAAATAATTAAGTTCAGTAATCAGTATAATTTTTAAGCTTTAACAAAATTGCTTATTTATAGCTTGACTTAGAGAAACACTTTTCTCAACTCATTGAAATGCTTCACAATCAAACAACACAAAAGAAACACTTGTCGTTCCATTCGTCGCACTAAATAACTAAAAATTTATAAGCAAATAATATGTGTAAATGGCTAATACTTTTCAAAAGTATTTTAACTTTTTTTTTTTATGAGAATTTTACCTACGTAATTTTGTAATACTTTTACTTTATATTTTTTTAAAGAAAAAAAATCTTCCCAAAAGCAACTAATTACTTGCTATTAAACAATAACAACGCCAAATTTAAACAATAACAACGCCCAAGCCTACAATTTTTTTATACTCTTGACTAATTTATTACCTTAAACTATTGTTTCTTTTCTCGCATTTACCACACTTATATGTGTTATCACTTGATCATTCGGCCTTCTTCTTACAATTTTTACATGCAATGTAATACCAACCAAATTGTGGTTCGATGCAAACAATGGTTACTACTAAAACAAATGTGCCTAGTTGATTACATTAAAAAAAAAAGGGCAAATGATCCAAAGTGATTTAAATTATTAAATAAAAATTTAATTTTCTTATAAAATTTTAAAATAAATTTTTTTGATAATTTTTAATTGTGAAAAATAGATAACCTAAAAAATTAGTAATAAGTGAATGCCCCGATTACATTCATGACATCAACCAATGTTTTTCTCTTATAGTTAGTTGTATTGCTTATAGAAATCTGATTCAATCTGGTCGATTCATATTAGTTCAGACTGGATAATATGTTGCCAAAATAGTTACAAAATTTAAAACAAAATTAATTAAAATAACATCTACACACATGTATTAATTTATTTACAAATATTTGTGACATTAACTTTGTTATCCCTATTTTTTAGATAAGAAAATTAATAGATTTAAAGTATTTATGGTTAAGAACATTTCCTCAAATTTGACAATCTTGTTAATGTCATGGCCAAAATAGAGTCTGATCGATTGCTATATATTGGAAATTGTTGTCTCTCCTATATATATATATATATATATATATAAGTAAAAGAAAATATAAAATATAACTGGTGTACGTTAAGGCCAATTTACAGTTGCTTTACCTTTTAAGCATTTTTTTTATCTTTGCACATCGGAAAATGACGACTTTTGGGGCATTCTCCCATAATACATTGTTTGAAAATTCCACATCATAATCATCCCATCAAGTGCCATTAATCACATTATCCCTACATGAAATATTAAAAAACATTAATAAAATGCATTAATTAAAAAAGGTAAATATCCAAGTGATATCATTATCCAAGATAAAATTAACTCTCTCTTTTTTTTTTTTTATCAATTTTCTATTACTGATTATGAGTTATTAAATTTAAATGGTTTAATAAATAAAAATTCACAAGCTGTTCCTAAAGAGTTCAACAAATTTGAATTGAAATTATAGGATCTCTTTTAATTAACTCTTTTATACTGCAATCACATCTTTCAAAGCATATTTTTTTAACAAAGGTAAAAAAACCATATCACATATGTAGTCAATACACATATGTAGTCAATACGTAAATTGTGGTTCATCCGATGCAGGTGTTTCTCAAGCAAATGAGGCTCCTTTTGGTAAGGAAATGGAACGCGCAAGTTCGAAGAAATTGCGGCTTGTCAACAGTTTTCTAGTTGAACTTCTCTGTAAACAACCAATGAAAGATGCTACGTTTAGCAAATGTTGTTTCCACAGCTTCTGTGATAAATGCATTCAAGATCATCTAATCGTATCTAAATTTTAGTGTGTATGTGGAGCAACTAATAGGCTAAATGACGACCTTATTCCTCTAACATAACTGTGAGGAATGTAGTTAATAGTATGCTAGAATCTGGTTTCACAATCCCTCAACTTCAGACATCAGCAATATGTGATAATGTTCGAGCAATGCATCCTGAAAAATCAGCTTCTGCCACAAACATGAATGTTCACATGGCGCTGCCTCGTACATCAACTTCAACATGTGAAAGTGTTCAGGTAGCACAGCCTCAGATATCATGTGCTTTTAATGTCGAAACAGCAGTGGAGAAAGAAACGGTGAAGCAAACCAAGAGAAAGAGAACCTATGCTGAAGATGTTGGTGTGATTCGTACCGATTATTATTCCTATAACTCATTTGGCATGAATTTCAATGGCTATGCGACAGAAACCTCTTTCAGAGTACAGCGAAGATTTTGAAGCAAAGCTTCATTACTGAGTTTTAGCAGCAATGCAATTTCTAGTTCCTTTTTGACATTTCTTTTACCTCTACTATGTAAAACATAAGCTTAACTTGCTGATCTTGTATTAAATGTTTTGGCATATTAATGGAATTCTGATTTTAGTTTACAAATTCCTTCATTAGTATGAAAAAAAAAAAAAAAAAAAAAGAATATTCATTTTTGATGCTGTTCTCTTTACCTACATATCTTTAAAACCTGTCAATAAAGAGTCAATTAACCAAATATTAATGAGTTTGATTTTTGTTATAATTTGAAGCAGATGTTACATTGGAGGCTTAAGATCTTAGCGGAAACAAGACTGACAATTATGGATGAAGAAAAAGGAAAATTGTCTGGGAAATATTATAGTTCCATGATTTAGTTTTCAAAAAGAAAATGCGATAACATATGGAAAAATAAAATGAAACAAAAATATTCATAATCATTAAGATTAAGAATTGCTAATAGTTTTCTAAATGCATAGTGATCCATAATATTGAAAGAAAACTGAGCATCTAGTTAAGGACAACTGCTTAAAACCGTACTGTGCCTAAAGCTAGAAAACAATGGACAATTCCAGCAACTACACAATGTCCTCATACAGGTAAAACACATGCTACACTAAAACTTGAACAACTTCTTGTGAACCTTCTGCACCAATCGACATGTTAACGAAACTCTATTCTTTGACCGATGAATGATTTTGCACTTTCTATCTCCCTCTACTTTAGCACCTTTTTCTGATGCTAATTGTAGATCAATGTCATCCTTAGCTTCTCCATCACCAACGCCCTGAAATATAGGCAAACTTAATAACACAAGCCTCACCAGGCATACTACGAACACGTATTAAACTAAGTTATCATCAAATTTATCATTTTTACCTCATTGTATTTATGCACTTCACTGTCTTTTATACCATGCAAGTAATCTGTAAACCACAGAAAAATTATCTCACTCGTGAACAAACATGTGTTTCTCATACAACCAATACAGACACCCACCTGAATAGGCGTTGTCCTTGAATATAAGAAGACTACGGGGATTCAGCAGGACAGAAAAAGGATGATGGTTATCCATCCATTCATCCGTCTCAATATCTAAATCTACATTGCCAGATTCTTCGGTCTCAACACTATTTCTCGATGTATCCGTGCTGGTTCTTAACCTTGAATGTGGAATAAAATCCATAACAACAGGTGATCCAAGAGACAGAATAGCCACCACAGGAAAATAAGCAGGCCCATCCTGGTGCGGCTGTATGACAAGCAAGGACATAAGAATACAACAGAACCAGCCAATCCTTTCATAATTCAGGAGAAACTTTAGCCAAAATGCAGAAGAGTTCAGTAACAAACCATTATTCCCTGGTGGGGAAGGTACTCATTGATGAGAACATGGTTCATTTCTGCAGGGAAAAGTCCTGATTCTTCATAAATTCTTTGGGTAATCTTCGTTAACCAAGGAGGCACTACAAAAGTAGATCATGTGCAGACTTAAACAATTTTCACACTTTCCACATTTTAAACCCAATCTCATAATTTCCCCAATATAACACATCAATATGATGACTAACAGCAATCACAATAATTCAATGACTCACTTAGGGATTAAGATGCAAAGATCTAACTGCTACGAGACAAGTGTAACAAAATTAAAACCTGATTAGTAGAAACATTCATGACCTTCAAGCCAATTAATGGACAACAAAAGTGCTTAGCAAGATTACAATCATATCAAAATGTTTTAAATATCTGTGATCCTTTCAAACAGGAGTATCAAAATATTTAAACCAAAAGGGAGTTGTCAATACGTGATTTCATCGAAAAAGCCCAAATGGATTGGGAAAATAAAGCCCCAACCAGGGTTACAATCTTTGTAATTCAGGAGAAAAGTAAAGAATTTCACATTTTTTAAGGGTGCAATGAATGGAAAGTTTCTAATAT
The DNA here is from genome assembly GCA_039660915.1 of Euphorbia tirucalli. Lineage (NCBI taxonomy): Eukaryota > Viridiplantae > Streptophyta > Magnoliopsida > Malpighiales > Euphorbiaceae > Euphorbia > Euphorbia tirucalli. The sequence goes on along the minus strand of CM077632.1, from coordinate 42,917,213 downwards.
CTCCTGTTGCGAAAGTTCGATTTGCTCCATTTCTTTATGAAAGTGTAACTAGTAATTAAGATTATTCAACAGGATATCTAGTTACTAAAGTTAAATAGTCTCCATCAGTATTTGTTGTACGCTGCCTTTCGTACAGGCGGGATGCACAATGACTTTCTGTTTCCGTATTTTGTTATTTACTACATGAAGAAGAGAATAGTTAAACATTCTTTATGCATGTGTCTCAATTTTATATTGATTGTGCCTACTGCCTATGCTTACATACCAAGTACCATTGGTCTTTGAGACCCTATATCAACTTTGTGTGGCATACAGATTTCCAACATCAGTCCTTAATTGGTTTCCTTGAAATCCAAATGAGTAGCATATGGTCTGGGGTGTGGGGCCAATGACACTTTGCACCCCAGTGTACCACTAATGACTCATTGCCAATAGATATAAAAATTCAAGTGAAAGTAGAAATCTGCAAAAATTGGAAACCAAACAGCCATAACAAATCGTCTAATGATTTATTAACTTCTAACATGTCAATCTACATTCTAAAATCTGCACAAACCAAAAGTTAACAAACTCAACTTTGTACCAAGCACATATTTGGATTAAATGAACTTTGCATGCCAATTTTAACACATAGTCTTAAAGAAAAGTAAATAAAAACTGAATAAAATATTAGTAGCAAAACAGAATAAATACATCTCAAAGCACAGAACATCTTCACGAGAGAGTCACAAACAGATGTACTTGTATTCCTACTTACAATCTTGTGGCAGAAGACCCTTTTCATGGACAACACCACCTATAGAGGATCAAATACCAGTTGGAAGAAAAAAAAAGGGTCAACAATGATATGAATTGATGAAGAGAAGGATCTTCCTCTTCTCTCTATGTGTATTGCATGGGTATGTTGTATAGATATTGGAGAGACTATTGCATACCCCAATTCTGAAGTCGCCTATTTTTCAAAGACTTCCACTTTGATAAAGGTGCTTCATATATCTGTCATAAACAACTATCCAGTTCAATAAAAAAAAAAAAAAAAGAATGTTTCATTTGTTTTTTGCAAAGACAAGTCATCACCTTATCCAGGAGATACTTTTCTTCATTCTTTGTGATGAAGTCAGGATTGCATATTACAGTCGGTACGTCCCCTACTCGGAAGTTATTCAGATTTCCTTCCATTTATCTGTCAAAATAATTATTTCTATTTTCTTCTACAGATAAACCAATTTTTTCGAGAAGAATGAGAATGCACAGAATGGAATTCAGAATTTACAAAAAAAAAAAAAAAAAAAAAAAAAAAAAAAAAAAGGAAAGAAAAAAAAGACAAGCGACCCATATAGTTATCCATGTAAAGCTGAAGTTAAAGGGAATAAACGTACTCCAAATCTCCAATAATGCTAAATACAGAACACTCCTCTGTAAGTTCACAAGCCCTCACCAGAGCTAAGGTGAGAATTTGATCAGATGAAAGATTCAAAAAGGCGAAAGGAAAGGAAAAAAAAAAAAAAAAAGAAGGCCCCGTCCTCTTCATCTCTGTGCTCAACAATATCATAGCAACGAGATTAATGACAACAATTCTTGACCAAAAGCTTCAGTGAAAACATTAACAAAACTATATATATAAAACTTATATCTAATAGTGCAAAAGCAATTGAGAAGAACAACCATCAAATACGCAAACTTGAAAGAATTTTAAGTACTAATATTTGCAGTGACAGGAAGCAATTGGGGATCAACGGATGACAGTCAAATGCATCATTTCATCAACTAATGATCAATTTCAGAACATCCAAAGCCTAAGAATTAAATTAAAAAGCAGTAATTGCGCTCACAAAGAAAATGGAACTGATCCTAAGCTAAGAAAAAAAAATTCACAGCTAACTCTGATTGTGATTGGGGGAGAGGGGGAACATATGAATATGAAAATTTCGGAAATGGCCATCCAAAGAGTCAATAATAACCGTAATGCAAAGAATCAACCGCTGTTCTTTTCCTTCTTGGATAGACCCGCCGTAGATATCGTCGTGGTGCGGCGCTCTTCTGAGTTCTGGCAATTCCACAGCAGCTATCAGCGACAGTTTTTAAGCCCTTTTTTTTTGTCTTCTGAATGAAGCTTATATATCTGTCTTTTTTATTTGGGAAATGGCTCCAAAATAGCCCCAGGTTATTGGGGAAGTTGGAATAATGCCCCCGAAACTTTTAAAAGGGCCAATTGAAGGCCTATGATACATACATATAAGCAATTTTGGGGCTATTTAACAGGCTCTTTGTAAATTTCTATTTGGCCCGTTATGTGTCCAACATGAAAGTTCAAACCCGCGCTTGGTGGCCAAGATGATGTGGCAGTCAAAAGCATTAATGGGACCGACTTCAAACCCATCATCTCGGAATGTATGATTACCAATCGTGCAAATATTCCAACACCCAACCTTTATCACCCAAATGGCCAAGTCTCATATCATTTATAAACAACACTCAAAGATGAAGAATTTTTTTATCATCTTCGCTAAAGTCCGACTCTTATTTCACCATAGTTGAATTTTCTAGAAAATTTTTGTCAAAGCACTGAAGAAATTAAAAGCTGACGGTGGTATTTTTTTTTTTTTTTTGGGCTGTGGGCTGCCATCCACAAAATTATATTTGATATTGAGCTGCATACCTCCCTCGATAGTTGATGCCGTTGTGCATCCCAACGGGTGGATTTGGGTTCATCTCAAGAAGAATTTTGACTGATGAAAATATTAGATGGCGATAAAGAAAGGAGTTAAAAACCTGAAGAACTTCAAAAAAAGAAAAAGAAAAAGAAGTGAGGTTGGATGAGTGCTGAACATTCATTGAACTTGGATTATCTCGAAAAAAAATTCAACTGGATATATTAAGCGACTATGAACAAAATGGGTTAAAGCGCAATACTATTTCAAGAAGAGGAGGGAACAGTGGAGATCACATGGAAAGTATGGGCAATACAAAAAAAAGTGAGGTGAAAGTGGGTCCCACTCGTGCCTTTGACACACCTTGTTAGCTTCCACATGTCGCTACATAAGTGGCTTTCTTCGCCACCTTATGTTGATGTGGTCTTCCATGTTGGACAGATGATAGGCCAAACAGAAATATACATAGAGCCTATTAAATTATCCCAAAATTGTTTCAATGTATGTACCATAGACCTTCAATTAGCCCTTTAAAAAACTTAAGGGCATATTTCAACTCCCCCAGTAACCATGGGGGTATTTTGGAACCTTTTTCCTTTTTATTTTATCAAAACACATCATTTTGCTAGAATCTTAATTGGCCCCCTAATTAATTATTTGACTACATTGAATACTTGATCTTTTCATTTTAATATTATAAGTTGCAAACTCGACCTATATTTTGCGTGTGCGTAATACACTTCGTTTAGTGGCAGAATTGTGAAACAAACACTTCTAAGTAATTCCAAAATTACATATTTTATCACTTGAAACTGTAAAATGGATATTTTTAGTAAATTTGTTTTCTTATTTAAACAATTTTCTGAAATCGTATTACGTATTGAAACATTATTGGTCAATAGTCATGCCACTTAACAGAGCTTGTTACACATACACAAACTAAGGTCAAGTTTGTGGTTAATAATATTAAAATAAAAATATCAGGTACCCAAAAATTGATCAGAATGCTAATTGTGATTTTAATAAAAAATACAAGGAGCTCAGAATGCATTTTGCCTTTTTTTTTTAGGAAGAGTTCATAGCTGTTAATTTCATAATTATAAATAAAAAATACTTTTAGTTTTCGATTTTGTCCAGTCAAAAAACTTGCTATGGAGATCTACTTTTGTTATTACTATTGCCAAAATAAAAGTGTTCTCACGTATTGCTTATATTGGATCCTTAGACCCAATATTACTACACTCCTGGATGTGACCTTATATGCTTTGATGTGCGACTAACGGACCCGTAACTGGGTGCCAAGTATGGGTATGTTAGATATATCAGGAATCATGCTAGGACTAGAAGTAATGTGAAGGAATTATCGATCTCTTCACTAAAGAGATGATATCATTGGCCTCTTGATGAGTGAGACTTATTAGTGTATGGCTGTATCCAAATAGAATGATGATTGGATAATCATTTATTTGATTTTGCCAGTCTACTTGGATGTCAAGTAAAGTCCTAGCACATAAAAGGATGACAGAGCCATGCCTTGTGTAGGACACCAATATCAAATGTGTAAAGGATCGTATAAGAATATTATATATTTATGTCGGTTTGATTTTGACATCTCCATCCTAGGGCTACAAAAAAAAAAAAAAAAAAAAAACTGAAAAGCCATGAAACTGAACCGAAACCGAGAGATAAATATGGTTAACCGAAACCGATGGACTAGTATACAGCTTTTATTTTTAGAAATTAATGGTCATGATTACGGTTTAGGCTTTTACACTAAAAGTCCATATGGACTAGTGGTTAACCGACTTTTTACAAATATTTTTCTTAAAAAATTATTTAATTATATATATAGGTAATATGAATAATAAGTGAAACATATGGGCGTTTGATGTTATTTTACTTCCTTACCATACAACACCAAGTAGTCTCGTTCACTCCCTTCCAATCCCATCTCCTTTCAATTCTTAATTTCACACTCACTGAAAAATGAACAGCGAAGAACAATTTCATTAATTAATGTTTAATCTTGTACAACAATTTCTATGTTTAGGAACTTTTTTTTTTAATTAATGTTTTAATTATTGGAGTTTATGGTTAAAATGTTATTTTAATTAATAATTAAGACTATGGTTTGTACTTTTATATTTTTATTTGACATTTGAGATTTATGATCTATTTATTTGATATTTCAAATATTATAAATTTAGCAAAATCATAATATCTATTTCGTAAATGGTTAACCACAAAGAAATGGTTAACCGACCGAAATTAATGCTTAACCGAATTTAATGGACAGTGTTGTGAGCACAGGTTTTTTCTCGACCTCTATGATGAAAACCTGTTGTTACCTCTTAAACAGATGAACGTGTGTCAGATTTGAGAATGAGCGGAATAATACCCGGAATGTTCTCAAACGGCCCAAAATTCAGAAGATTTTGATCCGAAATCCAGAGAAAAGTCCATCAAGAGATTAGGAAGCTTAGGTGCCCGTGCAGGCTCTATCTAAAGTCGCAAGACTGTATTTAACAATAGCACAACTGTAGTTTATGGTCGCACGACTGTAACAACTACAGTCGCACGACTATAGTTAGAGTCGTACGACTCTAGTGTTGACTCAGCAGATTCCTAAATAGGAAAGAATTCTATTTTGGCTCGGATTTTGGGCATGATTTACTAGAATTAGGGCGATAGAAATATAACAAAAGAGGCAGAAATATTAAGAAAAAAGGGGAATCATTTTTGAATAGAAGGGAAGGCATTCTAGTAAGAGAAAGAGAGTTTTAGAGAGAGAAAGTGAGAGAAAATTAAGGGAAAACTAAGAAAAACCAAAAACACAGAGAGAATATAGGAGAAACACATAGTGTGAGGATTTCCAATCGGACATCATTCAATCAAAACCATTCTCGGGTTCGTTCGGATCAATTCGGGACGCATGTTCGAGAATTTAGGGTCGTTTGGAGATTCTAGGCGGATTCCGACTCGACATCCAACTCCGGTCATCAAGCATACTGGAACGAAAAATAGGTAAACTCTGAGAGGCCTTAAAACTTGTTTCATGTTGATTTGTGATTGATTTTGTGTTTAAAAATATTTATCCGGAAAACTATCTACGCAACTACAGTCGCACGACTGTAGTTGCCTGGAACATAGCACGACTGTATTCTTTTGGGCAGAAGCCCGAAAAGCCCAAATGCGACCGAATACAGCCGTATTTCCTATTTTAAATGATTTTTCATGATTCAATTCGGTCAAATCACATCTGTACACTATAAAATTGTGGTTTTCGGATTTCCAACGATACGGATGTGAGATTTAGGGTTTTATTGGTTTCAATTCTCAGAATTCGTGGTTGTTAGATCCCTAACCAGATCGTTGTCTAGTGATAACATATCCTCGGATTTCCAGAATCCCTAGAAATCACCAAAATCGATCAAAACAAGTGATTTTAGAAAACAAAGAGAACCACTATCGGGCACTGTTCATTACAGTCGCATGGTTGTAACCATTACAGTCGTACGATTGTAAATTACAGTCACACGACTGTAATACAGCCACTCCACTGTAGTGACGGGCAGAAGGCAGAATTATGGGATGACCCACACGGACGTCGTAGTGTGATGCTGTCTTCAAAATCAAACCTGTTTTTGGCATGTTTACTGTTTTCAGACTCTAGATGGATGTTTGGACTTAGGAACCCCCACGAACAGAACTCAAAGTTCTGAGATAACCAACTCACTAAATGGAGAAATTTACATGCAATTAAGCCAAACCATTTCCCAAAACCGTTTTCAAGCACAAAAACCTACAGGTCGTTTCTAAAATCGTTTTCCAGGTCTAACCGAGCAAGTCGCCTGGACTTCTCGGTTATCTCCTAAATGCATGTTCCCACTTCTTAAAATCCCCATTCTATCTTGTATGAGTCCTATATGTGTTTGGGATATATCTATGCTAACCATTTGTTTTGCAGCTTTTATTTTCTTTATTTTTATTCTGGATGTATTTCATAGATTAAACGTGTATTCTAGGCGATTGTACTTTTTAGATCCTCGTGTATCTAGGCAATTGTAATGGTGAGGATGAAGGTCTTTTTCCTTTTTCTGGGTTGTAATAAGGCCTTTATTTCTTTTTGGTTCATTTTTGGATGTATGATTTATATTTCCACACTTTAATTTTATGTACTTTATTCCTGTCATCTGAATGTGCATGGGCTAATAGTAAAGGATTAAATTGGGTAGAGAAAGATAATAAGTGAATAAAATATTGTCATTTGTACTTATAAATGAATACAAGCTTGAGGTTGAATAGATAAGTTGCCCGGATTCTAAATCTCTGGATTATGTACAATAGTCTTTGCTCGGTAGGAAGCTGTACCAAAATTTCTCGGATGAGTTGATCCGGGTGGCGACTCTGTCACTGATCTTGAAATTTAAGTTTCAAGGTCTTTAAGTAATAAAATAGGAAAAGGTTTTCTACAAAAGGGATTTCCAAATAAGTCAACGGTTTTCCTAAATAAGATAATCAAACCCCGTTTTCAAAACCCAAACACCAAAGATTTCAACCTCTCTTTTTTCCCCAGTTCGCTTCGCCGCGTCCTGCTTAAAAGGTCGTCCGCTCATAAGTGTATGGTTAGTAAATTAAAAAAAAAAACCGTTCAAATGGTTAACCATTTGTAAAAGTCCACATGGGCCGTTTAACCGATCGTGTGTACCCCTACTTCATTCTAATTGGGGGATTGTAACGACTTGCTAGAGCCCACTTACAACTTATGGGCGGAATGTCGTTTCGAGCCCATTGCCAACATATAGATGGACTTACAGGATCACAAACTAAGGAGTTTAGGTGGTTTTTGTAACAAACCATTTAATATACACAGATTACAGATTAATTATTATTATTGGTGGATTATTTTATCTTATAGGGTTGATTGGTTAAGTCATAAATAAAATGTAATAATTCCATTTTGAGAATTAGTTATAATAGCTTTTCCAATTTATCATATGATAAATTTTGGTTAACTTATTATGTTGTAAAGTATGGTAGATATTTTAATCAAAACATCTAAATATTTTACAAGAAGGGGCTGTGAGCACGGGTTTTTCCGACCTCTGTGATGAGAGTCCTATGTTACCTGTTAAGCAGAAAAGCATAAATTGGACTTGAGAATGAACGGGATGTTGCCCAGAATGTCTCAAATGCCCCCAAAACTGAGCAGTCCTTGATCCGAAACCCCTAGATAGGTCCTTCGAGTGGTTAAAGGGCTTAGAGGTGAATGTGGGATTTAAAGCAATCTTTCACGGCTTTGGTTAGAGACGCACGGTTGTAGTTTCATAACTATAGCTGTACGGCTTTAATTCTAGAGCCGCACAACTGTAATACTATAGCCGTGTGGCTCTAGTGAGCGGTCAGATTACCTCCCAAATAACCAGAACAGATCTTTGACAGAGCAAAATTCCTAAATTAGAAGGGTGGATTTTGGCAAAATTTGAGGAGTCTTAAAAGGTTAACACAGGAAGAAAGGGGAGGGGAGAGAATAAATAGAAATCAAGAGAAGAGACAAAAACAGAGAGAATTCAAAGGAGAGAAAAACCAAAAACAAAGAGAGAAAATTAAGAAAACACAATAGAACAACACCAGAAACCAGAACGAAAAAGACCTAAAATAGACTTAGGAAAGACAGAGTCAGGGTTTCCAGTAAGACTATCATTCATTCAAAACCATTCTCGGGTTGTAATCGGATCAATTGGGGACAATGCTTGAGGATTTCGGGGTGTTCGTGAGATTTTAAGCGCATTTCGATGTTTCAATCCACTTTCGGATGTCAAACACGCTGGAACATCAATAAGGTAAACTCTGAAAGCCCTTAAACTCGTACTTGTTTGGTTTCTGTTGTGATTTTTCTGTATTCTGTAAAATTTTTGGAACTGGCTGTTTGATTACAGCCTTACAGCTCTAACTAGAGCCGAGCATCTATAATCTCTTAGAACATAGCCGAGCTGCTATAGTACTAGATCCGCACAGCTATGTTCTACTGGGTAGAAACCCGAAGAGTCCTAAATTAAGCGAAAGCAGTTAGATTTCCATTTTATTTGTTCTATTATCAACTCATTCGGTCCCAATCACATTCGTTACATTCTGAATTTTGGTTTTCGGTTTTCAAATGACATTGATGTGACTTTTCGGTTTCTTTGATTTTGATTTTTCAAATCTAGGGTTATTTGATCCAAATTGGGTCCACTATCCTGCTCCCCAGGCTCTTCAAAGTCTTTAGGAATCATTAAAAACGATTAAAACAGTGATTTTCAAAACGAAGAAAACCAATTTTAGGTTTTGGATACTACAGACGCACGATTGTAGTGCTACAGCCTCGTAGCTGTAGTTTTATAACCGCACAACTCTAACTGAGCCGTACAGCTTTATTTTCCAGAAAGAGGCAGAATCACGGGATGACCCATACGGACGTTGTCGCATGATGCTGTCTTCAGAATCAAACTGTTTTTGGCATTTTTACTACATTTGGACCTTAGATAGATATTCAGAATTAGGAACCCCCACGAGCAGAACCCCGAGTTCCGGGATAACCGACCTACTAAATGGAGAAATTTGCATGTAATCAAGCCAAGTTGTTTTCAAAACTGTTTTCAAGCACAAAACCTACAGGGCGTTTCTAAAACCGTTTTTTAGGTCTAACCGAGTAAGTCAACTGAACTTCTCGGTTATCCCCTAAATGCATGCTCCTACTACCTGAAATCCTCATGTCCTGTATGAGTCCTATTTGTGTTTATAATATAGTTATGAGAACCAATTTGTTTTGCAGCTTTTATTTTTCTTTATTTTATTTTTAATGTATTTTATAGATTGATTGTGTATTCTAGGCGATTGTAATTTTTTTAGATCTTCATGTATCTAGGCGATTATATTGGTGAGGACGAGATCTTTTTCTCTTTTTGGGTTGTAATAAGTGGTCTCTATTTCTTTTTTGGTTTGGATGTATGGTTTACACTTCTGTACTTTAATTTTATGTAATTTATTCCTGTCATTTGAATGAGCATGGCTAGAAACCAAAGATAAAAACAGGTAGAGAACTAAGTGAGTAAAATATTGTCATATGCACTTATAAATGAATACAAGCTCGAGGTTGAATAGGTAAGTTGCCCGAACCCTAAATCTCTGGATTAGGTACAATAGCCTGTTGGTGTGCCCTAGATCCAAGGCACTGTTTAGGACATTGTATCGTACTTTAGTTTATTGTACTGTTATACTTTGTTCCTTGTGTTATTGAATAAAAGCATTAATTCATTCAAGTTATGTATCTTGTACTACAGAAACTGTATGAAGTATCCATTGATTGTTAATCATAAAAATTATACCAGAAGCTAATCCAAGTCATGGGAATGACTTGGGTGTAAGCTTTTATATTCAGGATAAATACAGGATCATGTAGGTTGCATGACATGTATGGATATGAATATAGGTACGTGTGGAGAGCACGGGACTTGGTCGATCCGCTTTAGAAAGTACATGGTGGAAGTGTCATTAACCTTTCTATAAATGTAGATCTCTTTTATCTCCAGACCTGATTTCAATACAGTAGATAATGAGGAATCAGATTAAATTTAATATACGCCTAACAGGTCCGTAATTGGATGCCAAATATGGGTATGTTGGTTTAATCAATGAACTCATTACTGCGGGTAGTTGAAGTGATGGGATTACCACTCACTATTAAGTGAGAAGATATCATGGGCCACTTGATGAGTTATAACTGTGAAATGTGTGGCCACACTCAGATAAGCAGGATACTTATCTGTTCAACAGTTTAACACAATATCAAGAAATAGATCAAACTATAAAGGATGACATCACCGTGCCTCTGGTTTGAGATATCGATATGCGATGGTGAGAGATAAATAGAATATCTACAGGGTGGTGCATCTACTAGATGATGGCATTTATCTGTAATCAATTTGGGACTGTAATGGTTTGCTAGAACCCAATTTCAGTTTAAGTTGTATACTTAACCCTAATTGATTCGGACCCTAAGGATCGTGCACAATGAACACTGAGATCAACACTTATTAATTTATACATGATAATGTATAAATTGGAATGATGAACAAGATGTAATAATTATTAATTGATAATTAATAATTAATACTATTTGATTATTTGTTATTAAACAAGTTAATCAAGTTAGTATACAGGAGAGATAAATTAATCGGGTTAATTTATTAAACGATTAATTAATTCTAATTGTATTATGGGTAGTAAATATTTACATTTGAACCTAATTGATGTTAATTGAATCAATTAAATATATTTATATTTTAATTGATTTAATTAAATTAATTGAGAGGTCAATTTACAATTAATTTATTTTAATTGTAATCTTTACCCTAATAGGAATTGGAGTGTGGGTAAGACACCTTAAAAAGAAAAAAAAAAAAAGTGTTTTGGAAAAGGAAGAGGCAGCCGTCACTTTCAAGAGGAAAAAGGGGTGAGGGGCTAAATTCCTTTTAGGGTTCTTCCATTTGTTTTTTGTTCATTCATTCCGGTCAAAAAGGCTAGCACCGGGTGTAGATTGTTCGAGGTGTTCGTGCACGTGATAAAGGAGGAATCTCAATTGATTTTCTGCCATCCCTAGTGGGGATTCAATGTAAGTTTTTCGAATTAAGTTTCTATTAAGTTTATTTTCTCTTCCATCTACATATTCTCCTGGGACTGGAATTTAGAGAATTGAACCTGGCTTCCGCTGTCTATTCGGTTTGATTTTCGATGATAATTCCCTACATAGCCTACGCTCGGTAAGGAGTGTACCGGAAATTCTCGGATAAGCTGATCTGGTGGCGACTCTATCACCAATCTTGAAATTTAGGTTTCGAGGTCTTTAAGTTAATAAAATGGGATTTTCTAAAATGTAAAAACTAGTTTTCCAAAACTCACATTCAAAGAAAGGTTTTTCTACAAAAGGATTTCCAAATGAATCAATGGTTTTCCTAAGCAAGATACAAACCCATTTTCCAAACAAAACAAATCCAAACATTTTCTATTCTTTTTTCCCTAGTTCGCTTCTCCACGTTTCGTTTTTTCCTAAAAGTTCGTCCGCTCACAGTGGCGACTCCGCTGGAGATATTGCTTCTTAAAAAGTTTTTATAAAAACTTAAGGAACTTAGGCAACTACTGAAATATAACCTCACTTGTAGTCACTTACTAGTTCATAGTACCATATTTTAATCACACTTGCATATTATGACATTTTCTTCTTCTCAACCCCTCGAGCTCACTGATTAGCCCGGTTTGCTTCAGAAGGTGACCTACCTCTTCTGCTAGGATTGGAGGCACCCGATGGGGTAAACCACTCATAGCATGCATGAACCTTTCATGTTTTATGTGGAGGAGTGTATTTTCGCTATGGGGACCTATACAACCCTTGGATTGACTTTGGCCCATGTAATGACCTAGTAACTTCCCCTTGGTTACCAAAACATAAATTCGAAATTGGACATTGAGTGTACGTCTTAGGTATCCCCAGTTGATGCCAAAGAGACCCAACACCTAGGAAGAATGTGTGACCAATCAAAAGGAGGAATAAGGTTGGAAGGGTGAGCATATTGTTGCGTGTGCTAACATTTGTTCCATGGTGGTTTGTTTGACCTTTTGTATGAAACATCAAATACGCATAATCATTTGTGCCATTCTAACCATGTCTTCGTGCAGCCATTTTCAAAACATCAGCATATGCGTGACATTGATGCTAACCACATCTTCGTACAGCCACGACATTTTATTTGTGTGTCATTACATCTTGTGTGTTGACATTCCCATGAAGCATACACGACATCATCTTGTATGTCATGCATCCTAACCACATCTTTGTGAAACCATTTACATCTTGTGTGACATAGACATTCATATCATCTCATCTCATTCCATTTAAATAAATGACGTTCTAAGTATGACCTTCATGATCATTTCATTCGATATCGGGTGTCCCAAAAACTACCCATGTCCTGCCCGTGCACCGGTTGCACTTAGCCATCCCACTAAACCATTTCATTCATTACAGGACCACGATGGTCTTAGGTCTATATTCATGTGGCGGGTCACACTATATCATTACATAACATCATGCCCATTCATCATTGGTGTCACGGTGATGCCGAAGTCTTGCTTATGTGTCATGATCCATATCGCATTGTTCCATGACATAATGACTCATTTGAGGTACTCCACCGGTACCGGATTACTACACAGATAGGGGCATTTCATGACACTACCAAATCATGCAAGATGTTCCATGAACGCCTAATCTCTGTTCGTGTCTCTATCCACACACGACTTGTTTGTAACATCATTTCATCCAAGAAGTCATAAAAGCATCGAAACTTTGTCTGTGGGACGGCACCCATGCAACCATTTCATATCACTTCGTTGACCTGCAAAGAGTCGAAACTCTGTCCATGTGTCTATACACATGCGACCATTTCATGAGATCCACTAGGTGCCCCAAAAGTGCCGAACCTCTATCCGTGTGACGGCTCACACGTGACATTTTTGCATTGTCTTTCATATGGCATTGGGTATTCTTAGAACGTCCAAAGTAAAAAGAGAATAAAAACACAAATATCATTATCATTATCATGCTCATTCATGAGACATCATTCAACCATAGTCATCTCACGATCATACCATACACGTCACTTAGTGTGTTGAGTTTAGACTCATGACATCCGTCCATTGTTCTAAACTTATGTTGAATGTGCAGTTTGGAGTCGAACTTCAAAGCAATTAGTACTTGTTGAACCAAAGCAGGAAAGGGTTAGGGTTGATTCAGATTCCGATTCAGAGCAGGAATTCGGGGGGTAGTTACCTTCTCTACCGGTTGACAGTCAGTCATTACTTGAAGAAGTGCATAGAACAGAAATGGCCCAAGATGGATCTAATAGAGGAGTGCCTACTTTCGACATGAATGCATTTGTGGATGCATTGCTAAGCTCGGATCAGTTTAAGGCCACTTTCAGGGAATAGATGCAAGCTGTGATGCCTACTAAGAGGGGTCAGAATGCTCAACCAATTTCGACTTCAGTTGAAAATGGAGGAAACATGGTCCAAGCGGCAAATGGCACCGGAGGACATATTCCCGGCAGTAGTAGGGCGGCCATTCCCCATCTGGAAATTGATCGCCAGCCTGAGGAAGACGAAGCTTTCATGAGGACAAGAGAGGCCTCAATTGAGACGGCTGCTGAGAAGCGTCTTAAGGAAAAATTCTCTGACCTGGAGGCTTTGCTGCCTAAATTGAAGGAGATGGTGCATTTCAGTCCCATCAAATGTGCAGACCCAGCTACCCTGATGGCAGAAGGAGGAGAGTCGTTCCCAGTTGGTTTCCAAATGCCTTATTTGCCTCCATACACTAGAGAGGGCCCACCAGAGGCTCACTTAGACAGCTATGTGAGGATCATGTCCAGTTTGAGAATCGGGAAACACCACCTGCTAAACCTATTCCCAACCACTTTAAGAGATGCTGCTGCCAAGTGGTATTTGAAGATGCCAATCCATACCCGATCCACGTGGCAAGATTTGTCTAAGGCATTTGTGAAGCAGTATGCCTATAATACCTAGGTGGAAACTACTCTGGAAGACCTGGAAAGGATTGCCAAAAACCCAACGAGTCTTTCTCGGCATACTACAAGAGATGGATGGACGTCCAGGTGCTGGTGGACGGGGCCCCAAAATTAGAGGCTCTCGTAGTGAAACTAGTTGATGGCAGCTTGCCCCTCTACAAAGAGAAAATGAAGCTGAAGAGTTTGCACTCCTTTAATGACGTTGTTGAGTTTGCCAAGCGCATTGAGAGGTATGAGGAGGAAGACCAAAGGGATAAGCAGAACTCGAATGCTTTTTGAGGCAGTCGAGGGTATTCACAGGGGTATAAGAGTGGAAGTTCTACCACTACGCCTAATGGGTCCAATTCAAAACCAGCTCAAACAGTAGCATTAGATCAAGCAACAAAAGTGGATATGGCCACAATGAATCAGGGTAGGCAAGCGGTGGCTCCTCAAAGGATCACCAACCCGTGGGCAGAATCTTTGGTCCATATCTTCGCCAAATGTAGGAAGGCATGACTATTGTAGAATTTGAAGCCCTATTCACCCTCAGCTGAAGCTGAAAAGGACAACTTCTGTGCCTATCACGTGATGCTAGGTCACCGCACCAATGATTTGTTGGAAATGCCCTAGTCCCAAGGCATTGGTCCTTGTGTTTGTACTATACATTTATTGGATTTATGTGTTATACTCATTTGTGTTATTAATAAAGGCATCAATTCATTTATTATATCTATCTTGTGCAATATATTAAATGAAGTATCCAATGGACATATCTATATCCATGATGACAAGTGTCATGCACTTGGCAGTAAGACCATAGATAGGGTAAACGATATGACCATAAATAGATCCGTAGTCTGTTCTAGTCATGGGAATGAATGGAACAATAGACTATCATTAACCTGGTTGTATGGCGGTGTCTTATCGGTCATTGGACATGGAATGTCAACCAAGTTAATGGGTACATGCCTGGAAGCATGGTACTGGATAGATCCACTAAACGAGTAATCCACATGGTCTGGTATCACAATGGATTATCGTGTAGTACTTGTATGGATCCTTTGACCTGACCATATGATGGTATTACATGTGAAGTCGCATACTTAGGGGTACGCCTAAAGGGCCTGTAATAGGGTGCCAAGTATGGGTGCTTTCGGGTATGTCACTGAACATGGTAATACTATGGATATGCAGAAGGAATTTGTCACTCAGTAACCCACTGAGAAGATATCACCGACCACTTGATGAATGTGACTGATAAGAGTATGGCCACACCCAAACAAGTTGGAACTTGTTTGTGAGCATCAGTACATTCGGAATCTAGTTAATGTCCGGACACAAAAGAGGGTGATCAATCCATGCCTCTGTGTTGGACACCGATATCAATGACATGGGATGTACAAGTTTAAACTACAGGGTTATGATATCAGTTAGACTGCCATCTCCATCTTAATTGGAGGCTGCAGTGGCTTGCTAGAGCCCAACTGCAGTCTGTGGGCCATAGGCCCACTGCCAACATAAAGATGGGCCCACGGGATCGTACACATAGAACGACTGAATGCAGACTTAAGGAATCACATGTATACTTGGAGTATACACAATGGAGGGAGAAGTGTGTATATATTAATTATATTATAAAGATCAATTAGATTGGTCATAATAATAAAATTAATATATTCAATTGGCTCTTCATAATTAATAAGATTAATTATGATATTATTTCCTAGGTGGAAATATTCATATGTATGGGTTTACATATGATTTTATTTTGTGTAGATTTAATTTTAATTTGATGGATTAAATTAATTGTCAAACTAATTTTAATTTAGATGTAAATAATATATTACTTGGAGTAATATATTAAATACATGGGTATATTAAAACATGGAAGCCGGCACAGAATGGAATGGAGTCAGCTTGGGCCTGAATTCCCCTAGGAGAATTCGGCCACCCTAGGTATAAAACCTAGGGTGAAATTTCAGCCAACTAACCCTAGCACACTAAGTAGCCGAAATTCTCTAGCCCTCTCCTCTCCATTGTTTCGTTTTTCCAACGCTAGCACGGGTTGCATTCGTTAGGCTTTCGTGTACGAAATCGAGGAGGAAATCTGCTTTGGTTTCTGCAGTCTTCATCCATCTCTAGAAAGAGATTTTTCGGTAAGAAAATTAATCCCTTTCTATTTAATTTTAAGTTTTTCAATTTCCATCTCAATTGCTCCTGGGACTGGATTTGAGGAAATCACCGCGTTCTTCCGCTTTTATCGGGTGATTTCCGGTGAAAAATCCCAACAGTGGTATCAGAGCGGGCTTTTGATCCGTGGAAATTGATTAATTTGGTTGAATCCCTATTTTGAAATTGGATGTTTTTTATTGGGATTCATTGTATGGGTTTTATGATTTTTCCCATATGTTTTATACAATGAAAATTAATATTGCATATTGGTTTATGTTGTTTTAATTTTGTTGTATTATTGGAATTCTTAGTGAATTGCTTTGTTGATGGATGGTGATTTTTTTTAAATTTAATTCTGATTTTAAAAAAAAAAATCTGCCTCCCGGGGTGCGGGGCTGCCGGCGGCGGAATCGCCGCCGGCGGCCGCCGCACACTTGCGGAGGCGCTGCGGCAGCCGCTGCCGCAGCAGCGGGCCGGGCCCAGTAATTTTGGATTTTGCGGGATTTGGGTCCGGGGCCCAGTTTTGAAATTTTAATTGGTTTTAAAATTCGTGTGTTTAAATTTGTGAAGTTTAAATGTGCATGGTTTCTTGGATGATTTAATTTCGTTCATGTGATATTAATTTGGAAATTAATATGGTTAATGGAAATTGGTTCGGGTAATTTTGGCACAATTACTCGGACGGCTAAATTGGACCCATGGTTTCCCAATTCTAGTGGGAGCAGTTGGACTGCCTGGGCTGGAGGCCCAAAGCCCGTTAAGGGTTAGAACCATGGTGGGCCAAAATTGGCGATTTCCTAATAATGGCTTAGACATAATTTAAATGGGCTTAAATCATGCATTATGACATGCTTTTGAATTGTATGTATTGGATGCATATGAATGGTTGAATGAATGTATGATTGGATGCTATTGGGCCTTGAACAAGATGGGTTGTAATTTTTATTTTGGGCAAATACGGCCTGCGTGTCGTTTTTTCTTTTTAATGTAATTTTATTTTATTTAAATTAAATATTATAAAATTTGTAAAAGAAGAAGCCCATGGAGTGGTGAGCCCAAATGGAGGTGCAAGCCCAATTGGAGGTGCAAGCCCAGAAGGAGAAGATGAAGGCCCGCCTAATATCTATTTCTAGTATAGGTTTACTAGAATAATATTAGGATGTAACATAGGCCCATAGCAGTCCATTTTAATTTTGTTTAATCATGTTTCATATTCATTTGCATGTATGAATGTATGTTCCAATAGCTCATTCACCCGCTTTATGTATGTAAGCCGTTATAATTGAATCTAATGACCAAACGAAATTACTAAGTCGCTTAAAAGTGCTTCCCTTACTCAAAACCGAATCGAAGTGGGAATAGGCCAGTTGTAGACCATGCCCTCGCTGGATGCACTGGAGTATTGTCACTTTGTATTAGGTTAGAGTATGGGATACTCTAACACTTAGATAGAGGTTTGACTTAGTGTGGGTAGTAGGATTCTCCTGGCCCTAAGCACAGATGGGTAAGTGCCAACAAGTCCATCAAACCGAGAGTCCCTAGGTTGGGATTCGACGGCGTTCCTACCTAAATAGTTAAGGTGTAGTTGTACCAAACCCTCGTTTGGCTATATCTTAATGAAATATGGATCTCGGCCCATGAGCCCAACAACTCGGTTTAAATTAATAACTTGATTCATTATTAATTTTATATGGGAACAACAAAGCAAAGCCCTTTATTAACACTCTAAATGTTTTTCTGTGTAGAAACACCCAAATGGCAAACACAAATACCTTATCACTGCGATCCATTCTTGAAAAGGACAAGCTTTCTGGTCCTAACTTTTTAGACTGGTCTAGGAACTTGAGGATAGTTCTAAGACAAGAGTCAAAAGAGTATGTACTAGAGAGGCCTGTGCCGGCTGCGCCTCAAGGACGTAATCCACCGGCTGCCCAGCTGGAGGAATACGAGGCGCACGTCAAGGACAACCGGGATGTGACATGCCTTATGTTGGCCTGTATGGTCCTTGAACTGCAAAAAAAGTTTATGGAACACCAAGCCTATGCTATGATAACAACTCTTAACGAGATGTTTCAAGAGCAAGCTCGTCAGGAAAGGTACCTGACCAATAAGGCATTCCACTCTTGTAAGATGGGGGCCGGGACATCTGTGAGTGCACACGTGCTCAAGATGAAGGGCTATTTGGATACTTTGGCCCGTCTCGGATCGCCTATCTCTCAAGAGCTGGTGGTGGACACAATCCTCGTGTCCTTGCCGGATTCTTATGATCAGCTCATCCTCAACTACAATATGCAAGGGATGAACCGCACTGTTAGTGAGCTGCATGGGATGCTTAAGCTTACTGAGCAGTCGATCAAGAAGACTCCGCCGGTGCTGCTGGTTAACAAGGGGAACCCTCCTCTTGCTAAGGGTAAGGCCAAGGAAAAGGCCAAGGCCAAGGCCAAGGAAAAGGCCAAGGCCATAGCCAAAAAGGCCAAAGCCAAGAAGGCCAAGGCCCAACCCAAGGCCCAGCAGAAGGCAGGTCCTGATGATGTCTGTTTCGGGTGTAGACAAGCGGGTCATTGGAAGAGATCGTGTCCCAGGCTGATGGGAGAGCAAAGAAGGGGCCAAGGTGCGTCCTCTTCAGGTATTTATGTTATAGATATTAACCTTACTGCTTCAACATCCTGGGTATTGGATACTGGATGTGGTTCTCACATTTGTTGCAATGTGTAGGGACTTAAGAACAGAAGGTTGCTGGGGTCGGGAGAGGTGGACCTGCGGGTCGGGAATGGAGCAAGGGTTGCTGCCATAGAGATCGGCGAATACCACCTAATGATGCCCAGCGGATTGGTTTTGATTTTAGAACATTGTTACTTTGTACCTGCCATGTGCAGGAATATTATCTCTGTATCAATGTTGGATATTTCTGGATTTATTTTCACTATTTCAAATGGTTGAATTTCTATATCTAGAGAGGGATTATTTTATGGAGATGCTCTATTAAATAATGGCCTATATATCCTGGACTTAAATGAAACCAATCATATCTATAACATAAACACGAAAAGGGTTAAGCCTAACGAACTTAATCCTGTCTACCTATGGCATTGTCGTCTTGGCCATATAAACGAGAAGCGCATAGCTAGGCTTCACAAAGCTGGAGTCCTAGGGTCATTTGACTTGGAGTCAATTGATACATGCGAATCATGTTTAAGAGGCAAGATGACAAAGGCGCCTTTTAGCAAGAAGGCTGAAAGGGCCACTGGCTTATTGGACCTAATACATTCAGATGTATGTGGGCCTATGAGCGCAGCGACCAGAGGTGGGCATCTGTACTTCGTCACGTTCACGGATGATTTCAGCAGATATGGCTATGTCTATCTGATGAAACACAAGTCCGAGACCCTTGATAGGTTCAAGGAATTTCGGAACGAGGTATAGAACCAGCTAGGCAGGAACATCAAAACCCTTCGATCGGATCGAGGCGGTGAGTATATGAGCCTAGAGTTTGACTCATACTTGAGAGAGCATGGAATAGTTCCACAGCTCACTCCTCCCGGAACACCACAATGGAATGGGGTGTCGGAACGGAGGAATAAGACCCTGTTGGACATGGTCCACTCAATGATGAGTCAAGCATCTCTCCCAATTAGTTTCTGGGGACACACCCTCGAGACAGCAGCTCTCATCTTAAACAATACTCCGACTAAGGCTGTGGAAAAGACCCCATATCAGATATGGACGGGCAAGGAGCCCAATGTGTCTTTCCTAAGGATTTGGGGATGCGAAGCATATGTCAAGAAATTGACTAGTGGCAAGCTGGAGCCCAAAACCGATAAATGCCTGTTTGTGGGCTACCCTAGGGAAACCAAAGGGTATTACTTCTACAACCCCGCCGAGAACAAGGTGTTTGTGGCAAGGAAGGGGGTCTTTCTAGAAAAGGAGTTCCTTTCCAAGAAAGATAGTGGGAGCAATATTGAACTCAGGGAAGTTCAAGGTCCACAAGCTCCTGAATAGGATAACTCGGAGGCCCAGGTGGAGCTTCCACAAGTGGAAGCACTGACCCAGGCCACACAAGAACCTAGAAGGTCTGGTAGGGATCGTCGGGAGCCGGAGAGGTATGGTTTCCTCGTCACCGATGATCAAACTCTTCTCATCTGGGATGAGGAAGAACCCAAAACCTACTAGGAGGCTATGGCTAGCCCGCAGTCTGCAAATTGGCGTAAAGCCATGGAGGCAGAAATGCAATCTATGTACGATAATCAAGTTTGGAACTTGGTTGATCCACCTCCGGGTGCTAAGGTAATAGGTTGCAAGTGGTGCTATAAGCTAAAAGCTGACAATACCTTCAAGGGGCGTCTGGTTGCAAAAGGTTTCAGACAAGTCCATGGAATAGACTATGATGAAACTTTCTCACCAGTAGCCATGCTCAAATCCATCAGAATACTGCTGGTCATAGCCGCATGGTATGACTATGAGGTATGGCAGATGGATGTCAAAACCGCTTTCCTTAATGGAAAGCTACTCGAGGGTGTGTACATGACACAACCTGAGGGTTTTGTCGATCCTAAGTATCCGGGAAGGGTATGCAAACTTCAAAGGTCCATTTATGGACTGAAGCAAGCATCCCGTAATTGGAATCTAAGATTCAATGAGGCTATAAAGGAATATGGCTTCATACAGAATCTAGATGAGCCTTGTGTGTATAAGAGGACTAGTGGGAGCATAGTCACATTCTTGGTACTTTATGTAGACGACATCCTACTCATTGGAAGCGACATACCTACACTGCAAGGGGTAAAGCAGTGGCTGAGTAAGTGCTTAGCAATGAAGGACTTAGGCGAAGCTGAGATGATCCTAGGGATCAGGATCTATAGGGATAGATCAAATCGGCTTCTGGGCCTAAGTCAGGCTTCGTACATTGACAAAGTTCTGAAAAGATTCAGCATGGACCGGGCCAAGAAAGGTTTCTTGCCAATGGGCCATGGGCTGAAACTTAGTAAGAAGAACTGTCCTAAAACAAGGGAGGACAGGGAGAACATGAAATTGGTTCCTTATGCTTCGGCTATTGGATCAATCATGTACTCCATGTTATGTACGAGACCTGATGTCGCCTTTGCACTGAGTATGACGAGCCGATACCAGCAGGATCCCGGGGAGGATCACTGGAAAGCTGTCAAGGCGATCCTCAAGTACCTTAACCGGACTAAGGATAGCTTCTTGGTGTATGGTGGTCAGGAAGTGCTATCAGTTACTGGGTATACTGATGCGAGCTTCCAGACAGACCATGATGAGTACCAATAGCAGTCAGGGTATGTATTCTTGCTGAATGGTGGTGCTGTAAGCTGGAGGAGCTCAAAGCAGCCAACCATAGCAGACTCTACAACAGAAGCTGAGTACATCGCTGCGTGTGATGCAGCTAAGGAAGCTGTGTGGATGAAGAAGTTTATCACTGAGTTGGGAGTAGTGCCAACTATCCAGGACCCAGTCGATATCTTCTGTGACAACAATGGGGCCGTCGCACAAGCTAAGGAGCCCCGGTCACACAAGAACACAAAGCACGTGCTCAGAAAGTTTCACCTCATACGAGAAATCGCGGAGAGAGGTGACATTGCATTGCACAGAGTGGACACCGAGGATAATGTCGCAGATCCATTGACCAAGGCGCTGGCCCAGCCCAAGCACGAGGGTCATCCTAGATCTATAGGGATTAGGCCCATGCCTAGTTAGAACTAGTGCAAGTAGGAGATTGTTGGAAATGCCCTAGTCCCGAGGCATTGGTCCTTGTGTTTGTACTATACATTTATTGGATTTATGTGTTGTACTCATTTGTATTATTAATAAAGGCATCAATTCATTTATTATATCTATCTTGTGCAATATATTAAATGAAGTATCCAATGGACATATCTATATCCATGATGACAAGTGTCATGCACTTGGCAGTAAGACCATGGATAGGGTAAACGATATGACCATAAATAGATCCGTAGTCTGTTCTAGTCATGGGAATGAATGGAACAATAGACTATCATTAACCTGGTTGTATGGCGGTGTCTTACCGGTCATTGGACATGGAATGTCAACCAAGTTAATGGGTACATGCCTGGAAGCATGGTACTGGATAGATCCACTAAACGAGTAATCCACATGGTATGGTATCACAATGGATTCTCGTGTAGTACTTGTATGGATCCTTTGACCTGACCATATGATGGTATTACATGTGAAGTTGCATACTTAGGGGTACGCCTAAAGGGCCTGTAATAGGGTGCCAAGTATGGGTGCTTTCGGGTATGTCACTGAACATGGTAATACTATGGATATGCAGAAGGGATTTGTCACTCAGTAACCCACTGAGAAGATATCACCAGCCACTTGATGAATGTGACTGATAAGAGTGTGACCACACCCAAACAAGTTGGAACTTGTTTGTGAGCATCAGCACATTCGGGATCAAGTTAATGTCCGGACACAAAAGAGGGTGATCAATCTATGCCTCTGTGTTGGACACCGATATCAATGACATGGGATGTACAAGTTTAAACTACAGGGTTATGATATCAGTTAGACTGCCATCTCCATCTTAATTGGGGGCTGCAGTGGCTTGCTAGAGCCCAACTGCAGTCTGTGGGCCATAGGCCCACTGCCAACATAAAGATGGGCCCACGGGATCGTACACATAGAACGACTGAATGCAGACTTAAGGAATCACATGTATACTTGGAGTATACACAATGGAGGGAGAAGTGTGTATATATTAATTATATTATAAAGATCAATTGGATTGGTCATAATAATAAAATTAATATATTCAATTGGCTCTTCATAGTTAATAAGATTAATTATGATATTATTTCCTAGGTGGAAATATTCATATGTATGGGTTTACATATGATTTTATTTTGTGTAGATTTAATTTTAATTTGATGGATTAAATTAATTGTCAAACTAATTTTAATTTAGATGTAAATAATATATTACTTGGAGTAATATATTAAATACATGGGTATATTAAAATTGGGCTTGAAATTAATTTAAACCAGGATAATTAAAATTAGACTGGGCCTAAATGAAAACATGGAAGCCCGCACAGAATGGAATGGAGTCAGCTTGGGCCTGAATTCCCCTAGGAGAATTCGGCCACCCTAGGTATAAAACCTAGGGTGAAATTTCGGCCAACTAACCCTAGCACACTAAGTAGCTGAAATTCTCTAGCCCTCTCCTCTCCATTGTTTCGTTTTTCCAATGCTAGCACGGGTTGTATTCGTTAGGCGTTCGTGTACGAAATCGAGGAGGAAATCTGCTTTGGTTTCTGTAGTCTTCATCCATCTCTAGAAAGAGATTTTCTGGTAAGAAAATTAATCCCTTTCTATTTAATTTTAAGTTTTTCAATTTCCATCTCAGTTGCTCCTGGGACTGGATTTGAGGAAATCACCGCGTTCTTCCGCTTTTATCGGGTGATTTCCGGTGAAAAATCCCAACATGATTGCACTCAGCTGATAAAGGCCATTCACCAGTTGATCACTAGGGGGAAGATAGTGGAACCACCCTTGAAGCCGAGCGTTCAGAACAATCACCTGCCCAACTTTGGCTAGCCCGGGTGCACAAGCTATTAAGAACCATGATGCTGCAGTAATAGAAGACCCTCCGCATGTGGAGGATGATAGTTATTTTGATGTATTTGTTTTTTTTTGTTATTATTTATTATGTGAACAATTTAGCCCATAAGGTGTTTAATATAATGTAATTTGATTTCAAATACTTGTGTGATATTTTTTTTTGGATGGGACTATGTATACATACAAACATTCATTTAATGCCTCTAATATACATAATGCATCATTGCATGAAATGAATTTAGGGACAGATGATGACCCAAAAATGGTATCCATCTTGAAAGATTTCACGCCTGAAGAGAGCAAAGAAATTGCAAAAGTACCACGAAAGCATGTGGAAACCTTTGTCTGGCTGTACGATGTCATGCGGGGGTTGACAGAGGAATTACTGAACAACGAATTCCAAAGGGTCCAAAGACGAAGCCAGCCAAGCAGAAGCTCTGTAGGCTCAGACCAGAAAAAGGGGGGTAATCGCAACATGAGGAATTGATAGCGTCAGAGAATTAAGCCCACTTGCAGCGAGCGAATGTTGGTTCACAGTCGTAACCATCAACTACTCCTCAAAGTAGGTAGAAGCGGAGTCATATATGAATGTCACAGCTAAAAAAAAAGAAAGTATCCACACGATATGGAATTCGGCATCATGTCGTGACCGAGAATGTACTACAATTTCAAGGGGCAACAACATAGTTGTTCCAGAATAAAGGAATGGAGCATCGCACGTCATCTCTGTATCGCCGATAAGACAACAGGGTGATAGAAGTGGCCAATAAGTCTATCAAAGAAGATCCCATCAAAATGGCAGTTGCCTATAAAGATTGGGTCAACATGTTACCATTTGCCTTGTTAGGACATGGAATTAGCATCAGAGTACCTACCGGAGAAACACCATGTCTTTTGGTCTACGGGGTGGAAGCAGTTCTACCAATGGAAATAGAGACCAAGTCATCAACCCCATCAATCAGGACAAGCTCAAGAGCTATTACGTGCCAAAAAAAAAAGTCCGATGGATCGAAAACCTAAAAAGTGGTCCATACAAAAACTAGGATAGTCCGATGGATCAAAAACCGAAAAGACAGTCCATACAAAAGATAGGACAGAGAGGTGAGCACCATCAGCGGGGAAATCTGCAAAGACCAGTTGATAGCAGTCGTGTCGAGATGAATACCATTACTGGTTCTGTTCTTAGTTTCATTTCATCTTTTGATGTGTATTATGCTAAAACATTATTAATGAATGAATGGATGAATGCTTTGTTCTGTTTGTTTAAATGTCCCAAGACTGTTTGAAATTGAGTTCATATTATATATTTGGCTATGCACATTCTCTGTTTGTATGCTTCTAAAAAAATAATCTGATCGACCGAAAACCGAAAGGCGGTCTATGTAAAAGTTAGGTTACAAATAAAAGTCTGCTGAGTCGAAAACCCAAAAGGGTGGTTCAGGCAAAAGTTAAGATGGTCCAATAGGCTGAAAACCCTTAACGGCAGTCTATGCAAAAATAAGGATAAAAAAAAAGTCAATCAGCAGTGGTCCCTGATGATACAAATACTCTACAGCTCAAGATATCTCAAAGTCAGTGCCTCATGCTCGCATCTAGTAAGGCATGTCACCAAATCAGTCAACCAAGCTTTGTAACGGCCATCCGTCTCTGCCGGAGCTATACTGTCATACCTCAAAATCTCAGAGTGAACAGGGCTTGCTGTTGCACATGTCTGGGCCACCGCGACGTGAACTCTCCACACTTAATCGCGCACAGAGAAAGAGGGCACTCCCTGTGCCTACCCATATTGTCTGCATAACCGTGGATGAGAGTAGAATGTCACCCGAGTCAATCCAAGTAGCTGTACGGCTCCTACCCAAGTCTCAATGGTCACATGTGAAACGTCCCATGAGGAGCAGACCCAATGGATGGATGCATCTGTCCTTTCCCTCAACCAACTAGACCACTCATCTGCAGAGCGGGTAGCAAAATCTGTGACCTCGATGCGCCGAGCCTAATAGCGCTTAGGAGCGTACCTCGAATAAGGTGGAGGAACACTTCGGAGGCTTAGCTTCTCTAATAACCAGATCTGTATGATACCCAATCGATCAGAAGGGTAGTGAAACAATCAGGTTGAGAAAGCATGGAGTAAGAGTATACCTAAAGAAGAAAGGGGGCACTCGTTAGTCTCTATAGGGCAACCAGAATGAACAGAATCCAAGTAAATCAGGCTCTCAGCTAAGATAACCCCTATGGGTGAGCGCCATTGGCCATCTGAGCCACTACCGAAGCCAACCAAAAACTGCAGTTCCTATCCCTGGACTCGCATAGATAACTAGACATCAGCAGTAGACCCATCAGAGGGGCCTAACCAAAGGCAGAAGCGGTTAAGGTAGAACACAGATCCATAACAGCAGACAGATTGAATCTCGTAGGTGCGGCCCCAACAAAGAGCAAATGGCCCAAGCCTACCGTGTCCAGCACGAATAATCTCTGAAGTGCATGCAAGCTATCAGAATCGGACTCAGGAACAGCTAACCTGACTCTACGGGGACAGGGGATACTGATGCGTAATAAATACACACTAATAGAAGCAAGTGTACTTCATCGCTCAAGTAATATATAGTAAGTAGAGTATCGATCCCGCGAGGACTAATTATGCTAACCCTAAATATAGTCGGATTTCTATTAATCTAGGTGGAGAGAATAATATATCTTTGATTTTGGGTTGTGAATTAAAATTGCTGCTAAAAACAAATAAATTAAAATTGAGAATAAAACAAAGTTATATAAGAGAAATTCGATGAGGAAGCTAACTAAGGCGTCCTACTTCACTTAGCATTAATTCCAGCAATATTTTATACTATGCAATTAATTCGATTAAATTCCAAAATGGCGGTTTCCATAAATAATTAATACCGGTTAGGGCTAACCTAAACACTTAAACCTCTCAGTTCTAAGGGTCAAGCCAGAAAGCATTAAGTCTAAGAAATCCTAGCACTAACTAGTGAGCCACTAGAGCAATGGTCATGCAAAAGTCATGTTGTATGATTCTGTTAATCTAGTCCTTTGGTCAATTATAGATTAACTATGAACATTGGAATTGATGGTCACGCATCCAAAGCATTAAACATACACAACACAATATTGGAAAATAATACGAATGGAATTGCATTAAACATAAAATAATTACATGGAACAATTGCTAAGATCCGTTATAGCCTTAGCTATGGTGGAATTAGTTCATCACTAAACTAATAACACAAAAATGGATTAAAGAAAACATGGTAAAGAGAAAGGTTTAGAGAAAACTAGAATCAAAGGGGTTGATGTACGGATCGTTGAGATGAAAAAATGAATGCTCCTCTGAACCCTAGCTCCCAAGAACACGTTCTCCCAACCCGTTCTTCCAAAAGAGAAAATAAAAAAATAAAATCTGAAAAGTTAAACTCTCAAACGCTAAAAATCCCAAAAACTAAAAACTACTGCTGAATAATGAATAATCTCCTTTTCTAACTCTCCCCTCCTCAAACAAAAAGGGAAGAAGAGTTCTAATAAGAGTCAAAACCCTTCCTTCTTTTAAGGGAATTACCAAAAAAAAAAAAAAGAAAACATTCCTCCTTTGACAAGGAGTCCATTAGCTATTAAGATTTCTTAGCCAAAAGACTTTTAGTTCTCTCCTCAATGAGACCAAACCCGCAGCTCTTCCTTGGCCCATCATGAACGCAGGCCCAAATCACCAAATCAGCTTTAAAACTCTAAAATGAGCACCTCCCAAGGCATGGTCATGCCTTAGGACTGCTCCTGGGCTGTTTTAAGTCAATTTTGCTCCCTTATCATGCACTTTTAGCTCCATTCTCTTCTTAGGGGTCCTAACAAGGAAAATACGTAAAAAGAAAGTAAAATATGCCTTAAATAAATAAAAACAACTCAATTAAAGCACAAAAACAAAGGCAAAATAAGTATATAAAATACACTTATCAGATACAGAGAATGGCGCTGAGCTCCTCGACCATGGGGCATAACTCCTGCCCAGAGAAGCAGAAAACGTGGTCCATCGGGTCCTAGAAGCTGGTTGCAGCTGCCAAAAAAGCCTGGTTCGGAGTCAGAGTAGTGTAGACCCACATGGACTACAGACCGAGATGAGCCAGTAAGGCCCAGTTAGAAGAGCGAGAGGTCCTCCAGTAGTCCCTAAGGTGATCACGGAGTTGATCCATTGGAAAGGGATATAAAAAGAAGAAAAATTGCTGAAAGCTACCTATAGTCGTGCGGCTCTAACTGAACCTTTACCTATAGCCGCGCAGCTGTACCTATAGTGGCATGGCTATAGTTCAGAGACAACACTTTCTCTATACTTAAATGCAGAATTCCGAGGTTATAGCAGCGCGGCTTTACTGGTCAGAGGTAGTTTTCAGCCGAAATCAATTATAAAGTCGTCAAAACAAGCCCCAAGGAGTGTTAAATTGATTCAAATGACAACAAAGGCGAGTATAATCGAAGAGCATTCATTTAGAAATATAAACTCGGTGGAAAAGGAAAAAGCGATGGATATCAGAAGAAATATCATAATGTATCGAGTCAAATAAACAAGTGTAACAGAATAAAACCCACAGGCAGGCGAAATGTACTAAAATACATGAATCTGAGCCCACAGGTGGGCTGTCATATCAACAAAAGCAAGAGAAGACTAAGGCTATCCCCCGTCGTCCTGATCGTCCATCTCATTCTCATCCCCAATATCCTCAGAGCTGGCGAGCTGAGCCTCCAATGCGCCTACCCGCATGCGGAAGGTCTAGTTTATGAACTCCAGATCCACGACATGCCTCTCTAGCCGATCCAACTCCGACCTCAAACGAGTGGACTCGCGGTGATGAACACCAACTATGGACTACACCAGAATCAACAACATGAACATCATGTCACATAAATGCATACACTTGCAACATACACATACACATATATACATGCATCAATACTAACTCAAGTGTAGGTATTTACTATCATCATCGTGTTGTCTCGGATCGTGAGCGTCCTGAGTGTGGAGATAGCCTGACACAGAGCCATCCCCTGAGATACTAGAATCTGCATAGGAAACAGTTGCACGAATTGGACAAATGGGTAACAATGAGAATCAGAAAGCAAATGAAAGCATGGGTACTCACATGAGTGGTATCAGAAAGGGTAGCAGTAGGGTAGATACAGATGAGCCCGGTACGACTACCCAAACTCATCAAGTAGCTAAATATATAGGTTTATCAAAAACTCTAGTCACCCAGGAATGAAGCCAACAGGGGGGACCACTGAAGGAATCACTAGAGGAGCAGATGGAGCGCTCTCCACCCTCACGTCATCATCATGCTCGACCGCCTACGTGGAGGAGCTCCCGTCTCCCCGTCCACCGGCAGTCTGGGACCCCCGACCGCTAGAGCATCTGCTAGATAAAGTGTGAGGGTGCTTGCCTCTCCTTGACAGTTACAGACAATAAAGAAAGGGTTTCAATAAACAGTAATTCAGTACAAATAAATAAAAAATAGAAGAGGAAGCATACCCCTGCTTGCACTGCTCTAGTAGGGGGAAGGAGGTGTGTGGTGGCAAACTGGAGGTAGTCTCCCTCTACTCCATCTACCATGTAGCCGGATCCAAAAAGGTTGGGATGGTCTACTATCAACAGGAAATACAGCCAAAATAATCCCACGGGTAGAGTGATTGGGATCTTGCGCCCTGCGAGACCAAAATGCCAATCAGAGACCTGCTCTCCGAGACACCACTCTAGACCGAAGGGACACTCCATCACAAACCTCGTAGGCATCAGCCTCTGGGCATCCCTCACCTTCTGGGGCAACTCAGCTCCCCTCTAAGGCTCCTTAGTCAGCTAAAATAAAAAAAAATTAGGACTTAGAAAATCAGAGAGACAGTTATGAAATGCCAGAATTCAGAATCCATAAAAGGGTAAGATGTATACCCCTTCGAATTTCATCTGAGACAAAAACAGCTGGTAATCATCCACACTCCGGTCCACCTCATGCCAACTGAAACCCAGCCATCGTCCTAGTCGGGCGAAGTCAGGAAGCTCAGTGGTCTTTGGAATGTGCACCATCGGTTGAGGGATGAATTTGTACTCATACGCCCAAAAGAGGCATAATTAGTAAAAAAAAAAAAAGTTAGAGGAACTCACATTAAGGACAATCCAAGAGCCCTTCACCTCCTTTTGTTTCCCCTGGGTGCATAGATCGAGGGAATAGTATAGCTAAGCCAAGCCAACCCGTCCCTAACACAAGTCCCTCACGTCATGCAGCTGGATCAGCGAGGGAAGAACAGCCAAGTTCAGCTCCCTCTGACCTATGGGGAAAACCAAAGTAGTAAGGGCATGAAGGAGAAAGGCCCCAGTATAGCAGCTCATATCCTTGACGGTGAACGTAGCACCCTCGGGAAGCGCAGCCTGTCTCCCCAACCAATAGTCCCTGAGGGCACTATATTGGATCCTCTTGTCCCGAGGAGTCAAACCAATCAGCATGGTGATGATCTTAGGACTGTACCACCCTCTCTCCAGTATCTGGTTAAACTCAATGATGTGCCCACCAAAGGGTAGTCCGTGATAGCTGCGAAGTCCTTGTGCATGACAGTGTACTCCCCAGTCGGGAAAAGAAAAGTATGCGTGGAGTCCATCTAGTGCTCTATCAGTGCCCTAAGCAGACCGCGGCTCGTCCTAGGAGGATGCTCGCACATGGAGCATACCATCCTCTGTAGCCGCATGGCCTATGTGTTGGAGATTGTGCCCTAAGGCCAATATTGGATTATGTAATTTGACTTCTAAGATTAATCTAGTGTAGATTAATATTATCATTTATGTTTGTATGTTAGCATTTATGATAAGTATCCATGAATAAATCGTGTTATTCTAAATATCCCTAGTCGATTGTTATTATGGGAATAATAACAAACTAAGACTAGTGTGAGTGATAATGGATATTCATAAGATGAATATAGTGTATACAGATACAGATTATACTCACGGGTAATATGTTAGAGAACATGTTACTGGAGACCCACTATGAGATCAAGTTCATGGTCATGTGTCACAACTGATCTTGATTATAGTAGTGTCATTAGCTGATTCCTTTGACCTGAGGTCACCATGGATTCCGGGATGAATTCATGTTGTGCTTTGACGCAGTCAAACGCTGCTTGTAACAGAGTAGTTATAAAGGCTGTGGTTGGGTACAATATGACTCATGCTTAGGGATGTGAGTGACAGATATGGGATTTTGTCCCTCTCTATCAAGAGAGCGATATCACTGGGCCCCTCGATAAGTAAGACTGTTAAATGCATGGCCGTGCTCAAATAATTGATAAGAGTATCAATTGATTTGTCTGAACAGTTTACTTTGAGATCGAGAAAGCATATGATTAATTATGTAAGATTGACAAGTGTACCATGTCTTATAATTAATCTTGATATCAAAGAGACAAAAGGGAATATGACATTCTATAAATAGGTATTGGATCATTCCAATCATATTAATTGGGTAGTCGTAATGGCTTGCTAGAGTCCGCTTGTGACCTATAAGGACATTATGGTAATTTCCTTATTGCCAATTAATATGATCCTATGGGGTCACACACAAGAGCAAAATGAAGTTCATCTTAACGGGTATAAATTATTATGAGATAATAATTTATGAATGAGGAAGAGAATAAATATATATATAGTGATATATATTTATGCATGTGTATGTGAATATTAATATGGTTAATATTGCATAAGGTATGCCACATATTATAATTAAATTATATAGAGATATAATTAATTATAATATTGTATATACATATGTGTATTATGGAGAATTGATTTGACTTAATATTAATTGAGAATTAATATTAAGTTGTGTGGGTTAATTTATAATTATAACTAATAAGTGTATTAGGGTATAATTATAATTAACTTATTAGGTTATATATATAAGGAAATAATATAACCTAATAGTAATATATAACAAAACCACAATAAGGTGATTTCGGCAGCCACACCAAAAGGTGAATAGTGGCAGCCGAAATTCTCAAAAACTCCAAGGAAAAATTTGATTTTTCGCTTTCTCTGTCTCGTTCGAAGAATCGTTCTTCAATCCCGGCGCTAGCACGCGGTGAATGAATTGCTCCGTGTGGATCAACCGTAGAGGGAAGCTATCTTGGTTCCTTTGATTCAATCTTCAAAGAATTAAGGTAATTCTTTAACCCTCCTTCCGATTCAATGCAATGTACATGGGTCCTTGGAGATTGTGCCCTAAGGCCAATATTGGATTATGTAATTTGACTTCTAAGATTAATCTAGTGTAGATTAATATTATCATTTATGTTTGTATGTTAGCATTTATGATAAGTATCCATGAATAAATCGTGTTATTCTAAATATCCCTAGTCGATTGTTATTATGGGAATAATAACAAACTAAGACTAGTGTGAGTGATAATGGATATTCATAAGATGAATATAGTGTATACAGATACAGATTATACTCACGGGTAATATGTTAGAGAACATGTTACTGGAGACCCACTATGAGATCAAGTTCATGGTCATGTGTCACAACTGATCTTGATTATAGTAGTGTCATTAGCTGATTCCTTTGACCTGAGGTCACCATGGATTCCGGGATGAATTCATGTTGTGCTTTGACGCAGTCAAACGCTGCTTGTAACAGAGTAGTTATAAAGGCTGTGGTTGGGTACAATATGACTCATGCTTAGGGATGTGAGTGACAGATATGGGATTTTGTCCCTCTCTATCAAGAGAGCGATATCACTGGGCCCCTCGATAAGTAAGACTGTTAAATGCATGGCCGTGCTCAAATAATTGATAAGAGTATCAATTGATTTGTCTGAACAGTTTACTTTGAGATCGAGAAAGCATATGATTAATTATGTAAGATTGACAAGTGTACCATGTCTTATAATTAATCTTGATATCAAAGAGACAAAAGGGAATATGACATTCTATAAATAGGTATTGGATCATTCCAATCATATTAATTGGGTAGTCGTAATGGCTTGCTAGAGTCCGCTTGTGACCTATAAGGACATTATGGTAATTTCCTTATTGCCAATTAATATGATCCTATGGGGTCACACACAAGAGCAAAATGAAGTTCATCTTAACGGGTATAAATTATTATGAGATAATAATTTATGAATGAGGAAGAGAATAAATATATATATAGTGATATATATTTATGCATGTGTATGTGAATATTAATATGGTTAATATTGCATAAGGTATGCCACATATTATAATTAAATTATATAGAGATATAATTAATTATAATATTGTATATACATATGTGTATTATGGAGAATTGATTTGACTTAATATTAATTGAGAATTAATATTAAGTTGTGTGGGTTAATTTATAATTATAACTAATAAGTGTATTAGGGTATAATTATAATTAACTTATTAGGTTATATATATAAGGAAATAATATAACCTAATAGTAATATATAACAAAACCACAATAAGGTGATTTCGGCAGCCACACCAAAAGGTGAATAGTGGCAGCCGAAATTCTCAAAAACTCCAAGGAAAAATTTGATTTTTCGCTTTCTCTGTCTCGTTCGAAGAATCGTTCTTCAATCCCGGCGCTAGCACGCGGTGAATGAATTGCTCCGTGTGGATCAACCGTAGAGGGAAGCTATCTTGGTTCCTTTGATTCAATCTTCAAAGAATTAAGGTAATTCTTTAACCCTCCTTCCGATTCAATGCAATGTACATGGGTCCTTGGTGGGGATTAATCCTTTTATTTCCGCTGCGTATTGTTTTTGTGCGATTAAATCCCCAACACTATGATCTCCTTCAAGCTGTCTGAGAATTTTCTGTACCACCTCAACGCGTCACATAGCGCCCCGGCCCCACCATTACAGGACCGATCATGCAAAAAAGTGAATAGGGAGTTTTTATAAGTTATTTGGATCATATATAGGTTATATAAATCAAATAAATGCATTGGAATTAAAGGAAAAATAAGAAAAATTTCAGGTCTGGCTATTAGAGCCGTACAACTATAGTTATAGCCGCACAACTATAGCTATAGCCATACGGCTGTAGTCTTCAGAAATAGAACCGTGCGGCTCTATTTAAGGGTTCTCAGCCTGGCCTAAGAATATAGCCGTACGATTATAACTTAGAGCCGCGCAGCTCTAACTGGAAAATATGAACAGCACCGAGAACCCTAGGTTTCGCAAAATCAACCTAAATTCAACCCTAATCACTACCAAATCACTAATTGAAGTTTCTAGGGGAAAAATCTACCCTAAACATGTATCAATTTCACATAATTTTGCCTAATTTTGTCCACATTTGTGGGAATTGAAAAAAATTGAAAAAAGGGAAAAATTGAGAAAACTGACCAATTTCCAGGATACATGTGTAGACGGCTGAAGAGTAATGGGTACGGGATCATTTCTCTGAACCCACAATCTCAATCTAGTCTTGGAGCCCTTACATGTCGACTATGGACTCGGTGGGCAGAAAAAATTGTCCTTCAGGTAAAACATACCTCATGTGAGGGACGGGTTGTGAAGGAGCAGCCAGACAGATCATTTTTCTAAGTTTCTTCATCATCTTGGAAGGCGTAATTTGGGTGGAAATATTGAGAGAAAAGAGAGACGGTAAAAGAAGAAGAAAGTTGTATCTTGGCAAAAATAAGGCTTCTGTTCGTATTTAGTGGTTCTGCCCATTTCACGCTAGAGCCGTGCTACTCTAACAACGTGGTAAGTCATAGCCGTATGACTTTATACTACAGTCACACGGCTGTATCGTGCAAATTAGAGCCATGCGGCTCTAACTCTCAGGTATGGGGATTTTCTCAATTTCACAATTTCCATTTATGCCAATATAATCCCAAGAAGGGTACCCTTTGCCAAGGATATCTCTTCTAGAGATGGCTGCAGAAATCAAAGTAGATTCCCTCCACGTTCATGTACACGAACGGCTATGGAACACGACCCGTGCTAACATCAGAATCGAAGAACTTTTGAGAGAGAGGGGCTGTAATTTTTCGGCTATGTCCTTGGCACTCCTTGGCCGAATCGTACCCTAGGTATTTTACCTAGGGTTGGCCGAAATTCTCCTCTCAATTTCGGCCCAATTCGTTCTCTTATTTTATGTGGGCTTTTCTCCATTTAAAACCCGGGCCAATATTAATTCCTTAGGTCCAATTAATCATCAAACTCAATTTTATTTAACTTGTATTCTTAACATATTATTCCAAATAATATGTTTGATAAAAGTAAATTAAAATTAATTTGATCAATTAATTATACCATAGAATTAATTTTGACATCCATAAAATAAAAATACATGTAAACCTATACATGTGAAATATTTCCACCAAGGAAATAATCTCATAAATTAATTTAATTAATTATGAGAAGGCCAATGCAAATATTAATTTTATTATTATGATCAATCCAATTGATCTTTATAATATAATTAATATAATCCTATCTCTCCGGTGTGTATACTCCAAGTATACAGGTGATTCCTTAAGTCTATGTTCAGACGTTCAATGTGCATGATCCCGTGGGCCTATCTTTATATTGGTAGTGGGCCTATGGCCCACAGACTGCAGATGGGCTCTAGCAAGCCACTGCAGCCCCCAATTAAGATGGAAATGGCAGTCCAACTGAAATCATAACCTTGTAGTTTAAACTTGTATATCCCATGTCATCGATATCGGTGTCCAACACAAAGGCATGGATTGATCACCCTCTTTTGTGTCCGGACATTTACTTGATCCCGAATGTACTGATGCTCACAAATAAGTTCCAACTTATTTGGGTGTGGCCACACTCTTATCAGTCACATTCATCAAGAGGCCGGTGATAGCTTCTCAGTGGACTACTGAGTGATAAATCCCTTCTGCATATCCATAGCACTGCCATGCTTAGTGACATATCCGAAAGTACCCCTAAGTATGCGACCTCGCATGTAGCACCATTATATGTTCAGGTTAAAGGATCCATACAAGTACTACAGAGAATCACTTGTGATACTTTACCATGTGGATTTCTCGTTTAGTGAATCTATCCAGTACCATGCTCCTTTTGCATTTACCCATTAATTTGGTTGACATCCTATGTCCAATGGCCGGTAAGACACTGCCATACAACCAGATTAATGATAGTTTCTAATTCCATTCATTCCCATGACTGGATCAAACTACGGATCTCTTTATGGTCATATCATTTTCCCTATCCATGGTCTTACTGCCAAGTACATGACACTTGTCAACATGGATATGGATATGTCCATTGGATACTTCATTTAAAATACTGCACAAGACATATATAATAAATGAATTAATGCCTTTATTAATGACAAAATATTTATAATACATGAATCCAATAAATGTACAATATAGATACAAGGTCCAATGCCTCGAGACTAGGGCATATCCAACAAAAGTAATCAAGCCGTATTTATTCTTGATTGAAGGAGCAAAAATTTTTGTTTCCAAAATTATTGATCAAGGAATAAATATGCACTCTCGACCTAATTCTAGATTATCGCTCCCCTCAGGGCCAACTTCAGATTATCGCTCCGCTGTGGGCCAACTCCAAATTATCGCTCTGCTATGGACCAATTTCAGGCCATCGCTCCGCTGTGAGCCAATCTAGATTATTGCTCCGTTGTGGGCCAATTTCAGACCATCGCCCCGCTGTGGGCCAACTCTAAATTATCGCTCTGCTGTAGGCCAACCCTAGATTATCGCTCTGCTGTGGGCCAATTTCAAAACATCGCTCTGCTGTGGGCCAACTCCAGATTATCACTCCGTTGTGGGCCAATTTCATATCATCGCTCCACTGTGGGCCATTTCCAGCTTATCGCTCCGTTGTGGGCCATTTCTAGATTATCGCTCCACTGTGGGCCATTTCCAGATTATCGCTCCAATGTGGGCCAACTCCAGATTATCGCTCTACTGTGGCCAATTTCAGATCATCGCTCCACTGTGGGCCAACTCCAGATTATCGCTCCCCCGAGAGCCAATTTCAGATTATTGCTCCCCCAAGAGCCAACTTCAGAACCAAAGCTCCTAGAGCCAACCTCAGATTCAAAGTCAACGTTCCCAGTAAGATGTTGTGCTTGACTTCCTCAACAAACCAATACGTCAGATATGTTTTCTTTCCTTTTCTCACTGTGCTGCCAATCGTGAGACCAAACTCGATCTAGGCTTAACAGCTTGACCACGAATCAACATTGATCCTGTGAGGGACAGCCTATGAGCACGGGTTTTCTCGACCTCTGTGATGAGAGTTATATGTTACATGTTAAGCAAGCGAACATAAATTGGACTTGAGAATGAACGAGATGTTGCCTGAAATGTCTCAAACTCATGGAAAACCAAGCAATCCATGATCCGAAACCTCGAGATAAGTCTTTCGAGTGATTAGAGGGCTTAGAGGTGAATGTGGGATTTAAAGGAATCTTTCACGGCTCTGGTTAGAGACGCACGGCTGTAGTTTCACAACTATAGCCATTACAGCCATACGATTCTAATTCTAGAGCTACACAGCTATAATACTATAGCTGCACAGCTCTAGCGAGTGGTCAGATTACCTCTTAAATAACCGAAACATATCTTTAACAGAGCAAAATTCCTAAATTAGAGGGGTGGATTCTACCAAAATTTGAGGAGTCTTAAAAAAGGTTAACACAGGAAGAAAGGGGAGGGGAGAGAATAGACAGAAATCAAGAGAAGAGATAATAGAGAGAATTCAAAGGAGAGAAAAACAAAAAACAAACAGAGAAAATTAAGAAAACACAATAGAAAAACACCAGAAACTAGAACAAAAAAGACCCAAAACAGACTTAGGAAAGATAGAGTGAGGGTTTCTAGTAGGACTACCATTCATTCAGAAACATTCTCAGGTTGTAATCGGATCGATTCGGGACAATACTTGAGGATTTTGGGGTGCTTGTGGGATTTTCAGTGCATTCCACATTTCAATCCACTTCCTGACGTCAAACACACTAGAACATCAACAAGGTAAACTTTGAGAGGCATTAAACTCATGCTTGTTTGGTTTCTGTTGTGATTTTTCTATGTTCTGTAAAATTTCCAGAACTGGCTGTTTGATTATAGCCGTGCGGCTTTAACTAGAGCCGAGCGACTGTAATCTCTTAGAACATAGCCGCACAACTCTAGCTAGAGTCGAGTAGCTATAATCTCTTAGAACATAGCCGAGCTGTTGTAGTACTAGAGCTGCATGGCTATGTTCTTCTGGGTAGAAAACCGAAGAGCCCTAAATTGACCGAAAATAGTCAGATTTCCATTTTTTTTTATTTTGTTATCTACTATTTTGGTCCCAATCACATCCATTACATTTTGAATTTATGTTTTCGGTTTTCAAATGATGTTGATATGAATTTTCAGTTTCTTTGATTTTGATTTTTGAAATCTGGGGATATTCGATCCAAATCGGGTCCACTGTCCAGCTTTATCAGACCCCCAGGTTCTTCAAAGTCTTTAGGAATCATTGGAAATGATCAAAATAGTGATTTTCAAAATGAAGAAAACCAATTTCGGGGTTCTGGATACTACAGACACATGGCTGTATTTTCCAGAAGGAGGCAGAATCACGAGACGACCCACACGGACATCGTCGCGTGATGCTGTCTTCAGAATCAAACTATTTTTGGTATGTTTACTACATTTAGACCTTAGACGGATGTTCGGAATTAGGAACCCCTACGAATGGAACCCTGAGTTCCGGGATAACCGACCCACTAAATGGAGAAATTTGCATGTAATCGAGCCAAGTTATTTTCAAAACTGTTTTCAAGCACAAAACCTACAGGGTGTTTCTAAAACAATTTTCCAGGTCTAACCGAGTAAGTCGCCCGACTTCTCGATTATCCCCTAAATGCATGCTCCCACTTCCTAAAATCCCCATTCTGTCTTGTATGAGTCCTATTTGTGTTTATAATATAATTGTGCTAACCAATCTGTTTTACAGCTTTTATTTTTCTTTATTTTTATTTTGGATGTATTTTATAGATTGATCGTGTATTCTAGGCAATTGTAATTTTTTTAGATCTTCGTGTATCTAGGCAATTGAATTGGTGAGGACAAGAGCTTTTTCTCTTTTTGGGTTGTAATAAGTGGCCTATATTTCTTTTTTGGTTTGGATGTATGGTTTACACTTCTTCACTTTAATTTTATGTAATTTATTCCTGTCATTTGAATGAGCATGGGCTAAAAACCAAAGATAAAAATGGGTAGAGAACTAAGTGAGTAAAATATTGTCATATGCACTTATAAATGAATACAAGCTTGAGATTGAATAGATAAGTTGCTCGAACCCTAAATCTCTAGATTAGGTACAGTAGTCTACGCTCGGTAAGGAGCTGTATCGGAATTTCCCAGATGAGCTGATCCGGGTGGCGACTCTATCACTGATCTTGAAATTTAGGTTTCGAGGTCTTTAAGTTAATAAAATGGGATTTTTTAAAATGTAAAAACCGGTTTTCCAAAACTCACATTCAATGAAAGGTTATTCTACAAAAGGATTTCCAAACGAATCAATGGTTTTCCTAAGCAAGATACAAACCCATTTTCCAAACAAAACAAATCCAAACACTTTCTATTCTTTTTTCCCCCGTTCGCTTCGCTGCATTCCGCTTTTTCCTAAAAGGTCATCTACGCAGAGGGGCATTATGGTTATTTTCCCTTTATGTTTCATATATAAAGGATGTGATGATACCCTAATACCAAATGGACATTTAGAGCCACCATTCTCATCTTCCTCCTTCTCTAAAGTTTAGAGAAACTTGAGAAGCAAAATTGTTTTAGCTACTAGGGAGGATTTTGGTCCGGAGCTAGCACTCATATTTCGCAAAGGAGACTCTATGTGCGTGGTGGTAAAAGGGCTACAAGTGAAGCTCCAGTCAAATAATTTTTCTATTGCGATGACAACTAAGGTGAATATCCTTTTTCTCCTCTTTATTTTCTTATATATCAATTATCTAGCGAAGAGATTTGGGCATAAACCTTAGTTGGAGAGCATTTTTCTGCAATTAGTTTTGTTCTATAACCAGGATAGGTTCCAACAAATTTCATATCACTTAGTGCCACTTGATGCACCAGGACCCGAGTTTATCCAAGTGAGTTTTCTTTTTCTCATTCTGCACAAGTAGGTAGGTTTTTTTTATTGTTGCAAGCTATACCTGGTATACAGCGTTGGTTTCCATAAGAGCGATAGTATTGTAGCGCATTAGTTCTTAATTCTGCATATTAGCCCATTTTGACAAGATATGAGCTGGCCACTGATCAATATAAACTGCACAAGTAGTGGGACATAACAGAAAAAGGATAAACTAACGTAGCCCATACTAACGACACAATCGAGAAGAGGTATAGTAAGTAACCTGGGTTAAGCCTAAAAGTTAAATTCCGTCTGCCCACATATCCGTGGCCATAAAAGAATTATTCCACCAAGGGCAAACCCAATTAATCTGATCTTCTGTATAAGTGTTAAGCCATTTGACGCACTCGTCAATAGAATGGGTATAAAATCAAGCAAGGTGAGTCCTTTATGACTGAATGTAGTCAAGTTATATTTGGATATGTTCGAAGGAATCTTAATCAAACTTAACTTTTCAATTAGCCAAACTTGTAAACAAACAATAATCTAAAGAAGCACCATGCTACCACTAACTTCAGTCGGTCGATCAGAACGGACAGAATGCAAGTGAATCCGTGTTTCAGCTAGTATCAAAGCTACAGGGGAAGCACATTTTGCCATTTGAGGGATGATAGACGCCAGTCAAAAACTTTAGATGTCACTATCAGTTTCACATGGGTAATAGGACATTAGAAGTAGACTTATCAATGGAGCCCAGCAGGGGTCAGATTTGTCAACAGTGTAATAGATGTTCAAAATAGAAAGTAGATTGAAAGTAGGGGCAATTACTAAGGTAGAAAGTAGAGAACCAAGGATATCAGCACTTAAAACCAAGCAGGCATCGCAGGGGATGAAAATCGATGAATGTGAACTTAGGTACAACTATCGGAGTCCTTTTGGGGTAGGAAATGTTGAGAATAACATTAAATTCCTCAAATAATGGGCATAACTCTTGATTTGAGAAACAAAAAACATTATCTAATGGATCCCAACAGTTGACAGAGGCTTGTAAAAAGTTATGGTTTAGTGGAAGTTTAAGATACGCCTACAGATTCCGTAAGTCGTATGTTGGACATTCCCTAGTGCCGAGGCATTAGACCTTGTATTTGTATTGTACATTTATTTGATTTATGTATTATACATACTTTGTGTCATTTAAATAAAGGCATTAATCTATTTATTATATATCTTGTACTATATTTTAAATGGAATATCTAATGGACATATCCATATCCATGTTGACAAGTGTCATGCACTTGGCAGTAAGACCGTGGATAGGAAATGCGATATGACCATAAAGAGATCCGTAGTCTGTTCCAGTCATGGGAATGATTGGAACTATAGACTATCATTAACTTAGTTGTATGGTGGTGTCTTATCGGCCAT
This sequence comes from Euphorbia tirucalli, assembly GCA_039660915.1. Classification (NCBI taxonomy): domain Eukaryota; kingdom Viridiplantae; phylum Streptophyta; class Magnoliopsida; order Malpighiales; family Euphorbiaceae; genus Euphorbia; species Euphorbia tirucalli. The sequence goes on along the minus strand of CM077632.1, from coordinate 42,875,643 downwards.
TGGACATGGGATGTCAACAAAGTTAATGGGTACATGCAAAAGGGGCATGGTACTGGATAGATCCACTAAACAAGAAATCCACATGATAAAGTATCACAAAGTGATTCTCGTGTAGTACTTGTATGGATCCTTTAACCTGACCATATGATGGTGGTGCATGCGAAGTCACATACTTTGGTGTACGCCTAAAGGGCCTGTAAAAGGGTACCACGTATGGGTACGTTCGGTCATGTCACTAAGCATGGAAGTGCGATGGATATGCAGAAGGGATATGTTACTTAGTAGTCCACTGAGAAAATATCACCGGCCTCTTGATGAATGTGAATGATAAGAGTGTGGCCACACCTAAAAAAGTTGGAACTTGTTTGTGAGCTTCAATACATTCGGGATCAAGTAAATGTCTGGACACAAAAAAGGGTGATTAATCCATGCCTCTATATTGGACACCGATATCAATGACATGGGATATACAAGTTTAAACTACAGGGTTATGATTTCAGTTGGACTGCCATCTTTATCTTAATTGGGGGCTGTAGTGGCTTGCTGGAGCCCACCTGTAGTTTGTGGGCCGTTGGTCCACTGCCAATATAAAGATGGGCCCATAGGATCGTACACATTAAACGTCTGAACTCGGACTTAAGGGATCACCTGTATACTTAGAGTATACACACAGAAGAGAGAGGATTATATTAATTATATTATGACAATCAATTGGATTGATTAAAGTAATAAAATTAATATTTGCATTGGCCTTCTCATAATTAATTCAATGAATTAATTTATGAGATTATTTCCTAGGTGGAAATATTTCACATATATAGGTTTACATGTATCTTAATTTTATGAATGTCAAAATTAATTTCATGGTGAAATTAATTGATCAAATTAATTTTAATTTAAATTTATGAAACATATTATATGGAATAATATGTTAGAATACATGTTAATTAAAAGTTAAGTTTGATAATTAATTGGACAAAAAGAATTAACATTTACCTGGGCTTAAAAAGGAGAAAAGCCCGCATAAAATTTAGATGGGAATGGGCCGAAAGTTTGGTTAAAAAATTTCAGCCATCTAGGTTAGCATTTTAACCTAGAGAATTCGGCCATAGCTAAGTAGATACTAGCCGAAAATTTCAGCCCCCTCTCTCACACTTTCGTTCGATCCCATCGCTAGCACGAGTTGTGTTTGATAACCGTTCGTGTACGTGAATACAGAGGGAATCAAATTTGGTTTCTACAGCCATCTCTAGAAGAGATATTCCTGGTGAGAATTGATTCTCTTCTAGTAAATTTTAAGTTTTACAATTTTCACTTCAATTGCCTTGGCACGGATTTGAGGAAATCACCGCATTTCTTTCTCTATTAACGGGTGATTTCTGGTGAAAAATCCCAACACCGTAGGGTTTTAAAAGTGTCCAGTCTTGGTTGGATAATGATTGCATCATGGCATAAAGGTGAGGGCGGATTTGGTCCATAATAGAGGAGTGGTTTGAACAGATGAGTTAAGCCGTACGGCTTGAAGAAATTTTGTCAAGATATTTTTGCAATATTTGGAGACAAATATCTGAGGGCACCAAATGAACCAGATATTACTAGATTGCTTCATATTAGTAAAAGTTATGGATTTCTATGAATGTTGGGAAGTCTAGGTTACATACACTAAGAGGGGAAGAACTGTCCAACCGCAAGGCATGGAGCATACACTGGTCGCTCATGCATAACAAGTATTATTCTGGAAGCTATTGCAGATTATGATCTATGGATTTGGCATGTATATTTTGGTATGCCAGGAACAAATAATGGCATTAATGTGTTGGGCTCATCTCCTTAATTTGATAATCTTCTTAATGGAAATTCTCCAGCTTATCGATAGGAAATTTGAGGTAAGGAGTACAAATATGGGGTATTATTTATCTAATGGCGTATATCCAAAATGGGCCATTATTGTCCAGACTATCAAAGGCCCACAAGGTAGAAAGAAGGAGTTGTTTATAACAAAATAAGAATCTTACAGGAAAGATGTGGAGTGTGCATTTGGAGTTTTGAAGTCCAGGTTTGCAATCATTGCTAATCCTATACGTTTTTTGAGGAATTCATTTATGGACATTGGAAATGAGAAATCAACTCGCACATTATGACCTACGTAATGCATTGGTCGAGCATTTATGGGAGGAGAATGGTAATTGATCGTATTACAATTATGTAGTTCATATTATGTGTGTTTATTTATGTGACATTTTTTAATTTTAATTATGTGTGTTTATTGTATTTTTTTAGTGTTTATATATTTGAATTATGTATGCTTTTAATACTTGTAATTTGCTGCAATTGTAATCCAATAAAGAGTGAGTTTGCATTATCAAAATTCTAGGCTCAACAAAGACAGTAACTTTTTTTGTAGAGTAAAATCCTTATAATTTCATGTTTAACTACTTTTTCTCCTTTGATAAATCATGTTGAATAAGTCTGATGCCACTATTACTTCTGGCAGATAATAATGTCATCATTAATATGCACCATATGTAATAATGTCTTCTTCTACACACTTTTCAGTCCATTAATTCATCATGATGGGTTATAATCGGGCTCCAACCATTTCCTCCTTAAATTAGTAGATGAAATTTGCCTATAAAGGCTTTTTCTTGCCAAATACATAGTGACAAAAGTAGTTTAGCATATAAATATCATAACAAATGGCTACATCTAACCCTCAACCAAATGACGATGAAAATTTCCCCAAATTTCCTTGTGAATAAAACATAATACCAACCTCAACAACTTTGAACATACCTCTCACTTGCTTGATTATCAGTATACTGTTATTTAACAATATGGACAAACATATGTCCTACCTAATAAGTTTTATCCCAACTTCCAATTTATGTTTTGTTTTAAGCTTCTGACAACTAGCGAGTTCCCAAGCTTCTTGTTACACATGCTATGGTTTTTACGCATGATGTATCATATACCATTTGAATTCTTTATGTGGGAATGGTATAATGGGTTGATCAATGGACATATTCTAACATATGTTCAAATATTTCTGAAGTGGCTTATGCCTCTTCATGCATGGGAAGAGGTGTTCCATAACTTGTTTGAACATAATTAGAAGGGGAATGGCTTGAAACAAAATGTTCATCCAATCCTCTTTTTACAATGGATGGAGCATAACCTAACTTATGTTATTTATGAAACATATCCTTACATTGTCATGTTAAATTGGGGCCGCCATAATCGTCGTGATTGTGCTTTGTGGAGGATTTCTACGCGTGCAAACAATTACACTTTAGGGCTAGAAAATACAACTTTTTACCCATGGCTAAACCTCCCACTTAGTTACAAGATGGATGTTTTGGAGATGTAAGAGAGATATCTTGCGATAGAATTAGCGTTAGAACAAACATCATCATGAAACGATGTCAACGATAATGGTGATTATGATGATTAATTTGTTGTGTGTTTTGTTTGTTATTTTAATTATGTGTGTTACTTTATGGAATAAGTCTTTATGTAGTTGTAATGTTTGTTAATTATGTGTGTTCTAGTATGTTATCAATCTTTTTGGTTTTTTCGATAATATATATTTCAATTATGTGTTACAAATAAATTTTGTAATATTGTAATTTATTTTGTATTTCGATTTATCAATGTATGTATTTTTGTAGTATTATTATTCACCGACCCTAAATGTGAAATTTTAATTTGTTTCGTTTCTAATTTATTTAATTAATTTAATTATATAATTAAATTATAAGATAATTAAAATTGTTATATAAATGGAAAAATTAATTTGTTAAAGTGTTAATAATAAAATGGAAAATTAAAAGGGAATAATAAAATGAATATGATAAATAATTGTTAATTATATGTTAGTAATAAAAGTTAATATAAATGAAAATAATAAAATTTTTAGAAATCGAATGTATTAATAATATAATCGAAGAGTAAAGAATATAATAATAATAAAAGGAAAGAGAAATAAATATAATAATAATAAAAGTGGTAGTATAGATGAATAAAATATTAATATTTGATTTGGAGAGAAATGATGGAGAGAGGGGTTGGAGATAAAACATTGTTCATTTGGAAAGATGAGAAATTTAGAAGGTAGGATTTCACCATTTCTTCCATCCTTTCCCTCCAAACCAAATATTAATACTTAATTCATCTTTGTCTACCACTTTTATTATTATTATTATTATTATTTCTCTTTCCTTTTATTATTACTATATTCTTTTCTCTCCCATTTTATTATTAATATATCCAATTTCTAAAAACTTTTATTAGATTCATTTATCTTTCCTTTTATTATTATTATATTCTTTACTCTTCCATTTTATTATTAACACTCTAACAAATTAATTTTTCTATTTGAACTCAGAATTCCATAAAGATCATACAACGAATGTATAAATTACCATAAACAGAATAAATAAACAGACTTACAGTTTATATGCAGCGGAAACACGTTTATTGAATGGATCTGATCTACACGAGAAACCGGATCGTTCTAGTTGCCTTTCCTACGAGTGTATGAATACACACGAACGAAGAAGTAATTCGTGTTTTATCGATAGGGACGTTTTCCCCGGATTTAGAAAGGAATCTCTATGATTCTCCATAGTTAGAAAATAGAGAAACTTCTTCTCTATTTATAGTGGAAATCCCAACTTCCATCTATATATAGGGTCAGACCAAATTACACATTTGGTCCCTGTAATTTACACATAATTACAGTTTAGTCCCTGCCATTCCAAAATGTCATGGGCGGACCAAAAACCAACATCTCCCACTTGCACATGACAAGCCACACTTTCATTGCCATTGAACACACATACTTCTTTCAATTCTTATTCGGCGAATTCACGCGACCAGTCAACGTAACGGTTAAACCTTTGAAGCTCTCCTTCATCGTTCCACCTTTAGCTTAATGCGACTTCCCCCTAGTCCATTTTCCATGATCACTAGTTTTCGACTCACTTTTGATCTCACGAAAACATTCATATACACTACATACCTTTTCCACGAAAAAGTATTGAGCTCGAGTATTATATGATTACTAAGTGACATGTTACTGAAAATGTACTTCCTCTCTATAAATAACCTTCCACCATATGTCTAATGCTTATCTAACTGGTCCTTATATGCCCGTTCATAGCTAACGAAGCCTGGTTTAGGGTTCCAATCAAGTTAATCATCAAACATACCCTTCTTGTTATTTACAAGAGTCTTTAAGGGTGAACTTGAAACTCATAGTTTCATTTGGGTCTCACATTAGGAAAGTTGAGATCAATTTTCTTCCTTCCATCCCTTGGTCGGCTTTTACACATATTACTAAAATATGCCATAGTGTTAATCCACTTAGGACGTATGTTTTATAAACACTATGCGAAAGCACTCAGTCTCTAAATGCAACTCATGCATCAGTACCTCTAGTCCACTTTTAAGCCTTTCACAAGACAGCTTTCGGTATCAACAAAATGATGATATGATGCAAAATATCAGATATGGAGTAACTCACACTCCTACTTTTACTTATGAACACACAATTCATAGTAAAAGATTCATCCATGTGAGTAGATGACATTTCGCCAACATACTGAACTATACTCAATAGCTCTATGTGTATCGCTTTAAATAGTGAATGAATTTGAACAAAACAAATAACTCACATTCTATTCCAATTGAATTTGCCAAATTTATTATAACAGTTCAAAAACAACATGTTCCTATAACCTATGAAGACCAAATTCCAAAATGTGTTTACAAAAAAAAACATTTGGAGCTATTGGCTTCGCTAACGAATCTGCAATGATATCACCAGTTGGAACATGCACTAAACTTATTCTCCCTATGCTATTTTGTCTTTAATAAAATGATATTTTTATATCGATATCTTGCTTTTTCCATGATAACAAGTATTCTTGGAATCAGCTATTGATGCAGTGCTGTCGGAATAGATAGTCGTATATTTCTTTTTAGGCAATAGATCCAAAAGATCTATGAAGTGAACCAAACCACTTCTTGTACTGTAGCTACTGCAGCTACAGATACTGACTCCATAGTCGATAATGCCATGCAAGTTTGTTTCTTGCTACACCAGGAAATTGCACCATTTCCTAGAATGAAAATATACCCAGACGTGGACTTCCTCCCCGTCTTTATCAGTTCTATGATCAGCATCTATGTATCCCTTTAATTGCAGATCCTTTCCTTGGTAATAAAGGGAATAATTTGAATTCCCCTTCAAATATCTCAATATCCTTTTCACTGCTGCTCAATGCATCAAACCTGGATTATCTTGATAACGGCTTACGAGACCCACCGCAAAACCTATATAAGGTAGTGTACAAATCATAGCGTACATCAAGCTACCAATTGCACACCTTTAAGGAATTCTCTCCATCCTTTTAGTCTCTTCTGGAGTCGTGGGACACATACTTGCATTCAGTTCCGTACCTTATGCAATAAGGGGTCGATCGGGATCACAGTGATCCATACCAAATCGTTCTAAGATCTTATTGATATATGTCTCAAAAGAGCTAATAATCTCTTAGATCGATCTCTTGAGATCTTAACCCCAAGGATGTAATTAGCTTCTCATAGATCCTTCATCTCAAAGTTAGAAGACAACGAAGTCTTTACTTTCTTAAGTAAGGAAGTGTCATTTCCTGCTAACAAAATATCATCAACGTATAACGTTAGAATGACAAACTTCCCTCCGTTTTCATGCTTAATGTAGACACACGAGTCTGCATTAATCACCTTAAATTGCATTGATATAATCCCTTAATGGAAACGAAAATACCATTGTCTTGAAGATTGCTTAAGGCCATCAACTTACAAACCTTATGTTCTGGTCCCTGGACAATGAAACCATATAGATTTCTTCGTTCAGTTTGCCATTTAAGAACATAATCTTTACATCCATTTGATGTAATTCAAGGTCCATACATGCTACAAAAGCAAGTACTATTCTTATAGACGCTAAACGGACAACAAATGAAAAAGTCTCCTGATAGTCAATTCCTTCCTATTGTGTAAACCCTTTCGCAACTAGCCCACTCTTAGTCTGGATAGGTTTCCCATCCACTGATCACTTAATAGTATGTACCCATTTATTCCCAATGGCTCTACGTGTTGGGATTTGTCACCGGAAATCATTCGATTAAAGCGGAAGAACGCGATGATTTCCTCAAATCTGTGCCCAGGAGCAATTGAGATGGAAATTGGAAAAACAAAAATTTAATTAATAGAGATAAATCTTTTACCAGGAATATCTCTTTCAAGAGATGGAAGCAGACTGCAAGAATCAAACTAGAAACCCTCCTCGTTCATGTACACGAACGCCTACCGAACACCACCCGTGCTAGCGTCGGAAAACACGAACTTTGGAGAGGAGGAAGGGGCAAATTTCGGCTAGCTTGTTTCTCAAGTGTGTTGGCCGAAAATCCTAGGGTTCTTTTACCCTAGGTGGCCGAAATTCCCAAGGGAATTTTGGCCCAAGTTGGCTCCTTCATCTGTGTAGGCTTCCTTCTTTTAATTCAGGCCCAAACCTATTTTAATTAGTCTGGCTTAAACTAATTTCAAGCCCAATTTTAATTTACCCATGTATTTAATATATTACACCATGTAACATATTATTTGCATTTAAATTAAAATCGGTTTGACCAATTAATTTAATCCATCAAATTAAATTAGATCTTCACAAAATAAAATTCATATGTAAATCTATACATATGAATATTTCCACCCAGGAAATAATCTCATAATTAATCCAATTAATAATGAAGAGCCAATCAAATATATTAATTTTATTACTATGATCAATCCAATTGATCTTTATAATATAATAAATATATATACCTCTCTCTCTAGAGTGTATACTCCAAGCATACATGTGATTCCTTAAGTCAGTGTTCAGTCGCTCAATGTGTATGATCCCGTGGGCCCATCTTTATGTTGGTAGTGGGCCTATGTCCCACAGATTGTAGTTGGGCTCTAGCAGCCATTGCAGCCCCCAATCAAGATGGAGATGGTAGTCTAACTACTATCATAACCCTGTAGTTTGAACTTGTATATCCCATGTCATCGATGTCGGTGTCCAACACAGAGGCATGGATTGATCACCCTCTTTTGTGTCCGGACATTGACTTGATCCTGAATGCACTGAAGCTCACAAACAAGTTCCAACTCATTTGGGTGTGGCCACACTCTTATCAATCACATTCATCAAGAGGCCGGTGATATCTTCTCAGTGGACTACTGAGTGACAAATCCCTTCTGCATATCCATAGCATTGCCATGCTAAGTGACATACCCGAAAGTACCCATACTTGGCACCCTATTATAGGCCCTTTAGGCGTACCCCTAAGTATGCGACCTCACATGCAACACCATCATATGCTTAGGTCAAAGGATCCATACAAGTACTACACGAGAATCACTTGTGATAATATACCATGTGGATTTCTTGTTTAGTGGATCTATCCAGTACCATGCCCCTTTTGCATGTACCCATTAACTTGGTTGACATCCCATGTCCATTGACCGGTAAGACACCGTCATACAACTAGGTTAATGATAGTCTCTTGTTCTAATCATTCCCATGACTGGAATAAACTATGGATCTATTTATGGTCATGTTGTTTACCCTATCCATGGTCTTACTGCCAAGTACATGACAGTTGTCATCATGGATATGGATATGTCCATTGGATACTTCATTTAATATATTGCACAAGATAAATATAATAAATGAATTAATGCCTTTATTAATAACACAAATGAGTATCATACATAAATCCAAGAAATGTACAATAAAAATACAAAGACCAATGCCTCGGGACTAGGGCATATCCAACAATCTCCCACTTGCACTAGTTCCAACTAGGCATGGGTCTAATCCCTATAGATCTAGTATGACCCTCGTGCTTGGGCTGGGCCAGCACCTTGGTCAAAGGACCTGCGACATTATCCTCAGTGTCCACTATGTGCAATGCAATGTCACCTCTCTCCGTGATCTCTCGTATGAGGTGAAACTTTCTAAGCACGTGCTTTGTGTTCTTGTGTGACCGGGGCTCCTTGGCTTGTGCAACGGCCCCATTGTTGTCATAGAAGATATCAACTGGGTCCTGGATAGTTGGCACTACTCCTAGCTCAGTGATAAACTTCTTCATCCACATAAATTCCTTAGCTGCATCACACACCGCAATGTACTAAGCTTCTATTGTAGAGTCCGCGATGGTTGGCTGCTTTGAGCTCCTCCAGCTTACAGCACCACTATTAAGCAAAATACATACCCAGACTACGACTGGTACTCATCCTGGTCGGTCTGGAAGCTTGCATCAGTGTCCCAGTAACTGACAGCACTTCCTGACCACCATACACTAAGAAGCTATCCTTAGTCCAGTGAAGGTACTTGAGGATTGCCTTGACAGCCTTCCAGTGATCCTCCCCGGGATCCTGCTAGTACCGGCTTGTCATACTTAGTGCAAAGGCAACATCAGGTCTCGTACATAGTATGGAGTACATAATTGATCCTATAGCCGAAGCATATGGAACCAATTTCATGTTCTCCCTGTCCTCCCTTATCTTAGGACAGTTCTTCTTACTAAGTTTCAGCCCATGGCCCATTGGTAAGAAACCTTTTTTAGCCTGGTCCATGCTGAACCTTTTCATAACTTTGTCTATGTATGAGGCCTGACTTAGGCCCAGAAGCTGATTTGATTTATCCATATAGATCCTGATCCCTAGGATCATCTCAGCTTCGCCTAAGTCCTTCATTGCGAAGCACTTGCTCAGCCACTGCTTTACCCCTTGCAGTGTAGGTATGTCGCTTCCAATGAGTAGGATGTCGTCTACATAAAGTACCAAAAATGTGACAATGCTCCCACTTGTTTTCTTATACACACAAGGCTCATCTTGATTCTGTATGAAGCCATATTCCTTTATAGCCTCATTGAATCTATGATTCCAACTTCGGGATGCTTGCTTCAGTCCATAAATGGACCTTTGAAGCTTGCATACCTTTCCCAGATACTCTGGATCGACAAAACCCTCAGGTTGTGTCATTAACACATCCTCGAGTAGCTTTCCATTAAGGAAAGCGGTTTTGACATCCATTTTCGAGACTTCATAGTCGTACCATGCGGCTATGGCTAGCAAGATCCTGATGGATTTAATCATGGCTACTGGTGAGAAAGTCTCATCATAGTCTATTCCATGGACTTGTCTAAAACCTTTCGCAACCAGACGCCCCTTGAAGCTATTGTCGGCTTTCAGCTTGTAGCACCACTTATAACCAATTACCTTAGCACCCGAAGGTGGATCAACCAAGTTCCAAACTTGGTTATCGTACATAGATTGCATCTCTACCTCTATGGCTTTACACCAATTTACAGACTGTGGGCTTGCCATAGCCTCCTGGTAGGTTTTGGGTTCCTCCTCATACCGGATGAGAAGAGTTTGATCATCGGTGACGAGGAAACCATACCTCTCTAGTTCCCGATGATCCCTACCAGACCTTCTAGGTCCTTGTGTGGCCTGGTCGGTGCTTCTTGCTATGGAAGCTCCACCTGGGCCTCCGAGTTATCCTATTCAGGAGCTTGTGGACCTTGAACTTCCCTGAGTTCAATATTGCTCCCACTATCTTTCTTGGAAAGGAACTCCTTTTCTAGAAAGACCCCCTTCCTTGCCACAAACACCTTGTTCTCGGCGGGGTTGTAGAAGTAATACCCTTTGGTTTCCCTAGGGTAGCCCACAAACAGGCATTTATCGGTTTTGGGTTCCAGCTTGCCACTAGTCAATCTCTTGACATGTGCTTCGCATCCCCAAATCCTTAGAAAAGACACATTGGGCTCCCTGCCCGTCCATATCTGATATGGGGTCTTTTCCACTACCTTAGTCGGAGTATTGTTTAAGATGAGAGCTGCTGTCTCAAGGGCGTGTCCCCAGAAACTAATTAGGAGAGAGGCTTGACTCATCATTAAGCGGACCATGTCTAATAAGGTCCTATTCCTCCGTTCGGACACCCCATTCCATTATGGTGTTCCGGGCAGAGTGAGCTGTGGAACTATTCCATGCTCTCTCAAATATAAGTCAAACTCTAGGCTCATATAATCACCACCTCAGTCCGACCAAAAGGTATTGATATTTCTGCCCAATTGGTTCTGTACCTCATTTTTAAATTCCTTCAATCTATCAAGGGTCTCAGACTTGTGTTTCATCAGATAGACATAGCATATCTGCTGAAATCGTCCGTGAACGTGACGAAGTACAGGTGTCCACCTCTGGTCGCTGCGCTCATAGGTCCACATACATCTGAATGTATTAGGTCCAATAAGGCAGTGGCCCTTTCAGCCTTCTTGCTAAAAGGTGCCTTAGTCATTTTGCCTCATAAACATGACTCGCATATATCAATTGACTACAAGTCAAATGACCCTAAGACTCCAGCTTTGTGAAGCCTAGCTGTGCGCTTCTCGTTTATGTGGCCTAAACAACAATGCCATAGGTAGACATGATTAAGTTCGGTGGGCTTAACCCTTTTAGTGTTTATGTTATAGACACGATTGGTTTCATTTAAGTCTAGGATATATAGGCCATTATTTAATAGAGCATCTCCATAAAATAATCCCTCTCTAGATATAGAAATTCTACCATTCGAAATAGTAAAATAAAATCCAGAAATATCCAACATGGAAACTGAAATAATATTCCTGCACATAGTAGGTACAAAATAACATTGTTCCAAAATTAAAACCAATCCACTAGTCAACATGAGGTGATATTCACCGATCTCTATAGCAGCAACCCTTGCTCCATTTCCGACCCGCAAGTCCATCTCTCCCGACCCCAGTGACCTTCTGTTCTTAAGTCCCTACACACTGCAACAAATGTGAGAACCACATCCAGTATCCAATACCTAGGATGTTGAAATAGTAAGGTTAATGTCTATAGCATAAATACCTGAAGAGGACGCACCTTGGCCCCTTTACTGCTCTTCCATCAGCTTGGGACATGATATCTTCCAATGGCCTGCCTGCCTACACCCGAAATAGATATCCTTAGGACCTGCCTTCTGCTGGGCCTTAGGCTGGGCCTTGGCCTTCTTAGCCTTGGCCTTCTTGGCCTTGGCCTTGCCCTTGGCAAGAGGAGGGTTCCCCTTGTTGACCACCAGCACCGGCGGACTCTTCTTGATCGACTGTTCAAGAAGCTTGAGCATCCCATGCAGCTCACTAACAGTGTGGTTCATCCTTTGCATGTTGTAGTTCAGGATGAACTGATCGTAAGAATCCGGTAAGGATGCAAGGATTGTGTCCACCGCCGACTCCTTAGAGATAGGTGATCCGAGACGGGCCAATGTGTCCAAATAGCCCTTCATCTTGAGCACGTATGCACTCACAGATGTCCCAACCCCCATCTTACAAGAGTGGAATGCCTTGTTGGTCAGTTACCTTTCCTGACGGGCTTGCTCTTGAAACATCTCGTTAAGAGTTGTTATCATAGGAAAGGCTTAATGGTCCATAAACTGTTTTTACAGTTCGGGGACCATACAGGCCAACATCAGGCATGTCACATCCCTATTATCCTGGACATGCACCTCGTATTCATCCAGCTGGGCAGCCAGTGGATTACGTCCTTGAGGCGCAGCCGGTATAGGCCTCTCCAGTACATACTCTTTAGACTCCTGTCTTAGAACTATTCTCAAGTTCCTAGACCAGTCCAAAAATTTAGGACTAGAAAGCTTGTCCCTTTCAAGAATCGATTGCAGTGATAAAGAGTTGTTATTTGCCATTTAGAGTTTCTACACAGAAAAACATTTAAGCGTGTTAATAAAGGACATTACTTTGTTATTCCCATACATAATTAATAATGAATCAAGTTATTAATTAAAACGAGTTGTTGGGCTCATGGGACAAGATCCATATTTCATTAAGATATAGCCAGATGAGGGCCTGGTACAACTATACCTTAACTATGTAGGTAGGAACACCGTCCAATCCCAACCTAGGGCCAAGAGAATCCTACTACCCATGCTAAGTCAAAATCTCCATTCAAGTGTTAGAGTATCCCATACCCTAACCCAATTCAAAATGACAATACTCCAGTGTATCCTGCGAGGGCATGGTCTACAACTGGCCTATCCCCACTTTGAGCTGGTTTTGAATAAGGGAAGCACTTTTAAGCAACTTAGTAATTTCATTTGGTTATTAGATTCATTTAATAACGGCTTGCATACATAGGGCGGGTGAAATAGCTGTTGGATCATACATTCATACACGCAAATAAATATAAAGCATTATTAAATAAATAAGTAAAATGGACTGCTATGGGCCTATATTACATCCTAATATTATTCTAGTAAACCTATACTAGAAAATAATATCAGGTGGGCCTCCATCTTCTTCCTTCCGGGCTTGCACCTTCACTTGGGCTCACCACTCCATGGGCTTCTTCTTTTACAAATTTTATAATAATGGAATAAAATAAAATTACATTAAAAAAGAAAAATGACACGCAGGCCGTATTTACCCAAAAAGAAAATACAACCCATCTCGAATAAGGCCCAATAGCATCCAATCATACAAAATATTTAATCACACATATGCATCCAATACATACAATTCATAAGCATGTTACAATGCATGATTTAAGCCCATTTCAATTATGTCTAAGCCATTATTTTGAAATCGCTAATTTTGGCCCACCATGGTTTTAACCCTTAACGGGCTTTGGGCCTCTAGCCCAGGCAGCCCAACTGCTCCCACTGGATTTGGGAAACCACGGGTCCAATTCAGCCGTCCAAGTAATTGTGCCAAAATTACCCAAACCAATTTCAATTAATCATATTAATTTCCAAAATTAATATCACATGAATAGAATTAAATTTCATTCAAGAAACCACACACATTTAAATTACATGAATTTAAACACACGAACTTTAAAACCAATTAAAATTTCAAAACTGGGCCCCAGGCCTAAAAACCGGCCAAATCCAAAAACACTGGGCCCAGCCTGTGACAACCCTAACTTTTGCAAGCATGCAATGGCGGAAACATTACATAAAGTTTAGGTCATCATTTTCAAAACTTCCTTTTTATCTTTAAAATAACATAATCATAAATGAGTACTCGAAAATTTCCATTTCAAAAACAGTAATTTAACATAAATAGGTATTTCAAAAGGTAATATAACGGAGTAAAAAAAAAAAATAAATAAATAAATCTTTGAACATCCATAACTACGAATAGATGATAAAATAACATGACGGAAACTCTCCACACAATCCCCGAGAACAGACATCAGGCATCTCCTATTCTGCACCGGCAAAATCTGAAAATATCAACAGCGCCACTTAGTGACGAGTAACTAATAAATCCCAAACATCAATTCAAAGTTCACATAGGAAGATGACAGATCATAAATTTCATATTACATTACTTAAGTATACTTCATCATGATTAATAGAAAGCAAATTTATCAATTTATACAAGCATGCATAATTCTCATAGTAACAATCATGTATCAGGGATCTTACCCTTATTTGTTAGCTGCATCACATACAACATATAAAGTTCAAGTTCAGCATATCACATAATTATCTATTTCAAATAATAGTACAAAACATTCCAAGTGGATAATCAATATCATCAAAATTCAGATTTCCAAGATAAGTCATGTACATACAAATACATACCAACATCCCAAATCAAAGTACTTCATCACAAACTTGACATCAACTCAATTATACCTTAACCTTTATTAATTTTGTGGTATACGCGTATAAATCATTTGTATTGACCTATACACCTATGTCCTTAGAGAGTTCGGCTCAGACGCTTCGGGGAACCACAACGGGACTTACCCCCTTATCAATAAGAAAAGAGTACCACGAAGGGATTTACCTCAGAGTGCCAACGAAGGGACTTACCTCACAGAGTGCCAACGAAGGGACTTACCTCAAAAATAAAATAAATTAGAGTACCACGAAGGGATTTACCTCTCTGAGTGCCAACGAAGGGACTTACCTCGAAACAAAGGGCGCTGTCCTAGTGTCAACCAATCAAACATGGAAAACACTTAGCCAAACTAACCAAGACACCAGAGTATATGCCACTACAAACACCAATTTAATTATCATAATTATATCAATATTCAAAAGGTGCCTTTAACATAGGACTTATCCCAACCAATTCAATAACCATAAGGTGCCATTAAAATAGGACTTACCCCAAAACATAATCTGATACATCAATAAACACATGGTGCCATAAAAAAATAGGACTTACCCCAAACTCGATTTCATAATTCCAACATGTATTAAATTTACCAAACCATATATGTAATTATTAGATTTCATGTCAAGAGTCCTAGCATAAATTCCTAGAATCAAATTATGCTTTGCACACATTAAAAAAAATCAGTTCAAGGCCTAAGGTGAAAATTTCAGAATTCATAGTTCATGCCTCAACTTGCATATAATATTCCAGTAGGTTAGACTCAGAATTCAGCATGGCAATACAAAGGTGAATTTAGCCTTACATCTTAGGAACACACGCCAACTTAAATCATGCAATTCGGATTCCTATAGCAAAAGATATTAAGGAAACACTAAAAACATGCAATCTGTAAATTCACTTCAGATCACTGCACATAGTCTGACTTCAACAGACAAAACAGATGTGTTACTCACTGATTTAGCAAAAATAATATAAAGCAACATTGAACATCAGAATTTCAGGAATACATAGAATTTTTTTTCATGGCAAACGGAGCTACAGAGAGAAAATAAAGCCATAATCAACACAAACTGTACAAACTGAAATTCAGCAGTTCCAGGAAATCGGCACAGTGCACATAAGGCAGTTTCAACAGGGAATACGAGCACTTTACTCACAGAATTTGCCAAAATAGTATAAAACAAACTTGTACATTTATGTCTCAGGAAAACACAGAAAGTTGAATCATGCCAATCGGAGTTATATAACGAAAATAAAGCTAAAATTATCACAACCTGTACAATCTGAAATTCAGCAGTTCAAGAAAAATCGGCACAATGCACATAAGGCAGTTTCAATAGGGAATATGAGCACTTTACTTACGAATTTTCCAAAATAATGTAAAACAACCTTGTACACCTATATCTCAGGAAAACACAGAAAGTTAAATTATGCCAATCGGAGTTATATAACGGAAGTTATGCCATAATTACCATAAACAGTCAATTCTGAAAATACAGCAGCTTACCAATTTCGACTCAATCACATGTATTTTCATATTTCTACCAATCTTTTAACCTAAAAGCAATTTCTTACACCAATATCATATACATTCATGTCTCAACAATAATTTCAGTAATAATACAACCTAGGATCAAATTCATCTACCATACATCCTATATAAATTTCGAACCGACATTTAGGGTTTAGTTGTTACCCTGTTTGCAGTGAAACCAACTGAGGCAATTAACTCGGAATGGAGAAGAATGAAGCAGAGTCTGAATGAATGAAAGTGAGGGAGAGAAAGTTAAGAATTTCGGCTGCACTGGAGCTCCACACAATGGAATGGCCGAAATTTTAACCCTAATAGAGATGAAGAGATTGCCTTGGAGTGAAACTTGGAAAGTGGAAGAGATTAAGGAGAGATTTTCTCCTTAGGTTAAGGATTCCTAATTTTTTTGAATTGGTCAACTGAAAAATGGGATATTTATCATGGATTTTCGGAATTCCAACCTTCCCAACACAAAAATAAAAAGGCACAAAAAAAAAAAAAATAAATTTAAGCCTGGTAAGGTTCGAACTCTAGACCACTAGCTATTAGTCAGGACTATCTACCGCTAGGCCAAAGCCTACGAATTGTTATAAGCATACAAAACATCGGTTAAATGCAAAAATGCTCACTCATATGCACACATCACAACATAACTAAGTCAACTTATATCTGGGGCGTTACAATCCTCCCCACTAACAAAAAGTTTCGCCCTCGAAACTCAAGGACAAAAGAGTAAGCTAGGTTCTGACCTTGATTAGTTGCAAACAATTCCGGATATTTGGATCTCATGGTCTCTTCTAGCTCCTAAGTAGCCTCTTCAAACTTCTGGCTACGCCAAAGCACCTTTACCAAAGGCATCTCTTTTCTCCTGAGTTTGCGAACCTGACGGTCGAGGATCTGAACAGGCTTCTCCTCATATGTCAAATTGGGTTCCACCTCCACCGAATCCACAGCAATAACGTGAGAAGGGTCGCTCACATATCTTCGTAGCTGTGAAACATGGAATACATTATGAACTTTTGCCAATTCCGGTGGTAGAGCCAACCGATATGCAACTTCCCCAATCCTTTCAAGCACTTCATATGGACCAATATACTTGGGACTGAGCTTGCCTCTCTTGCCGAACCTCATCACTCCCTTCATAGGAGATACTTTCAGCAATACCTTGCTACCGACTTCGAAGGTAAGAGGACTTCTCTTGAGATCTGCATAAGACTTCTGACGATCCTGGGCAGCCTTCATATTCGCCTGAATCACCTTCACCTTCTCAACTGTATCCCGAATCAATTCCGGACCCAACACCAATGTGTCACTAATGTCGTCCCAACATGTCGGACTACGACATTTCCTCCCATAGAGGGCTTCATACGGGGCCATACGGATACTAGCGTGATAGCTATTGTTATAGGAGAACTCTACCAAACTCAGACATTTCACCCAAGATTTCTGGAAGTCAAGAGCACATGACCGCAACATATCCTCTAAGGTTTGGATTGTCCTCTCCGTCTGTCCATCTGTAGCAGCATGAAAAGCTGTACTCAACTTCAACCTAGTGCCCAAAGCTTCTTGCAATGATGTCCAAAAATGTGACAAGAACCGTGGGTCACGATCTGACACAATCTCCCTAGGCACACCATGTAGCCTTATAATTTCACTCGCATATGCCTCAGCTAACTGCTCCATAGACCAGGTCTTCTTCATAGGAATAAACCGAGCCACCTTGGTCAAACGGTCTATAACAACCCACACTGTGTCTAAACCATTAGCAACCTTTGGTAAACCCGACACAAAGTCCATAGAAACCGAGTCAAACTTCCATGCTGGAATAGCCAAGGGCTGCAATAATCCCCCAGGCCTCTGATGCTCAATTTTCACCTTTTGACAAGTCAAGCACCGGGCCACAAACTCAGCTACCTCTTTCTTCATTCTAGGCCACCAAAACTGCATCTTCAAATCTTTGTACAATTTCGCACCTCCCGGATGCACAGAGTAGGGAGTGCAATGAGCTTCACTTAAGATCTGCTCTTTCAACATTGAATCATTAGGCACACACCATCGGCCTTTAAATTTCATACTCCCATCTGCAAGAATCTCGAAATCTACAGCATTACCCTGCTCCTTCGCTGCACGAATCTTCTGAAGTACAGGATCACTCAACTGCTTCTCTTTCAATTCTACAAACAATACTGGTTCCACACTGATTGCATTTAAACTCGCCCGAACCACTCCTCTCGGGACCACTTCAATTTCCAACTTGCTAAACTCCTTGCAAAGATCAATAGGAAGTCTTTTCATGAAGTTCACCGAATGGATGCTCTTTCTGCTCAATGCATCTGCGACTCTGTTTGCCTTTCCTTCTTTATACTCCAAGGTTAAGTCATAATCCTTGATAAGCTCTAACCAACGTCTCTGTCGCATGTTTAGTTCTTTCTGGGTGAAAATATATTTGAGGCTCTTATGATCGGTGTATATCTTGCACGGCACACCATACAAGTAATGGCGCCAAATTTTAAGAGCAAACACCACCGCAGCTAACTCCAAATCGTGAGTCGGGTAGTTCCTTTCATGAACCCTCAATTGCCTTGAAGCATAGGCAATCACTTTTCCCAACTGCATAAGTACACACCCAAGTCCGTACTTGGAAGCATCACTGAACACTTCATACTCTACTCCGTCAGTCGGCAATGCAAGAACTGGGGCTGAAGTAAGTCTCTCTTTTAATATCTGGAACGCTTCTTCACATTCTGCAGTCCATTGAAACCTACAGTCCTTCTTCATCAACTGAGTCAAAGGTCGTGCAATAATTGAAAAGTTGTGCACAAACCTTCTGTAGTATCCAGCAAGACCAAGAAAACTTCTTACTTCGGTCACATTAGTAGGACTGGACCATTCAAGAACGGCTTTAATCTTCGCCGGGTCCACCTTCACACCTTCTTTGGTAATCACATGGCCTAGAAAAGCCACCTCTCCAAGCCAAAACTCACACTTAGAGAACTTGGCGTACCACTTCTGCTCTCTTAATACTTTCAACACCATTTTGAGATGCTTAGCATGCTCCTCTTCATTCTTCGAATATACTAAGATATCATCAATGAATACCACAACACACACATCAAGGAGCTCGTGGAAGGTTCGGTTCATCTGATCCATAAACACTGCTGGTGCGTTAGTGAGACCGAAGGGCATTACTTCGAATTCATAGTGCCCATACCTTGTCCGGAAGGCAGTCTTCTGAATGTCGTCTTCTTTTACCGGAATCTGATGATAGCCGGATCTCAGATCGATCTTAGAGAACACACCTGCACCCTTCAATTGATCAAACAAATCTTCAATTCTTGGCAGGGGATATTTACTCTTGATGGTCACCTTATTCAACTCACGGTAGTCAATACATAATCGCATGCTTCCATCCTTCTTCTTGACAAAGAGTACCGGAGCACCCCAAGGTGACACGCTGGGTCTAATAAAACCCTTATCAACAAGTTCTTGCAACTGGGTCTTCAATTCTCGCATCTCCGAGGGAGCCATCCGATAAGGAGCTTTAGAGATTGGAGCTGACCCTGGAATTAGGTCGATGGCAAATTCTACATCCCTTCCTGGTGGAATCCCTGGCAGTTCATCAGGAAACACATCCGCATATTCTCGAACAATAGGAATATCCTCGATCTTCAGTTCTTCCGAGGTATCCTTTATTCTACACAGAAATACTTCTTCGCCTTTCATCGCCATCTTTTTCAATTTCATAGCCGAAACTACCTTCACTCCTGGTTTCATCTTAACATTTGAATAAGAAACCCTCTTCCCTTTACCGTCCTTCAGCACAATTTTCTCATCCCTACAATAGAACACCGCTTGATGCTGCTTCAGCCAGTCCATACCGAAGATAACATCAAATTCGGTCAATGGAAATTCCCTCAAATTCGCCTTCAATTCAACTCCCTTGATAACTACGGGAACTTCGGGGAAAACACGACAGCAAGCAACACTCTCCCCATTAGGGAGGGAAACCACAGAATTAATTGGAACAGATACAGATAAATTCAACTTCTGAGCAAAAGTAGTAGAAATACAGGATATAGACGCACCAGTGTCAAATAATACATAAGCAGGAAAAGATTTGACAAGGATGGTACCTGCAACGATGTCATTCCCTGCCTCGTCAACTTCGGACTCCATCATGTTATAGACTCTGTTGCGAACAGGGCCTCCTGAGCTAGAATCGGGCTTCTTACTTCCTGACTTCTTTGGGCAAGATTGAGAGTAGTGACCCTCTTCCTTACAAGTGTAGCATCGGACAGGCGTCCCATCACAGTTCTTCCCATAGTGCCACTCTTTCTTACACTTGAAGCACTTCTTCTCCCTAGTCTGAGCGGTACTAGCAGCTTCCTTTGCCGGAACATACTTGGGTTTCTTGGAAGTCGGATGAACATACGAGGTAGGCTGAGACCTCTTTAAGAACATGGTCCGCCTCACCGCTTCATCCTCCTGAACGGATGCATAAACTCCTAAAGCCACTTTATAGGCTCTCTGGAAAGTTGTTGCTCCAGAACATAGGACATGTGTCCTCACTTTGGGACTCATCCGCTTGATATAGAACTGCACCTTCTCCTCTTCAGTGGGGATGACTGAACCTGCAAATCTGGACAGTTCAGTAAATTTGTTGGTGTACTGCTGAACAGACATGCTTCCTTGAGTCAAGCATAGGAATTCCTCTCGTTTCTGCCACCTCAACTCACTTGGGTAGAAACGATTCTTCAACCTTTCAGTGAATTGTCCCCATCCAAACTCAGCCAATTCCAGGCACTCGGCCTTAACCATGCCCCACCAGTTATCAGCCTCGCCTTTCAAGTAGTAGGCTCCAATCACGACTTTCTCGGCGTTCGGACAGCCGGTCACATCAAAGAGTTTCTCTATCTCCCGGATCCATCCCTCAAGCACCACCGGGTCGGAAGATCCTTCATAAGTTGGGGGTCGGTGACGAGCAATGCGATCGAAGACAGTTTGGTTATTTGGATTTCTTTGAGCCATAGCGAGCACGGCATCTTCCAACAGCCGCATACGTCGCTGAGGAGAGTCATCGCGAACGGAATCTCTACGTGGAGGCATTCTAAAATTTTTGTTCTAGTTAGGTCTAAGCATATAATACATACAGCTAATAATAGAAAACAAGTAATCCAAAGCAATTAAACCCGTTCTACCTACCCATGCACCTCACACTATGTTCAAATCTCTATCCTAGGATTCTGAGTTTTGGTTCCAAGTGACTTATGCTACCAAAGCCTTGGAACCAACGCGGGCTCTGATACCAACTGTGACAACCCTAACTTTTGCAAGCATGCAATGGCGGAAACATTACATAAAGTTTAGGTCATCATTTTCAAAACTTCCTTTTTATCTTTAAAATAACATAATCATAAATGAGTACTCGAAAATTTCCATTTCAAAAACAGTAATTTAACATAAATAGGTATTTCAAAAGGTAATATAATGGAGTAAAAAAAAAAAATAAATAAATAAATCTTTGAACATCCATAACTACGAATAGATGATAAAATAACATGACGGAAACTCTCCACACAATCCCCGAGAACAGACATCAGGCATCTCCTATTCTGCACCGGCAAAATCTGAAAATATCAACAGCGCCACTTAGTGACGAGTAACTAATAAATCCCAAACATCAATTCAAAGTTCACATAGGAAGATGACAGATCATAAATTTCATATTACATTACTTAAGTATACTTCATCATGATTAATAGAAAGCAAATTTATCAATTTATACAAGCATGCATAATTCTCATAGTAACAATCATGTATCAGGGATCTTACCCTTATTTGTTAGCTGCATCACATACAACATATAAAGTTCAAGTTCAGCATATCACATAATTATCTATTTCAAATAATAGTACAAAACATTCCAAGTGGATAATCAATATCATCAAAATTCAGATTTCCAAGATAAGTCATGTACATACAAATACATACCAACATCCCAAATCAAAGTACTTCATCACAAACTTGACATCAACTCAATTATACCTTAACCTTTATTAATTTTGTGGTATACGCGTATAAATCATTTGTATTGACCTATACACCTATGTCCTTAGAGAGTTCGGCTCAGACGCTTCGGGGAACCACAACGGGACTTACCCCCTTATCAATAAGAAAAGAGTACCACGAAGGGATTTACCTCAGAGTGCCAACGAAGGGACTTACCTCACAGAGTGCCAACGAAGGGACTTACCTCAAAAATAAAATAAATTAGAGTACCACGAAGGGATTTACCTCTCTGAGTGCCAACGAAGGGACTTACCTCGAAACAAAGGGCGCTGTCCTAGTGTCAACCAATCAAACATGGAAAACACTTAGCCAAACTAACCAAGACACCAGAGTATATGCCACTACAAACACCAATTTAATTATCATAATTATATCAATATTCAAAAGGTGCCTTTAACATAGGACTTATCCCAACCAATTCAATAACCATAAGGTGCCATTAAAATAGGACTTACCCCAAAACATAATCTGATACATCAATAAACACATGGTGCCATAAAAAAATAGGACTTACCCCAAACTCGATTTCATAATTCCAACATGTATTAAATTTACCAAACCATATATGTAATTATTAGATTTCATGTCAAGAGTCCTAGCATAAATTCCTAGAATCAAATTATGCTTTGCACACATTAAAAAAAATCAGTTCAAGGCCTAAGGTGAAAATTTCAGAATTCATAGTTCATGCCTCAACTTGCATATAATATTCCAGTAGGTTAGACTCAGAATTCAGCATGGCAATACAAAGGTGAATTTAGCCTTACATCTTAGGAACACACGCCAACTTAAATCATGCAATTCGGATTCCTATAGCAAAAGATATTAAGGAAACACTAAAAACATGCAATCTGTAAATTCACTTCAGATCACTGCACATAGTCTGACTTCAACAGACAAAACAGATGTGTTACTCACTGATTTAGCAAAAATAATATAAAGCAACATTGAACATAAGAATTTCAGGAATACATAGAATTTTGTTTCATGGCAAACGGAGCTACAGAGAGAAAATAAAGCCATAATCAACACAAACTGTACAAACTGAAATTCAGCAGTTCCAGGAAATCGGCACAGTGCACATAAGGCAGTTTCAACAGGGAATACGAGCACTTTACTCACAGAATTTGCCAAAATAGTATAAAACAACCTTGTACATTTATGTCTCAGGAAAACACAGAAAGTTGAATCATGCCAATCGGAGTTATATAACGAAAATAAAGCTAAAATTATCACAACCTGTACAATCTGAAATTCAGCAGTTCAAGAAAAATCGGCACAATGCACATAAGGCAGTTTCAATAGGGAATATGAGCACTTTACTCACGGAATTTTCCAAAATAATGTAAAACAACCTTGTACACCTATATCTCAGGAAAACACAGAAAGTTGAATTATGCCAATCGGAGTTATATAACGGAAGTTATGCCATAATTACCATAAACAGTCAATTCTGAAAATACAGCAGCTTACCAATTTCGACTCAATCACATGTATTTTCATATTTCTACCAATCTTTTAACCTAAAAGCAATTTCTTACACCAATATCATATACATTCATGTCTCAACAATAATTTCAGTAATAATACAACCTAGGATCAAATTCATCTACCATACATCCTATATAAATTTCGAACCGACATTTAGGGTTTAGTTGTTACCCTGTTTGCAGTGAAACCAACTGAGGCAATTAACTCGGAATGGAGAAGAATGAAGCAGAGTCTGAATGAATGAAAGTGAGGGAGAGAAAGTTAAGAATTTCGGCTGCACTGGAGCTCCACACAATGGAATGGCCGAAATTTTAACCCTAATAGAGATGAAGAGATTGCCTTGGAGTGAAACTTGGAAAGTGGAAGAGATTAAGGAGAGATTTTCTCCTTAGGTTAAGGATTCCTAATTTTTTTGAATTGGTCAACTGAAAAATGGGATATTTATCATGGATTTTCGGAATTCCAACCTTCCCAACACAAAAATAAAAAGGCACAAAAAAAAAAAAAAAAAAATAAATTTAAGCCAGGTAAGGTTCGAACTCTAGACCACTAGCTATTAGTCAGGACTATCTACCGCTAGGCCAAAGCCTACGAATTGTTATAAGCATACAAAACATCAGTTAAATGCAAAAATGCTCACTCATATGCACACATCACAACATAACTAAGTCAACTTATATCTGGGGCGTTACACGGCCCGTTGCGGCTAGGGCAACCAAGTTGCCCTAGCAGCAGCCGCCGCTGCTAGAGGCAGCAGCGATGTAGCCGTCGTGGGGCAGCCACTGCCCAGCAGTGGCTGCCCAGTAGCGGCAGCAGGTAGCTGCTGCCGCCGCTGGTAACCCCGTACCCCGGGAACAGCCAGATTTTTTTTTTTATAAACAGAAAAAAATAAATAAAAAAACATGGGATCCAACAACAAGAAATTCACTAAGAATTCCTAAACATACAATTAAATTAAACAAACATAAACCTATATGCAAATTCAATTTCAATTGTATAGAAATCAAATGGGAAAAATCTTAAACCCAAACCAAGAACCCCAATAAAAAATCTCCAATTTTAAAACATGGGATTCAACCAATTTTAACAATTTCCACTAATCAAAAACCCGCTTTGATACCACTGTTGGGATTTGTCACCGGAAATCATCCAATTAAAGTGGAAGAAAGCGATGATTTCCTCAAATCTGTGCCCAGGGGCAATTGAGATGGAAATTGGAAAAACAAAAATTTAATTAAAAGAGATAAATCTCTTACAAGGAATATCTCTTTCAAGAAATAGATGCAGACTGTAGGAATCAAACTAGAAACCCTCCTGGTTCACGTACATAAATGCCTAACGAACACCACCCGTGCTAGCATCGGAAAACACGAACTTTAGAGAGGAGGAAGGGGCAAATTTCGGGTAGCTTGTTTCTCAAGTGTGTTGGCCGAAAATCCTAGGGTTCTTTTACCCTAGGTGGCCGAAAATTCCCAAGGAATTTTCGCCCAAGTTGGCTCCTTCATCTGTGTGGGCTTCCTTCTTTTAATTCAGGCCCAAACCTATTTTAATTAGTCTGGCTTAAACTAATTTCAAGCCCAATTTTAATTTACCAATGTATTTAATATATTACACCATGTAACATATTATTTTCATTTAAATTAAAATTGGTTTCGCCAATTAATTTAATCCATCAAATTAAATTAGATCTTTACAAAATAAAATTCATATGTAAACCTAGACATTTGGATATTTCCACCCAAGAAATAATCTCATAATTAATCCAATTAATTATTAAGAGCCAATTAAATATATTAATTTTATTACTATGATCAATGCAATTGATCTTTATAATATAATTAATATAGATACCTCTCTCTCTAGAGTGTATACTCCAAGCATACATGTGATTCCTTAAGTCAGTGTTCAGTCGCTCAATGTGTACGATCCCGTAGGCCCATCTTTATGTTGGCAATGTGCCTGTGGCCCACAGACTACAGTTGGGCTTTAGCAAGCCACTACCGCCCCCAATCAAGATGGAGATGGCAGTCTAACTGTTATCATAACCCTGTAGCTTGAACTTGTATATCTCATGTCATCGATATCGGTGTCCAACACAGAGGCATGGATTGATCACCCTCTTTTGTGTGCAGACATTGACTTGATCCTGAATGCACTGAAGCTCACAAACAAGTTCCAACTCGTTTGGGTGTGGCCACACTCTTATCAGTCATATTCATCAAGAGGCCGGTGATATCTTCTCAGTGGAATATTGAGTGACAAATCCTTTCTGCATATCCATAGCATTGCTATGCTAAGTGACATACCCGAAAGTACCCATACTTGGCACCATATTACAGGCCCTTTAGGCGTACCCCTAAGTATGCGACCTCACATGCAACACCATCATGTGGTCATGTCAAAGGATCCATACAAGTGCTACACGAGAATCACTTGTGATACTATACCATGTGGATTTCTCGTTTAGTGGATCTATCTAGTACCATGCCCCTTTTGCATGTACCAATTAACTTGGTTGACATCCCATGTCTAATGACCGGTAAGACACCGCCATACAACCAGGCTAATGATAGTCTCTTGTTCCAATCATTCCCATGACTGGAACAGACTACGGATCTATTTATGGTCATATCGTTTACCCTATCCATGGTCTTACTGCCAAGTGCATGACATTTGTCATCATGGATATGGATATGTCCATTGGATACTTCATTTAATAAATGGCACAAGATAAATATAATAAATGAATTAATGCCTTTATTAATAACACAAATGAGTATAATACATAAATCCAATAAATGTATAATGCAAATACAAGGACCAATGCCTCGGGACTAGGGCATATCTAACACTACGCCTTTTGGGTAGATCAACTAGTTCCCAAACTTTGTTGATCCTCATTGACTCCATTTCACTTTCCATTGCTTTAATCCATTCTTCTTTCGCTGGGGATTCCAATAACTCTCTCATGTTAGTTGGAATATCTTCAATTTGAGCTACGATCGAGAGAGCTTCGCTATCAACTAAATAACGACGTTGCGGAATATTTCCCCTCTGTGATCGTCTTAGAGGTTTTGTTTATTGATAAACAAATCTCATATATTCATCAAGGTGTTGGGCAGAACTCCCACTGGGACCACTCCCACTGGGATCTATATCTATATTCACACTTGAATTTGGAACAAGACTCCCACTCAAACCAAGACCACTCATGTCAGGGTCAGGATTACTCAAATTTGCTTGTGAAGGTTGAAAAACATCATTCTCTTCCCTTTCCCTTACATCTTTAACTTCATTCCTCCCACTCGGATTGAGCGATCCTGAAGTTTCAGACTCTTGAGTTTCAAAGAAAGTGAATTCCTTATCCACTTCTCCCAGCTTAGGAAATTCATTCTTTAAGAATGTGACATCTCTTGACTCAAATTCTGTTATTTGACCATTCTCATTCTCTCCCACTAGAACATATCCTTTGGAGAGATCAAGATATCTTATAAAGATACTTTTCTTACCTCTTGGGCCTAGCTTGCCATACTTGCTAGATGTATCACGAACATATGTAGCACATCCCTATGGTCGCAAATGGTTCAAATTGGGCTTGCGGCTCGTCCATAATTCACAAGGCGTGGTTTCAACGAACTTAGAAGGTACTCTATTAAGTACATATGTGGCAGTCAATAGTGCATCTCCCCAAAAGGAGATAGGCAAATTGCTTCAGCCATCATAGACCTTACCATCTATCAGAAGGTTTGGTTTCTTCTTTCCGCTAGTCCATTTTGTTGTGGAGTCCTAGGTATGGTCAACTGATATCCAATACCTTTTTCATCACATAAAACTTTAAATTCCTTGGAGAGGTACTCTCTTCCCTGATCGGTTCTTAAAGCTTTGATTCTCTTCTCTAATTGATTTTCAATTAGAGCCATAAATCATTTGAAACATGCTAATGCTTCAGATTTATGTGCAATCAAATAGACATGACCATACCTTGTATAGTCGTCTATGAGTGTAATGAAATAGTACACATCATGCCTTGTCTGAACATTCATTGGGCCACAGATGTCAGAATGGTTTAGTTGCAAAGGTTGGTCAACTCGCGTAGCTTTACCAAATGGTTTTGTTGTCATCTTTCCTTTTAAGCAGCTTTCATAAGTTGGGAGATCTACTTTTGATAAATCAGCCAACAAACCTGCTTTAGTGAATCGTACTAAATGATGTTGACCAATGTGACTAAGTCTCCCATGTCACATTTTTGAAATTTTAACATTATCCACAAACGAGTTAACAGTAAATGAAAAACTATTATGACACACATAATTTGGATCCAAATCCAAAACAATAAAACCTCCAACAAATGTCCACCACCAAAGCAGATATTGTTTATAAAGAGACTAAAATTGTTCAATTCGAAAGATAATATGAATCCCAAATTCATAAAGGACAGAAACAGAAATCAAGTTCCTTCGAATTCCATAGAGGACATTTTCAAGAAACAGTGGTCGTCCATTATTTAAGACCAGCTGACAACAGCCGATCCCTAAGACTTCCTCTTTAGAGTTGTTTCCCATGTATATCCACCTTGTTCCCCGTGGAACACTGCGGAACTCAACAAAAGAATCTCGATCCTTTGTTACGTGGTCTGTTGCTCCTGAGTCTACAATCCACAAAGGACGAGATCCAGTTTGGAAAATAGAACTTGAAACAAATGTATAACACTTATACACTTTAGTAACATTTACCTTAGAACCTGTGCAATCTTTTGCAAAATGCCTCTTCTGTCGGCGATTGTAACATTTCACCCTAGAAATGTTAAAATCTTTCTTGCCCTTCTTTTGAACTGGAACATTACCCACCGTTCCCTTTTCCTTCTTCTTGAAGAACCTCTTGTTCCTCTCCTTGGACTTCAGACCATGACTTGAACTAGCCATGTGATCCTCAGATTTCACATTAAACGAGGCCATACGGTCCTCTTCCAGTTCAAGATGATGAACAACATCATCAAAGGCCTTAATGTCGTTGACATGAGTGAGTTGCAACTTCATATGCTCCCACCTATTCGGCAGAGAACGTATCACAGCTTGAACTTTCTGCTCCTCGAGAGCATAAATCGCACTAAGCATGTGTTTTATACGTGAAACTTTTTCACGATATCATCATTCATCGTACTAAGCATGGTGATGCGGGTAGATGAGCTCTTCCTCTTCTAGGCTTGATAAGCCTCAAGGTCCCTCTTTGTTTGGGCGGTGTTACCCTCTGCAGGAGGAACCATTATTCTCTCCAGAGTGTCAAGAGCCTCTTGCTCTTTAATTATGTATTGGACTATCATAGCCCAAACTTTATAATTGTCACAGTTCAAATGAAGGTCCTTATTTAGTTAAGAAACTATTGCTTTTGAAGCAGCAATTGAAAAAAAAAACGGCTAAAGACAAAAGTAGCACTAATAAGTAAGCGATACACCATATTTATTATAAGATCATTTAAAACTAAAAATAGTGTTTGGTTCACATAAAATCGAACATCCATGCGCAATGCATCGAGTCACCATTTACATAGGCTAATACAAATACCATATTAGGTTTAAATTTCCAATAATAAATATATATTTAGTTTTGTTTTAGATTATATTTTAATTTATTTAACATTTATACCTCTCTTAAGTATAAAACTAATGAGTAATATAACACTTAGTTATAATATCAAAATAAATAAATTAAAAATTACTAAAACAAATAACTAAAATAGCAATGTTTAACAAATAAACATTTTATAATACCATAAAAATATCCAACATTTAGTCAAAATTACCACCGCAATAAAAACTTTAGTACAAAGCCCTTCAATACAAAATTGAAAAACGAAATCAGCAAGAGAAAAAGTGAAAAATGAAGAGCTCAATCTTCATTTTCATCGAGTTGAACTATCTCAATTTCTTTTGAGGTAACTGGGATCATCTCTACGAACTTATAGTTGAGATCCAAAGGCATGTTCTCAACACCCTCGATAACAGCATCTAGACATGGGTGACGAACCAACTTGTTAGTTCTAAGTAACATGGTTTTAGGATTATAAGATAACTTAGTTCTTGTTTTAGCCAAGTTCAACACAAATACTTTGCATTGGGATCCATAATCCTGTTCAGGAACTAATCCTTCAATGAAGTCCACCAGTTCATCAAAAACAAAATTTTCTTAAAGTGCTTTTCACGAAAAGCCTTTTTCGCAAATTTTAACATTTTTAATTGATCAATTCCAGAGGAAAATCCTCCTTTCTAGACAAGCTCTTGGATTTCACGGTTTAACGCATTAAACCGCTCCATAACTCCAACAATATGCTCTTTTTCTAACGGAGGATACTGTTTAGAGAAAAGCTTATTTACAAGTTTTTGTAGAGTCCTTGCCTCCTCCTGAGACTGGATTATTTTCGCCGTTTTTGCAATAATTGCCACTTCTATAACACATATAGAAATAACAAAAACTTGTTATGATCAATCAAAATTCAGTATATAAATACACAAATTAAGCATTTATACAAAATAAATACTAATAAATTTAGTTTAAAAATATCAAATGAATTCCAAAAATTCATCAAAATATACCAAAAATTCAAGAAAAATGTAAATTTTAATTTTGGAAAAAATTTGATGAAATTTGGTGGCCGGAAACATGCGCACCCACCGACACGCTCCGATAGAAGTTACTCCACGCTCGGACACGCGCCTCTACGCACTCCCAAGGATTCTACTGACTCACGTGACACGTGTCAACTTGTGATTCGTGCTGACGTGGCACACCTACCACATGTCATCACCTGATTGGATAAACGAATGACGTGGATGATGATGTGGCATACTGATGTGGCACTGCCTTGACATGTGTCATCACCCTATTAGTCCATAGTGATGATGTGGCAGATGACGTGTCACGATGATGTGGTGCAATCACAACTGTTTTGCCACGTGGTGATATTCTATTGGTCCACGTGTTTGACATGTGGCGGTTGACCGTTTCAAAAACGGTTGACTTGTACATGTGTCAACATGTGATTGGGCAGACTTTTCAACCATCAGAAAGTCAACCAATAGAGTCAAGCCATGTGTCCAGCAGACCTAAACTTCCCCTAACCGTCACGCGGCCAATTCCATCCGCAGTGGTGGCGCATGAGGTCCACACGTCGCCTTCCGGCCCTCCGTTGGCCATGAAATTTGACATTCCGACTCGATTTTTCGTGCTGATTTCAGTGGTGTGATCATATTTTCAAAATTTTGACAAAAAATTTTGACACTTTGTACTGTTGGATCTAATATGGTATCATTTTGACACGGATAACAATGCAAATCCGTATCAAAACGAACAATAACAAATCCAAATAAACAAAAAACATATTCTTATTCATGGAACATCAGATTTCAATATTGACGTAATCATTTTGACATGCATATCAATATAAATCCGTATCAAAATGAACAAATATGTATTTAAACGAATAAACACGCATTCATAACGGATAAAACTTTTTTTAATTCACGGAATTCCTGAAATCAAGATTTGAACACATCAATCATTCATGGAATACCAGAAAAATAGATTCAAACACATTAATCTATAAACCTTTCGGCTCTGATACCAATGAGGTCAGAATTCCATAAAGATCATACAACGAATGTATAAATTACC
The DNA here is from genome assembly GCA_039660915.1 of Euphorbia tirucalli. Classification (NCBI taxonomy): domain Eukaryota; kingdom Viridiplantae; phylum Streptophyta; class Magnoliopsida; order Malpighiales; family Euphorbiaceae; genus Euphorbia; species Euphorbia tirucalli. The sequence goes on along the minus strand of CM077632.1, from coordinate 42,844,141 downwards.
ATAAACAGAATAAATAAACAGACTTACAGTTTATATGCAGCGGAAACACGTTTATGGAATGGATCTTATCTACACGACAAACCGGATCGTTCTGGTTGCCTTTCCTACAAGTGTATGAATACACTGAGTACGGGCTATATCCGTGAATTCTTCCGATGAACGAAGAAGTAATTTGTGTTTTATTGGTAGGGACGTTTTCCCCGGATTTAGAAGGGAATCTCTATGATTCTCCATAGTTAAGAAATAGAGAAACTTCTTCTCTATTTATAGTGGAAATCCCAACTTCCATCTATATATAGGGTCAGACCAAATTACACATTTGGTCCCTTTAATTTATACATAATTACAGTTTAGTTCCCGCCATTCCAAAATGTCATGGGCGGACCAAAAACCAACACCATTTATATAAACAATTTTAATTATTTTATAATTAATTTAATTAAATAAATTAGAAACGAAACAAATTAAAATATTACAAGTACATAAACACACATAATTCAAATACATAAAGATTGATAAAATACATAAACACACATAATTAAAAAAAACAAACATATAAACAACCTAAAATGAATTATGTGAAACATATTAGATTAAGAGCTAACATAATCCTAATATGTTCAATAACCATATTTCTCCAATTGATGATCAATTAATGCATTACCTAGTTCATAATGTGATGTTTGATTTCTAATTTGTCTATGTCAACTGAGATTGCATATTATGATTCATATTCCTTCCTCTTTCAGGTAAGATTGGTGCAATAATTGGTTCATCTAGATCACGTTCATTCTCAATTATCATAGTGTGGAGGATAATGCATGTTTTCATTATGTTATGAAGCTAATTTTTCCTCCAAAACCATACAAGATTAGCAATGATAGCGAACCTGGACTTCAAAACGCCAAATGCATGCTCCACATCTTTCTTGCAAAATTCTTATTTATGTGCAAATAACTCTTTCTTTCTGCCTTGTGAGTCTTTAATGGTTTGGACAATAATGGTCTATTTTGAATATATGCTATCTACTAAATAATACTCCATATTGTATTCCTTACCTCCAATTTCATATCAACAAGCGAGGATAACTCCATTAGCAATATCATGAAATAAAGGAGATGAATTCAACACATTAATGTCATTGTTTGTTCCGGCATACCAAAATATGCATGCCAAATCCATAGATCATAATTAGCACCTGCTTCTATAATAATACTTAGCAATCCTCAGTGACCACTATATGCTCCATTCCATGAGGTCAGAAAATTCTTCCATTCCCAATTCATGCAATCCAAACTTCCCAACATTCTTAGAAATCCATAAGTCTTACCAATGTGGAGCAATCTAGCAATATCTTTTTCATTTGGTGCTCTCAATATTCTTCTCTGAAAATTTCATCAATATCTTCACAAAATCTCTTAAAGCATTCAATTGTTGTTGACTTAGCAGTTCTAGTGCACTAATTAATAGCATGTGTTGGAATACCATATGCTAATATGCGGAGTGCGACAATCATTTTTTAGATTGCTAATAATCCAAGCCTACCAATGGCATCACATTATTACACAAAGTAGCGATCATATCTTGTCAATGTAGACTTGATTCATGTGAATAGATTGCAACACAATTGATAACTTTTTCGAAACTTATCGTCTTGAAATCAAGGGTTATCACTAAAGTAGTCTTAATACATTTGAAAGTCCACTTCAACTCTGTTATGATTAATTACTTGATGGCCTTTCATAAAGCCACCATGTGATGATTTGCTACTTTCCCACCCATTGCATATTCCAAGATAAAAGTCTTGCTTTTTTTTGGAATCAGGCAAACATTCTTTCAGTTGGAGGTATACTTCTTCATCTGATGAAAGTTCATCAACTAATGAATGTTCCAGAATATTGTTATTCATTTTTTGATAAGATTGATGATAGAGCTATTATGAATTAGATACTTGAAGAAGCTATGGTATGAATAAATTGATGAATGAATTATTATCTTATATAGAAAAAAATTTATAGAATTTGGTGGAGGGCACTGTATTTGTTAAAAGCATTCATGAGATTCGATGGATTGCGATTATTGATTGTTGAAAGGCAATGTGTTTGTTTAGAGCTATTTTTTGGTGGAGAAATTTGATTGGTGGAGGGCATTGTATTTATCAAAAGCATTCATTGGATTCAATGGATTGAGATTATTGATTGGTGAAGGGCATTGTATTTGTGTAGAGATATTTTTTTGTAGTGAAATTTGATTTGTGGAAGGCACTGTATATGTCAAAAGAATTCATTGGATTTAGTGGATTGGAATATTAATTGGTGGAGGGCATTGTATTTGTCCAGAGATATTTTTTAGGGCAGAAATTTGGTTGGTGGAGGGGAGGGGTGCACAAAATTAACAGAAAAAAGCTGATTTTTGAAACCGAAACCAAACAGAAAAATAAGTTAACCAAAACCGATGGACTAGGTTACGTGATCTTCTCTTTGAGTTGCGAGGTTAACTCCTTAGATATTCTAACGGTTCTTTCTAGACCAATTACCAACATTTCTAGCTCATTAATCGACTCTGTTCCCTCACACTCTTTTAGATCCTAATTGGCCTCATTTGTTATTAATAAGGCTAAGTAGGTTTTTGCGCCACTGCTAACTACCCCTAGCCACTACTACCCTCATAGTAGTTGGTATTTGCAATTCTAAGTACCAGATGGATAGTGGGGCTTCCGATTCTGCTAGGAATGGTCTTCCTATTATTATATTATATGCTGGTGGTGCGTCAATCATGATGAACTCTGACGGTCCCAAATAGGCTAACTACAGTACTAAGGGGGGTGAATAGTACTGTATACCAAATAAGAATTTTTGTAAACTCTTTTAAAAATTCTTTTTGAAGAAAAACAATTTTCTTTCAACAAACACAAGTTTTAAAAAAAATGAGGAATTAATAAAACAGTAAAAATTATGAATATAAATTTGTTAGACTGATACAAAAATGTCTTCAAATAATAGTGCTATTAATTTAACTTGTAGAAATTTAAATAGCAATAAATGTAAAGAGTATAGGGATAGAGAATTGAAGACACCAAGATTTATACTGGTTCGACCCAACTGGTCTACGTTCAGTCCCCAAGCCAACCACTAAAGATTTTCCACTAGTATTTTCTTTACAAGTAGGAAATAAGCCTATGTTACTTTTTACGAGTTCAAGTAACAAACTCAATACTATTGCAGGCTAAGTATCAAACCTCTAGTGCTGCTTTTTCTGACCTCAAGTAACAAAACTCTTTTGATGCTTTTTCAAAGCTCAAGCGCCAAACTTATCTTGTATTTTTTACAACCTCAAATACCAAACTTTTCCTGATGCTTTTTCTAAACTCAAGCACCAAACTTTTACAAACTTTGTTGATCACCATTATCAACAAAGTAAACCCCCTTCATACTACCTTGTGTGAAAATACAATTCCCATGAAAAATGAATATTTGAAAGAATAAAGATGAAGCTTTCTCTCTTCATTTGCTCTTTGAAGGAATTGTGGAATACTTGAAAATAATAGCTTAAATGTGTATGATTGTAAGTAAGTCTCCCACTTTGACAATTTCAATTCTTCTTGCTTATATAAGTGTTGGAAAGCTTCTTCGAGACATAAATTAGTCATTACATTGAGGTCATAAATGAATTATAGCTGTTGAGATCACCTTTTGATGAAAATGTGGTCGTTGGAGCTCTTGAACACAATATGGAAGTTGCTTTCAAGCTCACAAGGACAAAGTGGCAGGTGTAATTAGGTATTGAACACATATTGCTTATTGCTTCTAGCTTTAAGAGAAAGATATAGCCATTGTATATTCCTCATAAGGACTTTATCTCTTGAAGCTTCATTACTTCCATCTTACGAACATTGTGACTTGTATCTCTTTGAATCATATCTCACCTTTTGAAGCATGGTATGACCATTGGAGATTTTGAAGATCGCATCTTTAAGCTTTTCTTAGCTTGTAAAGTAATGATAACATTTTTTTTTATCTTATTTTAATCATTTGATCTCCTAATACTTTGTTAAGCTTTGTTGATATCCATCTTTGTTTATAAGCTTCATCATAATCATATTTTACTTCTTTATTAATTACTACTTAATTATAATAATATTAAAGTAAATATGATATTTCTATTTATCATATATGTCAACTTTTCATTTGTTGTTAACAATTCAACAAACTCGCCTTCAGATCTCCATGTATGTTTGTCATCTTTAACTTCCACGCTCAATGTGACTTACCCTACCATAGAGATTGTATAACCACTGAGTCCCACTAGCTAGGAATGCACCGGTTGGACTCGGCTTGGATGGATCTGCAACTTTTTGTGCAATGTGCTTTTTTTTACTATATTCACTAAACTCTTGACATTAATTAAGATTCTCCTGATAGAATACCCATCGATCATGGCTTCTATCACCAGTGCATCTGTATGTTGAGCTGGAATTTTATTCAACTCAACAAAGGGCTTGCTCAACTCAATCAAACTTCTTATGTTAGTTATTTGGTGCTTTGAATTTCTAGCTTTCTTGTTGGGTGGTTCAAATTATGGGCCTCCCGCAATCACCATGATTACCCCCTTTGGACTTTTTGGTAGATCATTGCTCCTTGTCTTAGTCCTTCAATTCCCTTCGTTCTCTATATTGATTTGAGGATCCAGTCTGCTTGTCCATATACTTACTGAATTTCCCTTACTTGATCAGTGCGTCTATGTCAGTTGCCAACACCTTGTAATCATCATTGTGATGACCATAAACCTTCTGATATCACAAAAGGATTATTTATCCATTCCTATGACCTGATCTGCCTTGGTTTTTAGGTATTTGAGCTCCCTCTTATCTGAACTTCTCTAAACTACTACTAAGACTTCACTAAGTGGTGTATTTAGGGGCCTGAATCTATGTTTGTTTCAAGCCTTGTCTTTTCTATCCAACTTCCCTAGTCAGTCGTCCATCTTGCCAAATCTTTCCTTTTCAACTGGTTTGTTGCTTCTCCTAGGTGTGACCACCTCGTCCACTTCTACAAGGTGCTTGGCCCACTGAATCATTTGGGTGAGATCTACGGGCCTCCTAAGGATCAACTCACTTCTCAGGTTCTCATTGGTGGTATTCTTTATGAATGCCTCATATGCTATGCTGAAGTCCAGCTTTCTGACCTCTAAGCATGCCCCATTGAACCGTTCAATATAATCAATGAGCGATTCCCTCGATTTTTGCACCAGATCATGTACACTTCAACTTAACACTCCAGTGGGAATAAATCCCAAGAACTTGGTCCCAACTCTAAATCGACCCTGTTTGTGGTAGAGAATATCCTACACATCAACCCCTCGCCTACTCCGGCTATCTCCATGCGCATATTGGAATTCCTTAAATGAGTTTACGGTTTGTGTTACCTTTGTAGTTTTTAAAGTCCAACTGTTTAAACTTTTTTTATCAATTGACAGCTTTTAGATTCTTTCGCAAAACCAGGATTCTTCCATCTCCAATAGGGGTTCTTGATATACCATCGTGTAATGATTCAGTGCCATCTTGAATGAAGCCATAAAATTTGGTCCATTAATATATCTGCTCTTTAGTCAGATACCACTAATTGGGATGTTAATGTCTCCGATTGCGTGGTTGAAAGGGTTTCCCTTGGTGAGAACTACTGAACCAAAGCAGGAGTTTGAGTCGGCGGTGCTGGATAAAATGAATACTAGAGACCTATTAGCACGAGCATATTCCCTATAGTATATCCAACTGCAAATGGTGAGTAATAACCTAGGGAAACTGTGAGTATGGAGCTGAACCTTGTGGGACCAAGGTCTATTGCATCCTATTATGATCATAGCTATTGTTGAAGCCTCCCAGACCGATCAGTGCTCCTGGGAAACTGCATTAGTACTACGACATGTCGTGCAATAGCGAAGGTGGTAGCAATGTGGCTCATCCTAAAGATGTTGCACCCAATCCCTGTTGAACTCCTGAGGAAGCAAGCGCCTTTGGGACTCTTTCCATTTTTCCCAAAGCTGAGGCTAACGGATGGTTCTAAATGAACATATCTAGTACAAATCTTAAAGTTCCTACTGTCTAGATTGGTGGAGGAAATAACACCCTTGCTACTCCCAAGTGAAAGGAACTTGCTAGAAAAAATTTATGGTTGAAGATGGAGTTGCTCCACTTATTGTTGCTCCAATCATTCCATACTCTTGCATTTGCAAAATAGCACGCCAGAATGCATTAGCATCCTAAAGAGTCATGGAACAGCTTATTGTTACCCTCGTAATAGCGTCAATAGGCGTATCAGCTTTGCTAGCCAACGAAGTTGATGCTATAGTGACACTCGGTGATGATAATGCTACCATAATGCTAGATGGTGTTATTGTCACCATCGTTAAGGAGAAAGAAAGACCTTCTTCAAGAGCACTGAGTTCATTTGGAGAGCTGATGTGTTCATTTCTGACGAAGCCATAACTTCAGCGAAACCATGATTTCACCACACCAAATGATGATTTACTGATTTGAGACCTTTTAGGATGGTTGAATCTAGGGTCAAGAATTGAAGAGATAAACCTGCAAGGCAAAGATGTTGAGATACCGGGAGACCCAAAAGGTATTCTTTGATGCTTAAGTCAGTGAAGGTGATGAAATAGTAAATCAACAATGGGATTAGTGCTTGAGAATAAGGAAAGCGATACCCTATTTTGATGATGGGATGGGCCTTATATATCCCCTTGCTCGATGTCACTGTCAGGTCATTATGTATGGCAGCCATTCTATTGGCTAGGCGTGATATAGTGTTGTTAATGACCCTGCTTTCCACGTTTAAGGTTGAGATCTACTTGAGCTACTTATTTTAACAAGTCCTTTATTGCTCACCCTACACATATATTAAACGATAAGGGCCTAGCCTTTATTAGAAGTGTGTGAACATACATTTAGTAACCGGCTAGCCCGTTCAAGACCTTTAGGGCAGTCCACTTTATTTATAGCTGGATCATGGTTTAGTTCCTTTTGATGATTCGTGGCGGCAACTGACCAGATTGAAACTACTCAGTTCATCAGAATCTTATGATTGAAATTGCTCAAATGTCATCAGTAGCTTTGTCAATATAGTGGAATGTGATAATAAAATTAGACAATTTAATGCTGGCCCTATGGTCAAGTAATAATATTTGATATAGCCACTTTTCTCAATTATTCATAACACTGTGAGCACGGGTTTTTCCCGACCTCGGTGATGAGAATTACTTAATTACCTGTGGACCGGATGGGCTCAAATGGGACTTGAAAGTGACCGGAATGTTGCTCGTAGAATCTCAAACGTCCTGAAATCCAGGCTATCTGCGATCTGAAGCCCCGAAAAGGTCTCCTGAATAATTTCCAGGGTTTGGTCTGCACGTTCGACTTTCGAAATTTCGCCCCAATTCTCGATAGAACCAGGCTCTGGTTTTTGAACCAGAGCCGGCTGGCTATAGCTAGATTCGTACGGCTCTAATGGTCAAAACAAGTTGCTCTGCAAAGTAGAGCAACTTGGATTGACAGACAAAAATCGGCGTAGGATTTCAGAGGGTCAGACGACTGAATTGATTGGGCCAAATGAGTGAGAGAGAGTGATATAAAAGAGAGAAAATCAATAAGAGATAGAAAGACTTTTGGATTTTTCGGTTTTCAGTTCTCAGAGAAAGAAAACAAAAAGGAAAGAAAGAAACACAGAGAAAAAAAAAGAGAGAAAGAAACCAAGAGAGCTCCCACAAACACTTTCATCACAACCCTAAATCAATCTCAAAATATTGTTGACAAATTCCACAATTGTTACTCATTGATTCGGGATCATTTAGGCTTGGTTTTGGATCGTTTTGGACTATCATGGGATTCAGTCGGTTGAGTTCACAGGATATGTTTCGAAGCTTTCAAACCGCTTCTTGACGCTCCAAGCATCCAAACAACATCAAGGTAAACTCTGAGAGGCTTTAAAACCTGTTTGCATTGATTTTCTATGCTTTTTCTTTCATTTTGCAAAAATCTGGAAATTAGGCTACCCCCCCATAGCTGTACGGCTGTGTTTGTGATGAACAGAGTTGGCCGGCTCTGACCCAGAGCCGCTCGGCTCTGTTCCTCAGGGACAGATTCCTGGTCTGTCCCAATTGTCCGAAAACAGCCCGTTTCCCATTTTAAACATTCTACTGCGATCATTTTCAGCCTAAATCCATCCGTATGTCATAATATTTTTGTTTTTTGAATTTCTGTACGTACGGATATTAGGGTTTTTGATGTTTCCTGGGTTTATTTCCAGAGTTTCGGGGTTGTTCTATCCAAATCGAATCCATAGTTCAGCATTAGAGGACCCCCGAATCCTTCCAATTCCCCGGAAAATATTGAAAACGTGCAAAATAGTATTGTTCTCAAATGTTTTTTGTGTGTTTATTACATTTTGGACCCTAAATGGAATATGTGTTCAGGAACCCCCATGAACGGAACCCTAAGCTTCGAGATAACCGACCCACAAAAATGGAAATTTGCATGAAAATGAGCCAAATGGTTTCCAAAAGTTGTTTTCCAGCATAAAAATCCACAGGGCGTTTCAAAACCGTTTTCCAGGTCTAACCGGTCCGATCGGTCGGGTTGACCCGGTTACCCCCCTAAATGCATGCTCCCAATCCTAAAATCCCAATTCTGTCCTGATTTGAGTCCTATTTGTGTTTATAATATAAACTGCGCTGACAGTCTGTTTTGCAACATTTATTTTTATTTTTGCTGTATTTAATAAATTAATTCATGCATTTAGGCGGTTGTATTTTTAGATCCTCGTGTACCCTAGGCGCTTGTAAATGTGAGGACGAGAGTTTTTATATTTTATTCAATTTGGTTGTATAAGCAGCCTTTATTATTCTTTTGTATAATTTGTGTGGATGATTTAAGTTCCTGCAATTTATTTTATGCATTCTGCTTTAGCACGGGCTAATAAAATAAATAAATTGGGGTTAGAAAAGATAATAAATTGAATAAATATGGTTTTATAAATAATAAATCGAATACAAGCTTGAGGTTAAGTAGGTAAGTTGCCCGAACCTTGAATCTCTGGATTAGGTACAGTAGCCTGTGCTTGGTAGGGAGCTGTACCAGAATTTCCCGGATGAGCTGATCCTGGTGGTGACTCTATCATTGATCTTGAAATTGAGGTTTCGAGGTCTTTAAGTTAAAAACGGAAAAGAGATTTCTATAAAATGGAATTTCAAGACAAACAAAGGATTTTTCGTAAAGTAAGATAAACAAACCGGCTTTTCCCAAAACTTCACTAAACCATTTCTTTCTTTCATTTTCCTCGGTTCGCTTCACCGCGTCCTGCTCTTTTCAAGGTCATCCGCTCACAGTGGTGACTCTGCAGCAGAATTAAAAAGTTTCTTTAAAAGTTTTTTTTTTAATTTTTAATTTTTAATTTTTTTTAAAAACTTAAGGAACTTAGGCAACTATCAAAATATAATATCGCTTGTATTCGCTTACCGATTTATAAATACCATATTTATTCAAGCTTTGCATATCATGACATTTTCTTCTTCTCAACCCCTTAAATACACTGATTAGCCCCGGTTTACCCAACAAGGTGGACTACCTCTACCACCAGGATTGGAGACACCCGACGGGGTAAACCACTCATAGCCCCGCATGACCTTACATCATGTTCTATGGTGGGGAAGTGTTTATTTGCTATGGGAGCCTATACGACCCTTGGTTTGACTTTGGCCCACATATAATGGCTTAGTAACTTCCCCTAGGATTACCAAAACATAAATCTAACATTGAACAATCGAGCATTCACCTTTGGTATCCCCTATTGATGCCAAAGAGACCCAACGCCTAGGAAGTATGCGTGACCAATCGAAAGGGGAAATAAGGTTGGAAGGGAGGACATATTTTTGCATGTGCTAACGTTTGCTTAGTGGTGATTTTCTCTTTACTTTTTCACGAAGCATAAAAATACATAAACATTTGCGTGCCATTTTTAATCACATTTCATGCAGCCATCTCTTTACATATACATATGTATGGTATTTTTGTTAATCATGCTTTCGTGCAGCCACGACATTTTATCCACATGTCATACATATACACATCTCGGGTGCCAACATTTCCACAAAGCATACACGACATCGATCTACGTGACATGCATCTTAACCACATTTTTGTGCAGCCATTTGCATTTTCATATGACATACGAATCCATGTCATATTACCCCACTTAATGAAAATATGTTTCAAGCATGCCCCTCACGATCATTTCATTCCATGACATGTCGGATACCCTAAAACTATCCGATTTCCGCCCGTGCACTGGAATGCACTCGGCCATTTCACAAAATATCATATCATTCAATAGTAGACCACAATGGTCCTAGATTTGCTTTCGTGCGACAGTTCGCACTATGCCATCACATGCCATCATGTTCATTCATCATAGGTGTCCCGGTGGTACCGAGTCCTATTTGTGCATTATGGTTCATATCGAACCATTTCATAACATTGTGAAATCATTCGAGGTGCTCCCCGGGCGCCAAATTAGTACACATATAGGTGCATATCATAACATTATTAACTCATGCAAGGTGTTCCATAAACGCCGAACCTCTATACTTGTCTCAGCATACACGTGACCTGTTTGCAACATCACTTCATATCGGATGCCCCAAAAACATCAGAACTCTGTCTGAGGAACGAATTCCACGAGACCATTTCATACCATCTCATTTTGCCTTAAAAAACATCAAGACTTTGTCCGTGTGTCGGCCACACACGACTGTTTCATAACCTCCATTAGGTGCCCCGAAAGAGCCGAACCTCTGTTCGCGTGTCGGCTCACACATGACCCCTTTGCATCTTCTTTTGCATAGCTTTGGGCACTCTTGGAACATCTAGAATAAAGAATTCACGCCCATTATCGCTTTCATTCATAAAGCATCAAACATGCACTGTCATTTTTATGTCATTCTAATCACGCCTTTATACAATCATTTTCAAAACATCGACATTTGTATGACATCGACGCTAACCGTGTCTTTGTGCAGCCATGATATTTTGTTTGCATGCCAAATGCACATTGTGTGTTAACATTTCCACATAGCCTACAAAGCATCGTTCCGTATGTCATGCATCCTAACCATATTTTTCTGCAGCTACCTACACTTTGGATGACATATGCATTCATTCCTTGCATGCACAACATTGTTCCGTATGTGATGCATCCTAACCACATTTTCCTGCAGCCACCTACACTTTGGATGACATATGCATTCATTCCTTGTGCGCATAACATTGTTCTATATGTCATGCATCCTAACCACATTTTTCTGCAGCCACCTACACTTTGGATAACATATGCATTCATTCCTTACACGCACGACATCATTCTGTATGTCATGCATCCTAACCATATTTTTCTGCAGCCACCTACACTTTGGATAACATATGCATTCATTCCTTGCACGCACGACATCATTCTGTATGTCATGCATCCTGACCACATTTTTCTGCAGCCACTTGCATTATGTGTGACATGTGCATTCACACCATTTCATTCCATTACACCTAATAAAGGATGTTCCAGGGATGCTCCATCATGATCATTTCATTTCATAACGGTGTCCCAAAGCCACCCGTGTTTTACCTGTGCTCTGGTTTACACTCAGCCATTCCTCTATATCATTACATTCACTAGGAGACCACAACGGTCCTAGATCTGTTTTCGTATGGGTAGTCACATGAAAAATATTGCACGATATCTCATCCATCTATCATTGGTGCCACGGGGATACCAAAATCTTGCTTGTATGTCGTGATCCACATTGGATTGCTCATAAAATTATCAAATCATCCAGGGTACTTTATGAGTGCCCGGTCACTAGACATATAAAAGCATTCCATGACATTGCTAAATCATGTAAGGCATTTCACGAACGCCAAACTTTTGTCTGTGTCTTAAGTTACACGTGACTTGTCTGTAACATCATTTCATGTTAGATGCATCAAAAGCATCAGAACTCTGTTTTTGTGTGTCGGCATACACACGACCATTTCATAATATCAATTAGGTGCCTCAAAAGCATCAGAACTATGATGTGCCAGCCACGTGTGACTATTGCATGACATCCACTAGGTGCTCCGAAGGCACCAAACCTATGCCCTTGTGCGGGATCACACGTGGTCTGTTTGCATTGCCTTTTTGCATAGCATAGGGGCATCCGCGGAATGTCTAAAATATATAATAAGGTAAATCATCTTCATTCTTATCTCCACCCGTCTGACATCATTCAATCGCATCAACCCATGACCGTACATCTTATTCATACATAAACACATGGCGCTCCCTGAGCGCCGAAACTCGGCTCACGTACCAAGCACGTTATCTCATATCATTTCATCACGTAAAAGCCCAAGGTGCTCCCCGAGCGCCGAAACACTATCCGCGTACCGAGCACACCATTCCGTCTTATTTTATTTCATTTCATGCATGAAAACTCAAGGAACTCCCTGAGCGCCTAAAATTATGTTTGGCCACCGTACGCATACATGCATCCATGCTATCTTAACTTCCTCTGCAAGTCATATCTTACTTGGACCCGTAGACACCCCAATGTGTCAATTCTTCCTAGCGATATAACTATGCACCCTATTTTAACTTCCTTTGCAAGTCATATCTTGCTTCGACCCGTGGACACCCTAGTGTGTCATTCTTCCCAAGGGCATAACTATGCACCCTATCTTAACTCTTCTTGCAAGTCATATCTTGCTTCGACCCGTGGACCCCCCAGTGTGTCATTTCTCCCCAGGGGCATAACTATGCACCCTATCTTAACTCTTCTTGCAAGTCACATCTTGCTTCAACCCGTGGACACCCCAGTGTGTCATTTCTTCTCGGGGGCATAATTATGCACCCTATCTTAACTTCCTTCGCAAGCAATGTCTTGCTTCGACCCGTGGACACTCTAATTGTGTGATGTTCCCTAGGGGCATAATTATGCACCCTATTGCAAGTACCACTTGCTTCGACCCGTGGACACTCCTGAGTGTTGTTTTATCCCTGTGGTGTATATTTATACGCCACGTTTTACTTTAGCATGCATGCATCATCCCCAACAGCATTCATTTCATATGCACGTTTCCCTTCTTGACTCTGCATACACTCAGCCGGTTCAGAATAGCATAGCGTGACATGGCATTGCATGGCATCACATGTACAACTCACCATCCACACACGTACACGTTACATCGCATACTCATGCATATGTCACTCCCTGTTTGGTAGCTGCCATATATGCGCCTATTGACACTAATGAGTACTCTCGTCAGGGGGAAAGAATCTTGAGGATGGCCAACCCAAGGAGCTTCAACGCCATAATAAATATTATGGAGGACTATGTCACTTCAACACGATTTCGAAAGGCAATCAAGGAGACCCTTAAGGAAATTCCTCAAACTTCTCGGGGAGAGGGGTGTGTTCAAGAACTGCAAGGTCTGATCTAATAGGAATGGGGCAATGACACTAAAGTTGAGACGGTGACTAGTCGGGGAATAATCTGATGCTATAGAATCAATACCCTTAGAGGCTCCCTTTTCATAGGGGACTCATTTTTGTTTCTACGGTGTATTAATATCATTTTGGATGTAATGCATTTTGTTGTCTTCTTACTTGTGTGGTGATTGCATGTACATGGCATTATGCATGCATTTGATCATCTAAAATGACATATCCAACACACATAATATCAAAATGCCTGACATCAATTTGAATACCATGGGGTACCTAAAAGTGAATCTAGTCCTGACCAAACTCTCTCTTGAAATGTGAGCTTGTGAGATAAATAAATGATATGATGGTACCACCTCCGCCGAGTAGTTTGCTGGTCCAACTCAACAATCCTTGCGAGATGCTATTGGCCCTGCCCCAGAGTTTCAACTTAAATGGCACACATGATACCTAAACCTTTCCAAGCTAAAAACCATTCCCGGGTTTCAAGAGCAAAGCCTCAAAACAAAACCCCGAGCCTGATTCCTGATCCAAGAAGGTACCCTACGCTGAAACCCTAAAGCTAAAATTCAAAACCCACCAAAATCTCCAACCCGTGGGGAATTCAAATGGCTTTCATCATCCTCATCACCTATCATATGGTAAAATTCTGATGCAGTCTTGGTTGTAGTGCATACATTATCTTGTTTGTATGACATTCATATGTACATGACATTAGGCATGCATTGTTCATCCAAAAAGCATATTAAACATGCATGACATGCATGAATTTGAATGCAGTAAGAAAACCAACAGGTGGCAACGGCTTGGGCTTCATCCCTTAAAAAAAAAAGGGGGATCAGTGTAGATAGAAGTCTTTCTCCCTCTCATGCATGGCCGCCATAGCTAACACTGGAGTGTCTCATAGCATTAAAGGGTAATCTCCAGCTCTCGTCATTGTCATATCCTTCCCTCCTATCTGTGAAAGATTTGGACTTTCCTATCTTCAAAACCAAAGCTCTTCCCCTTCCCTTTTCCAATCTCTTCCACACCTTCAACACCCTTTGTCTTCCGTTTACCACCAAACCACCAACACCTATTTAACAAAACCCCTTTTTCATCCTTCCCTTGAACTTATTCTGTGAAGCCTCATTTTCCACCATCTATGGCTTCTAACAAGAAATTGAACCCCAATGTTGTTCCATACTGTTTCATCGTATCACCAGAAAGGTGATGGGGCAGGTGGTCACAGCACTGCCTCAATCAGTCTTTGTTTATCATCAACCTGTACCAGACCAGGGATTCTCTTTCTACCCCATGCTACTTCTCTTCAACCTAAACCCCTAGACCAAATATTTTGTAACCTCAGACTGACGGGAAAGGCTTTGATTTCATGACAGAGAGAGGATATGAATACAAGTTTGTTTTAGCTTAGCTGGAGACCACCCATGCGCAAGCAACTATTGATGGAACTCCTAGATGACCATTGTTCCCGTCCGACAAAGTCTGCATTATAGCATGTACTAAACTTCAGGGAAAAGAGTAGCTGGTGGGGCATTTTGTGAAAGGGATGGTCATCCACCAGTAACACTCAACCCAGCAAGGGATGGTTCTGTTGAGCAAAATGTGAAAAGGAAAGGACTGACGCTCACCCCTATGAACTTCACCAACAGTGTTGGAGCAATCAGGTTTTACAAAGCTTTCAACAATCATGAATGGGATGTTCCCATCAACAGAAAGACTTGCAAAGCCTGCTGTGCTAATATTCAGGGGAAAGTTGCATTTACCAACCATTTCAAGAACTCAGTCTTCAACTGCAATAGAAGTGACTACTTACCAGTGGTTCTTTCACCTCCTAGCCATGGTGTGCTTTGCTCTAGGGTTATTGTGGTTGGCAAACATAGGAAAACACAATTAACTCAAATCATTCTAAAACAGGCCACACCTTGAAGGACTAAAAGGTGTATCCACCTTTGGAGACTGCGCATAAGCTGGAATCTGGGCTGAATTGAGAACATGAACACAGTTCCAGACCCTTGGAGATTTCAGTGGTTAATTGACTCCATCTCGGGTTGTCTACTCACAGAGACAGCTCCATCCAGTGGTTAGCTGTACACCTTGGTGACCTGCCCTTAGCGTATCCCCAGCGGATCCTAAAAAAAAAAAACAAACAAAAATCCCTCCGGCATGGAAAACTGAGAAGACATATTGGTAGCATGAAGGGACATAGGCCAAACTAGAGCCACAGGTTGGATTTTCCTAATGCATTCACATTCATCATATCATAAATGTTTCATATTCTGTTTTGGTGTTCAATATGCATGTGTCATGCCATTGCATATAAATGTCCATTTACAAGTCTCCGCACGCTGCAAACCAGATCTGATAAAGTGTTTTACAACCAAACACCCAAACACAAACCTCCTACACTAAGGGCAGGTAAAAGTTAAACCACGAAGCATCATCAAGGATAATTCTCTCATGATCCTTGGCAGACTTGTCGAAGCACATTTTCCAATCCTAAGACAAGCCAGTGCTAAGAAATCCACTCGGCTGGCGTGCTCTTGCAGACTTGGTCATCACTTCAAAAAAAAAAAGACAACAATCCCCAGCGAGATCTTCCGACACGGAAAACCGAAAGGAGGTGCTGGTAATAAGAAGAGAGTGACATTAGTGACATTCAGAGTCAGAGTCACTTTTGATTTTCCTATCGCATTTCATTCTGATGTCATCGTAATGATATTAGGCATGTTTGATTGTCTGCTTAGATGTTCATATAGTATACACCATGCCATTGCATGTAAACATCCATCAGTAAGCCATTGCATCCAAACCCACGGCGACTTCAATGAAATTGTTTCTACGAATAGCAACTACTGGCCCAGTTGTACCATCCCCAACAGAATTATCCCCAGCAGAATGGTCCCTAGCAGGATCATCCCCATAGAATCTCCAACAAGATCCCTAACAGGGTCCCAGCTAAGACATATCCTACTAAGTTGAAATTTCTACCTGATCCCCTAGTAGGTCTAAATGGATCAGGGTACTCCCTAGTGGGGTTCTCAGCTAAAACAATCCCCACTGAATCAACATCCTCGGCAAAACCATCCGATTGAAACAGTCCCCACAGGAGATTATCGGAAGTCACGCATTCATTCCCTAACATAGCGCAGATACTAAGCATAGTATCAAAGACATCATGTTGCATATGTGTAGACACACAAATCATGGCCTCGTGCACACATTCATGCATCAAACAACTCGGCCGTATTTATTCTTGATCGAAGAGGCAAAAATTTTTGTTTCCAAAATTGTTGATCAAGGAGTAAATACATGCCCTTGCATTCAATTTCATTAAGACACTTACCACTGTCATTAGGTCATTCTAAATCAGGGACCCTCCTAGGACATAAATGATCTAATCCAGGGGCGCCCTCAGAGTCATAATGTGCAAATCAGAACTCTGTGATTCAAAATCTCAGGTATGAAGAATTTCTACAATTACTAGAATTTTCATTCACACTAATATCACCCCGAGAAGGGTACTTCTTGCCTTTAACAGGTATCTAGAGGTAAAGATTTTTGTTTCCAAAATTATCGATCAAGGAATGAATGCGTACCTGAAGCAACTTCGAGATGTCCTCGAGAGTAGTCTCTAACAGAGTTAAGGAAAGCCCTCCTTGAGGCAACCAATATGAAAAAAGCCTCATTGAGGCAACCAAACTGAAAAAGCCCTCCTTGAGGTAAAACCAAACTAAAAAAGCCCTCCTTGAGGCAACCAATATGAAAAAACCCTCCTTGAGGCAACCAATCTAAAAAGCCCTCCTTGAGGTAAAATCAAATCTAAAAAGCCCTCCTTGAGGAAACCAGACTGAAAAAGCCCTCATTGAGGCAAAATCAAATCTAAAAAACCCTCATTGAGGCAACCAGATTGAAAAAGCCCTCCTTGAGGCAAAATCAAATCTAAAAAACCCTCTCTGAGGGAACCAAATTGAAAAAGCCCTCCTTGAGGCAAAATCAAATCTAAAAAACCCTCCCGAGGCAACCAAATTGAAAAAGCCCTCCTTGAGGCAAAACCAAATCGAAAAAGCCCTCCTTGAGGCAACCAAACCAAAAAAGCCCTCCTTGAGGCAATCGAACTAAAAAGCCCTCCTTGAGGCAAATAAACCCAAGAAGTCCTCTCAGAAGCAATCCAGGTAGCTCGGGCAAGACCGTTGTTCCACACTTCTACAGGAGCAATTCCCCAATGCCGCAAAAGCTGACACCAGTGAAACCCTCAGGTACGCTTTATGTTCCTTTACTCACCGCGCTCCCAATCGCGAGACCAAATTCGAATCGGACATAAGCTACCGATCTAGTCGACTTTGATCTCGCGAGGGGCAGCCTGTGAGCACGTGTTTTTCCCGACCTCGGTGATGAGAATTACTTAATTACCTGTGGACCAGACGGGCTCGAACGGGACTTGAAAGTGACCGGAATGTTGCCTGGAGAATCTCAAACGTCCTGAAATCCAGGCTATCCACGATCTGAAGCCCCCGAAAAGGTCTCCCGAATCATTTCCAGGTTTCGGTCTGCACATCCAACTTTCGAAATTTCACCCCAATTCTTGATAGAACTGGGTGGCTTTGGTTTTTGAACCAGCACCGGCCGGCTATAGCTAGAGCCGTATGGCTCTAGTGCAAACTAGAGCTGGCCGGCTCTAGTGGTCAAAACAAGTTACTCTGCAAAATAGAGCAACTTGGCTTGACAGACAAAAATTGGCACAGCATTTCAGAGGGTCAGACGGCTGAATTGATTGGGCGAAATGAGTGAGAGAGAGCGATATAAAAGAGAGAAAATCAATAAGAGAAAGAAAGACTTTTGGATTTTTGGGTTTTCGGTTCTTAGAGAAAGAAAACAAAAAGGAAAGAAAAGAAACACAGAGAAAAAAAAAGAGAGAAAGAAACCAAGAGAGCTCCCACAAACACTCTCATCACAACCCTAAATCAATCTGAAAATATTGTTGACAAATTCCACAACCGTTACTCATTGATTCGGGATCATTTTGGCGTGGTTTCGGATCGTTCTGGACCAACATGGGATTCGGCCAGTTGAGTTCATAGGATATGTTTCAAAGCTTTCAAACCGCTTCTTGACGCTCCAAGCATCCAAACAACATTAAGGTAAACTCTGAGAGGCTTTAAAACCTGTTTGCATTGATTTTCTATGCTTTTTCTTTCATTTTGCAAAAATCTGGAAATTGGACTGCCCCTCCATAGCCTTACGGCTGTGTTTGTGAGGAACAAAGTCGGCCGGCTCTCACGCAGAGATGCCCGGCTCTGTTCCTCAGGGATAGATTCCCAGTCTGTCCTGATCGGCCGAAAACAGCCCGTTTCCCATTTTAAACATTCTGCTGCGATCATTTTAAGCCCAAATCCATCCGTATGTCATAATATTTTGGTTTTTTGAATTTTTGTATGTACGGATATTAAGTTTTTTTATGTTTCCCGGGTTTATTTCCTGAGTTTCGGGGTTGTTCTATCCAAATCGGATCCACAGTTCAATATTAGCGGACCCCCGAATCCTACCAATTCCCTGGAAAATATTGAAAACGTGCAAAATAGCATTTTTCTCAAATGTTTTTGGTGTGTTTATTGCATTTTGGACCCTAGATGGAATATGTGCTCAGGAACCCCCACGAACGGAACCCTAAGTTTCGCGATAACCAATCCACAAAAATGGAAATTTGCATGAAACCGAGCCAAATGGTTTCTAAAAGTTGTTTTCCAGCACAAAAATCCACAGGGCATTTCAAAACCGTTTTCCAAGTCTAACCGGTCCGACCGGTCAGATCGAACCGGTTACCCCCCTAAATGCATGCTCCCAATCCTAAAATCCCTATTCTGTCCTGATTTGAGTCCTATTTGTGTTTATAATATAAACTGCGCTGATAGTCTGTTTTGCAGCATTTATTTTTATTTTTGCTGTATTTAATAGATTAATTCGTGTATTTAAGCGGTTGTATTTTTAGATCCTCGTGTACCCTAGGCGCTTGTAAATGTGAGGATAAGAGTTTTTATATTTTATTCAATTTGGTTTGTATAAGCGGCCTTTATTATTCTTTTGTATGATTCGTGTGGATGATTTAAGTTCCCGCAATTTATTTTATGCATTCTGTGTTAGCACGGACTAATAAAATAAACAAATTGGGGTTAGAAAAGAAAATAAATTGTATAAATATGGTTTTATAAATAATAAATTGAATACAAGCTTGAGGTTAAGTAGGTAAGTTGCTCGTACCTTGAATCTTTGGATTAGGTACAGTAGACTGTGCTCGGTAGGGAGCTGTACCGGAATTTCCAGGATGAGCTGATCTGGGTGGCGACTCTATCACTGATCTCGAAATTGAGGTTTCGAGATCTTTAAGTTAAAAACGGAAAAGCGATTTCTACAAAATGGAATTTCAAAACAAACGAAAGATTTTCCCTAAAGTAAGATAAACAAAACCCGCTTTTTCCAAAACATCACTAAACCATTTCTTTCTTTCATTTTCCCCGGTTCGCTTCACCGCGTTCCTTTCCCTTCCATTGAAAAAGGTCGTCCGCTCACAAACACATCAAAAGTTTTAATTATTATATTATTGAAATTTCAATGATAATTTCATAATAGAAAGACGGACGTGAGAATCTTAGACTTCTTTGGCTTATAGAAGTATGGAATGTCAATTTTAATTTATATTTTTATGCTTTGAAGGCTTTTTTTTTTTATTGAGAAAGTAGGCAATAACAACAAAAATTCACTAATGCGATTAATTAAATTACATAATTGAAAATATAAATTCAAAGTTGTTTCAAATTTATGAAAATTTTATCAATTTATATAGTATATATATAAAATCCTTACCAACAAAGATTATTAGTCAATTGAAGCAAACGATTATTGATGAATTCCAATTAATGCTATCTCATTTGTCTGGGAAGTCAAATAAAACACACAAAATTATAAAGCTTAAAAGTTTTCAAGGAAGGGTTGTTCAAATTAATAACCCACCCTATTCAAACCTACCTAGTCCATGTAAATAGCTTTTATGGGTTGTAATTAGGTTAGATCGATTGAATGGATTATTAACTTATATTGGATATTGGGAAATTTTCATAAATACCCTCGTTTTGAGTTTTTGTTTGGGCTTACGTTTTCATATTTACTGAAATACGTTTTTCTTTTTTTTTTTTTAACGTTTCGCGGTTACTCTTTTTTTTTACCCTTTTCATTTGTTTTATTTGTCTTTTTGTATTCTCTCATTTCTGGTTCGTGGTAATCATGTTTTTAAGTTTTCTTCGTCCTACTTTCGTCGTTCTTCTTACTTTCATGGTTGTTCATTATTTTCTTCTTCGCAGTTCATTGCTTTTGTTTGCGGTTCGTGATTTTTGTTTGCGATTCATCATTTTCTCGATATTTTGGTGCGTTCGTTTAGGTTTTTTTTTTCCTGTGTTTGTTTGTTTGTTTTGTAAGTTTTGAAGTTTTGTTTTGCAGTGTTATATTGTATAAAATGGTTAAGAGTTCTAAAAACTCAGATTCTCAGAAGGGTAAGAGTGTGTCTGTTAAGAAGTCGCTTACTGTTTTTAAAGGGAAGACGAAGAATGGTGCTGTTAAAGGAAAAGCTAGGGACGAGGTTGTTCCAAAAAAGCTTGTGGTAAGATTTTGTGTTATAGTTTATCCTGTATTTATAGTTTGTGCATATTTGTTTGTTGTTATTCTGTTTTCTGTGTGTTTTAAGCTACTGATATTTTGATTATACCTTAGTTATACCTTATTGTACACTAATTAAACCTTATACATTAGTTTTTTTTTTGGTTAATGATAGATTGATCATACATAGTTACACTTTTTCCATACACTGATTATACCTTAATTATACCTTGTGATGCACCAATTATACCTTAGTTATACCTTAAGATAAAATATACAGTGATTATACCTTAGTTATACCTTAATTATACCTTTAGATACATCATTACAGTTATTATACCTTCGTTATACCTTAAAATACACTTTTATAATGATTATACACTCATTGTACAATTATTATACTTTTTTACACTTATTATACTTTTTATGCACTGATTATACACTTATTATACCTTAGTTAAACATTTGATACTCCTATTATACCTTACTTATACCTTTGTACTATTGTTATACCTTAGTTATACTTCAGTTATACATTAGTTATACTTTAAGGTACGCTATTATAGTGATTATACTTTAGTTATACCTTAATTATACCTCAAGATACATTATTACAATGATTATACCTTAGTTATACGTTAATTATACATTAAGATACACTATTACATTGATTATAACTTAGTTATACCTTAAGATACACTATTATATTGATTTTAAATTAGTTATACATTTTTTATACATTACTTATACCTTATTTTTGTTATATTTGTTAATGATACACTGATTAAACACTTATTATATCTTTATGTACACTGATTATACCTTAGTTGTACCTTTTGGTGTAGTGATTACAACTTAGTTATAGTTTAGCTATATATTGTTTATACCTTACTTGTACCTTAGCTTGTTATTCTGTTACTGACACATTGAGTACACACTGATTATACCTTAGTTATACATTGTTTAATCACTGTTTATACCTTAGTTATACTTTATGGTATTTTGATTATAACTTGGTTATACCTTCTGGTACACTGATTACATCTTAGTTATATCTTAGTTTGTTATTTTGTTAAGTATACACTGATTATACACAGTTTATACCTTAGTTATATATTGTATAATTACTAGTTATACCTTAGTTATACATTGTTTATAACTTACTTATACATTAGTTTCTTATTTTGTTAATGATATATGTTTTTGTCCCATTGTTTATATATTTTTGATACATTTTTTGATATATTTTTATTACATTTTTAGGGTGGTAGACCTATATATAAGAAACACGAGTATTGGGGAAGCCGTGTTTCTGTTTTTTCTGATTATGAATTGTTAATATTCTTGAAATTAAATCTTCCTGAGTAAGTTATTAAGCTGTTTAAGGAAACTATATTTGGCTATTTCTTAGATTTGTCAATTTTGAGGGTTACAAAGCAGTTGATCCATTCTTTATTGCTACGAGAAATTTGTCAAGAGGAAGAAAATGATTCTATTGTTGTTGAGGTTGTTGGGAATGAGCTGAGGTTTGGTGTTGAAGATTTTTTGTTGATTTCTGGTTTGAAGTCATTTGTTGATGATGACTTTGTTCTTTGTTCTACTGGTGTGGGTTCTCGATTGCTTGCCCATTATTTTCCTAATAAAAGTGAGGTGAAGAAGAAAGATGTTGAAGAAGTTATGAAGAAAGATTCCAATGTTTTTAACTTTGATTCTGCTGAAGATTGCCTGAAGATTGTAATAGTATATTTTATCAGTTTCTACCTAATGGGGATGGATTTTTCAAAATCTATTCCTAGTTACTATTTTGCTATGGTAGAGTCGGGTGATTATGTGAAGGCTGCATAGGGTTGTGAGTCTTATGATGCAACCATTTTTTCTCTAAAGAAGATTGGAATTTCTAGATCAAAGCCTAAGTCTTATCGGATTGAGGTTTGTCCATTTTTTTCCAGCTTTGGTTTTATGAGGTTTGTCCTACATGCATCGGATTAATATGTGATAGAGTTATTAGTTAGAAGGGTGCAAATTTTCTTCCAAGGGTCTTCAATTAGAGGACTTATTTTGAGGAGTTCCGTGGAGAAAAATTAGACAAATTTATATTCAACAAGTCGGCCAAAAGTGTTTGTTATTCCTCAATTATACATTAATTTTACCTTTGTTATACTTTTTCTATACCTTAACAGATACTATTACATTGATTATTCCTTAGTTATACATTAATTATCTTAAGATACACTTTTACATTAATTATACCTTTGTTATACTTTTTCTATACCTTAACAGACACTATTACATTGCTTATACCTTAGTTATATCTTAAGATACACTTTTACAGTAATTATACCTTAGTTATACCTTAAGATACATTATTACAATGATTATACCTTAGTTATACCTTAAGATATACTCTTATAGTAATTATACCTTAGTTATACCTTAATTATACCTTAAGCTATATTATTACAGTGATTGTTCATTAATTATACCTTTGTTATACTTTTCCTATACCATAACAGACACTATTACATTGATTATACCTTAGTTATATCTTAATTATACCTTAAGATACACTTTTACATTAATTATACCTTAGTTATACCTTAATTATACCTTAAGATACACTATTACATTGATTATACCTTGGTTATACCTTAAGATACACTTTTACATTAATTATACCTTAGTTATACCTTAATTATACCTTAAGATACACTATTACAGTGATTATACATTAGTTATACCTTTGTTATACTTTTTTTAATATCTTAACAGACACTATTACATTAATTATATCTTAGCTTTACCTTTTGAAACACTTATTATACTTTAGTTATAGTTTGTGCTAAACTAATTATACCTTAGTTATGCATTTTTTCTTATTTGTTTTTTGTTTTAGTTGGGATTGAAAAATATCTATGCTACTAATAAGGAGATTGAGAAGCTTTCTTTGGGAAATTTTTTTGGGAAAAGGAAGCTTTCTTTGCAAGATATGAATTCAATAGATGAAGTTGATGGTGATAGTGATGATAAGCATGTAGAGGCTGATATTAAAGAAGGTGATGGTGAGTATGTACAAGATGATATTACGGTAGATGATGGTGATTTGAAAGGTTCTTTTTCTCAATCTCAGGCTTCTAGTCAAGGAGCTGTGTTATCTGAGATTGCATCATTGAGGAAATATGTTGAGCAATCAATTGGCATAGTTATTCAGAAGTTGGATAATATTAGCAGCCGTGTTAATAAACTGGTATTTTTTGTTTAATTATGATTATATATATATACTATTTTTTTTAACATTGGTTTCTTATTTTCGTTATTTTTTAAGGAAACTGTTAGGGACATTTTGAATAGTGTTTGTTTTTGTTTTTATTCTCTGATTATACCTTTCTTATACATTTATTATATCTTTTATTATTCTTTGGTTATAGAGTTTTTCATTATATCTTTAATTTTTTTATTAACCTTTTTTTTTCTTGGCTGTTTTTAATGATGATGTCAAGGAAACAAGTGATGAGAGTGAGAATGAGGTTGATGTATCTGATGAGGATATTATTATTAATGATATTGATGAGGTTAATAAAACTGAGTAGGTCTTAGTTATAGCTTAGTTATAGGTTGTGATATACTGTTTATATCTTAGTTATACTTAGTCAAACACTGTTTTATACATTAGTTATATATTGTAATTAACTATTTATGTCTTTAATTATACTTATTGATAGACTTATTATACCTTATGATAGACTGATTAGACTTTTTTTTTATACCTTTTGTTAGTAATTATACATTAGTTGTACCTTACTTATACCTTACTATACCTTTGTATAACTTTTTTACATTAGTTATACTTTAGTTCTACATTAAAAATTGTTTTCTTTAGTTACATTGTTTTATACTTTAGCTAATACACTGTTTATACCTTTTTAAAACTGTCACCTTACTTCTACTTACTGATACATTTATTATACATTAGTTATACCTTTTGGAACACTACTTATACCTTTTTTATACCTTTTGATAGTTTGATTATACCTTTTTCTTAAATCTGAGATGTTAGTTTTACTTATTGATACACTTATTATACATTATTTATACCTTAAAATACATTAATGTAGTTATTATACCTTATTATACATTAAGATATAATAATATAATGATTACGCCTTATGTTACTCTGTTATACATTACTTATACTTTGTGATACACGCATTGTGAGCGGACGACGCGTTTTGAAAAAATGAATAGAATTAATGCGTAAAAGAACCGAGACCTAAGTCTCGATGGATGTTGTAGGAGTCGCCACCCGGCTCAGCTCAACCGGGAAATTCTTATGTAGCTGAACCGAATGAACGGCCGCTACACTATCCAGAGATTCGGGTCCGGACAAGTCCCTTATTTCGTGTCTAATTAAAATAAATATAGCCAATGTTCTCGAATGGTATTTCAAAATCTAAAGTCCATTTTATTGAATATAATAGGCATACAGCGCGCATACAAAATATTTAATACAAAAATAAGAAAAAGAAATAAATATTAATTGGCTTACAACCAAATCGAATGGAAAAATAAAAACTCTCGCCTCACTTGTACAATTGCCTAGAATATACGAAGATCTAAAAAGAATTACAACCGCCTAAATACACGATTTAATCTATTAAATTACATCCAAAATAAAAAATAAAAAGAAATTAAAACCTGCAAAACCGAGGGTTAGCACAATACATACAGCACGCCACAATTAGGACTCAAATAGACAGAACAGGAAATCAGGAATCGGGGGCGTGCATTTAGGGGGTAACCGGGTCGGCTCGGCTAGCCGGCCCGGTTAGACCTGGAAAACATTTTGAAACGTCCCTGTATTTTTGGTTTTGTGGGGAAAATCATTTGAAAATAATTTTACCGATTTACATGCATTTTTCATACGTTAAGTGGGTCGGTTTTCGGGAGAACTGGGTCTCCGTCGTTGAACTGTTCTAAATGCAAATTTACCGGAAATTGAATCTATGGTCGTGATGCACACAACAAAATTCATTTTGGTGATTTTCGGGATTTTCTAATTTTTTGGGATTTTTTTACGGATAAAAGCTGAAATTCTGATTCTGAAATAATGATTACAGTCGTACGACTGTAGTTTACAGTCGTGCGACTGTGATCAATTCAGGATCAAAATTTCAACAAAAATTCATTTTGGACCAAAACTGAAGAAAGATTGGCTGGAAACTAAGAACAGTCGTACGACTGTATATACAGTCGTACGACTGTTCATGAAAGCTAAGAACAGTCGTACGACTGTTCTTAGTTTCCAGGAACAGAAATACGAAACTGCAGCAAAAACGCACAAAAATTCACTTCAAACACCCAGAAAGCGAGGAAAAGTGTAAGGAAAGGAAGTGACTACCTTTTTAGAAGCTATTCCAAGTCGTTTTGACCCCTGGCGTCGCTCCAATCCACAAGAATTTGCACTTTTCCTCTTGAATTGAAGTTGAGAGTTTGTGTCCAAAAATCCAAATTCGCAAGGGATTCTGATGGTTTAAGTCCAAGTTCTTGATTTAGTTGTGTAGTTAAGTGATCAACCTAGAGATTTCTAACAAGTTTTAGGCTTAATTTTGAGAATTGAAGCAAATCAAAGAGGAAGAAAAGTGAGTTTTTTGTGGTTTTCTTTTTCTCTCTCTTCTCTTTCTCTCTCTAAGTTTTTTTCTTTCACCAGAAATCTCTCCTTTCTCTCTTCTTTTTCTCCTTTTTATTACTTCTTTTCCTGCTTGCTTGCTGCCAAACCCGAGCAATTAATGCTCCCCCTTTTTTTTTTTCTTCCATTTCTGCTGCAGAGGTATGGGCCTCTGCAGTCTGCCCGACATTACAGTCGTACGACTGTAATTTTTAAATTACAGTCGTACGACTGTATCAATAGTCGTACGACTCTCTTCTTCTTCTTCTTTTTTTTTTTTTTTTTTTTTTTTAAGTATAGAAAATTCCGGCGCTTACAGCTGCCCCTCGCGTGATCAAATTCGACATCTAGCTCCAGGTCCATAATACCTATGATGATGAATTTGAGAGCGTGAATTAAAGCGCCTTGAACACTGGAATGAACCTTCTGATGAGATAAGCCGATACCGGGTCTAGGTTACCCGAGGCGACACTGGGGAGGAAATAAGCCGATATCAGGTCTAGGTTACCCGAGGCGAAATTGAAGATGAGATAAGCCGATATCAGGTCTATGTTACCCGAGGCAAGATTGATGAAGAAATTGGCCGATACCGGGTCTAGGTTACCCGAGGCGAAATTGATGAAGAAATTAGCCGATATCAGGTCTATGTTACCCGAGGCGATGCTGGAGATGAGATAAGCCGATATCAGGTCTATGTTACCCGAGGCGATATTGATGAAGAAATTAGCCGATATCAGGTCTAGGTTACCCGAGGCGAAATTGATGAAGAAATTAGCCGATATCAGGTCTATGTTACCCGAGGCGAGTTGATGAAGAGATTAGCCGATATCAGGTCTATGTTACCCGAGGCGAAATTTACTGGGAAAATAGATGAAGCTGATCTGGGCCGATACCGAGTTTACATTACTCGAGGCGGATCTGCTAGGGAACTTGGATGATGGAGCGGACCTGGGCCTATGCCGGGCCTACATTACTCGAGGCGGACTTGCTGGAGAAAGTTGAGATAATGGAGCGGACCTGGGCCGATGCCGAGTTTACATTACTCGAGGCGGACTTACTGGAGAAAGTTAAGATAATGGAGCGGACCTGGGCCGATGCCGAGTTTACATTACTCGAGGCGGATCTGCTGGAGAGAGTTGAGGATATTGAGCTGGGGATGAATTCCTGCACTTAAAATGGCGAGTCTTCATTCCTTGATCGAGAGATTTTTAAGCAAAAATTTTTGCCCCTTCGATCAAGAATGAAGACTAGCCGGGGATAAGTAATTGATATATGCAATGTATGGATGCATGTTGATGTATATGTACATGTATGTATTTTCTGTTATTTGATGTTTCTGTCCTCTGCTGGGGAGATATGTTGTGCCCCTGGTCGATTTTTCTTTTCTTGGAGCATTGTTTGGTGATTATCGACAGAGTGAGGTGACTGCTGGAGAAATAACTGTTGTATTCCTCATAGAGATTCCGCCGGGGAAGAGTGTGACAGCTTGACTGGGGAAACAATTGTGGTGTTCTTTGTGTAGACTACACTGAGGAGTAACATGGCGGCTTTGCGGAGAGGTAATTGATGGTGTTCTTTATGTAGACTCCTCTGGGGAATAGTATGGGAAACTCTGCTGGGGAGTGATGTGACGAATTCTGCGGGGGATACAGAGGATATTTTGTTGTTTTTTTTTTTTTTTTTTTTTTTTTAGCTCTAATTTTTGCCTGGGTTGCCCAAATCAGGTTTTCAGCCGAGCGAGCCGCTCTAACTTTTGCCTAAGGCGCCTTTTCGGTTTTCACCTTAGCGAGCTTTTCGTGTGCCCTAACTTTTGCCTAAACTGCCCAATATGGGTTTTCAGCTTAGCGGGCCGCTCTAATTTTTAACTGAGGCGCCTTTTCGGTTTTCACCTCAACGAGCTTTTTTTTTTTTTTTTTTTTTTTTAAGATCTGACTAAAATGATGTTGTGACCCTTTACTACTGGTCCGGGAAGATGAACTGGATTTTAGAGGACGATGAGAAATTTTAAATTGCATGTATTTGATACATTTTCATTTGTCAAATAATGCGATGATATCAATCAGTTGAATGCAAAGTGCTTTCTTTGAATGTGTGTTTACGCAAGACAACTTTGTTTGTGCATTTGTCATAACCATGCAAATATATTTAAACAAACACTTCACTTTATTGATGAAGTCAAAATGAGTACATTTGAAACAAGTTGGTTCCTAAATGGTATAGATTCCACACTGAGCCAGAATCCGTCACCAGTCGTCCTTTTCAGATTTTCCGACTGATTATTTTCTCTCGTGTCTTAACTTTTGCCTAGACCGCTCTTTTCGAGTTTTCAGTCTAGCAGACCTCTCCTTTTTTTTTTTTTTTTTATACATGATAAAGCTTTAGCCTGTCTTGGTTGATCAGATTGGTGAACTCATTCCCGTCCATGTCCATGATGCTGACAGCGCCTTTTGATAACACCTTCTTCACCACATAGGGTCCTTCCCAGTTAGGTCTGAACTTGCCCCTAACATCAACATTTGAAGGCTTTAGTTGCTTTAGAACCAAATCTCCTGCTTTCAACTGCTGCTTGGAGTACTTCACATTTCGATTATAGGCTCTAGCCATTCTGCGCTGATACATCTGCAAGTGATCTAGTGCTTTTAGTCTCCTTTCATCTAATGCTGCCAACTGTTCATACCTGGCTTGAACCCATTCAGTCTCTGGTAATTGAGCTTCCAGGGCAACTCTAAGTGACTTGAGCTCTATCTCCACTGGTAACACTGCTTCCATTCCATATACCAAGGCATAAGGAGTTTCTCCTGTTGGCGTTCTGACACTGGTCCTGTAACCCCAAAGAGCATAAGGCAGTTTATCAGCCCAATCCCTGTAAGTGGTTACCATCTTTGATAAGATTTTCTTTATTGCCTTGTTAGCTGCTTCTACTGCACCATTAGCCTGAGGCCTGTATGGAGAAGACTTATGATGTTCAATTCCATGCTCTGCAAATAGCTCAGCTGTTGCCCCTTGAAACTGTACTCCATTATCAGTTACTATGTGGTGAGGAATCCCGTACCGAGTGAAGATATTTCTCTGGATAAACTTGACCATGTGCTTGGCTGTAACATTAGTGAAGGATTCCGCTTCGACCCATTTGGAGAAATAATCAACTGCCACAACTATGAATCTATGCCCATTAGATGCAGCTGGATGAATTTCACCAATCATATCTATCCCCCATGCTAAAAACGGCCAAGGAGACGCTAGATTCTGAAGTTCAAGTGGAGGAAGATGACTAATGTCTGCATAGATCTGACATTCATGACATTTCTTCACCATTCTTATACAATCTGCTTGCATCGTCATCCAAAAGTAGCCTTGCCTCATGATCTTCCTAGCCATGGCAAGTCCATTCATATGCGGCCCACAGGATCCTGCATGTACTTGCTGCATCACTTCTTCTGCTTCTTGTTCAGTTAGACACCTCAAAAGAACTCCATGGGTTGTTCTTTTGCATAATTTGTCCTCGAAAATTCTGAACTGGCTAGCCAATTTTCTGAGTGTCAACTTATCAGTAGCACTGGCCTCTTCTGGGTACTTTCCCTCCTTAACATACCGATAAATGTCAAAGAACCATGGCTTTTCTTCGGCTGATAATTCCATTACTTCATGCGCTTCGAAGCAAGGATGCCTGGAAGTGGCTATGATCAGTGGTTGAGCTTGTGTCTCTTCTGGATTTTCCCACATGGAAGACAAAGTTGCTAATGCATCAGCCATCTTATTCTCATCCCTGGGGACATGTCTGAATTCACACTGGCCGAATAAACCCTTTCTGAACTGTAGCAGCTCCAAATAAGGCCGTAAGGCTTCTTCTTTTAGCTCCCACTCACCCTGAGCTTGCCTCACTACTAGAAGTGAGTCTCCAACAATCAGGACGTCATTTGCCCCTAGTGTTAGCAAAGCTTCCATCCCAAATAGGCATGCTTCATACTCTGCCCCGTTATTGGTTATGGGAAAATTCAACCTCTTGGATAAGGGAATGACCTCACCATCTGGCGTTGCTATAAGTACTCCAATTCCAGCGCCCTTTCTATTCACTGCACCATCGAAGCACATGACCCATCTTTTTACTTCCACCATGGCTAGCTGCTCGTTAGGGAATTCCAGGTTCTCTGTGTAATCTGATTCTAGGGGCTGGTTTGCCAGAAACTCTGCCACGGCTCGCCCTTTAATGGTTTTCTTCGTGATGTACTCAATGTCAAATTCAGACAAAAGTAACAACCACCTGGACAACTTCCCAACCAATGCTGGTGCTTCATAGAGGTACTTCATTGGATCCACCTTAGCCACGGCTTGTATCTTGTAGGATTGGAAATAGTGGCGCAGCTTCTTGGTCAACCAAATCATCGCCACACATGTCTTCTCCACTAGTGTGTATTTGGTTTCGTACTCCAACAACTTTTTGCTGAGGTAGTAGATGGGATACTCCTTCTTGCCATCTTGTTCTTGTGCAAGCATTGCCCCTATGGATGATTCTTCAACTGCCAAATACAAAATCAGAGGCTTCCCTGGAATTGGAGGACTCAACACTGGTGGCTTTACCAGGTAGGCCTTGATCTTCTCGAAGGCTAGCTGACACTTGTCATTCCACACAACCGGCTGATCTTTCTTTAATAGCTTGAAGATTGGCTCACAAGTGGAAGTTAGCTTGGCTATGAAGCGGCTGACATACTGCAAAGAACCCAGGAATGATCTGACCTCCTTTTCAGTCTTTGGAGCTGGCATATCTTGGATGGCTTTAATTTTATCTGGGTCCATTTCTATCCCCCTCTGGCTAACTACATGGCCCAACAGCTTCCCTGATGTGACCCCGAATATGCACTTCTTGGGGTTAAGTCGCAAGTTGTACTCTCCAATGCGTGTTAGAAATCTATCCAGGATAACAGGGTGTTCCTCCCGGGTTGCTGATTTAACAAGCATATCATCGACATACACTTCAACTTCTTTATGGATCATATCATGCAACAGAGTTGTGACAGCCCTCTGATAAGTGGCACCGGCGTTCTTTAATCCAAAAGGCATCACTCTGTAGCAGAAAGTACCCCATTCTGTGATGAACGATGTTTTCACCTTGTCGATCACATCCATCAGAATCTGGTTGTATCCCGAGAAACCATCCATGAAGGAGTACATTGCCGCTTTTGCTGCACTATCAACCAATACGTCAATGTGAGGTAGTGGGAAATTGTCCTTAGGGCATGCCTTATTCAAGTCCCTGTAGTCGACACATACTCTGACCCTTCCATCCTTTTTAGGCACGGGGACAATGTTGGCTAACCATTCCGTATACTCCACCACTTCGAGGAACCTGGCATCTATCTGTTTGGCCACTTCTTCCTTCACCAGTGTAGCCCATTCCAGCCTTAGTCTTCTCAACTTCTGCTTTACCGGTCTGAACTTGGGGTCCGTTGGGATCTTGTGCACTGCTATTTCTGTATCTACACCCGGCATGTCTTCATACGACCAGGCGAAAGCTTTAACATGTTTTTGGAGTATTCTTATTAATTCTCTTTCTTCCTCGGATTTTAGCTCGTGTGAAATGAGTACCATTTTAGGGTTTTCATCTGTACTTATATTGATTTCATGCAATGCAGTGTCATGTATGCTAAATATGCTTGATGGTGATTCAAATGCATGCACAGAATTATCAGGATAAACATCACACAAGTAAGCAAACTGGGATTTCATTGCATTGAACTTATCATAAAGTACATCAGTTACATTGAAAATGGAAGAAATAGATACAACAAAATCATTTTCATCCTCCACAGGCGGAGGGCCTTGTTCTTCCTCAGCTTCCATCTTCCCTTCCGTAGCATCATCCGGGACTGCAGCTTTCTCGGCCACCTGTGTCTTAGCTTTTTCCATAATCTTGGCGATTTCAGCAACCACAGAGTCTAAGTTCACTTTGGCCATCAGTTCTTCACCAAATCCTTGCTTGGATTTCCCAAAAGCTTTGTTCAATGCAGCAGTCAAAGCACCTGAGATGATCTCTGTAGTTTCAGCACAGGTCTCCTTTTCATCTTCTTCCTCGGCCACCTCTACGGTTTCTGCTATCACCTTAGATGATTCTCCTTTCAGGATTTCAGATTCAGGAATTGCTTCCTCTATTATTACAGGGGCTACTGGCTCTTCCTGGCTTTTCTCAAAATCCACAACATCAGCAAAGATCTCAAAACCAGGGTGATCAACATTCCCAACCAGCACCGGTTCAGCTTGGCCCTTATAAAGGCTTTCTCCTGCCTTCAGAAATGGCTTCATCATGACCCTGCCATTTTTGCCCTTTTTCAGATTCTTCTGCTCGGATGAGCCCTCTACATAACCAAGGCCGTGCTGTTTTGACTTTCCCGAGTCGATCTTGAATTCTGGCACACCTTGCAAATTAATCCCGAGTCCCATTCCCGGGACAAAGTTCAGCTTGTACAGATATCGGGATAGCCACTCCGGCATGTAGTTCTCATAAAGAACCATAGGGGCATCTGTGGTTTCTTCCTCCTTGATGACAACGATTTGGAATCCACCAAAAGGAACCACTCCTTCATCCACTGCAGCTACCATCGACTGGGCGTCCGCCTCAATAGTCACAATTTTGTCATTCACAGGGAATTTAATCTTCTGATGCAAAGTGGAAGGAACACCTCCCAAAGGATGGAACCAGGGCCTTCCATGCAATAGGGAGAATGTGACCGGGATATCGATCACCGTGAAAACACCCATGGACTTGATGGGCCCAACCTCCACCTCTGTTTCAAAGGTCCCTATCACTGTTCTTTTAGAATCATCATACGCCCGAATGACTGTCGAGGACCTCTTCAATACTTCTTCATTCATGCCCAGAAATGGTAGCATTTTCAGTGGGCAAATATTCAGAGCTGAGCCGTCATCCACCATAACGCATGGCATCACCTTATCCATGATGTTGGCCCTAATGTAAAGAGCCTTGTTGTGAGCTTTTCCTTCTGCTGGTAGGTCTTTCTCGGAGAAAACAATATTAGGAGCTCCAGCATGGACTTTGTCTAGCAAGCAGCACATAGCCTCTGGTGAAGCTATAGAGGAGACTTCAATTTCTGATAGCTTCTTCACCAAAGCCTCCCTATGCTCTTTGGAGGTCATAAGCAAGTGCCACAAACTAGCTTGTGCAGGGGTCTTCTTCAGTTGGGAAATGACTAAATCTTCTTTCTCGATTCTTTCCGGTGCCGAAGTACTGCCCGACCCATTCATCGGTGCTTTATCTTTCGTCTGATCTGCCGGCTGATACACCCTTCCACTTCGGGTCACGTGCTGCACTTCTTGAATTTTCAGCTTTTCAACAACTGGGGGTTTAACAGCTTCTCTTTTGCCAAATTCTTTATACTCATCCTCAGAGTCAAGATCATCCAGACTTACGGGCTTGACCTCCTTACACCCCTCCTTTTCCTCACATTTAAGCTCCACTTCGGGTTCCCCTACCGCCACTGCCTGAATCGTAGGGTTCGCTTGCAGAACTTGGGCAAATATGAAGTTAGCTGGCAACCCCGATTGGACCATGTTAACCCGCTTCTCAAATGCTGGCAGTGGGTTGGTTTTAGTGCTAGGTTTAGGTGGTTCTTGCAGCTTTCCCTCGTCGATAAGCTTCTGGATAGCATCCCTTAGCTTATAGCAGTTATTGGTCCGGTGGCCTGTCACCACATGATAAGTGCAGAAATTATCTTTGTCAGCTTCAGGTGGGAACTCAAATGGCCTCAAGGACTGTAGTAAGCCACCATTCCTACACTTGGCGAATATCTTTGCCAAAGTAAGGGTCCAGGGTGTTATGCCTTGTCCTCCAGGACCCCTATTCTGATTGCCTTGCTGCTGATTCGCAGTAGCCACCTCAACCCGCTTCACTTCTGATGACTGCCCCTGCTTGCCACTGGCACCTGAACCAGAACCACTACCAGACCCAGCTGCTGTAGTTGATCTATACCCTGAACTATACCCTGTACCTCTTCCACCTTTCTGACCAGCTGGCTTCTCCTCTTCATCCCTTTCTATCTTCATGGCCATGCTATAGACCTCACTAAGCTCCTTGAAGGAATGGAATTTCATGTTGTTCTTGAAGATATCTTTGCTGCCATCAATGAGCTTCTGTATAAGCTCATCTTCATCAGGGCGGTTCTTTAGGAGGATCATCTTGTTCATCCATCTCCGGTAGTATTCGTCAAAGGGCTCATTGAATTTCTGCTTCACCCTCTCTAAATCATACAGCTTCATCTGGATTTTGGTGTTGAAGCTGTAGTATTTGATGAAGGCTGCTGACAATACTTCCCAGTCAGATTGCTCCTCCTCTGACAGTGAGTTATACCATCCCAAAGCACCTCCCTCCAGTGTGGTGGGGAAAAGATTAATCAATTGTTGCTTGGTAGCACCTGCCGTTAGCATAACCCGGGCATATAAATTCACATGGGCCTCCGGCGAGCCCATTCCTTTGTAAGTGGGGACTTTCGGCACTTGGAAGCCGATAGGAAATGTCTCAATGCCCCTACTAATCATGGCATCAACGTTCACCCCCTTCTTGGATTCAGCACTGATCCCGACCCCCTTCTTCAACTGGGCCATGACCTCGTCCAATTCGGAACACTTTGCCTTTATTTTCTGTTCCATAGCTGCCTCTATCTCCTGCAGCTTTTCAAGACTAGTTGAAGTGTCACCACCATGTTGGGATGACTCAGCTTCTTTTTCTTTCCCGGCTCCACTACCACCGGTCTCACCAGCTTCTCTAACCACTGCCCTCATTTCTTCCTTTAACATGTCGCGGAAATCCTGCGACCTGAAGAAATCTCTCAGAACATCAGCCATACTCGGTGTCTGCTCTGCCATATTCACTCCTTCCCCAGACTCAGAATCACTATCACTCTCGACTACCCTCTGTCTCCTAGCTGCCCTTGAAGCTTGGGATCTTGTCCAAGGTCGCTCCAGTGTGTTCTGCTTAGGAGTAGACAGGAGGTATTAGGGCCGTGAATGAATGACGTGATATGACATGAAAGTTAAGGCATTGAACATGCTTGAGATGCATGGAGTGGAATTATGTATGGAATGATGATATGAATGGTTTCTTCTTTTTATTATTATATTTTTTCTCTTCTTTTTTTTTTTCCGAGGCATTCCAAGAACACCCAATGTTTATGCAAAAATGTCACTTGTGGGCCATCACACGGACAGAACTTTGGCGCCTTTGGGGCACCTAATGAATTCATGAAATGGTCGCGTGTATACCGGCGCACGGACGTAGTTTTGACGCTTTGTAGGTCTATGGGATGATATGAAATGGTCGCATGGGCCGGGCCCACAGACAAGGTCTTGATGCTTTTGAGCATATGATATGGAATGATGTTATGAGAAAGTCACGTGTAACAGGAACACGGACAAGGATTCGGCATTCGAGGAACACCTTTCATGATTTAGTGATGCTATGGGCCTATATGTACACTAATCGGGTACTCGGGGAGTACCTTGAATGGTGAATTAATGTCATGAAGTGGTCGGATGTGGACCACAGTGTTATATGATGTTTACGATGAATGGGTATGATGTCATGAGATGCATCGTGTAAATTATTACACGAAAATAGGCCTAAGGCCGTTGTGGCTTTTATTAAATGAAATGATATTGGTGGGATGGCCGAACGCAATCCGGTACATTGGCAAAACACGGGTAATTTTGGGTACCCGATATGTTATGAAATGGTATGGGATGGTCATGATAGGCGTTCTTGAAATGCCCCTTAATTTAATTTAAGTGAAATGTAGTGAATGAACATGTCACACAATATGCAAATGGCTGCACAAAAACGTGGGTTAGAATGCATGACATACATAATGATGTTATGTATGCTATGTCGAAGATAAAATGCTAATCACACAAGTTTAATGTTATGGCTGAAAAAGAAATCGTTAGTGTGGATGACAAGCGAATGAATTAATGTTTTACACACGAAATAAATGCAAAATGGCTGCATATAAATGTGGGTTAGTATCACACAAAGATGTTTGTGTATGGTATGTCATGTGTATGGATTATGGTATGTTATGCATGCATCGGTGATGTGTCACGAGATGGCGAGAAACACATAGCAAACAAAACGAATTCTTCCAACCTTATTCCTCCAACGTGGTCGGTCTCAAAAATTTCTAACCGAGTCCTAGGTGGGGCTCACTTCGATCACCAACCGGGGGTGATGAAGGCGCGATTTTATTATTATTATTCACACAATTATTTTGGTATCCTAAGGGAATCCAACTAGAGTTGCCTACATGGGTTCGGTCAAAGTCAGGATAACATCAAGGCTCTCATAGCAAGATATACTCCTCACTTCTCCCCACTCAAGGGTCCTAGCGAAGGGGTTCGTACGAGGCTATAAGTGGTGTTTCGTATTCGTGCCCCTAAGACCAGGAGGAACTTAGGCGACACTTCAACAATCCACCGGGCTATAAAGGGATACCTAATCTAATGCAAAAAAATGGTTAACTAAAAATGCAAATAAAATACCAAAAGAGAATCATCCACGTTATTTTAATTAGACACTTTTCAGGGCTTGTCAAATTCCTTTAAGTTTTTAAGAAAACTTTTTAAGAAATCCCCAGCAGAGTCGCCACTGTGAGCGGACGACGCGTTTTGAAAAAATGAATAGAATTAATGCGTAAAAGAACCGAGACCTAAGTCTCGATGGATGTTGTAGGAGTCGCCACCCGGCTCAGCTCAATCGGGAAATTCTTATGTAGCTGAACCGAATGAACGGCCGCTACACTATCCAGAGATTCGGGTCCGGACAAGTCCCTTATTTCGTGTCTAATTAAAATAAATATAGCCAATGTTCTCGAATGGTATTTCAAAATCTAAAGTCCATTTTA
Source organism: Euphorbia tirucalli (assembly GCA_039660915.1). NCBI lineage: Eukaryota > Viridiplantae > Streptophyta > Magnoliopsida > Malpighiales > Euphorbiaceae > Euphorbia > Euphorbia tirucalli. The sequence goes on along the minus strand of CM077632.1, from coordinate 42,806,396 downwards.
TTGAATATAATAGGCATACAGCGTGCATACAAAATATTTAATACAAAAATAAGAAAAAGAAATAAATATTAATTGGCTGACAACCAAATCGAATGGAAAAATAAAAACTCTCGCCTCACTTGTACAATCGCCTAGAATACACGAAGATCTAAAAAGAATTACAACCGCCTAAATACACGATTTAATCTATTAAATTACATCCAAAATAAAAAAAATAAAAAGAAATTAAAACCTGCAAAACCGAGGGTTAGCACAATACATACAGCACGCCACAATTAGGACTCAAATAGACAGAACGGGAAATCAGGAATCGGGGGCGTGCATTTAGGGGGTAACCGGGTCGGCTCGGCTAGCCGGCCCGGTTAGACCTGGAAAACATTTTGAAACGTCCCTGTATTTTTGGTTTTGTGGGGAAAATCATTTGAAAATAATTTTATCGATTTACATGCATTTTTCATACGTTAAGTGGGTCGGTTTTCAGGAGAACTGGGTCTCCGTCGTTGAACTGTTCTAAATGCAAATTTACCGGAAATTGAATCTATGGTCGTGATGCACACAACAAAATTCATTTTGGTGATTTTCGGGATTTTCTAATTTTTTGGGATTTTTTTACGGATAAAAGCTGAAATTCTGATTCTGAAATAATGATTACAGTCGTACGACTGTAGTTTACAGTCGTGCGACTGTGATCAATTCAGGATCAAAATTTCAACAAAAATTCATTTTGGACCAAAACTGAAGAAAGATTGGCTGGAAACTAAGAACAGTCGTACGACTGTTCTTAGTTTCCAGGAACAGAAATACGAAACTGCAGCAAAAACGCACAAAAATTCACTTCAAACACCCAGAAAGAGAGGAAAAGTGTAAGGAAAGGAAGTGACTACCTTTTTAGAAGCTATTCCAAGTCGTTTTGACCCCTGGCGTCGCTCCAATCCACAAGAATTTGCACTTTTCCTCTTGAATTGAAGTTGAGAGTTTGTGTCCAAAAATCCAAATTCGCAAGGGATTCTGATGGTTTAAGTCCAAGTTCTTGATTTAGTTGTGTAGTTAAGTGATCAACCTAGAGATTTCTAACAAGTTTTAGGCTTAATTTCGAGAATTGAAGCAAATCAAAGAGGAAGAAAAGTGAGTTTTTTGTGGTTTTCTTTTTCTCTCTCTTCTCTTTCTCTCTCTAAGTTTTTTTCTTTCACCAGAAATCTCTCCTTTCTCTCTTCTTTTTCTCCTTTTTATTACTTCTTTTCCTGCTTGCTTGCTGCCAAACCCGAGCAATTAATGCTCCCCCTTTTTTTTTTCTTCCATTTCTGCTGCAGAGGTATGGGCCTCTGCAGTCTGCCCGACATTACAGTCGTACGACTGTAATTTTTAAATTACAGTCGTACGACTGTATCAATAGTCGTACGACTCTCTTCTTCTTCTTCTTCTTCTTTTTTTTTTTTTTTTTTTTAAGTATAGAAAATTCCGGCGCTTACACGCATTATACCTCAGTTATACATTTTTTTATACATTTAAATACTTTGTTTATACATTTGTTTTTTTTTTCTTTTGCAGTATGTAGATAGTGAAGGAAAGGAGGATAAGGCTGAGAATAAGTGTACGGAGGATGTTGATATGGATGACAATGTTGTTGTTATAGAAGAGAAGCAGGAAGTTGGTATCAATGTTGTTATGGAAGAGGAGGTCAAGAGTGATGGTATGGATTTTGATGTTGAAAAGGATATTAATGAAGATAGTTTCACTTTTGACAATATGGTGACTAGGAGGGCTGTATTTTTGTATAAACCTCCTGTTTTTCCACCAATAACAATTAATGATCCTGATTTTGATTGTACTAAGTATTTTAACTTTGATGCTATAAATGGGATTAGTGATGAAGTTGTGTTATCTTTGAGTAATAATTTAAATATTCCTTCTATTGTTCATAAGGAGAATGTTGGTGAGGAGAATAAGGAAGAAGATGCTGGTGTTAGTTTAGACATTCCTATTGTTAATAAGGAGGGTTCTTGTTGTTGAGAGTAACCAAGTAGCTGCTTTTGAAAAACTAGATTTTGTGGAAGATGAGAAGGCTGACAGAGTAGCTGTTGGAAGTAATAGGAGAGAGCATGAAGCTGTTGTTGCTCTTGAAAAGTTGAAATAGCTGTTGAAATATACTTTGATTATATCTTGTATTATACACTGATACATTAGTTATACATTATCTAAACCATATTATACTTTGAATATACTAATTATATTTCTGACTTTACTTATTACATATTATAGGGATTGGTTCTGTCTGTTTCTTAGAATTTATTGATCTTGATATTTTGGATTAACTTGAAGTTGAGAGTTATGAGAGAGTATATTCTGTCAAAGATGTGTGTATGTGTTTTTTGATTGTTGTTGTTCTTAAGGTGGTGTTTATCTTTCTTATTTTATGCTTGGTTTTTTAGGACGATCATGTTATGGTGATTGATGATGAAAATGTGAAGAAGGGCATTTATAAAAGAAGGAAGAGGGTTGGTGGTCGTGCGATTTCTTCACCGTATACTATGAAGTTTGGGTCTGATGAGATGGTTGCTTTCAAGTCTGTTCGTGGATCAACTATTTTAGATGATTTGTATAAGTTAGGGGAGTATCCTAGTTGTGAGCGGATGACCTTTTAAGCAAAAAACGGAACGCGACGAAGTGAACCGGGGAAAAAAGAGAAGAATTTGAAATGTTTGTTTTTGAAAATGGGTTTGTATCTTGCTTCGGAAAACCATTGATTCGTTTGGAAATCCCTTTGTAGAAAACCTTTTCTTTGAATGTGAGTTTTGGGAAAACTGGTTTTACATTTTAAAAAATCCTGCTTTATTACTTAAAGATCTCGAAACCTAAATTTCAAGATCAGTGACAGAGTATCCACCCGGATCAGCTCATCCGGGAAATTCCGGTACAGCTCCCTACTGATCATAGACTGTTGTACCTATCCAGAAATTTAGGGTTTGGGCAACTTACCTATTCAACCTTAAGCTTGTATTCATTTATAAGTTCATATGATGATATTATACTCACTTAATTCTCAACCCGTTTTTATCTTTTGTTATTAGCCCATGCTCTTTCAGATGACATTAAATAAATAACATAAAAGTAAAGTGCAGGAAAATAAATCATGCATCCAAAACAAACCAAAAGGAAACAGAGGCTGCTTATTATAACCCAAAAAGAGAAAAGCTCTCATCCTCACCAATACAATCGCCTAGATACAGAATATCTAAAAAATATTACAATTGCCTAGGATACATGAGTTGATCTATAAAATACATCCAAAATAATAAAAAAGAAAAATCAAAGCTGCAAAACAAATTGTTAGCATAATTATAATACAAACACAAATAGGACTCACAATAAGGCAGAATGGGGAATCTAGGAAGCGGGAGCATGTATCTAGGGGGTCACCGAGAAGTCCGAGCGACTTACTCGATCAGACCTGGAAAACAGTTTTTAGAAATGCTCTGTAGGTTTTTATGCTTGAAAACATTTTTTTTTATAAATAATTTGGCTCAATTACATGCAAATTTCTCCATTTAGTGGGTCAGTTATCCCAGAACTCGGGGTTCCGTTCATGAGGGTTCCTAATTCCAAACATCTATCTAAGGCCCAAAACAGTAAACACATAAAAAACAGGTTTGATTCTGAAGACAGCATCACACGACAACGTCCGCGAGAGTCGTCCCGTGATTCTACCCCTTTTTATGTAACTACAGCCGTGCGGCTATATTCTGGGGAACTACAGTCATGTGATTGTACTATCAACCCCATCAACCCAGACAAGCCCAGGCACTATTACGTGTAAAAAAATAATAAATAAAAAAAAGGTTCGATGGGTCGTAAACCGAAAAGGCGATCCATGCAAAAATCAGGATAGTCCGATGGATCGAAAACTGAAAAGGTGGTCCATGCAAAAGTTAGGACTGAGAGGCGAGCACCATCAGCAGGAAAATCTGCAAAGACCAGTTGGTGGCAGGCATGGGTCCGGTCGAGACGTATACCATTACTAATTCTGCCCTTAGCTTCATTTCATCTTTGATGTGCATTGTGCTAAAACATTATAAATGAGTGAATGAATGAATGAATGTATGTCATTTTATGTTCAGGTTAAATGTCCTAAGTCTGCTTGAAATTGAATTCGTACGGATGTGTACATTTCCTGTTTACATGCATCTCAATAAAAAAAAAAAAAAAAAAAAAAAAGAGAAGAGTCCGATAGATCGAAAACCTGAAAAGGGTGGTCTATGCAAAAGTTAGGGCATAAAATAAAGTCTGCTGAATTGACAACCCGACAGGGCGGTTCAGGCAAAAATAAAGACAATCCGATAGGCCGAAAACCCAAAAAGGGCGACCTATGCAAAAATTAGGACAAGTAATGAAAATAAAACAAAAGTCATACAGTAGTATCAAGCTTAGACAACTCTAATCCCGTAAAAACTGAGGTAGATCAAAGCCAGTGCCTCACGCCCGCGCCTCGTGGAGCAAGCAATCAGGTCAATCAATCAAACTTCAATGCGATATCCCACCAAGGACAGACCCATCTGGGCATCCCAATCGTCTGTCCGGTCCCTGAAAGTCTGATTCATGACCTCCAGCTCGGTGACCCACCGACGCAATTGATCAACCTCTGTTCTCAAACGAGCGGACTCACGGCGCTCGATCCCAATCGTTGTCTGCAACAAACAAAACATGAAGAAGCACCATAATCATACGCATATGCATCCAGGACACGCACATACACATACACTAAAAACATGCACACACACATGCATACACGCATCAATATGTACTCAAGTACAGGTACATGTTGTCGTCATCAGGCTGTCTCGAGCCATCAGTACTCTAAAAGAGGAAATAACCTGACACTAGGGCATCCTCAAATCCTAAGTATCCAGGGGCAAAACAATCAAGCCGCATTTATTCTTGATCGAAGGGGCAAAAATTTTTGTTTCCAAAATTATCGATCAAGGAATAAATACGTACCCCCAATCTAACTTCAAAGATATTGCTCCACCACAAGGAGCTGGTTTCAACGGTATTGCTCCACCACAGAGAGCCAATTTTAATGGTATTGCTCTACCATAGAGAGCTGATTTCAACAGTATCGAGGGGCAAGATATTCAGTCCATATTAATTCTTGATCGAAGGGGTAAAAATTTTTGTTTCCAAAATTATCGATTAAGGAACGAATACGTACCCGAAACAACTTCAAAACATCAAAGGAGATCATCAAGCTTCTCAAATCACCAAAGCATCTTTCCGCAGCCATAAAAGCTTCACGGGAAACACTATTATCCTTTTCTTTAGTGACACAGGCCCCACTAGAAATGAAATTATCAAAATGCCCTTTTGTTGGTAACCAAACTACCAAATGTCTAAAACAACTTCCCTTTAGTGATGCAAGTTTCACGGGAAACCAAATCATCGAAATATGTCTTCCCCTAGTGACATAGGCTCCACTAGAGGTGATAATACCAAAATAACCTTCCTCCAAAAGGATGCCAACTTTCCAAGCTACAAAATTACCAAAATACCCTTCACTTTCATGAACATTAATTCACAAGGAGAATCTGATCCGGGCAAAGTCCTCTGCTTCATAATGGAGTCGAAGCACGTCCCTGGAGCATCAACCCAATCGGGGCAAAGTCCTCTGCTTCGCAATGGAGTCGAAGCATGTCCCTGGAGCATCAACCCAATCCGAGCAAAGTCCTCTGCTTCGCAATGGAGGCAAAGCACGAGCCTAGAAAACCAATATAATCTGGGCAAAGTCCTTTGTTTCACGAAGGAGTCCAAGCACGTCCCTGGAGAACATCAAACCAATTCGGGCAAAGTCCTATGCTTCATAACATAGTCGAAGTAGGTCCTCAAAAAATCAAATCAACCTGGGCAAGACCGCTGTTTCGCAAAACAACCGAGACAAGTCCCTACAGACATCAAAGCTAGTCGACGCAGGAGGAGCCGCCAGGTATGTCCTCTTCTCCTTCTCACCATTCTCCCTATCGTGGGACCAAACTCGAACCCGGCACAAGCACCCGTTAAATTCAACTTTGGTCACGCGAGGGGCAGCTTGTGAGCACAGGTTTTTTCCCGACCTCGGTGATGAAAGCTACTGTTACCTTTTTCATGGATAAACGTGAAGCGGATTCGGACTGATCGGGATAATGTTGGAAATGTCCCGGATAGCCGGAAGGTGTGTGACAAGTCCTAATACGGAACCCCGAAGAATTCGAGTAAGTATTTAAGAAAACCGAGGAAAAGAATGAAAAATAAGTGAAAATGGCCTTATCTGGACATTACAGCCACGCGGCTGTAGTCTACAGGGGCACGGCTGTAGTCTACAGGGGCGTGGCTGTAACCTACAGCCACGTGGTTGTAATCATCATATTTCCTTTTTTTGTCTAAATCAGCATTTAATTCGGTTTTTAAGCAAAATAGGTATTTTTGTCATTATAGCCGCTTGGCTGTAATGCCTACAGCCGCGCGGCTGTACTACAAGGGCACGGCTGTAAGCTACAGCCGCACGGCTATAAGTGTCAGTTTTCCTTTTTTGCTGAAATCAGCAATTAATTCTGATTTAATACCAAAAAAGGAGGTATTTAAACATCATAATCCGGGATTAGGGTTAAGGGAAGCAGAAAACAAAAAATAGAAAAAGAAAAAGAGGATTTTGAAAAAAAAAAAAAGCACCATCACTTCGATTTTTCTCTAGGGGTCTTAAGATAATTGGGGAAAAAAGAGAGTTTGACCTAAAAAAAGAAAAAAAAAATAATCTCAATAGAACACATAATAATCAATCCTTCAATCTTCTTCGGGGTTCCGTTCGGGCTTCGGAAATCGCGCACTGTTCGGGTTGTTCATGATTGCAAGGCGTTTCTCGGCATCCGAATCCATCCCTGGTGGTCCAAAACATTGGAACACAGACAAGGTATATTCTGAGAGGCCTTAAAAATCCTTTTTAATTCATTCTGGATGCTATTTGTTTATGTTTTTTTAGTTTTTTGTGATTTTAGAAGCGATTCAGGTTACAGCCACCCCACCTGATGATTATAGCCGCGCGGCTGTAATCTACAGTGGCATGGCTGTAGTTGAGGTGAAATCGCTAAATTTACAAAACGATTTTCAAAAACGAGAAAAGAAGGCTGGAACAATTCTGGAGCGTTACAGCCGCGCGGCTGTAATCTACAGTGGCGTGACTGTAGTTGAGGCGAAATTACTAAATTTGCAAAACGATTTTAAAAAACAAGAAAAGATGGCCGGAACAATTCTGGAGCGTTAATGCCGCGCGGCTGTAATCTACAGGGGGCGTGGCTGTAGCCTACAGTGGCACGGCTGTAGTTAAGGCAGAATTACAGTTTTGCCCTTTTGGGCCCCAAACTTGTAATTTTGTATTTTTTTCCTATTCAAAACTGAATTTTGGAGTGTTTTCATTCTTTTCTGTACCCTAGATGGATGTTTAACTTAGGCCCATACACGAACGGGAATTCCGGGTCCCGGGATATCCGGCCCACTAAAGTTGGAAAATGCATGTAAATGAGCCAAATGGTTTTCAAAATTGGTTTTTCATCTATGAAACCTCCGGGGCGTTTCAAAAAACCGTTTTCCAGGTCTAACCAGGCCGACCGGTCGGGTCGATCCGATTACCCCCTATTCATGATCCCGTTTCCTGAAATACCCCTATTCTGTCCTATATGAGTCATTGGTGTGATTTATTTACTTGTGCTAACCGTATTTGGATGCAGCTTTTATTTTTACTTTATTTTTATTTTCGAATGTATTTTATAGATTAAATCGTGTATTTAGGCGATTGTAACTTTTTTAAATCATCGTGTATTATAGGCGGTTGTAATGGTGAGGATGAGAGTTTTCTTTTTCTTGGGTTGTATAATTTGGCCTCTGATTTACTTTTCTGCACTTTTATTTTTCCGCACTTTATTTTAGTATTTATATTTTTTTGCATGAGCATTGGTTAATGATTAAAGGAAGATAAAATGGGTAGATTCAAGTGAATGAAATATTATATTATGAAATAATAATTAAAAATAAGTGAGGATTAGTAGATTTGTTGCTCGAACCCTAAATCTCTGAAGTAGGTACCGCATCTACACTTGGTAGGGAGCTATACCGGAATTTCCCGGATGAGCTGATCCGGGTGGCGACTCAATGTCTAATTTTGAAATTTAGGTTTCGAGATCTTTAAGTTCAAATTGGGATTTTCTAAAAACTTACTTTCTAAAATTCGTGTCTAAAATTAAGTTTTCTACAAAAAAGACTTTTCCAATAAAATGAAAGGTTTTTCTAAGAAAGATTAAAACCCGTTTTCAAAACCAAAACATCTACGCTTAAAAAGAAAGTCCCCGGTTCCCGCTTCACCTTGCATTCCGAAAAAGGTCATCTGCTCGCAGTTCCGAAAAAGGTCATCCGCTCACACCTACACATTTGAGAAAATGTGAGATCCACATCCAGTGTCCAAGACCCAAGATGTAGAAATAGCCAGATTAATCTCAACAACATAAATACCTGAAGCAACAGTTTTGCCCTTCAGTTGCTCCCTCAGCTTTGGGCATGAGCTCTTCCAGTGCCTCTTCTCATGACACTCATGGCAGACATCGTCAGGAGAAGCAACCCTTGCTTTAGGTTGGGCCACCACCTTTTTTCCTTTAGCCTTGGCCTTGTGGCCCTTAGCCTTGGCTTTAGATCTGGCCTTTCCCTTTGCAATGGGTGTATTGCCCTTGTTCACCAGCAAAACTCAGGAGTCTTCTTAAGTGACTGCTTAGTAAGCTTGAGCATGCCATGCAGCTCAACAACTGATTTATCCAATCCTTGCATATGGTATTTCATGATAAACTGGGTGTAAGACTCAGGATGTGACCCGAGAATAATGTCTGCTACTAAGTCTTATGAAACTGGCAAGCCAAGGCGAGCAAGTGTATCAATATACCCCTTCAACTTTAGCACATGAGTGCTAACAGAAGTCCCGGCTGCCATTGCAGTCGTACAAAGTACCTTAGTTGTCAGGTAACATTCCAGACGAGCCTGATCTTGGAACATCTTTTTAAGCTGATCCATCATCTCATAAGCATGCTCGTCCATGAACTGCTTCTGAAGATTAGAAGCCATGGTACCCAGCATGAGGCACGAGACATCTCGGTTATCCCTTATGTGCAGGTCGTACTGCTCCACCATAGCCGTGGTGACGCCTCGACCTACGAGAGGGCTAGCTGGTAAAGGAGCATTTAGTACATACTCGTTGGACTCTTGTCTAAGAACTTTTTGCAAGTTCCTAGCCTAGTCCAGGAAGTTAGTCCTCGAAATCTTCTCCTTCTCTAAGAGTGACCTAAGTGAGAGTGAGTTGTTGTTTGTTGCAGCTATTTTAAATTTCTAATGTGAAATGGGATTATCTACATAGAAGAAATCATTGCTTGAGTTAGAAATAAAGGACTTTTAAGCCAATTCAAATTAATAATCCAATTTTAATTTGTTTGTTGGTGATGTTAATTGGCTGACTTTACCAAGATCCATAACTTATCAATGACTGGCCGAACTAGGGCTCGCTAACCAACCATTGATTCGTTTGGTAGGATAACCTATCCAATCCTTCCACAAAGGACTCTTGGTTTGATGGGCTTATTGACACTCTACCCATCTGTGCTTAGGGCCCGCTTTGAGCTAATGCTACCCATGTTGAGTAAACCACCATTCACATGTTAACCATACCAAGTATCCTAACCCTCGATGGCCCACCGAATACAACAATTTACCCAGCTAGGGCATGGCGCACATTACAGCATCAATGGGAGGAAGAGGTGTGAATATGGGAAGCACTTATAAACGACTCAATATTTTAAATGCCGGATTAAAATTAAGTGATACGGCTTAGCATGCATAATCGCGGGTTGTAATCTAGTGATCCATACATTCATATTATATGACAAATGCAGTAGCATACTTAATTTAAAATAAATGAGATCCTATAGGCCTTGAATTACAACCTAATGAAAATCTAGATATCCTATCTAATTCTTCATGGGCCGGACTGCAATCCTTCTTGGGCTCCCATCATGGGCTTGGCTCCATTAGGGACTTCCTCCCTACTTAATGCAATTACAACAATTTTATAAAATAAAATATATTCTAAAATTACATCAAAATAAAAGAAATGGCATGCAGGCCATATTTCCCAAAATTAAATTACAACCGATAATAATTTAGGACCCATAGAACTCAACATCACATTTCAAACAAAGTAACTGTCGTGCACATACATACCAATATGATGCATGATCATGGCATTCCAAATTATAAATATAAATGTTAAGCCTAGTTACTTAGGATGAAATCGCCAATTTTAGCAAATGTGACTAAGGCCCATAAAGGCCCAATAGATAACATCCATAAATGCAAAATTAACAATTTTGCTCCCACTTGAATTTGGGTTGTCACAAATTTAAAATTTAGCTCTCCCAATTTTAACCGGTGTCACAGCTTATTGGGCCAATTTCACAAAGTCCATATTCAATTTAATATGCAAATAATTAAATTAAATATGCAAGCCAACAAAATAAACAATTTAAAGACAAATTAATTAAAAAAAATTTTAATTTAATTTGCATTAGGGTCCAGGATAAAAAAAACACCCGCAAAATCCAAAACCAGACTCAAACCCCGCACGCGACACTACTATCCCGGTGGGGCAGCAGCTACTGCAAATGGCATCAGATGGAATCGCAAATGCGATTCCATCTTTTGCCCACTTTTTTCTTTATATATATATATAATCATGGAAATTTCAGCCAAGAAAATATAAATAATCAATAAAGAAAATACAATTCAAGATTGAAACCAAATAAGGAAAAAAAATCAAAAACCCCAAAAAAAAATTATAGGGTTCATAAAAAACCAAAACTAATTGAATAAGAACCCTAAAATCACAAACTTGAAACCCATTCTTTATTCAAGAACGCTTTCAAGAACCAATTCTAATCAATCTAGTGGACAAAATCTAGGCTCTAATACCACTGTTGGGATTCGTCATCGGAAAAATAATTTGGCGCAGCAGAAAATACACCGTTTAAAATTTCGTAAAATCCACCTATCGTGTCCGATTACCATTGATTAGAATAAATCCAATTTGAATCAAGAGATATTAACTCATTGAATTCGTCTCTTCTAGAGACTGCTGCAGAATCGTTTCTTGAAACTGCGATCTTCAAAGTCCGGTGCATGACCAACTATTGAGCGGGAACCGGTGCTAGCTGAAGACGCGAAGGAATGGAGGATTAATGCTGGGATTTTTGGATGTTTTGGGACTGCTATTGGTGGCTGAAATTTTCAGCAATTAATTAAGGTTGAATTAGGTTTTTCTTCCTTAAGTGTGCCCTTATATGGACACCTTGTCTAATTAGGTTAATTAAACCCAAGTCTACCAGGATTATAATTACATAAATAAACTTTAATTAAAAAGTATATACTATGTAATTTAATTCCATTTGGCTAAATTTAATTATACCTAAATAAAATTAAATCACACTTAAGTAAATACAATACATGTATTTAAATTTCACACTTAGGAAAATTATTTAATTAATTGTTTACTTTATGTAATTCAATTAATTGATAAATTAATTAATTTACATTATGTAAACTTATTAATTAAATTAAATTCAACCCAATGTTAATTAATTACCTTGGCAAAGAACGTCAACTAATTAATCAACGCATTCCTTTCAATGTACATTACATGTATAATTTCTATAAGTTCCGGCTCAGTTGATCTATGTGCACGATCCTATGGGTTTGTCTTTATGTTGGCAGTAGGCCCAAGGCCCACAGACTATAAGTGGGTTCTAGCAAATCATTATAGCTCCCAATTAAGACAGAGATGCAGCAGTCTTTATAAGACACTCACCGGTAGTAATCTCATAGTGTCCTTTGCCTAACGATAACGATATGGATAAACAAGAGCCATCCGTCATCCTCTTTTGTTGTTAATTATATTTCTTGATCTTGAGTTGACTGATTAATCAAATAAGAAACCAACTTATTTGGGTATGGCCATACACTTATCAGTCCCACTCATCAAGTGGCCAATGATATCATCTCGGTGTTACCTAAGTGGCAATTCCATCACTTCATCATCAATATCAACATGTTCACCAGTCCACCCAATCATACCCGTATTTAGCATCCTTTTATAGACCTATTAGGCATATGTCAAAGTGAACCGGATTCCATATTGATACTATAATGAAATCTGGTCTGAGGACAAAAGAGACCTACTCAAGAAAGACCTATGATGCGATAACCATATGGCTTTCTTTTGTGGATCGATCCAGTCCCATGTCAACGACATCTACCTATATTCATGACTGACTATACAAGTACTATGGCTAGTTAAGAACTGCCATATACTCATCGAATATACAAGTCTATGGTTCTATTCATTCCCACGATTAGAACAGACATGTGATAGGTTTTATGATTATCAATCAATGGATACTCTACTCATATTATAGCACAAGATATAAATGAAATTGATTAAATGCCTTTATTAATACGACACAAATAATGTATTCATACAATGAGTCTTAATGTATAATAAAAAATACAAGAATCCAATGCCCTAAGAACCAGGGCACACCAACAGGAAGCTCCGTGGTATCAGGCATGTGTACCACCGGACGAGGGATGAACCCATACTCGTATGCCCAGATCTACAAAGAATGCATAATAAGAAAATTAATATATAATAATAATAATAATAATAATAATAATAATAATAATAACCACAACAAATAAATGAAAGGGGTTGGAGAAACTCAAGTGCACGACAATCCATGGGCCCTTCACCTCCCTAGCTTCCCCCAGGCCCATATGTCCAGGGAGTAGTATAGCTGTGCTAACCCAGCTCGTCCTCATCTCAGACCCCTCACATCGTCCAGCTGAATCAATGAGCGAAGGACAACCAGGTTTAGGTCACTCTGACCTGTAGGGAAGAACAACATGCTAAGGGCATAGAGAAGGAATGCCCTAGCATAGCGCCTCGCTTCCTCAAGCGTGAAGGTAGAATCCTCGGGAAGCTCGGCCTGCCTATCCAGCCAATAGTCTCGAAGGGTACCACCCTGGATCCTCTTATCCCGGGGAGACAAGCAGATCAGCATGCCAATAATCTCGAGGTGGAAGCCTCCTCGCTCCAGTGTCTGGTTAAACTCGATAAGGCGTCTGCCTAAAGATTGCTCGGTGATAGTTTCAAAGTCCTTCGGTGTAATGCTATACTTCCCAGTCGGGAAGTGGAAGGTGTAGGTGGAGTCCATCCACTGCTCGATCAGCGCCATCAGCAAGCCCTTGCTCGTCCAGGGAGGATGCTCACACATAGAGCATATAATCCTGTCTAGCCCTGTGGCATCGACGATCCCCCTCACCGTGTCGGGGAGCATCCTATACCACTTCAAAGCGTCTGATACCGACCCGGCCCCACGGTTGTGGGACCGATCCTGCAAAACAATGAACAGGGAGTTTTTATGAGTTATTGGGGTTATACATAAATCACATGAACCAAATAAATAAAAAAGCATTGAAATTAAAGGAAAGAATGAAAAATTTTCCTTTTTTCCTTTTATAGCTGTATGGCTATGTTCTTCACAGATAGAGCCGCATGGCTTTGTTCATACATTTTTCAGCTAAGCTCAAGAACAGAGCCGCAAGGCTATAACATAGAGCTTCGTGGCGCTATATGGAAAATGGTAGTTTTGAAAGAAACCCTAGGTTTTGTGATTTTTTACCCTAAAATCGATTCTAATCAACTCCAAATCATCAATTAAAGTTCCTAGGGGCAAAATCTACCCTAAACATGCATCAATTTCATCTAATCTCACCTAATTACATTTACATTTGTAGGAATTGAAAATTTTGAAAAAAGAAAAAAAAAATGGAAAAACTAACCAGTTTTGGAGATATGTGTGAGGATGGTTGGAGCGTGACAGGCACCGGGTCGTTCCTCTTGACTCTGCAATACGCGACAGAGTCCTGAAGCCCGTAAATGTCCACTGTGGTCTCAGTGGGCAAGAAGAAATCGCCCTCCAGCAGAACATATCTCATGTGCGGAGTGACTGTGTGTGAGCAGCGGGGCGAAGCACCTTCCTAAGCTTTTTCATCATCTTGAGAGTTGGGGTTTGGGTTCAAAGAGTTCTGAGAAAAAAAGAGAGGCGGAAGAAAAAAAGAATGATGCTTTGTAAGGAGGAAAGCCGTATGCCCCCTTTTTTATAGATTTTTCCCCTTTCCCGCTAGAGTCGCACGGCTTTAGCTACGTGGCAAGTCACAGCCGCACGACTTTATTATAGCCGTATGGCTGTGTCTTGCAAAATTAGAGCCGCACAGCTCTAACACTCAATTAGGCAAGCTTTCTCAATTTTTCATAATTTCCACCCATACCGATATAATCTTGAGAAGGATATTTCTTGCCTTTTACAGGTATCCAGAGGCAAAAATAACCGAACAGTATTTATTCTTGATCAAAGGAGCAAAAATTTTTGTTTCCAAAATTATCAATCAAGGAATAAATAAGCGTTCCAGACACAATTTCAAAAATCAACGCCCCCTGGGCCGACTTCAGACCAACGCCCCTTAGGCCGACTTCAGACCAATGCCCCCTGGGCCGATTTCAGACCAACGCCCCCTGGGCCGACTTCTAACCAATGCCCCCTGGGCTGACTTCAAACCAACTCCTCTTGGACTGACTTCAAAATCAATGCCCAGAAAACCAATCTCAATGGTACGCTCCACCACAGAGAACCAATGTCAATGGTATGCTCCACCACAGAGAGCCAATTTCAAAGGTATACTCTACCACAGAGAGTCAATTTCAATGGTAAGCTCCACCAAAGAGAGCCAAATTTAACGGTATAGCTCCGCCACAGAGAGCCGACTTTAGAGTCAAGACCAACATCCCCAGCTTGGTGTTGTGCCTATTCCTCGAGAAACCAAGATGTCAGGTATGTTTTCTTTTCTTTTCTCACTGCGCTCCCAATCGCGAGACCAAACTCGATCCAGGCTTAACAACCCGACCACGAATCAACTTTGATCCCGCGACGGGCAGCCTGTGAGCATGGGTTTTTTCGACCTCTGTGATGAGAGTCCTACATTACTTTTTTAAGCTGACGGACATGAATTAGACTCAAGAATGAGTGGGATACCGCCTAGAATGTCCCAAAAGCTCCAAAAACCGAACCGTCCTTCATCCGCAACCCCGAGAAAGGTCCTTCGAAGAGTTAGAGGGTTTAGAGGTGAGTGTAAGGTTTAGGAGTATCTACCGCGGCTCTAGTTAGAGCCAGAGCCGTATGGCTGTAATACAACATCTGCGCGGCTCTGACGAGTGACCAAGTTGCCTGTAGAAAACAGAACAACTTGGCTAAAAAAGGAGGATGATGGGAAATTAGCCGAAATCCAGGAGAGTAATCGATTGGAAAAGTGACAAGGGGAGAGAGAAGGTAGAAAAGTATATTGGAATCAGAAATTGTGGGGGATTTTTCACATTTGGGAGACATCATAATTGAGGGAGGAGAAAAAAAAAAGAGAGAGAACCAGAAAAACAAAACCAAAAACACTCCAAAGACATTAGAAACACATTGAGTAGGTAATTCCTAACCGTATCTCATTCATCCAGACCTGTTCCTAGGTTTGTTTGGATCGATTTGGGACTCAATTTCAGTGTTTCGGTTTGTTTTCAAAATTCTAAGTGTGTTTTGATATCTCAATCCGATTTCAGGCGTTCAATACACTTGAACAACAGTAAGGTAAACTCTGAAAGGCCTTAAACTTGTGTTCATTGCCTTTTCGTGCATTTTCTTCTCTGTTTTATCAAATCCAGAAAGATGACTACCCAGCTAGAGCCGTATGATTGTGTTTGCTTTGAACACAGCCGCACGGCTATAGTTCCTTAGCATAAAGCCGCACGGCTGTAATATTACAGTCGTACGGCTGTGTTCTTCTGGGCAGAAACCCGAAAAGGCCCCAAACGACTGAAAGCAGTCCATTTTCCATTTCATTCTTTCTATTATAATCTATTTCGGTCCAAAAACATTTGTGCTTTATAAAGTTTTGGTTTTCGAATATCCAATTATGTGGATGTTAGATTTTCGGTTTCCTGGATTTCAATTTTCTAGAATTCGGGGTCGTTCGATCCAAATCGGATCTGTTGCCCAACATTAGAGGACCCCCGGGCTATACGAAAATCCTTAGGAAACATTGAAAACAAGCAAAATAGCAATTTTCAAAGCGAGTACGGCTATGGTTGCTAGAGCCGCATGGCCCTAACTAAGACCGCACGACTATAGTTTCCAGAAGGAGGCAGAATCGTGGGACGACCCAGAAGGACGTCGTCGCGCAATGCTGTCTTCAGAATCAAACTATTTTTGGCGTGTTTATCATTTTTAGATCCTAGATGTATGTCGGAATTAGGAAACCCACATGAACGGAACCTCGATTTTCGGAATGACCAACTCACTAAAAAGGAGAAATTTGCATGAAATCAAGCTAAATTGTTTTTCAAAATTGTTTACCAGCACAAAACTTACAGGGCGTTTTAAAATAGTTTTCCAGGTCTGGTCGAGCCAACTAGCCGAGTTGACCCGGCTATCCCCTAAATGCATACCCCCGCTCCTAAAATTCCAACTCTGTACTGTTGTGAGTCCTATTTGTGTTTTGATATAACTGTGCTAACATCTGTTTTGCAGCTTTTAGTTTTCTTTCCTTTTATTATCTTGAATGTATTTAATAGATTAACTCGTGTATTTTAGGCGTTTGTTATTCTTTTAGATCCTTGTGTATCTAGGCGCTTGTAATGTGAGGACGAGAGTTTTCATTCTTTATTCAATTTGGTTGTATAAGCTGGCCTTTATTTCTTTGGGTTGTTTGGATATATGTTTGTTTTTCCGTACTTTATTATTCTGCAATTTATCTCTGTAATCTGTATGAGCATCAGCTGATAATTAAGCATAAATGGGTAGAGGAAGATAATAAGCGAATGAAATATGGTAATATAAATTAGAAAACGAATGCAAGCTTGAGGTTGAATAGGTAAGTTACCCGAACCCTAAATCTCTAGCTTAGGTACAATAGTCTACGCTCGGTAGGGAGTTGTACCAGAATTTTCCGGAAGAACTGATCCGGGTGGCGACTCTGTTACTAATCTCGAAATTTAGGTTTCGAGGTCTTTAAGTAATAAAACGGGATTTTCTAAGAGTACAAAACTATTTTTCCAAAACTCATATTTAAATAAAAGGTTTTCTACAGAAAAGAATTTCCAAACAAATCAACAGTTTTCCTAAGCAAAACACAAAACCCGTTTTCAAATCAACAAACGCTTAAACGTCTGATTCCCTTTCCCCGGTTCGCTTCACCGCGTTCCTTTCCTTTTTAGGTCATCCACTCACAACGTCACTTTTTTTGTAGTTAACTAATTTGTAATCTTCAATCCAAGTTCCATTATGATGGAGTAGAATTACGATTTCTTGCATATCTCTGTGATCGATTAAATGATTTTGTTGCACTGCTGTGTTTGTTTGCAGTGAGTCAGTGATGGATTGATTTTTGCGAATCTGAGATTGTCACGATTGGAGTTTTTTTATGTTTGAGAAGGTACATGTTTTGGGGATTATGATTTTTTGTTTTGTTGTTTATTGCAAAAGAATCACGTAAAATAGGAATGTTGTGTTTTAGGTATTTTTGAAATTTTGGAAAGTTTTTAATATATTTAAGCAAACTTTTTCCTTTTAGGTAAAAAAGTTATATGGTACCAAAAGATAAGTATTTTTTGTAAAATACCCTTGGATATATGGTTTATAATCAAGGGTTTTGGGAAAGAAAGATATTTAAAAGGGTTATTTTTATTTTGAAAATAAAATTAAGCTATTTGGTTGAACGTACTAATTTGAAATTGCAGACCTCAATACCGAACTTTCAATTCCATTTTAGTTTTTGGGCGGTAATAATTTGGTGCCTGATTCTCCAATTACAGATATCTTTTTGAACAAAAGACAGAGAAGAGAAAAAAATAAATATTTTTTTCTAATATTTTTATTAAAAGAATTTTAATATACATTTGGACAATTATATACATCGGCACACCAACAATACCAAAAATGTTAGCCAAATTAACTCATTTTTAAACAACGAAAATTTTAAATGAATGTAATTATAGTTATTGTTTTGTAATTTACCCTTAATACTTTTACTAAATGCTTCTGGGTGCACTTGTGAATCTCATCAAGAAAAATTTTTGGATGTCAGCTCCACTTGTTTATACACGTTTTTTCTTCCAATCTAGTATTTCTTTTATTGTGAATTTTATTTGTTGAACTTCTATATTATAATTGTAATTACCAAGTTAACTCAAAACATGAATACTTCTTTCTGTCATGCATGCCTCTCGAGACAAATTTTAAGCATTAATAGATTTGTCGTGTTCTAAATAAATTGGCACCCTAAATATCTAACTTTGAGTTGATTGGCTTTCCTGGTTTTTAGTTTGTTTTGCCTACTTTTTTCAATCTGTTTTTGGTTTTTATAGTGAAATAACGGACGGGTTTTGTTGCTGATTTTTCGTCGGGTTTTGTTGCTGATTTTTCGTCAGGTTTGCGTCCAGAAAACTAGAGCCATGCGGCTGTTACCGGAAACCATACGGATGTTGTCTTGAGTCATATGGCTATGGTTTCTGGTCGTTCTTCGCTAACCTTCTATTTTTGGAGACAACAGCTGTACAGCTGTTGCTACAGCCGCACGATTATTGCTACAACCGCACAGCTATTCTGTCTTGAGTCGTACGGCTGTTGTCACTGGTTTGGTAGATTTGTTTCTCGTCTAACCCTCATTTGCTACATAGTTAATGTCAACAGTCGCACTGCTGTTGGCAATAACCCTATGGACCTTCTACCAGTAGTTGCACGGCTCTTGGTTGCTGGTAAGATTTCCAACAATATTTCTTGGGTTTTATTTGGCCCAGGATGGTGAATTTTAAAATGGTTTTAAAATTCGCATGTTTTATTATGGCATTGGATGCGCATAGTTTCTTGATTAAGATTTCATCATATTGGATATGTTAAAATTGAAATTGGTAAACGAAATTGATTCGAGAGTTTTTGGGAACGAATTTGTCGATCCAAAGTATCCTAATCGGGTGTGCAAGCTACAAAGGCCCATTTATGGTCTTAAGCAAGCATTCTGAAGTTAAAACCTTCGATTTGATGAAGCAATAAAGGAGTTTGGTTTCATCAAGAACAATGATGAGCCTTTTGCGTACAAGAACGCTAGTGGGAGCGCAGAGTAGTCTTAGTCTTATATATGGACGACATCCTACTCATTGGAAATGACATCCCAACACTGTTAAGTATAAAGTAATGGTTGGGAAAATTTTTCACAATGAAGGACTTAGGCAAAGAAAAAACTACTCTAGGCATAAGGATCTACAAGGATAGATCACTTCCATTTCTAGGCTTAAGTCAGGAAAGTTACATAGATAAAGTCCTTAAAAGGTTCAACATCAAAAATACGAAGAAAGGTTTCTTGCCTTTTTTTCATGTTCTCACTTTAAGTAAGAAGGAATATCCCTCTTCAAAGGAACAAGGGGAATACATGAATACGATTCCATATGCTTCGGCAATTGGATCTATTATGTATGATATGTTATGTACCAAACTTGATGTTGCCATCGCTAAGTAGGTATCAACAGGTTCCGGGTGAGGCCCATTGGACTGCCTTCAAAGCTATCCTGAAGTACCTTAAAAGGACTAAGGATAGCTTCTTAATGTTTGGTGGTCAGGAAGAGCTCGCTGTAGGTGATTACCTCGATGCTAGCTTCCAGACATAAGCCGATGACTTTAGATCGCAGTCTGGCTATGTGTTTATATTGAATAGGGGTGCTTTTAGCTGGAAGAGCTCAAAGCAAGAAAATGTTGCTGACTCTACAACAGAAGCTAAGTATATTGCTGAATTAGATGCCGCAAAGGAGTTGCTTGGATTAAGAAGTTTTTCACTGAGTTACGAGTTGTTCCATCCTAGCCCTAGTTGACCTATTCTTTGACAACAATGGGATAATATCACAAGTAAAGGAGCCACGGTCACATCAAA
The DNA here is from genome assembly GCA_039660915.1 of Euphorbia tirucalli. Taxonomy (NCBI): domain Eukaryota; kingdom Viridiplantae; phylum Streptophyta; class Magnoliopsida; order Malpighiales; family Euphorbiaceae; genus Euphorbia; species Euphorbia tirucalli. Next base: position 42,786,269 of record CM077632.1, on the reverse strand, counting down.
GAACCAAACACATACTCGATCAGGAGATTCCATCTTATTCTGGAGATAGTTGACAGAGGGGATATGAAGATTTTGTAGGGAATAGTCACGGGAAAAATTAAATGCGAGGCAAAATACCGATTAAAATTTTCCTCGATTCTAAAGCCCAAGATACATGTAGATTAATAGAATGAAATCAAGAATAGAGAAAAATAAATTTTCTCACCTTAACTGTCTCCTCTAGAGACTGCTGTAGAAACCCAAACATGTTTCCTCCACAATCCGGTACACGAACTACTCTCGAACGAGACTCATGCTAGCAAACGGATTGAATGAAAACCGAGAGAGAGCAAAAGGAACTGCTGTAATTTTTATTTGGTGGCCGAATTCTTGCTTCTAGGGTTAGGGAGAAATTAACTATTAAAGTATACTAGGTTTCTAATCCCTTTTACACTTCTTAGTGTACAAGGATTAAATTAAACTATAGATTATTTAATTTGATTTAATTGATTTACCTTGTATCATTAGGATTAAATAAAACCATATTATAAAATCTTAATTGATACAATTAAATACAATTTCCTCAATTAAAATAACCCAAAGTTAAATTAAAGTCAGCCTTAATAAATACAACCTTTGTATTTTTATTTCCACCAAGGAAATATTATTTTATTTAATTAATTATTTACTTCATGTAATTAATTAATCAAATAAAATTAATTTCTCCCTTATAATTGAATTAATTATAACATAACATAAGGTCAATAACTCAATTAATTTGGTTTCCGTTCCAATTCCGATTTGTCAACGTTTAGTCGTTTTATGTGTATGATCCTGTGGGTCCATCTTTATGTTGACAGTGGGCCCAAAGCCCGCAGACTGTAAGTGGGTTCTAGAAATCGTTACAACCCCTAATTAAGACGGGGACTTGCAATCTAATGTGAAACATAACCTGATAGTGATCTTGTATATCCCTTGCTAACTGACATCGATATATAGGCAAGATGCATGGCCCTGTCATCCTCTTATATGCTTATTTATCTCTTGATACCGAGTGGACTGAACCTAACGAATAAGTATCCCAACTTATTCGGGTATGGCCATACACTTGTCAGTCCCACTCATCAAGTGGCCAGTGATGTCATCTCAGGGCACGCTGAGTGGCAATTCCGTCAACTTCACTATCAACATCAACATGTTCACTGGCCCACCCAACATACCCATACTTGGCACCCTGTTACGGGCATGTTAGGCGTATATCAAAGTGTATAAGATCCCATGTTATGTTATAGCGAACATCGGGTCTAAGGATAATAATAGTAAGACCTACCTGAGAAACACATATGACGATCGAATCATGTGGTGTTCTCGTGGCGGATCGATCCAGTACCTGCATCCCAACATGTACCCATATCATTGACAGACATTCCATGTCCAATGGCCAGTGAGACACCGCCTTCATTCAAGGATATGCTATTCTTTGGTTCTATGCATTCCCATGATTAGAACAGACTAGGGATATCTTTATAACTATAACTTTAACTCTACTATAAGGTCTCATAACCCAATGACCTAGATTGGTTTACTTTAGTATGGTTATAATCATTGGATATTGTGAACGGACGACCTTTTTCAAAAAGAAAATCGGGACGCGGCAAAGCGAACCGGGGAAAACGTTTTCGTTCGATTTGGCTTTGGGAAAACGGGTTTTATTTATCTTGAGTTAGGAAAATCATTGATTTGATTTGAAAATTCCTTTGTAGAAAACATGTTTTCGTTTTAACTTAAAGACCTCGAAACTTAAATCCCCGATATCAGTGACAGAGTCGCCACCCGGATCAGCTCATCCGGGAATTCCAGTACAGCTCCCTACCGAGGGTAGACTACCATACCTAATCCAAAGATTTAGGGTTCGGGCAAGTGACTTACTTAACCTCTAGCTTGCTTTCACTTTACAGTTTATATTACCATATTTAATTTGCTTTATTATCTTTTCTTAACCCCATTTTGTTTATTTTAATCAGCCGATGCTAAAGCAAAATGTAGAAAATAAACTGCAGAAAAATAAAGCATACATCCGAGAAAAATAAAGCATACATCCGAGATATACAAGAAAATAGTGGAGGCCAATTATACAACCCAATCAAATAAAAATGGAAAACTCTCGTCCTCACTTTACAATCGCCTAAATACATAAAGATCTAAAAAGTTACAACCGCCTAATTTACACGATAATAATCTATTAAGTACAATAAAAATGATAAAAATAAAAATAAATGCTGCAAAACAAATTGGTTAGTACAGTTTATATTGCACGCACAGATAGGACTCAAATAAGACAGAATTGGGAATTTAGGAAATAGGGGCATACATTTAGGGGGTAACCGGATCGACCCGACCGGTCGGACTGGTTAGACTTGGAAAACGGTTTTGAAACGCCCTGTAATTTTTTGTGTTGGAAAATCAACTTTTGGAAAACATTTGGCTTGGTTACATGCAAATTTCCATTTTTTTGTGGGTCAGTTATCCCGAAATCCAGGGTTCCGTTCGTGTGGGTTCCTAAATACACAATCCATCTAGTATCCAAAATGCGATAAACACACCAAAAACATTTGTGAAAATACCGTTTTACTTGTTTTCAATATTTTACGGGGATTTTATAGGATTCGGGGGTCCGCTAATGCTGGACTATGGATCTGATTCGGATAAAACAACCTTGAAACTCAGAAAATAAACCCAAGAAACACCAAAAACCTTAATATCCGTATGTACAAAAATTTAAAAACCAAAATTTTATGACATACGGATGAATTTGGGCCGAAAATGATCACAACAGAGAGCGCAAAATGGAAAACGGACTGTTTTCAGTCGATCGGGACGAATCGGGATTCTGTCCCTAAAGAACAGAGCTGAACGGCTCTGGCACTAGAGCCGCCCGGCTCTATTCGGGCAATCCGGTTTCCGAAAGTTGCAAAAAACGAAGAAAACGCACAAAAAAGACAATGCAAACAGGTTTAAGGCCTCTCAGAGTTTACCTTGGTGTTGTTTTGCTACTTTGAACTTCAAGAAATGGATTGAAAGCTTAGAATTTTTCCTGGGAACTCAACCGACCGAAAACTGCAACTATCCGAAACAATCCCGAATTGATGAGCAAAGGTCAAGCAACTTGTGTTTAATGTTTTTAGATTGATTTTAAGTCTTAGCTTAAGCATTTTTGGGTTCCCTCTTTGCCTTATGTCTCGGTCTCTTTTCTTCTCTTTCTCTGTTTCTTTTTCTTTCTCTCTGTATTCGGTTCCCAAATTCTCTGCCTAAGATTACCAACCTCCTTTTTCTTGATTTGATTTTTCTCTTTTTATACTCTCCTCACACATATCATTTCAAACATTAAATGGCCGCCTGACTTTCTAATTTTGCCCCATTTTCCATTCTGCCGAGCCAAGTTGCTCTGCAAAGCAGAGCAACTTGGCTCACCCACTAGAGCCGTACGGCTCTAGTCTAGAGCTGCCAAGGTAAAATTTCAAAAATCGGATGTGCACCCTAAACCCTAGAAACCACTCGGGACACCTTTTCAGGGATTTCGGATCGTGGATAACTTAGTTTTCAAGACGTTTACTCCAAGCAACATTACATCGTTTCCAAGTCCGATTCAAGACCGTTCGCTCCATAGGTAACACAATAATTCTTATCATAGAGGTCGGAAAAACCCGGCGCTTACAGCTGCCCCTCGTATGATCAAATTCAATACCCGATACCAGGTTTAGGTTACCTGAGGGGAATTCGAGAACGCGAATGAACACGCCATAAGTAGAAGGACAAAAAGACATACCTGAGCTGCAGTGATGAGTCGGAATAAGCTGATACCGGGTCTAGGTTACCCGAGGCAAAGTTGATGATGCAAGAAGCCGATACCGGGTCTAGTTTACCCGAGGCATAGTTGATGATGAAATAAGCTGATACCGGGTCTAGGTTACCCGAGGCAGAGTTGATGACGAAATAAGCCGATACCGGGTCTAGGTTACCCGAGGTAAAGTTTATGACGAAATAAGCCGATACCGGGTCTAGGTTACCCGAGGTAAATCTGTTGGGGATCCAGAATGAAGATGATTTGGACCGATACTGGGTTTAGGTTACCCGAGGCAGAGTTGTTGGGAAGTTGATGTAAGCTGATACCGGATCTATCTGTATCAGCGGCGGACCAAGGTTGATGAATTCCTGCATTTGAAATAGTGAGTCTTCATTCCTTGATCGAGAGATTTTGAACAAAAATTTTTACCCCTTCGATCAAGAAAGAAGACTAGCTAGGAATGAGTGCTTTATACATGATATGTATGTATGCATGACGATGCATATGAATGCAGATTCTAAAAGATATGTTTCCTACCATGTCTGACCCGGGCGTCTCACATTCCTACTGGGGATGTTTGTGGAGGTTATGCCATGACTCTGACTGGCTTTTAACTGAGGAAGTACGCCCTTTGGGTGGCGTGATCCTTATAGCCTTATTGGGGATGTGCGATGACTTATTGGGGAGGACATGAAAACGCCCCTTGTAAAGGTCCCACTGAGAGTAATGTGGATGCTCTTACTGGGGAAGATATCATGGAAGGGTTCCTACTGGGGAGAAAGTGATGGCACTCTTTGTGATAGTTTTACTGGGAATAGTGTAGGTGATCCTGCTGGAGGACATATGAAAAGGGTTCTGCCGAGGAATGGTGAAAGGAATCTTCGCTGGGGAATGAAAGTGTCTCCGCTGGGGAATAGCGCAGAGGATTCTGCTGGAGAATAGTAGAAGAGCTTCTGCTAGAGAATGGTAAAATCTGGAAGTGCTCTAAATTTCGCCTGAACTGCCCGACGTGGGTTTTCAGCTCAGCGAGCTGCTCCAATTTTTGCCTAAAGTGCCTATTCGGTTTTCACCTTAGCGAGCTCTTTTTTTTTTTTGAAGGTCTTGTGGCTCTTGAACTTGGATCTGTTTCAAAATTTTTGATCGCTCTAAGGAATGATGAATTGAATTCGAAGGAAAAGAAAAGATTGTGAGTTGCAAGCATTTTAGCACATTTCATCATTGAATAATGTGAGTCTTTTAACCAATTTAATGCAAAGTGCTTTCTTTAAATGGATGTTTAGGCAAGATAATCTTATTTATGCATTTGACATAACCATTCGAACATATTTAAGCAAAACATCACACTTCATTGATGAAAGTAGCATGAATACACTTGAAAAGATTGGTTCCTAAAATGGTATACATTCCACATAGAACCAGAATCCGTCACCAACCATCCCTTGCGGATTTTTGACTGATCATTTTTGCTCGTGTCTTGATTTTTTCCTAGGCTGCCCTTTTCGAGTTTTTAACCTAGCAGACTCTTCTATTTTATTTTATTTTTTTTAGACATAGTAAGGCTTCAGGCGGTCTTGATTAACAGGGTTTGCAAATTCATTCCCGTCCATGTCTGCAATGCTTACACCACCCTTCGATAGCACTTTCTTCACCATATAAGGGCCCTCCCAATTTGGTTTGGATTTCCCCCTGGGCGTCCATATTGTAGGCCTTAACTGTTTCAGAACTAGATCCCTGACTTTCAGCTGCTGTCTAGGATGCTTCACATTTTGATTATAAGCCCTGGCCATTCTACGTTGATACATCTGTAGGTGATCCAGTGCTTTCAACCGTTTTTCATCTAATGCTGCCAATTACTCGTACCTCACTTGCACCCACCCTGTTTCTGGTATTTGGGCTTCCAAAGCTACTCTGAGTGACTTGAGTTCCATTTCCACTGGCAATACTGCTTCCATCACATACACCAAGGCATAAGGAGTCTCCCCGGTTGGTGTTCTGACACTGGTTCTATAAACCCAAAGAGTATATGGCAGTTTATCAGCCTAGTCCCTGTAGGTGGCTACCATTTTGGATAAGATCTTCTTGATCGACTTGTTGGCCTCCTCTACCGCGCCATTAGCTTACAGTCTGTATGGAGAAGACCTAGGATGTTCATTACCATGTTCTAAGAATAGCTTAGCTGTTGCCCCTTGAAATTGCACTCCGTTGTCAGTCACTATATGGTGAGGAATCTCATATCAGGAGAGGATGTTTTTCTGAATGAACTTAACCATGTGCTTAGCTGTCACACTGGAGAAGGAATGAACCTTCTGATGAGATAAGCCGATACCGGGTCTAGGTTACCCGAGGCGACACTGGGGAGGAAATAAGCCGATATCAGGTCTAGGTTACCCGAGGCGAAATTGAAGATGAGATAAGCCGATATCAGGTCTATGTTACCCGAGGCAAGATTGATGAAGAAATTGGCCGATACCGGGTCTAGGTTACCCGAGGCGAAATTGATGAAGAAATTAGCCGATATCAGGTCTATGTTACCCGAGGCGATGCTGGAGATGAGATAAGCCGATATCAGGTCTATGTTACCCGAGGCGAAATTGATGAAGAAATTAGCCGATATCAGGTCTAGGTTACCCGAGGCGAAATTGATGAAGAAATTAGCCGATATCAGGTCTATGTTACCCGAGGCGAGTTGATGAAGAGATTAGCCGATATCAGGTCTATGTTACCCGAGGCGAAATTTACTGGGAAAATAGATGAAGCTGATCTGGGCCGATACCGAGTTTACATTACTCGAGGCGGATCTGCTAGGGAACTTGGATGATGGAGCGGACCTGGGCCTATGCCGGGCCTACATTACTCGAGGCGGACTTGCTGGAGAAAGTTGAGATAATGGAGCGGACCTGGGCCGATGCCGAGTTTACATTACTCGAGGCGGACTTACTGGAGAAAGTTGAGATAATGGAGCGGACCTGGGCCGATGCCGAGTTTACATTACTCGAGGCGGATCTGCTGGAGAGAGTTGAGGATATTGAGCTGGGGATGAATTCCTGCACTTAAAATGGCGAGTCTTCATTCCTTGATCGAGAGATTTTTAAGCAAAAATTTTTGCCCCTTCGATCAAGAATGAAGACTAGCCGGGGATAAGTAATTGATATATGCAATGTATGGATGCATGTTGATGTATATGTACATGTATGTATTTTCTGTTATTTGATGTTTCTGTCCTCTGCTGGGGAGATATGTTGTGCCCCTGGTCGATTTTTCTTTTCTTGGAGCATTGTTTGGTGATTATCGACGGAGTGAGGTGACTGCTGGAGAAATAACTGTTGTATTCCTCATAGAGATTCCGCCGGGGAAGAGTGTGACAGCTTGACTGGGGAAACAATTGTGGTGTTCTTTGTGTAGACTACACTAAGGAGTAACATGGCGGCTTTGCGGAGAGGTAATTGATGGTGTTCTTTATGTAGACTCCTCTGGGGAATAGTATGGGAAACTCTGCTGGGGAGTGATGTGACGAATTCTGCGGGGGATACAGAGGATATTTTGTTGTTTTTTTTTTTTTTTTTTTTTTTTAGCTCTAATTTTTGCCTGGGTTGCCCAAATCAGGTTTTCAGCCGAGCGAGCCGCTCTAACTTTTGCCTAAGGCGCCTTTTCGGTTTTCACCTTAGCGAGCTTTTCGTGTGCCCTAACTTTTGCCTAAACTGCCCAATATGGGTTTTCAGCTTAGAGGGCCGCTCTAATTTTTAACTGAGGCGCCTTTTCGGTTTTCACCTCAACGAGCTTTTTTTTTTTTTTTTTTTTTTTTAAGATCTGACTAAAATGATGTTGTGACCCTTTACTACTGGTCCGGGAAGATGAACTGGATTTTAGAGGACGATGAGAAATTTTAAATTGCATGTATTTGATACATTTTCATTTGTCAAATAATGCGATGATATCAATCAGTTGAATGCAAAGTGCTTTCTTTGAATGTGTGTTTACGCAAGACAACTTTGTTTGTGCATTTGTCATAACCATGCAAATATATTTAAACAAACACTTCACTTTATTGATGAAGTCAAAATGAGTACATTTGAAACAAGTTGGTTCCTAAATGGTATAGATTCCACACTGAGCCAGAATCCGTCACCAGTCGTCCTTTTCAGATTTTCCGACTGATTATTTTCTCTCGTGTCTTAACTTTTGCCTAGACCGCTCTTTTCGAGTTTTCAGTCTAGCAGACCTCTCCTTTTTTTTTTTTTTTTTATACATGATAAAGCTTTAGCCTGTCTTGGTTGATCAGATTGGTGAACTCATTCCCGTCCATGTCCATGATGCTGACAGCGCCTTTTGATAACACCTTCTTCACCACATAGGGTCCTTCCCAGTTAGGTCTGAACTTGCCCCTAACATCAACATTTGAAGGCTTTAGTTGCTTTAGAACCAAATCTCCTGCTTTTAACTGCTGCTTGGAGTACTTCACATTTCGATTATAGGCTCTAGCCATTCTGCGCTGATACATCTGCAAGTGATCTAGTGCTTTTAGTCTCCTTTCATCTAATGCTGCCAACTGTTCATACCTGGCTTGAACCCATTCAGTCTCTGGTAATTGAGCTTCCAGGGCAACTCTAAGTGACTTGAGCTCTATCTCCACTGGTAACACTGCTTCCATTCCATATACCAAGGCATAAGGAGTTTCTCCTGTTGGCGTTCTGACACTGGTCCTGTAACCCCAAAGAGCATAAGGCAGTTTATCAGCCCAATCCCTGTAAGTGGTTACCATCTTTGATAAGATTTTCTTTATTGCCTTGTTAGCTGCTTCTACTGCACCATTAGCCTGAGGCCTGTATGGAGAAGACTTATGATGTTCAATTCCATGCTCTGCAAATAGCTCAGCTGTTGCCCCTTGAAACTGTACTCCATTATCAGTTACTATGTGGTGAGGAATCCCGTACCGAGTGAAGATATTTCTCTGGATAAACTTGACCATGTGCTTGGCTGTAACATTAGTGAAGGATTCCGCTTCGACCCATTTGGAGAAATAATCAACTGCCACAACTATGAATCTATGCCCATTAGATGCAGCTGGATGAATTTCACCAATCATATCTATCCCCCATGCTAAAAACGGCCAAGGAGACGCTAGATTCTGAAGTTCAAGTGGAGGAAGATGACTAATGTCTGCATAGATCTGACATTCATGACATTTCTTCACCATTCTTATACAATCTGCTTGCATCGTCATCCAAAAGTAGCCTTGCCTCATGATCTTCCTAGCCATGGCAAGTCCATTCATATGCGGCCCACAGGATCCTGCATGTACTTGCTGCATCACTTCTTCTGCTTCTTGTTCAGTTAGACACCTCAAAAGAACTCCATGGGTTGTTCTTTTGCATAATTTGTCCTCGAAAATTCTGAACTGGCTAGCCAATTTTCTGAGTGTCAACTTATCAGTAGCACTGGCCTCTTCTGGGTACTTTCCCTCCTTAACATACCGATAAATGTCAAAGAACCATGGCTTTTCTTCGGCTGATAATTCCATTACTTCATGCGCTTCGAAGCAAGGATGCCTGGAAGTGGCTATGATCAGTGGTTGAGCTTGTGTCTCTTCTGGATTTTCCCACATGGAAGACAAAGTTGCTAATGCATCAGCCATCTTATTCTCATCCCTGGGGACATGTCTGAATTCACACTGGCCGAATAAACCCTTTCTGAACTGTAGCAGCTCCAAATAAGGCCGTAAGGCTTCTTCTTTTAGCTCCCACTCACCCTGAGCTTGCCTCACTACTAGAAGTGAGTCTCCAACAATCAGGACGTCATTTGCCCCTAGTGTTAGCAAAGCTTCCATCCCAAATAGGCATGCTTCATACTCTGCCCCGTTATTGGTTATGGGAAAATTCAACCTCTTGGATAAGGGAATGACCTCACCATCTGGCGTTGCTATAAGTACTCCAATTCCAGCGCCCTTTCTATTCACTGCACCATCGAAGCACATGACCCATCTTTTTACTTCCACCATGGCTAGCTGCTCGTTAGGGAATTCCAGGTTCTCTGTGTAATCTGATTCTAGGGGCTGGTTTGCCAGAAACTCTGCCACGGCTCGCCCTTTAATGGTTTTCTTCGTGATGTACTCAATGTCAAATCCAGACAAAAGTAACAACCACCTGGACAACTTCCCAACCAATGCTGGTGCTTCATAGAGGTACTTCATTGGATCCACCTTAGCCACGGCTTGTATCTTGTAGGATTGGAAATAGTGGCGCAGCTTCTTGGTCAACCAAATCATCGCCACACATGTCTTCTCCACTAGTGTGTATTTGGTTTCGTACTCCAACAACTTTTTGCTGAGGTAGTAGATGGGATACTCCTTCTTGCCATCTTGTTCTTGTGCAAGCATTGCCCCTATGGATGATTCTTCAACTGCCAAATACAAAATCAGAGGCTTCCCTGGAATTGGAGGACTCAACACTGGTGGCTTTACCAGGTAGGCCTTGATCTTCTCGAAGGCTAGCTGACACTTGTCATTCCACACAACCGGCTGATCTTTCTTTAATAGCTTGAAGATTGGCTCACAAGTGGAAGTTAGCTTGGCTATGAAGCGGCTGACATACTGCAAAGAACCCAGGAATGATCTGACCTCCTTTTCAGTCTTTGGAGCTGGCATATCTTGGATGGCTTTAATTTTATCTGGGTCCATTTCTATCCCCCTCTGGCTAACTACATGGCCCAACAGCTTCCCTGATGTGACCCCGAATATGCACTTCTTGGGGTTAAGTCGCAAGTTGTACTCTCCAATGCGTGTTAGAAATCTATCCAGGATAACAGGGTGTTCCTCCCGGGTTGCTGATTTAACAAGCATATCATCGACATACACTTCAACTTCTTTATGGATCATATCATGCAACAGAGTTGTGACAGCCCTCTGATAAGTGGCACCGGCATTCTTTAATCCAAAAGGCATCACTCTGTAGCAGAAAGTACCCCATTCTGTGATGAACGATGTTTTCACCTTGTCGATCACATCCATCAGAATCTGGTTGTATCCCGAGAAACCATCCATGAAGGAGTACATTGCCGCTTTTGCTGCACTATCAACCAATACGTCAATGTGAGGTAGTGGGAAATTGTCCTTAGGGCATGCCTTATTCAAGTCCCTGTAGTCGACACATACTCTGACCCTTCCATCCTTTTTAGGCACGGGGACAATGTTGGCTAACCATTCCGTATACTCCACCACTTCGAGGAACCTGGCATCTATCTGTTTGGCCACTTCTTCCTTCACCAGTGTAGCCCATTCCAGCCTTAGTCTTCTCAACTTCTGCTTTACCGGTCTGAACTTGGGGTCCGTTGGGATCTTGTGCACTGCTATTTCTGTATCTACACCCGGCATGTCTTCATACGACCAGGCGAAAGCTTTAACATGTTTTTGGAGTATTCTTATTAATTTTCTTTCTTCCTCGGATTTTAGCTCGTGTGAAATGAGTACCATTTTAGGGTTTTCATCTGTACTTATATTGATTTCATGCAATGCAGTGTCATGTATGCTAAATATGCTTGATGGTGATTCAAATGCATGCACAGAATTATCAGGATAAACATCACACAAGTAAGCAAACTGGGATTTCATTGCATTGAACTTATCATAAAGTACATCAGTTACATTGAAAATGGAAGAAATAGATACAACAAAATCATTTTCATCCTCCACAGGCGGAGGGCCTTGTTCTTCCTCAGCTTCCATCTTCCCTTCCGTAGCATCATCCGGGACTGCAGCTTTCTCGGCCACCTGTGTCTTAGCTTTTTCCATAATCTTGGCGATTTCAGCAACCACAGAGTCTAAGTTCACTTTGGCCATCAGTTCTTCACCAAATCCTTGCTTGGATTTCCCAAAAGCTTTGTTCAATGCAGCAGTCAAAGCACCTGAGATGATCTCTGTAGTTTCAGCACAGGTCTCCTTTTCATCTTCTTCCTCGGCCACCTCTACGGTTTCTGCTATCACCTTAGATGATTCTCCTTTCAGGATTTCAGATTCAGGAATTGCTTCCTCTATTATTACAGGGGCTACTGGCTCTTCCTGGCTTTTCTCAAAATCCACAACATCAGCAAAGATCTCAAAACCAGGGTGATTAACATCAGCTGTGCTCGTCCATGAACTGCTTCTGAAGATTAGAAGCCATGGTACCCAGCATGAGGCACGAGACATCTCGGTTATCCCTTATGTGCAGGTCGTACTGCTCCACCATAGCCGTGGTGACGCCTCGACCTACGAGAGGGCTAGCTGGTAAAGGAGCATTTAGTACATACTCGTTGGACTCTTGTCTAAGAACTTTTTGCAAGTTCCTAGCCTAGTCCAGGAAGTTAGTCCTCGAAATCTTCTCCTTCTCTAAGAGTGACCTAAGTGAGAGTGAGTTGTTGTTTGTTGCAGCTATTTTAAATTTCTAATGTGAAATGGGATTATCTACATAGAAGAAATCATTGCTTGAGTTAGAAATAAAGGACTTTTAAGCCAATTCAAATTAATAATCCAATTTTAATTTGTTTGTTGGTGATGTTAATTGGCTGACTTTACCAAGATCCATAACTTATCAATGACTGGCCGAACTAGGGCTCGCTAACCAACCATTGATTCGTTTGGTAGGATAACCTATCCAATCCTTCCACAAAGGACTCTTGGTTTGATGGGCTTATTGACACTCTACCCATCTGTGCTTAGGGCCCGCTTTGAGCTAATGCTACCCATGTTGAGTAAACCACCATTCACATGTTAACCATACCAAGTATCCTAACCCTCGATGGCCCACCGAATACAACAATTTACCCAGCTAGGGCATGGCGCACATTACAGCATCAATGGGAGGAAGAGGTGTGAATATGGGAAGCACTTATAAACGACTCAATATTTTAAATGCCGGATTAAAATTAAGTGATACGGCTTAGCATGCATAATCGCGGGTTGTAATCTAGTGATCCATACATTCATATTATATGACAAATGCAGTAGCATACTTAATTTAAAATAAATGAGATCCTATAGGCCTTGAATTACAACCTAATGAAAATCTAGATATCCTATCTAATTCTTCATGGGCCGGACTGCAATCCTTCTTGGGCTCCCATCATGGGCTTGGCTCCATTAGGGACTTCCTCCCTACTTAATGCAATTACAACAATTTTATAAAATAAAATATATTCTAAAATTACATCAAAATAAAAGAAATGGCATGCAGGCCATATTTCCCAAAATTAAATTACAACCGATAATAATTTAGGACCCATAGAACTCAACATCACATTTCAAACAAAGTAACTGTCGTGCACATACATACCAATATGATGCATGATCATGGCATTCCAAATTATAAATATAAATGTTAAGCCTAGTTACTTAGGATGAAATCGCCAATTTTAACAAATGTGACTAAGGCCCATAAAGGCCCAATAGATAACATCCATAAATGCAAAATTAACAATTTTGCTCCCACTTGAATTTGGGTTGTCACAAATTTAAAATTTAGCTCTCCCAATTTTAACCGGTGTCACAGCTTATTGGGCCAATTTCACAAAGTCCATATTCAATTTAATATGCAAATAATTAAATTAAATATGCAAGCCAACAAAATAAACAATTTAAAGACAAATTAATTAAAAAAAATTTTAATTTAATTTGCATTAGGGTCCAGGATAAAAAAAACACCCGCAAAATCCAAAACCAGACTCAAACCCCGCACGCGACACTACTATCCCGGTGGGGCAGCAGCTACTGCAAATGGCATCAGATGGAATCGCAAATGCGATTCCATCTTTTGCCCACTTTTTTCTTTATATATATATATAATCATGGAAATTTCAGCCAAGAAAATATAAATAATCAATAAAGAAAATACAATTCAAGATTGAAACCAAATAAGGAAAAAAAATCAAAAACCCCAAAAAAAAATTATAGGGTTCATAAAAAACCAAAACTAATTGAATAAGAACCCTAAAATCACAAACTTGAAACCCATTCTTTATTCAAGAACGCTTTCAAGAACCAATTCTAATCAATCTAGTGGACAAAATCTAGGCTCTAATACCACTGTTGGGATTCGTCATCGGAAAAATAATTTGGCGCAGCAGAAAATACACCGTTTAAAATTTCGTAAAATCCACCTATCGTGTCCGATTACCATTGATTAGAATAAATCCAATTTGAATCAAGAGATATTAACTCATTGAATTCGTCTCTTCTAGAGACTGCTGCAGAATCGTTTCTTGAAACTGCGATCTTCAAAGTCCGGTGCATGACCAACTATTGAGCGGGAACCGGTGCTAGCTGAAGACGCGAAGGAATGGAGGATTAATGCTGGGATTTTTGGATGTTTTGGGACTGCTATTGGTGGCTGAAATTTTCAGCAATTAATTAAGGTTGAATTAGGTTTTTCTTCCTTAAGTGTGCCCTTATATGGACACCTTGTCTAATTAGGTTAATTAAACCCAAGTCTACCAGGATTATAATTACATAAATAAACTTTAATTAAAAAGTATATACTATGTAATTTAATTCCATTTGGCTAAATTTAATTATACCTAAATAAAATTAAATCACACTTAAGTAAATACAATACATGTATTTAAATTTCACACTTAGGAAAATTATTTAATTAATTGTTTACTTTATGTAATTCAATTAATTGATAAATTAATTAATTTACATTATGTAAACTTATTAATTAAATTAAATTCAACCCAATGTTAATTAATTACCTTGGCAAAGAACGTCAACTAATTAATCAACGCATTCCTTTCAATGTACATTACATGTATAATTTCTATAAGTTCCGGCTCAGTTGATCTATGTGCACGATCCTATGGGTTTGTCTTTATGTTGGCAGTAGGCCCAAGGCCCACAGACTATAAGTGGGTTCTAGCAAATCATTATAGCTCCCAATTAAGACAGAGATGCAGCAGTCTTTATAAGACACTCACCGGTAGTAATCTCATAGTGTCCTTTGCCTAACGATAACGATATGGATAAACAAGAGCCATCCGTCATCCTCTTTTGTTGTTAATTATATTTCTTGATCTTGAGTTGACTGATTAATCAAATAAGAAACCAACTTATTTGGGTATGGCCATACACTTATCAGTCCCACTCATCAAGTGGCCAATGATATCATCTCGGTGTTACCTAAGTGGCAATTCCATCACTTCATCATCAATATCAACATGTTCACCAGTCCACCCAATCATACCCGTATTTAGCATCCTTTTATAGACCTATTAGGCATATGTCAAAGTGAACCGGATTCCATATTGATACTATAATGAAATCTGGTCTGAGGACAAAAGAGACCTACTCAAGAAAGACCTATGATGCGATAACCATATGGCTTTCTTTTGTGGATCGATCCAGTCCCATGTCAACGACATCTACCTATATTCATGACTGACTATACAAGTACTATGGCTAGTTAAGAACTGCCATATACTCATCGAATATACAAGTCTATGGTTCTATTCATTCCCACGATTAGAACAGACATGTGATAGGTTTTATGATTATCAATCAATGGATACTCTACTCATATTATAGCACAAGATATAAATGAAATTGATTAAATGCCTTTATTAATACGACACAAATAATGTATTCATACAATGAGTCTTAATGTATAATAAAAAATACAAGAATCCAATGCCCTAAGAACCAGGGCACACCAACAGGAAGCTCCGTGGTATCAGGCATGTGTACCACCGGACGAGGGATGAACCCATACTCGTATGCCCAGATCTACAAAGAATGCATAATAAGAAAATTAATATATAATAATAATAATAATAATAATAATAATAATAATAATAACCACAACAAATAAATGAAAGGGGTTGGAGAAACTCAAGTGCACGACAATCCATGGGCCCTTCACCTCCCTAGCTTCCCCCAGGCCCATATGTCCAGGGAGTAGTATAGCTGTGCTAACCCAGCTCGTCCTCATCTCAGACCCCTCACATCATCCAGCTGAATCAATGAGCGAAGGACAACCAGGTTTAGGTCACTCTGACCTGTAGGGAAGAACAACATGCTAAGGGCATAGAGAAGGAATGCCCTAGCATAGCGCCTCGCTTCCTCAAGCGTGAAGGTAGAATCCTCGGGAAGCTCGGCCTGCCTATCCAGCCAATAGTCTCGAAGGGTACCACCCTGGATCCTCTTATCCCGGGGAGACAAGCAGATCAGCATGCCAATAATCTCGAGGTGGAAGCCTCCTCGCTCCAGTGTCTGGTTAAACTCGATAAGGCGTCTGCCTAAAGATTGCTCGGTGATAGTTTCAAAGTCCTTCGGTGTAATGCTATACTTCCCAGTCGGGAAGTGGAAGGTGTAGGTGGAGTCCATCCACTGCTCGATCAGCGCCATCAGCAAGCCCTTGCTCGTCCAGGGAGGATGCTCACACATAGAGCATATAATCCTGTCTAGCCCTGTGGCATCGACGATCCCCCTCACCGTGTCGGGGAGCATCCTATACCACTTCAAAGCGTCTGATACCGACCCGGCCCCACGGTTGTGGGACCGATCCTGCAAAACAATGAACAGGGAGTTTTTATGAGTTATTGGGGTTATACATAAATCACATGAACCAAATAAATAAAAAAGCATTGAAATTAAAGGAAAGAATGAAAAATTTTCCTTTTTTCCTTTTATAGCTGTATGGCTATGTTCTTCACAGATAGAGCCGCATGGCTTTGTTCATACATTTTTCAGCTAAGCTCAAGAACAGAGCCGCAAGGCTATAACATAGAGCTTCGTGGCGCTATATGGAAAATGGTAGTTTTGAAAGAAACCCTAGGTTTTGTGATTTTTTACCCTAAAATCGATTCTAATCAACTCCAAATCATCAATTAAAGTTCCTAGGGGCAAAATCTACCCTAAACATGCATCAATTTCATCTAATCTCACCTAATTACATTTACATTTGTAGGAATTGAAAATTTTGAAAAAAGAAAAAAAAAATGGAAAAACTAACCAGTTTTGGAGATATGTGTGAGGATGGTTGGAGCGTGACAGGCACCGGGTCGTTCCTCTTGACTCTGCAATACGCGACAGAGTCCTGAAGCCCGTAAATGTCCACTGTGGTCTCAGTGGGCAAGAAGAAATCGCCCTCCAGCAGAACATATCTCATGTGCGGAGTGACTGTGTGTGAGCAGCGGGGCGAAGCGCCTTCCTAAGCTTTTTCATCATCTTGAGAGTTGGGGTTTGGGTTCAAAGAGTTCTGAGAAAAAAAGAGAGGCGGAAGAAAAAAAGAATGATGCTTTGTAAGGAGGAAAGCCGTATGCCCCCTTTTTTATAGATTTTTCCCCTTTCCCGCTAGAGTCGCACGGCTTTAGCTACGTGGCAAGTCACAGCCGCACGACTTTATTATAGCCGTATGGCTGTGTCTTGCAAAATTAGAGCCGCACAGCTCTAACACTCAATTAGGCAAGCTTTCTCAATTTTTCATAATTTCCACCCATACCGATATAATCTTGAGAAGGATATTTCTTGCCTTTTACAGGTATCCAGAGGCAAAAATAACCAAACAGTATTTATTCTTGATCAAAGGAGCAAAAATTTTTGTTTCCAAAATTATCAATCAAGGAATAAATAAGCGTTCCAGACACAATTTCAAAAATCAACGCCCCCTGGGCCGACTTCAGACCAACGCCCCTTAGGCCGACTTCAGACCAATGCCCCCTGGGCCGATTTCAGACCAACGCCCCCTGGGCCGACTTCTAACCAATGCCCCCTGGGCTGACTTCAAACCAACTCCTCTTGGACTGACTTCAAAATCAATGCCCAGAAAACCAATCTCAATGGTACGCTCCACCACAGAGAACCAATGTCAATGGTATGCTCCACCACAGAGAGCCAATTTCAAAGGTATACTCTACCACAGAGAGTCAATTTCAATGGTAAGCTCCACCAAAGAGAGCCAAATTTAACGGTATAGCTCCGCCACAGAGAGCCGACTTTAGAGTCAAGACCAACATCCCCAGCTTGGTGTTGTGCCTATTCCTCGAGAAACCAAGATGTCAGGTATGTTTTCTTTTCTTTTCTCACTGCGCTCCCAATCGCGAGACCAAACTCGATCCAGGCTTAACAACCCGACCACGAATCAACTTTGATCCCGCGACGGGCAGCCTGTGAGCATGGGTTTTTTCGACCTCTGTGATGAGAGTCCTACATTACTTTTTTAAGCTGACGGACATGAATTAGACTCAAGAATGAGTGGGATACCGCCTAGAATGTCCCAAAAGCTCCAAAAACCGAACCGTCCTTCATCCGCAACCCCGAGAAAGGTCCTTCGAAGAGTTAGAGGGTTTAGAGGTGAGTGTAAGGTTTAGGAGTATCTACCGCGGCTCTAGTTAGAGCCAGAGCCGTATGGCTGTAATACAACATCTGCGCGGCTCTGACGAGTGACCAAGTTGCCTGTAGAAAACAGAACAACTTGGCTAAAAAAGGAGGATGATGGGAAATTAGCCGAAATCCAGGAGAGTAATCGATTGGAAAAGTGACAAGGGGAGAGAGAAGGTAGAAAAGTATATTGGAATCAGAAATTGTGGGGGATTTTTCACATTTGGGAGACATCATAATTGAGGGAGGAGAAAAAAAAAAGAGAGAGAACCAGAAAAACAAAACCAAAAACACTCCAAAGACATTAGAAACACATTGAGTAGGTAATTCCTAACCGTATCTCATTCATCCAGACCTGTTCCTAGGTTTGTTTGGATCGATTTGGGACTCAATTTCAGTGTTTCGGTTTGTTTTCAAAATTCTAAGTGTGTTTTGATATCTCAATCCGATTTCAGGCGTTCAATACACTTGAACAACAGTAAGGTAAACTCTGAAAGGCCTTAAACTTGTGTTCATTGCCTTTTCGTGCATTTTCTTCTCTGTTTTATCAAATCCAGAAAGATGACTACCCAGCTAGAGCCGTATGATTGTGTTTGCTTTGAACACAGCCGCACGGCTATAGTTCCTTAGCATAAAGCCGCACGGCTGTAATATTACAGTCGTACGGCTGTGTTCTTCTGGGCAGAAACCCGAAAAGGCCCCAAACGACTGAAAGCAGTCCATTTTCCATTTCATTCTTTCTATTATAATCTATTTCGGTCCAAAAACATTTGTGCTTTATAAAGTTTTGGTTTTCGAATATCCAATTATGTGGATGTTAGATTTTCGGTTTCCTGGATTTCAATTTTCTAGAATTCGGGGTCGTTCGATCCAAATCGGATCTGTTGCCCAACATTAGAGGACCCCCGGGCTATACGAAAATCCTTAGGAAACATTGAAAACAAGCAAAATAGCAATTTTCAAAGCGAGTACGGCTATGGTTGCTAGAGCCGCATGGCCCTAACTAAGACCGCACGACTATAGTTTCCAGAAGGAGGCAGAATCGTGGGACGACCCAGAAGGACGTCGTCGCGCAATGCTGTCTTCAGAATCAAACTATTTTTGGCGTGTTTATCATTTTTAGATCCTAGATGTATGTCGGAATTAGGAAACCCACATGAACGGAACCTCGATTTTCGGAATGACCAACTCACTAAAAAGGAGAAATTTGCATGAAATCAAGCTAAATTGTTTTTCAAAATTGTTTACCAGCACAAAACTTATAGGGCGTTTTAAAATAGTTTTCCAGGTCTGGTCGAGCCAACTAGCCGAGTTGACCCGGCTATCCCCTAAATGCATACCCCCGCTCCTAAAATTCCAACTCTGTACTGTTGTGAGTCCTATTTGTGTTTTGATATAACTGTGCTAACATCTGTTTTGCAGCTTTTAGTTTTCTTTCCTTTTATTATCTTGAATGTATTTAATAGATTAACTCGTGTATTTTAGGCGTTTGTTATTCTTTTAGATCCTTGTGTATCTAGGCGCTTGTAATGTGAGGACGAGAGTTTTCATTCTTTATTCAATTTGGTTGTATAAGCTGGCCTTTATTTCTTTGGGTTGTTTGGATATATGTTTGTTTTTCCGTACTTTATTATTCTGCAATTTATCTCTGTAATCTGTATGAGCATCAGCTGATAATTAAGCATAAATGGGTAGAGGAAGATAATAAGCGAATGAAATATGGTAATATAAATTAGAAAACGAATGCAAGCTTGAGGTTGAATAGGTAAGTTACCCGAACCCTAAATCTCTAGCTTAGGTACAATAGTCTACGCTCGGTAGGGAGTTGTACCAGAATTTTCCGGAAGAACTGATCCGGGTGGCGACTCTGTTACTAATCTCGAAATTTAGGTTTCGAGGTCTTTAAGTAATAAAACGGGATTTTCTAAGAGTACAAAACTATTTTTCCAAAACTCATATTTAAATAAAAGGTTTTCTACAGAAAAGAATTTCCAAACAAATCAACAGTTTTCCTAAGCAAAACACAAAACCCGTTTTCAAATCAACAAACGCTTAAACGTCTGATTCCCTTTCCCCGGTTCGCTTCACCGCGTTCCTTTCCTTTTTAGGTCATCCACTCACAACGTCACTTTTTTTGTAGTTAACTAATTTGTAATCTTCAATCCAAGTTCCATTATGATGGAGTAGAATTACGATTTCTTGCATATCTCTGTGATCGATTAAATGATTTTGTTGCACTGCTGTGTTTGTTTGCAGTGAGTCAGTGATGGATTGATTTTTGCGAATCTGAGATTGTCACGATTGGAGTTTTTTTATGTTTGAGAAGGTACATGTTTTGGGGATTTTGATTTTTTGTTTTGTTGTTTATTGCAAAAGAATCACGTAAAATAGGAATGTTGTGTTTTAGGTATTTTTGAAATTTTGGAAAGTTTTTAATATATTTAAGCAAACTTTTTCCTTTTAGGTAAAAAAGTTATATGGTACCAAAAGATAAGTATTTTTTGTAAAATACCCTTGGATATATGGTTTATAATCAAGGGTTTTGGGAAAGAAAGATATTTAAAAGGGTTATTTTTATTTTGAAAATAAAATTAAGCTATTTGGTTGAACGTACTAATTTGAAATTGCAGACCTCAATACCGAACTTTCAATTCCATTTTAGTTTTTGGGCGGTAATAATTTGGTGCCTGATTCTCCAATTACAGATATCTTTTTGAACAAAAGACAGAGAAGAGAAAAAAATAAATATTTTTTTCTAATATTTTTATTAAAAGAATTTTAATATACATTTGGACAATTATATACATCGGCACACCAACAATACCAAAAATGTTAGCCAAATTAACTCATTTTTAAACAACGAAAATTTTAAATGAATGTAATTATAGTTATTGTTTTGTAATTTACCCTTAATACTTTTACTAAATGCTTCTGGGTGCACTTGTGAATCTCATCAAGAAAAATTTTTGGATGTCAGCTCCACTTGTTTATACACGTTTTTTCTTCCAATCTAGTATTTCTTTTATTGTGAATTTTATTTGTTGAACTTCTATATTATAATTGTAATTACCAAGTTAACTCAAAACATGAATACTTCTTTCTGTCATGCATGCCTCTCGAGACAAATTTTAAGCATTAATAGATTTGTCGTGTTCTAAATAAATTGGCACCCTAAATATCTAACTTTGAGTTGATTGGCTTTCCTGGTTTTTAGTTTGTTTTGCCTACTTTTTTCAATCTGTTTTTGGTTTTTATAGTGAAATAACGGACGGGTTTTGTTGCTGATTTTTCGTCGGGTTTTGTTGCTGATTTTTCGTCAGGTTTGCGTCCAGAAAACTAGAGCCATGCGGCTGTTACCGGAAACCATACGGATGTTGTCTTGAGTCATATGGCTATGGTTTCTGGTCGTTCTTCGCTAACCTTCTATTTTTGGAGACAACAGCTGTACAGCTGTTGCTACAGCCGCACGATTATTGCTACAACCGCACAGCTATTCTGTCTTGAGTCGTACGGCTGTTGTCACTGGTTTGGTAGATTTGTTTCTCGTCTAACCCTCATTTGCTACATAGTTAATGTCAACAGTCGCACTGCTGTTGGCAATAACCCTATGGACCTTCTACCAGTAGTTGCACGGCTCTTGGTTGCTGGTAAGATTTCCAACAATATTTCTTGGGTTTTATTTGGCCCAGGATGGTGAATTTTAAAATGGTTTTAAAATTCGCATGTTTTATTATGGCATTGGATGCGCATAGTTTCTTGATTAAGATTTCATCATATTGGATATGTTAAAATTGAAATTGGTAAACGAAATTGATTCGAGAGTTTTTGGGAACGAATTTGTCGATCCAAAGTATCCTAATCGGGTGTGCAAGCTACAAAGGCCCATTTATGGTCTTAAGCAAGCATTCTGAAGTTAAAACCTTCGATTTGATGAAGCAATAAAGGAGTTTGGTTTCATCAAGAACAATGATGAGCCTTTTGCGTACAAGAACGCTAGTGGGAGCGCAGAGTAGTCTTAGTCTTATATATGGACGACATCCTACTCATTGGAAATGACATCCCAACACTGTTAAGTATAAAGTAATGGTTGGGAAAATTTTTCACAATGAAGGACTTAGGCAAAGAAAAAACTACTCTAGGCATAAGGATCTACAAGGATAGATCACTTCCATTTCTAGGCTTAAGTCAGGAAAGTTACATAGATAAAGTCCTTAAAAGGTTCAACATCAAAAATACGAAGAAAGGTTTCTTGCCTTTTTTTCATGTTCTCACTTTAAGTAAGAAGGAATATCCCTCTTCAAAGGAACAAGGGGAATACATGAATACGATTCCATATGCTTCGGCAATTGGATCTATTATGTATGATATGTTATGTACCAAACTTGATGTTGCCATCGCTAAGTAGGTATCAACAGGTTCCGGGTGAGGCCCATTGGACTGCCTTCAAAGCTATCCTGAAGTACCTTAAAAGGACTAAGGATAGCTTCTTAATGTTTGGTGGTCAGGAAGAGCTCGCTGTAGGTGATTACCTCGATGCTAGCTTCCAGACATAAGCCGATGACTTTAGATCGCAGTCTGGCTATGTGTTTATATTGAATAGGGGTGCTTTTAGCTGGAAGAGCTCAAAGCAAGAAAATGTTGCTGACTCTACAACAGAAGCTAAGTATATTGCTGAATTAGATGCCGCAAAGGAGTTGCTTGGATTAAGAAGTTTTTCACTGAGTTACGAGTTGTTCCATCCTAGCCCTAGTTGACCTATTCTTTGACAACAATGGGATAATATCACAAGTAAAGGAGCCACGGTCACATCAAAGAACCAAACACATACTCGATCAGGAGATTCCATCTTATTCTGGAGATAGTTGACAGAGGGGATATGAAGATTTTGTAGGGAATAGTCACGGGAAAAATTAAATGCGAGGCAAAATACCGATTAAAATTTTCCTCGATTCTAAAGCCCAAGATACATGTAGATTAATAGAATGAAATCAAGAATAGAGAAAAATAAATTTTCTCACCTTAACTGTCTCCTCTAGAGACTGCTGTAGAAACCCAAACATGTTTCCTCCACAATCCGGTACACGAACTACTCTCGAACGAGACTCATGCTAGCAAACGGATTGAATGAAAACCGAGAGAGAGCAAAAGGAACTGCTGTAATTTTTATTTGGTGGCCGAATTCTTGCTTCTAGGGTTAGGGAGAAATTAACTATTAAAGTATACTAGGTTTCTAATCCCTTTTACACTTCTTAGTGTACAAGGATTAAATTAAACTATAGATTATTTAATTTGATTTAATTGATTTACCTTGTATCATTAGGATTAAATAAAACCATATTATAAAATCTTAATTGATACAATTAAATACAATTTCCTCAATTAAAATAACCCAAAGTTAAATTAAAGTCAGCCTTAATAAATACAACCTTTGTATTTTTATTTCCACCAAGGAAATATTATTTTATTTAATTAATTATTTACTTCATGTAATTAATTAATCAAATAAAATTAATTTCTCCCTTATAATTGAATTAATTATAACATAACATAAGGTCAATAACTCAATTAATTTGGTTTCCGTTCCAATTCCGATTTGTCAACGTTTAGTCGTTTTATGTGTACGATCCTGTGGGTCCATCTTTATGTTGACAGTGGGCCCAAAGCCCGCAGACTGTAAGTGGGTTCTAGAAATCGTTACAACCCCTAATTAAGACGGGGACTTGCAATCTAATGTGAAACATAACCTGATAGTGATCTTGTATATCCCTTGCTAACTGACATCGATATATAGGCAAGATGCATGGCCCTGTCATCCTCTTATATGCTTATTTATCTCTTGATACCGAGTGGACTGAACCTAACGAATAAGTATCCCAACTTATTCGGGTATGGCCATACACTTGTCAGTCCCACTCATCAAGTGGCCAGTGATGTCATCTCAGGGCACGCTGAGTGGCAATTCCGTCAACTTCACTATCAACATCAACATGTTCACTGGCCCACCCAACATACCCATACTTGGCACCCTGTTACGGGCATGTTAGGCGTATATCAAAGTGTATAAGATCCCATGTTATGTTATAGCGAACATCGGGTCTAAGGATAATAATAGTAAGACCTACCTGAGAAACACATATGACGATCGAATCATGTGGTGTTCTCGTGGCGGATCGATCCAGTACCTGCATCCCAACATGTACCCATATCATTGACAGACATTCCATGTCCAATGGCCAGTGAGACACCGCCTTCATTCAAGGATATGCTATTCTTTGGTTCTATGCATTCCCATGATTAGAACAGACTAGGGATATCTTTATAACTATAACTTTAACTCTACTATAAGGTCTCATAACCCAATGACCTAGATTGGTTTACTTTAGTATGGTTATAATCATTGGATATTGTGAACGGACGACCTTTTTCAAAAAGAAAATCGGGACGCGGCAAAGCAAACCGGGGAAAACGTTTTCGTTCGATTTGGCTTTGGGAAAACGGGTTTTATTTATCTTGAGTTAGGAAAATCATTGATTTGATTTGAAAATTCCTTTGTAGAAAACATGTTTTCGTTTTAACTTAAAGACCTCGAAACTTAAATCCCCGATATCAGTGACAGAGTCGCCACCCGGATCAGCTCATCCGGGAATTCCAGTACAGCTCCCTACCGAGGGTAGACTACCATACCTAATCCAAAGATTTAGGGTTCGGGCAAGTGACTTACTTAACCTCTAGCTTGCTTTCACTTTACAGTTTATATTACCATATTTAATTTGCTTTATTATCTTTTCTTAACCCCATTTTGTTTATTTTAATCAGCCGATGCTAAAGCAAAATGTAGAAAATAAACTGCAGAAAAATAAAGCATACATCCGAGAAAAATAAAGCATACATCCGAGATATACAAGAAAATAGTGGAGGCCAATTATACAACCCAATCAAATAAAAATGGAAAACTCTCGTCCTCACTTTACAATCGCCTAAATACATAAAGATCTAAAAAGTTACAACCGCCTAATTTACACGATAATAATCTATTAAGTACAATAAAAATGATAAAAATAAAAATAAATGCTGCAAAACAAATTGGTTAGTACAGTTTATATTGCACGCACAGATAGGACTCAAATAAGACAGAATTGGGAATTTAGGAAATAGGGGCATACATTTAGGGGGTAACCGGATCGACCCGACCGGTCGGACTGGTTAGACTTGGAAAACGGTTTTGAAACGCCCTGTAATTTTTTGTGTTGGAAAATCAACTTTTGGAAAACATTTGGCTTGGTTACATGCAAATTTCCATTTTTTTGTGGGTCAGTTATCCCGAAATCCAGGGTTCCGTTCGTGTGGGTTCCTAAATACACAATCCATCTAGTATCCAAAATGCGATAAACACACCAAAAACATTTGTGAAAATACCGTTTTACTTGTTTTCAATATTTTACGGGGATTTTATAGGATTCGGGGGTCCGCTAATGCTGGACTATGGATCTGATTCGGATAAAACAACCTTGAAACTCAGAAAATAAACCCAAGAAACACCAAAAACCTTAATATCCGTATGTACAAAAATTTAAAAACCAAAATTTTATGACATACGGATGAATTTGGGCCGAAAATGATCACAACAGAGAGCGCAAAATGGAAAACGGACTGTTTTCAGTCGATCGGGACGAATCGGGATTCTGTCCCTAAAGAACAGAGCTGAACGGCTCTGGCACTAGAGCCGCCCGGCTCTATTCGGGCAATCCGGTTTCCGAAAGTTGCAAAAAACGAAGAAAACGCACAAAAAAGACAATGCAAACAGGTTTAAGGCCTCTCAGAGTTTACCTTGGTGTTGTTTTGCTACTTTGAACTTCAAGAAATGGATTGAAAGCTTAGAATTTTTCCTGGGAACTCAACCGACCGAAAACTGCAACTATCCGAAACAATCCCGAATTGATGAGCAAAGGTCAAGCAACTTGTGTTTAATGTTTTTAGATTGATTTTAAGTCTTAGCTTAAGCATTTTTGGGTTCCCTCTTTGCCTTATGTCTCGGTCTCTTTTCTTCTCTTTCTCTGTTTCTTTTTCTTTCTCTCTGTATTCGGTTCCCAAATTCTCTGCCTAAGATTACCAACCTCCTTTTTCTTGATTTGATTTTTCTCTTTTTATACTCTCCTCACACATATCATTTCAAACATTAAATGGCCGCCTGACTTTCTAATTTTGCCCCATTTTCCATTCTGCCGAGCCAAGTTGCTCTGCAAAGCAGAGCAACTTGGCTCACCCACTAGAGCCGTACGGCTCTAGTCTAGAGCTGCCAAGGTAAAATTTCAAAAATCGGATGTGCACCCTAAACCCTAGAAACCACTCGGGACACCTTTTCAGGGATTTCGGATCGTGGATAACTTAGTTTTCAAGACGTTTACTCCAAGCAACATTACATCGTTTCCAAGTCCGATTCAAGACCGTTCGCTCCATAGGTAACACAATAATTCTTATCATAGAGGTCGGAAAAACCCGGCGCTTACAGCTGCCCCTCGTATGATCAAATTCAATACCCGATACCAGGTTTAGGTTACCTGAGGGGAATTCGAGAACGCGAATGAACACGCCATAAGTAGAAGGACAAAAAGACATACCTGAGCTGCAGTGATGAGTCGGAATAAGCTGATACCGGGTCTAGGTTACCCGAGGCAAAGTTGATGATGCAAGAAGCCGATACCGGGTCTAGTTTACCCGAGGCATAGTTGATGATGAAATAAGCTGATACCGGGTCTAGGTTACCCGAGGCAGAGTTGATGACGAAATAAGCCGATACCGGGTCTAGGTTACCCGAGGTAAAGTTTATGACGAAATAAGCCGATACCGGGTCTAGGTTACCCGAGGTAAATCTGTTGGGGATCCAGAATGAAGATGATTTGGACCGATACTGGGTTTAGGTTACCCGAGGCAGAGTTGTTGGGAAGTTGATGTAAGCTGATACCGGATCTATCTGTATCAGCGGCGGACCAAGGTTGATGAATTCCTGCATTTGAAATAGTGAGTCTTCATTCCTTGATCGAGAGATTTTGAACAAAAATTTTTACCCCTTCGATCAAGAAAGAAGACTAGCTAGGAATGAGTGCTTTATACATGATATGTATGTATGCATGACGATGCATATGAATGCAGATTCTAAAAGATATGTTTCCTACCATGTCTGACCCGGGCGTCTCACATTCCTACTGGGGATGTTTGTGGAGGTTATGCCATGACTCTGACTGGCTTTTAACTGAGGAAGTACGCCCTTTGGGTGGTGTGATCCTTATAGCCTTATTGGGGATGTGCGATGACTTATTGGGGAGGACATGAAAACGCCCCTTGTAAAGGTCCCACTGAGAGTAATGTGGATGCTCTTACTGGGGAAGATATCATGGAAGGGTTCCTACTGGGGAGAAAGTGATGGCACTCTTTGTGATAGTTTTACTGGGAATAGTGTAGGTGATCCTGCTGGAGGACATATGAAAAGGGTTCTGCCGAGGAATGGTGAAAGGAATCTTCGCTGGGGAATGAAAGTGTCTCCGCTGGGGAATAGCGCAGAGGATTCTGCTGGAGAATAGTAGAAGAGCTTCTGCTAGAGAATGGTAAAATCTGGAAGTGCTCTAAATTTCGCCTGAACTGCCCGACGTGGGTTTTCAGCTCAGCGAGCTGCTCCAATTTTTGCCTAAAGTGCCTATTCGGTTTTCACCTTAGCGAGCTCTTTTTTTTTTTTTGAAGGTCTTGTGGCTCTTGAACTTGGATCTGTTTCAAAATTTTTGATCGCTCTAAGGAATGATGAATTGAATTCGAAGGAAAAGAAAAGATTGTGAGTTGCAAGCATTTTAGCACATTTCATCATTGAATAATGTGAGTCTTTTAACCAATTTAATGCAAAGTGCTTTCTTTAAATGGATGTTTAGGCAAGATAATCTTATTTATGCATTTGACATAACCATTCGAACATATTTAAGCAAAACATCACACTTCATTGATGAAAGTAGCATGAATACACTTGAAAAGATTGGTTCCTAAAATGGTATACATTCCACATAGAACCAGAATCCGTCACCAACCATCCCTTGCGGATTTTTGACTGATCATTTTTGCTCGTGTCTTGATTTTTTCCTAGGCTGCCCTTTTCGAGT
Source organism: Euphorbia tirucalli (assembly GCA_039660915.1). NCBI lineage: Eukaryota > Viridiplantae > Streptophyta > Magnoliopsida > Malpighiales > Euphorbiaceae > Euphorbia > Euphorbia tirucalli. The sequence goes on along the minus strand of CM077632.1, from coordinate 42,757,963 downwards.
TTTTAACCTAGCAGACTCTTCTATTTTATTTTATTTTTTTTAGACATAGTAAGGCTTCAGGCGGTCTTGATTAACAGGGTTTGCAAATTCATTCCCGTCCATGTCTGCAATGCTTACACCACCCTTCGATAGCACTTTCTTCACCATATAAGGGCCCTCCCAATTTGGTTTGGATTTCCCCCTGGGCGTCCATATTGTAGGCCTTAACTGTTTCAGAACTAGATCCCTGACTTTCAGCTGCTGTCTAGGATGCTTCACATTTTGATTATAAGCCCTGGCCATTCTACGTTGATACATCTGTAGGTGATCCAGTGCTTTCAACCGTTTTTCATCTAATGCTGCCAATTACTCGTACCTCACTTGCACCCACCCTGTTTCTGGTATTTGGGCTTCCAAAGCTACTCTGAGTGACTTGAGTTCCATTTCCACTGGCAATACTGCTTCCATCACATACACCAAGGCATAAGGAGTCTCCCCGGTTGGTGTTCTGACACTGGTTCTATAAACCCAAAGAGTATATGGCAGTTTATCAGCCTAGTCCCTGTAGGTGGCTACCATTTTGGATAAGATCTTCTTGATCGACTTGTTGGCCTCCTCTACCGCGCCATTAGCTTACAGTCTGTATGGAGAAGACCTAGGATGTTCATTACCATGTTCTAAGAATAGCTTAGCTGTTGCCCCTTGAAATTGCACTCCGTTGTCAGTCACTATATGGTGAGGAATCTCATATCAGGAGAGGATGTTTTTCTGAATGAACTTAACCATGTGCTTAGCTGTCACACTGGAGAAGGATTCTGCTTCTACCCATTTTAAGAAATAGTCTACTGCAACCACTATGAATCTGTGCCCATTAGAAGCTGCGGGATGAATTTCTCCGATCATATCAATCCCCCATGCCGAGAATGGCCAAGGAGATGCTAGGTTCTGTAGTTCGAGTGGTGCTAGATGACTGATATCCGCATAGATTTGGCACTCATGACATCTCTTTACCTCCTTCGCATAATCAGATTGCATTGTCATCCAGAAGTACCCTTGTCTCATTATCTTTCTAGCCATAGCAATGTTGGGGAATTAATCGCACAAACAAACATAAAACGCAGCGGAAAAAGATTAATCCCCACCAAGGACCCATGTACATTACATTGAATCGGAAGGAGGGTTAAAGAATTACCTTAATTCTTTGAAGTTTGTATCACTTAGGAACCAAAATTGCTTCCCTCTACGGTTGATCCACACGGAGCAATACGTTCACCGCGTGCTAGCGCCGGGATAGAAGAAACGGTTTCCTAGAATCGAGAGAGAGGCAGAAAATCAAATTTTCTCTTGGCTTGGAGAGGAGAATTTCGGCTGGCTATTCTCTTGTGTTGGCTGGCCGAAAATCTGCTATAGTATTAGTGTAGAGAGTGATTAGGTTTAGGTTAATTGTTTCCTTAAATAATTAACCTAAATAGTTAATTATAATTATAACCTAATACACCTATTAGTTATAATTATATATTAACCCACACAATTTAATATTAATTCTCAATTAACATTAAATCAAATCAATTCTCCATAATACATATATGTATATATAATATTATAATTAATTATATCTCCATATAATTTAATTATAATATGTAGCATACTTTATGCAATATTAATCACATTAATATTTATATATACATACATAAATATATATCACTATATATATTTATTCTCTTTCTCATTCATAAATTATTATCCAATAATAATTTATACCCGATAAGATGAACTTCATTTTGCTCTTGTGTGTGACCCCATAGGATCATATTAATTGGCAATAAGGAAATTACCATAATGTCCTTATAGGTCACAAGCGGACTCTAGCAAGCCATTACGACTACCCAATTAATATGATTGGAATGATCCAATACCTATTTATAGAATGTCATATTCCCTTTTGTCTCATTGATATCAAGATTAATTATAAGACATGGTACACTTGTCAATCTTATATAATTAATCATATGCTTTCTCGATCTCAAAGTAAACTGTTCAGACAAATCAATTGATACTCTTATCAATTATTTGAGCACGGCCATGCATTTAACAGTCTTACTTATCGAGGGGCCCAGTGATATCGCTCTCTTGTTAGAGAGGGACAAAATCCCATATCTGTCACTCACATCCCTAAGCATGAGTCATATTGTACCCAACCACAGCCTTTATAACTACTCTGTTACAAGCAGCGTTTGATTGCGTCAAAGCACAACATGAATTCATCCCGGAATCCATGGTGACCTCAGGTCAAAGGAATCAGCTGATGACACTACTATAATCAAGATCAGTTGTGACACGTGACCATGAACTTGATCTTATAGTGGGTCTCCAGCAACATGTTCTCTAACACATTGCCCGTGAGTATAATCTGTATCTGTATACACTATATTCATCTTATGAATATCCATTATCACTCACACTAGTCTTAGTTTGTTATTATTCCCATAATAACAATCGACTAGGGAAATTTAGAATTACACAATTAATTCATGGATACATTATCATAAATACTAACATACAAATATATATGATAAAATAAGTCTTTATTAATGACTTAAGAAGATTGTTTACATAATCCAACATTGGCTTAGGGCACAATCTCTAACAATCTCCCACTTGCCCTAAGTCCAATCTCAAATGTATCTAATACCCATGGACCTAGCATGACCATCATGTACAGCTTGTGAAAGAGCTTTTGTTAGTGGATCAGCAACATTGTCTTCAGACGCAACTTTGCATATCTTCACATCTCCTCTTGAGATGACTTCTCTTATGTAGTGAAAACGCCGAAGTATATGTTTGGATTTCTGTGACACACTAGGTTCCTTAGCAAGTGATATTGCCCCATTGTTGTCACACAAGAGGCTCACAGGATTCACTATGCTAGGAACGACACCAAGTTCTTCGATGAACTTCTTGATCCAAACAGCCTCTTGGGCTGCATCTGATGCAGCAATATACTCGGCTTCTATTGTAGATGCAGCTATCGTGCTTTGCTTAGAACTCTTCCAACTTATCGCACCTCCATTCAGAATGAACACATACCCAGACTGTGACTGCATCTGATCTTGATCAGTTTGGAAACTTGCATCCGTGTAACCATTTACAACAAGATCTTCGTCCGAGCCTCCATATATCAAGAATGTATCTTTAGTTCTTCTCAAGTACTTAAGAATACTCTTGACAGCAGTCCAGTGACTATCACCTGGATCAGACTGATATCTACTTGTCATGCTCAAAGCAAAAGAGACATCTGGCCGAGTACATACCATGGCATACATGATAGATCCTATAGCTGACGCATAAGGAATCTTATTCATGCGTTGACGTTCTTCAACTGTCATGGGACATTGCTTACGACTAAGCTTTATCCCTTGCCCAATAAGAACATTTCCTTTCTTAGATTGATCCATACTGAACCTTTTCAGTATCTTATCAATGTATGTACTCTGGCTCAGGCCTATCAATCTCTTAGATCTATCTCTATAGATCTTTATTCCAAGAATGTAGGCTGCCTCACCCAAGTCTTTCATAGAAAAACACTTTCCTAACCAAGATTTTACTTCTTGCAAGGTAGGAATGTGATTTCCTATTAACAATATGTCATCGACATATAGAACTAGGAAAACTACATTACTCCCACTGAACTTCTTGTACACACAAGGCTCATCTTCGTTTTTGATGAAGCCAAACTTTTTGACCGATTCATCAAAACAATGATTCCAACTTCTTGATGCTTGCTTCAAACCATAAATGGCCTTTTGAAGCTTGCATACTTTATCAGGATTCTTTGGATCGACAAAACCTTCAGGCTGTGTCATGTACACATCCTCAACAAGATTTCCATTCAGGAAAGCTGTTTTGACATCCATTTGCCATATCTCATAGTCATAATATGCTGCTATGGCAACAAGAATTCTGATGGACTTGATCATAGCTACTGGCGAAAAGGTTTCGTCATAGTCTATACCATGAATTTGTCGGTAACCTTTTGCCACTAACCTTGCTTTATAAGTCTGAATATTCCCATCCATGTCCGTTTTAAATTTGAAAACCCATTTGTGCCCTATTGCTTTAGCACCCTTTGGGAGATCAACCAAAGTCCATACTTTGTTGTCGTCCATGGATTGAATTTCTGACTTCATAGCATCAAGCCATTTTTCAGATTCTGAATTAGAGACAGCTTCCATGTACGTGGAAGGTTCATTCTCTTCTAACAGAATCAGATCATTTTCGTTCGTGACGAGAAATCCATATCTCTCGGGCTCATGACGAACTCTACTTGATCTACGTTGGACTTGTGTTACTGGTTCTGACTCAACAACTTCTTGTGAATCAGGTTGTTCCATTTGAAACTCACTTTCAACTTGGTTATCCATATTTTCTTGTAGGTGTACTTTACTCCCACTGATTCCTTTGGAAATAAACTCTTTTTCCAGGAATGTACCACCCTTAGCAACAAACACTTTGTTTTCACTAGGATTGTAAAAGAAATAACCTTTAGTTTCTTTTGGATAACCAACAAAATTGCATTTCACAGATTTTGGTGCTAACTTATCTGAAATCAAATATTTCACATAAGCTTCGCATCCCCAAATCTTGAGAAAAGACAAATTTGGTTTCTTACCAATCCATATCTCATATGGTGTCTTTTCAACTGCTTTTGATGGAACTCGGTTCAGTGTGAATGCCGCTGTTTCAAGTGCATATCCCCAAAAGGATAGAGGAAGATTTGTTTGACTCATCATCGACCGAACCATATCCAATAAAGTCCGGTTCCTCCTCTCAGACACACCATTCCACTGTGGTGTACCAGGAGGAGTCAATTGTGAGACAATCCCACAATTTCTAAGATGATCGTCAAACTCTTGGCTCAAATATTCACCACCTCGATCAGATCTAAGTGCTTTAATTGTCTTGCCAAGTTGGTTTTGTACTTCATTTTGGAAGGCTTTGAACATTTCAAAGGATTCTGACTTATGCTTCATTAGATATAGATAACCATATCTACTGAAGTCATCAGTGAACGTAATGAAGTATTGAAAACCACCTCTAGCAGTTGTGCTCATAGGCCCACATACATCTGTATGTATGAGTTCTAATAAGTCACTAGCCCTTTCACTGTGACCAGTAAAGGGACTCTTGGTCATCTTACCCATTAAACAAGACTCGCAAGTGTCATATGTTTCAAAAACGTCTAGACCCAAAATTCCATCTTTATGGAGTTTTGAAATGCGTTTCTCATTAATGTGTCCTAGACGACAGTGCCAGAGATAAGTAGGATTCACAATATTTGTTCTTATCCTTTTGGTATTTATGTTATATACATGCTCATCATAACCTTCACTAAGGTTCAACAAATAAAGACCATCATGTAAATCCGCATTTGCATAAAACAAGTCTTTATTGAAAAGCAATAAGTGATTATTCTCAATAACACATTTAAATCCTTCCTTGTCCAAACATGAAATAGAAATGATGTTCCTAGACAAATTAGGAACAAAATAACAATTATTCAAAAAGAGAACAAGTCCAGTTGGCAACTTGAGCTCGTAGCGACCGACTTCATAAGCAGCAACTCTAGCTCCATTCGCCACATGGAATTCTACCTCGCCCTTCTTGAGCTTTCTACTTCCTCTAAGCCCCTGCACATTCATACAAATGTGAGAACCACAACCGGTATCTAATACCCATGAAGTAGAAACAGAAGTAGAATGAAGTATTTCAATAACATGAATACCTTGATTAGCGGTCTCACCGCCCCTCTTCTTCCTCAAGTCCTCCAAATAAAGCTTGCAATTTCTGCGCCAATGACCAGGCTGATTGCAGAAATGGCATGCGCCTTCCTTTGGAGGCTTTGCCTTGGTAACAGCTTTGGGCTTCTTTGCATCCTTCCCAAACTCTTTGGGTTTGTGTGCTTTACCCTTCTTCTTCTGGATCCTACCCTTTTGCACCATATGGATCCCTTTGGAGCTTGGCTTCTCTTTTATCGTTACTTCAGCGTTTTTCAGCATCCCATGCAGTTCGCTGACCGTTTTGTCCATATCATTCATGTGATAATTCATGACAAAATGGGAGTAACTCTCGGGAAGAGAATTAAGGATCAAATCCGTTGCCAACTCAGGTCTGAGTGGCGAACCAAGCCTCTCCAACTGATCAATGTACCCTTTCATCTTCAGAACATGGGCACTAACCGAACTCCCTTCGGTCATCTTGCACCCAACCAAAGATCTTAAGGTCTCATACCTTTCCCTCCTCGCTTGCTTTTGGAACATTTCCTTAAGCTCTTGAGACATCTCATATGCCTCAAATGTTTCCAGATCCTTCTGAAGTTCCGAAATCATTGATGCGAGCATCAGGCATTGTACATCAATTTGATCATTTTGATGCTTGTGGAAAGCATCCCTTTCAGCTCTTGAAGCTGTGGTGGGTGGAGGGTTAGCGGGCAAAGGCCCATCCAGAACATATAGCTTTCGCTCTTGCTTGAGAACAATTCTCAAGTTGCGATACCAGTCTAGGTAATTGGTTCCGTTCAGTTTATCCTTCTCAAGGATAGATCGAATAGAACCGGGATTGCTTGTGTTTGCCATTTATCTACAACAGAAAATATATGCAAAGTTAATTACATAAGGGAATTAAACTCCCACTAAAATTATAAAACCCTTTAAAAAATTTAAGTGGGTAAAAGACCCAAAATCCATATTTAACCATAGCACTGCTTTGGCATGTCCCTATGATTGAATATAATTTTGGTAGACATCACCATGTCAATTACATCATTATGTAACTCTTTTAATTTATGAGATGCATGATATCATATATCATATTTAATTTGTATGTTACTCATCTCATCCTTGCCTCGGGCTCAAACACCTTTTTGATTAACCCTTTAGTTAAGCCAATTACAACACAATGAGAATCACCTTTTCTCATATTATTGCTTCGCTAAGGTCACAACATGCGTACCCGCCCTGGCGGTATACCATGATGTGAACATAGTACTTGACAAGTGTTATACGTAATTGGGTGGCAAAATATAAACTTCATAAGTTTATTTAGGGTTTATTAATTCCTGTGATTCAATTGTATCTCATACAATGCATGGCATTAACATTAATCTTTCTAAGTTAATATTAATTCTAGCATGGCATCCAATGTCATACATTCATTTAGCATGCATATTTCATACTTAGCATGGCATCACATGGCATCAAAATATAAAACATGCAATAGACTCGAAAGACCGTGTTATGGTATGGTTTTATCTACATTGATTTTCATAGGCCAATATGAAAATCAACAGGTCATTTCCTAGGTGGTTGTAACCATCGCATGGTCACAGCACAGCCGCACCCCTTGGATCCGTCTTCACGTCTTTGTTCCTTGGCACCATCTCATGGATTTACATACTTTACAAAATTGCATCCTATACAATTTTCTAGTAAATAAAATTTACAAACAATAAATTGCATCCTATACAATTTATCTAGAAAAATAAGATTACATAAATACAAACGACTCGCAGGCTGTATTTATAAAACCTTACATTCACCAAAACCAAAAGAAAATAAAAAAAATATCCAAGGGTCCAAAACCATACCAAAACACCATGCATAAAATTATCACAATAATTTTATATCTACAAGATTTAGGGTTCATAAAGGGTAAAATACAATCCTATTGTATTTAGAGTAATTGATTTGAAAAATCGTAAATGTGTAGAAACAATTTCCACACATAAACGAAAAACACCAAACCCAACTTCCAGCGATCCAACTCGCTGCTGAGTTGGACGGGGTATGGGGGCGGTAGCCCCTGTTGCGAAGCAAGCGCCGCAGGCAAAAAAATTTTCGCGCAAAAAACAGCCCCCTCTGAAAATTCCCAGGTGGCACGCCGTGCCAAGGTTGGCACGCCGTCGTGCCGCCATTCTGGTCGCAACACTGGAAACGGTTTCCAGTTGGCACGGCGTGCAAAGGCCCAGCACGTCGTGCCATATGCAAAATTTTCAGGTTGGCACGCCGTGCCAAATCGGCACGCCCGCGTGCCACCATTCTGAACTCAAGCATCCAGGAACGATTTCCTGTTGGCACGCCGTGCCAAAACCGGCACGCCGGCGTGCCAACATGCTGAATCCAAAATTTCACCCCTTTTTCTGATTCAAAACAATTACAACCAAATCATTCACAATGATTCACATTAAAATCAAATTTTAAACATGTTATTCACAATAACATTGAACCCTAAATCAAGAACATACAACCCTAACATGCAATTTTGATCTAATCAAAATAACAAATCCAATTCAACCAATGCACAAGTGGCTCTGATACCACTGTTGGGGAATTAATCGCACAAACAAACATAAAACGCAGCGGAAAAAGATTAATCCCCACCAAGGACCCATGTACATTACATTGAATCGGAAGGAGGGTTAAAGAATTACCTTAATTCTTTGAAGTTTGAATCACTTAGGAACCAAAATTGCTTCCCTCTACGGTTGATCCACACGGAGCAATACGTTCACCGCGTGCTAGCGCCGGGATAGAAGAAACGGTTTCCTAGAATCGAGAGAGAGGCAGAAAATCAAATTTTCTCTTGGCTTGGAGAGGAGAATTTCGGCTGGCTATTCTCTTGTGTTGGCTGGCCGAAAATCTGCTATAGTATTAGTGTAGAGAGTGATTAGGTTTAGGTTAATTGTTTCCTTAAATAATTAACCTAAATAGTTAATTATAATTATAACCTAATACACCTATTAGTTATAATTATATATTAACCCACACAATTTAATATTAATTCTCAATTAACATTAAATCAAATCAATTCTCCATAATACATATATGTATATATAATATTATAATTAATTATATCTCCATATAATTTAATTATAATATGTAGCATACTTTATGCAATATTAATCACATTAATATTTATATATACATACATAAATATATATCACTATATATATTTATTCTCTTTCTCATTCATAAATTATTATCCAATAATAATTTATACCCGATAAGATGAACTTCATTTTGCTCTTGTGTGTGACCCCATAGGATCATATTAATTGGCAATAAGGAAATTACCATAATGTCCTTATAGGTCACAAGCGGACTCTAGCAAGCCATTACGACTACCCAATTAATATGATTGGAATGATCCAATACCTATTTATAGAATGTCATATTCCCTTTTGTCTCATTGATATCAAGATTAATTATAAGACATGGTACACTTGTCAATCTTATATAATTAATCATATGCTTTCTCGATCTCAAAGTAAACTGTTCAGACAAATCAATTGATACTCTTATCAATTATTTGAGCACGGCCATGCATTTAACAGTCTTACTTATCGAGGGGCCCAGTGATATCGCTCTCTTGTTAGAGAGGGACAAAATCCCATATCTGTCACTCACATCCCTAAGCATGAGTCATATTGTACCCAACCACAGCCTTTATAACTACTCTGTTACAAGCAGCGTTTGATTGCGTCAAAGCACAACATGAATTCATCCCGGAATCCATGGTGACCTCAGGTCAAAGGAATCAGCTGATGACACTACTATAATCAAGATCAGTTGTGACACGTGACCATGAACTTGATCTTATAGTGGGTCTCCAGCAACATGTTCTCTAACACATTGCCCGTGAGTATAATCTGTATCTGTATACACTATATTCATCTTATGAATATCCATTATCACTCACACTAGTCTTAGTTTGTTATTATTCCCATAATAACAATCGACTAGGGAAATTTAGAATTACACAATTAATTCATGGATACATTATCATAAATACTAACATACAAATATATATGATAAAATAAGTCTTTATTAATGACTTAAGAAGATTGTTTACATAATCCAACATTGGCTTAGGGCACAATCTCTAACAAGCAAGTCCATTCATATGCGGCTCGCAGGATCCGGCGTGTACTTGCCGCATCACTGTTTCTGCTTCTTGTTCTATCAAACATCTCAGAAGAACCCCATTTACAGTTCTTTTGTATAGCTTATCTTTGAAGATTCTGAACTGGCTCGATAATCTTCTTAATGACATCTTATCAGCAATGTTAGCTCTTTCTGGATACTTTCCCTCTTTCACATACTGATAAATGTAAAAGAACCAGGGCTTTTCCTCAGCTGTTAACTCCATCACTTCCTACATATCAAAGCAAGGTTGCCTGAAAATTGCTATGACTAGAGGTTGTATCTATGTCTTTTCTGGATCTTCCCACATAGAGGACAATGTTGCTAATGCATCTGCCATCTTGTTCTCCTCTCTGGGAATATGTCTGCATTCGCACTGGTCGAATAACCCTCTTCTGTACTGTAGCAGTTCTAAATAGGGCCGTAAGGCTTCTTCTCTCAAATCCCAGTCACCTTGCGTCTGCCTAATCACCAAGAGTGAATCCCCAATGATCATGACATTGTCGGCCCCTAATGTCAGGAGAGCTTCCATTCCGAATAAGCATGCTTCGTACTCTGCCCTATTGTTGGTTATGGAGAAGTCCAACCTCTTCGACAGTGGAATAATCTCTCCATCTGGCGTTGCTATGATCACACCAATTCTAGCACCCTTTCTACTTACAGCACCATCGAAGCATGTAACCTATCTCCTTACTTCCACTATAGCCAATTGCTCGTCCGGGAACTTCAGATTTTCTACATGGTCTGAATCTAATGGCTGGTTTGCTAGGAATTATGCCACAGCTCGCCCTTTGATGGTTTTTCTAGTGATGTACTCGATGTCAAATTCTGACAGAAGTAGTAGCCATCTGGATAGTTTTCCAACCAACACCAGTGCTTCATACAGGTATTTCATTGGATCCACTTCAGCCACTGCTTGTACCATGTATGACTGAAAGGAATGGCACAGCTTCTTAGTCAGCCAGATTATCGCCACACATGTCTTCTCCATTGATTTGTACTTGGTTTCATTTCTAGCAGCTTCCTGCTGAGATGGTAGATACTCCTTCCTCCCATCCTGCTCCTGTGCTAGCATTGCCCTTATGGAGGAATCTTTGATAGCCAAGTACAGAATCAAAGGCTTCGCTGGAGTTGGTGGGCTCAGGACTGGTGGATTTACCAGATAAGCTTTGATCTTGTCGAAAGCCAATTGACATCTGTCATCCCATATAATCAGCTGATCTTTCCTTAGCAGCTTGAAAATCGACTCACATACTGAAGTTAACCGCACTATGAAATGGCTGACATATTGCAAAGAGCCCAAGAATGATCAGACCTCTTTTTCTGTTTTAGGGGCTGGCATATCTCGAATGGCTTTGATTTTGTCTGGGTCCATCTCTATTCCTCTCTGGCTGACCACATGACCCAGCAGCTTACCTGATGTAAGCCCGAATATGCACTTCTTGGGATTAAGTCGCAGGCTGTATTCCCTAATGCATGTAAGAAATCTATCCAGGATAGCAGGGTGCTCCTCTCGGGTCATTGATTTAACAAGCATGTCATCAACATACACCTCCACTTCTTTATGAATCATGTCATGCAGCAACGTTGTGACAGCCCTCTGGTATGGCTCCAGCATTTTTCAACCCGAAGGGCATTACCCTGTAGCAGAAGGTGCCCCATTCTATAATGAAGGATGTTTTCACCTTGTCGATCACATCCATCAAGATCTGGTTATATCCCGAAAATCCATCCATGAAGGAATACATGGCTGCTTTGGCTACGCTATCGATTAAAACATCGATGTGAGGCAAAGGGAAATTATCTTTCGGGCAGGCTTTGTTCAAGTTCCTGTAGTCGACACATACTCTGACCCTTCCATCTTTCTTAGGCACTGGCATAATGTTGGCTAACCATTCTGTGTATTCTACCACTTCGAGGAACTTTGCTTCAATCTGCTTAGCCACTTCCTCTTTTACCAATGCGGCCCATTCTGGTCTTAGCCTCCTTAGCTTCTGCTTTACCGGCTTGAACCTGGGACCTGTCAAAATCTTGTGAACTACTATTTCTGGGTCGACCCCTGGCATGTCTTCGTTTGACCACGCAAAAGCCTTCACATCTTTTTGTAGTATTCTTGTCAATTCTCTTTCTTCTTTGGATTTTAGTTCGTGTGAAATGACTACCATTTTAGGGGTTTTCATCTGTACCTATGTTAATTTCATGCAATTGTGAGCGGACGACCTTTTCAAAGTTAATGGAACGCTATGAAGCGGACCGGGGAAAATGTTTTCGTTTGTTTTGATTTTGGTGGAGAAGCAGGTTTTGTTTATCTTGAATTAGGAAAACCATGGATTTGATTTTGAAATTCCTATATTGAAAACATTTTCCCCTTTTTAATTTAAAGACCTTGAAACTTAAATCCTGAGATCAGTGATAGAGTCGCCACCCGGATCAGCTCATCCAGAAATTCCGGTACAACTCCCTACCGAGGATAGACTGTTGTACCTAATCCAGAGATTTAGGGTTCGGGCAAGTGACTTACTTAACCTCTAGCTTGCTTTCACTACTTTACAGTTTATATTATCATATTTAATTTGCTTTATTATCTTTCTCTATCCCATTTTGTTTTATTTTAAATCAACCGATGCTAAAGCAAAATGCAGAAAATAAATTGCAGGAAAATAAAGCATTCATCCAAAATATACAAAAAATAATAAAGGCCGATTATACAACCCAATCGAATAAAAATGGAAAACTCTCATCCTCACTTTAAAATCGCCTAAGCACACGAGGATCTAAAAAATTACAATCGCCTAATTTACGTGATAATAATCTATTAATTGCAATAAAAATGATAAAAATAAAAACAAATGCTGCAGGACAAATTGGTTAGCACAATTTATATTGCACACACAGATGGGACTCAAATAAGACAGAATTGGGAATTTAAGAAATGGGGGCATGCACATAGGGGGTAACCGGGTCGACCCGATCGGTCAAACCAGAAATCTGTCCCTATAGAACAGAAGCGGTTGCTCGGCTTTGTTCATCATTAACACAGCCACCCGGCTCTATTCGGGCAATCCGGTTTCCGAAAGTTGCAAAAACGAAGAAAACGCACAGAAAAGACAATGAAAAAAGTTTAAAGCCTCTCAGAGTTTACCTTGGTGTTGTTTAGATGCTTTGAACGTCAAGAAATGGATTGAAAGCTTGGAATTTGTCCTAGAAGCTCAACCGGCCGAAAACCGCAACAATCCGAAACAATCCAAAATCAATTCGGAATGATCCCCAATCAATGTGAAAAGGTTAAGTAACTTGTGTTTAATGTTTTTAGATTGATTTTTAGTCTTAGCCTTGTGTTTTTGGGGTCCCTTTGCTTGCTCCTGTGTCTCGGCCTCCCTTCCTCTCTTTCTCTGCTTCTCTTTTTCTCTCTGTTTCTTTGGAAAGTGTTTTCTTTCTGAAGTTGCAAAAAGTCCCTTCCTCTTGATTTGATTTTCTCTTTTCTTTTATATTCTCCTCACATATATCATTTCAAACAGTAAATGGCCGCCTGACTTTTTGATTTTGCCTAAAATCCCTTATGCTGAGCCAAGTTGCTCTGCTTTGCAGAGCAACTTGGCTCACCCACTAGAGCCGTCCGGCTCTAGCTTAAAAGCTAGAGTCGTGTGGCTTTAGCAAGAGCCGGGGCAAAATTTCAAAAATCGTACGCGCACCCAAAACCCTAGAAACCACTCAGGATACCTTTTCGAGGATTTTGGATTATAGATAGCTTGGTTTTCAGGATGTTTGAGGAACTCCAGGCAACATTACAGTCGCCTTCAAGTCTGGTTCAAATCCGTTCGCTCCACAGGTAACACAGGAATTCTCATCATAAAGGTCAGGAAACCAGATGCTTACAGTATTGCATTGTCATGAATGCTAAATATGCTTGATGGTGATTCTAATGCATGTACAGAATTATCAGGATAAACATCACACAAGTAAGCAAATTGGGATTTCATTGCATTAAACTTGTTAAAAAGTACATCGTTCACATCAAAAAGAGAAGAAACAGATACAACAAAAGCATTTTCATCCTCCACAAGCGGAGGGCGTTGAATTTCCTCAGCATTGTCACTCAGCTCCAGGATGTTGTCCAGGTCAGCAGCAACTTCAGATCCCTGTTCAGTAGGAAGAACAGTCTTCTCAATCTCAGCCACCTGTGCTTTAGCTTTCATCATAATTCTTGCTATCTCAGCAACCACATAATCCAGGCTTGCCTTGGTCATCAGCTCCTTAGTGGATCCTTCCCCAGATTTTTCAAATGCTTTGCTTAGGGCAGCGGTCAGTGCCTCTGAGATTGCCTTCACAGATTTATCACAAACTTTTTCATCAACTTTCTCCTTGGCCACTTCTACTGCTTCTGCCATTATTTCAGATGGTTTCTCCAGGGGGATTACGGCTTGACAATTGCCTCCTCCATTATCACTGGTGCAACTGGCTCCCCCTAGCTCTTTTCAAAGTCTACAACATCATAAAATATCTCAAAGCCTGGGAGTTTGATGCTCTCGACCTTCACTGGTTCAGTTTGCCCCTTGTACAATTGTTCCCCAGCCTTAATGAATGGCTTCATCATGGGCTTGCCATTCTTTCCTCTTTTCAGGTCTTTCTTCCCAGATGCCTCTGCTGTGTAGCCTAAGCCAAACTGCCTCGGCTTTCCAGAATCACTGTTAAATTTGGGCACCCCCTGTAGATTGGCCCCGAGTCCTATGCCTGGAACAAAATCATGCCTATGAAGGTATTTAGATAACCATTCTGGCATATAGTTCTCGTAGATAACCACTGGAGCCTCTGTAGTTTCCTCCTCACTAACCATGGCGTCTTGGAATCCGCCGAATGGTATGGTCTCCTCACTAACAGCAGCAATCACGGACTGAGAATCTGCCTCAATTGTCACAACCTCACTGCCTACTGAAAACTTGATCTTCTGGTGCAAGGTTGAAAGGACACCCCCCAATGGGTGGAACCATGGCCTTCCCAACAGCAAGGAGAAGGTGACTAGAATGTCAATTACAGTAAAGGCGACTGTCGATTTGACCGGTCCCATTTCCACTTCAGCTTCAAAGGTACCAATTACAGTCCTCTTGGAATCATCATAAGCCCTGATGACAGTGGAGGACTTTTTCAGACTGTCTTTACTCAGACCTAGGAATGGCAGCATCTTCAGTGGACATATATTCAGGGCAGATCCATCGTCAACCATCACGCATGGCATAACTCGATCCAGGAGGTTAACCTTGACATAAAGGGCTTTGTTGTGTGCTCTCCCTTTGTGTGGCAAATCTTTTTCAAAAAATACAATCTCAGGGGATCCTATACGAATCTTGTCTAGCAAGCAACACATGGCCTCTAGAGATGCCAGTGGAGAAACATCTATTTCAGATAGCTTTTTAACTAGCGCTACCCTATGTTCCTTGAAAGTTAGCAACAAATGCCACAGATTGGCCTGAGCTAGGGTCCTTTTCAATTGTGAGATAACCAAGTTTTCTTTCTCTACTTCTTTTGGTCCTGACATGCTGGCTGACCCAATCACTGGAACCCTGCCAATCCGTGTCATATTCTGGACTTCAGAAACTTTTGTCTCCACAACTGATGGCTTGACTGTCTCATTATAGCCATAATCTTTATATTCATCTTCTAAATCCAGATCACTCAGACTCACAAGCTTCACTTCCTTCTGCTCTGTCAACTTCTCACAATCAGACTTTGCCCCTACTCCACTGGCCACTACAGACTGTACGGTGGGATTTGCCTATAGGACTTGTGCAAAAATGAAGTTGTCTGGCAGGCCTGATTGCACCATATTGACCTGCCTTTCAAATACTGGTAGTGGATTCATCTTATTGCTAGGCTTGGCGGGCTCTTGTAGCTTCCCCTCATCGATCAGCTTCTGAATGGCATCTCTTAGCTTGCAGTAGTTGTTGGTCCTATGTCCCACCATCACATGGTAGGTGCAGAAATTATCCTTGTCTTCCTCTGCTGGCTTCTCAAATGGCCTGAGAGAGTCCAACAGTCTGCCATTTCTACACTTGGTGAAGATCTTAGCCAGGGAGAAGGCCCAGGGTGATATACCTTGACTATCTGGATTTTTGCCTTGGTTTCCCCACTGTTGAGACACAACGGTGACCCCTGCTTGCTTGGTCTCTGAAACCTATGCACTTTTGCTTGCAGAACCAGACCCGGACCCACTACTTGACCCGGTTGCAGTAGTCGACCGATACCCTGAACTATACCCGAAGCTTTTGCTGCCCCTTTGGTTTACTGCCCTTTCTTCTTCATCTCTCTTAAATTTCATTGCCATGCTATATACTTCACTGAGCTTACTGAAAGAGTGGAAGTTCATATTGTTTCGGAAGATGTCCCTACTACCATCAATCAACTTTTGAATCAGTTCATCCTCGTCAGGGCGGTTCCTTAGCAGAATCATCTTGTTCATCCACCTCTGATAGTAAGCATCAAAGGATTCATTGGACTTTTGCTTAACCCTCTTCAGGTCGTACAACTTCACCTGGATCTTGGTATTGAAGCTGTAGTATTCCAGGCATACAGTGTGGTCGGGAAGAAGTTAACCAGCTGCTGTTTAGTGGTGCCCGCTGTCCGCATTATCCGGGCATACAGATTCACATGAGCTTCTAGGGAGCCAATCCCCTTATAGGAAGGAATTTTAGGCACTTGAAACCCAATCGGGAACATCTCACTGCCCTTATTGATCATTGCATCTACATTCACCCCTCTCTTGGAGCCCAGGCTGATGTTGGCCCCTTTCTTCAGTTCAACCACTACTTCGTCAAGTTCAGAGTACTTGGTCTTCATTTTTCTTTTCCATGGCTGCTTCCATCTCTTGCAGCTTCTCCACACTAGCTGAGACATCGGCCCCGTACTGAGAAGATTCATCTACCTTTTCTTTTCTGGGTCTACTGGTCCCAGTTTCCCCAGTTTCCCTCACAACAGCCCGCATCTCCTTTTTCAGCATGTCACGGAAATCCTGAGATCTTAGGAAATCCATCAGAGCATCAACAAGATTTGGTGTTTGATTGGCCATTTCCACTTCCTCCCCGGAATCAGAATCACTGTTAATTTCTATTGCTCTCTGTTCCCCAACAGCCCTCAATGCCTGAGACCTTATCCTTGGTCGATCTAGCTTACTCTGTGAACTACCTTTATAGAGCCTTAGCCTTTTCTAGTCTCACGTGTATATGGTCCTACATCAGAAGTGGAGAGTTAGGGATGGCAAATGGATGACGTGATGTCGTGGAGAATGATGCTTGAATGGTGCTTCATGAATGGAAATGAAAATCAGGATGATCTTTGCATGCTTGAATTTTCTTTATTTGGGATGTCCCAAGAGTGCCCAATGATATGTAAAATGATGCAAAAATGTCTCGTGGGAGCCGCCGCATGTACAAAGGTTCGACGCCTTTGGGGAACCTAATGATTTGTAGTGTGATGGCTGCGTGTGTACCGGTGCACGGGCGGAGTTTCGACACTTTGTAGGTCGATGTCATGAAGTGAATTGGTCACGTGGGGACTATCCCATGAACAGAGTTCTGATGCTTTTGAAGCAATCTGATATGAAGTGATGTTACAAGAAAGTCGCGTGTAACTGGAGACACGGACAGAGATTCGGTGTTCATGGAACACCTTGCATGATTTGGTAATGTTATGAAATACCCCTATATGTGTAATAATCCGACACTCGGGGAGTACCTTGAATGATTCCAAAATGTTATGAAATGGTCTGATGTAAACCATAATGCACAAACAAGATTTCGGCATCACCGGGACACCTATGATGAATGAATGTGATGCCATGAGATGACATTGTGTGAACTGCCACATGGAAATAGATTTAGGACCATTGTGATCTTCTATTGAATGATATGATATTTGTGAAATGGCCGAGTGGAATCCAATGCACGGGTGGAATACAGGTAGTTTTAGGATACCCGATATGAAATGAAATTGAATGGTCGTGGGAAACACACTTGGAACATCCTTTTATTAGATGAGATGAAATGATATGGATGTGTATGTCACACAAAAATGCAAGTGGCTGCACGAAAATATAGTTAAAAATGCATGACACATGAAATGATGTCGTGTATGCTTCGTGGAAATGTCGCACGCGAGATGTAAATGGCACACGAAAAAAATGTCGTGGCTGCACGAAAAATGTGATTAGTGTCATGCATATGTTGATGTTTGAAAATGGTTGAAAAAAAGATGTGCTTAGAATGGCACATGAAAGCTATGCATGTTTGATGCTTCATGAAAAGTCAAATAGAAAACACCACAGAACAAACGTTAGCACACGTAAAAATATGCGCTCCCTTCCAACCTTATATCTCCTTTCGATTGGTCTTGCATTCTTCCTAGGTGTTAGGTCTCTTTGGCATCAACAGGGGATACCAAAGGTGCACGCTCGATGTTCATTTTGAATTTAAGTTTTGGTAATCCTAGGGCAAGTTGCTAAGCCAATAGATGTGGGCCAAAGTCAAAACCAAGGGTCATACAGGTTCCCATAGCGAATATACACTTCCCCACCATAGAACACGATGTAAGGTCATACAGTGCTATGAGTGGTTTACCCCGTCGGGTGTCTCTAATCCTGGTGGTAGAGGTAGTCCACCTTTTTGGGTAAACCGGGGCTGATCAGTGTGTTGGAGGGATTAAGAAGAAGAAACTGTCATGATATGCAAGGTGCAAATAAATATAGTAATATGAACTAGTGAAGTGACTGCAAGCGAGGTCTTATTTTGGTAGTTGCCTAAGTTCCTTAAGTTTTTACAAAAACTTTTTAAGAAACAAATCCCCAGCAGAGTCGCCACTGTGAGCGGATGACCTTTTTCGAAAAGAAAATTGGGACGCAGCGAAGCGAACCTGGGAAAACGTTTTCGTTCGATTTGGTTTTGGGAATACGGGTTTTGTTTATCTTGAGTTAGGAAAATCATTGATTTGATTTGAAAATTCTTTTGTAGAAAACATTTTCCCGTTTTAACTTAAAGACCTCGAAACTTAAATCCCGAGATCAGTGACAGAGTCGCCACTCGGATCAGCTCATCTGGGATTTCCGGTACAACTCCCTACCGAGGGTAGACTACCGTACCTAATCCAGAGATTTAGGGTTCGGGCAAGTGGCTTACTTAACCTCTAGCTTGCTTTTACTTTACAGTTTATATTACCATATTTAATTTGCTTTATTATCTTTTCCTAACCCCATTTTGTTTATTTTAATCAGTCGATGCTAAAGTAAAATGCAGACAATAAACTGCAGAAAAATAAAGCATACATCAGAGATATACAAGAAAATAGTAGAGACCGATTATACAACCCAATCGAATAAAAATGGAAAACTCTCGTCCTTACTTTACAATCGCCTAAATACACGAGGATCTAAAAAGTTACAACCTCCTAATTTACACGATAATAATCTATTAATTACAATAAAAATGATAAAAATAAAAATAAATGCTGCAAAACAAATTGGTTAATGCATTTTATATTGCACACACAGATAGAACTCAAATAAGACGGAATTGGGAATTTAGGAAACGGGGGCATGCATTTAGGGGGTAACCGGGTCGACCCAACCGGTCGGACCGGTTAGACCTGGAAAACGGTTTTGAAAACCCTGTAATTTTTGTGCTGGAAAATCAATTTTTGGAAAACATTTGGCTCAGTTAAATACAAATTTCCATTTTTTTATGGGTCTGTCATTCCGGAATCCAAGGTTCCGTTCGTGTGGGTTCCTAAATACACAATCCATCTAGGGTCCAAAATGCGATAAACAGGCCAAAAACATTTGTGAAAATACTGTTTTGCTCGTTTTCAATATTTTCCAGGGATTTTATAGGATTCGGGGGTCCGCTAATGCTGGACTATGGATCCGATTCGGATAAAACAACCCCAAAACTCAGAAAATAAACCCGGGAAACACCAAAAACCCTAATATTCGTACGTACAGAAATTTAAAAACCAAAATTTTATGACATACGGATACTGATGAATACGGATGAATTTAAGACCTCGAAACTTAAATCCCGAGATCAGTGACAGAGTCGCCACTCGGATCAGCTCATCTGGGATTTCCGGTACAACTCCCTACTGAGGGTAGACTACCGTACCTAATCCAGAGATTTAGGGTTCGGGCAAGTGGCTTACTTAACCTCTAGCTTGCTTTTACTTTACAGTTTATATTACCATATTTAATTTGCTTTATTATCTTTTCCTAACCCCATTTTGTTTATTTTAATCAGTCGATGCTAAAGTAAAATGCAGACAATAAACTGCAAAAAAATAAAGCATACATCTGAGATATACAAGAAAATAGTAGAGACCGATTATACAACCCAATCGAATAAAAATGGAAAACTCTCGTCCTTACTTTACAATCGCCTAAATACACGAGGATCTAAAAAGTTACAACCTCCTAATTTACACGATAATAATCTATTAATTACAATAAAAATGATAAAAATAAAAATAAATGCTGCAAAACAAATTGGTTAATACATTTTATATTGCACACACAGATAGAACTCAAATAAGACGGAATTGGGAATTTAGGAAACGGGGGCATGCATTTAGGGGGTAACCGGGTTGACCCAACCGGTCGGACCGGTTAGACCTGGAAAACGGTTTTGAAACACCCTGTAATTTTTGTGCTGGAAAATCAATTTTTGGAAAACATTTGGCTCAGTTAAATACAAATTTCCTTTTTTTTATGGGCCTGTCATTCCGGAATCCAAGGTTCCGTTCATGTGGGTTCCTAAATACACAATCCATCTAGGGTCCAAAATGCGATAAACAGGCCAAAAACATTTGTGAAAATACTGTTTTGCTCGTTTTCAATATTTTCCAGGGATTTTATAGGATTCGGGGGTCCGCTAATGCTGGACTATGGATCCGATTCGGATAAAGCAACCCCAAAACTCAGAAAATAAACCCGGGAAACACCAAAAACCCTAATATCCGTACGTACAGAAATTTAAAAACCAAAATTTTATGACATACGGATGAATTTGGGCCAAAAATGATCACAACAGAAAGCGTAAAATGGAAAACGAACTGTTTTCGGCCAATCGGGACGAATCGGGATTCTGTCCCTGAAGAACAGAGTCGGGCAGCTCTGGCACTAGAGCCATGCGGCTGTGTTCATGATGAACACAGTTGCCCGGCTCTATTCGGGCAATCCAGTTTCTGAAAGTTGCAAAAAATGAAGAAAACGCACAGAAAAGACAATGCAAACAGGTTTAAGGCCTCTCAGAGTTTACCTTGGTGTTGTTTTGATGCTTTGAACTTCAAGAAATGGATTGAAAGCTTGGAATGTTTCTTTGGAACTCAACCGGCCGAAAAACCGCAACTATCCGAAACAATCCAAAACGATCCCGAATTGATGAGCAAAGGTCAAGCAACTTGTGTTTAATGTTTTTAGATTGATTTTAAGTCTTAGCATGAGTGTTTTTGGGTTCCCTCTTTGCCTTATGTCTCGGTCTCTTTTCTTCTCTTTCTCTGTTTCTTTTTATTTCTCTCCGTATTCGGTTCCTAAATTCTCTGCCCAAGATTACCAACCACCTTTTTCTTGATTTGATTTTTTTCTTTTTATACTCTTATGAGCGGACGACGTTTTCGACGGAACGCGGACTCTCTTTTGGAAGGGCGCCTTGATTTCGGGCAGATCCCTCCCTCGCGTGGGGTTTTTAGAATGGAAATTCATTTTTAGAAAACTAGATTAATTCATAAAAGAATCGAGACCTAAGTCTCGATGAATATTGTAGGAGTCACCACCCGGCTCAGCACGACCGGGAAATTTATAATGTAGCTGAACCGGACGAACGGCCGCTACACTATCCAGAGATCTAGGTCCGGACAAGACCCTTATTTCGTGTCTAATTAAAATAAAATAGGCCAATGTTCTTTGAAGGCATTTCATAATTCTAAAAGTCAATTTTATTGCATTAAGTTAAACATACAGCGCGCATACAGACATAATAAAAATAAAAGTAAACAGTAAATAATTAATTGGCTTACAACCCAATCGAACAAAAATAAAAACTCTCAGCCTCACTTTTACAATCGCCTAATATACACGGAGATCTAAAAATTACAATCGCCTAAAAATACACGAATAATTCTATTAAATACATATAAAATAAAAAATGAAAGGATGCAAAACAAAAGGTTAGCACAATTTACGACACGCCACAAATAGGACTTAAAACATGACAAAATGGGGAATTTAGAAATTGCGGCATGCATTAAAGGGGGTAACCGGGTTGGCTCGGCTAGCTGGCCCGATTAGACCTAGAAAATATTTTGAAACATCCTTGTATCTTTGGTTTTTTGAGAAAATCGTTTTGAAAACGTTTTATTTTCCGGTTTAATTTAATTTTAGCATGTGAGGTGGGTCGGTTTTCGGGAGAATCGGGTCTCTATCGTGGTATTATTCTAAATGAAAATACATTGAAAATTAAATCTAAGGTCGTGAATGCACACAACAAAATTCATTTTTGATGATTTTCGGGTTTTATGGATTTTTAGAAATTTTTTGGGGTTAAAATGGAAATTTTGCCATTGGACGCATTACAGTCGTGCGACTGTAATTACGGTCGTACGACTGTAAATCCTCTAATTTCAGGATTTTGCCAAAATTATTCAAAATAAAACTGAGAAATTAATGAAAATCAAGAACACTCGTACGACTGTATTTACAGTTGTATGACTGTTCATCAATTCAAGAACAATCGCATGATTGTTCTTGATTTCCAGAAACAGAAAACGTAAAAATAGAAATAAATACACAAAAACACACCAAATCACCCAAAAAGCACGAGAAAATGAGAGAATGAAGTATGTTTACCTCTTTGGCGCTAATCCACCGTAGGAATGACCCCTGGCAACGCACCAATCCACTTAAAATTGCTCTTTTCCTCTTTGAGTTAAGGTTTAAGGTTGAGTCCAAAAATCTCCAAAATGCTAGGGATTCTTAAGGTCTTAAGTCCGAAATTGATTAAATTTAGAGAGTCCAGTTGTTAACCTATTGATGTCTAATAGATTTTAATCTAAACGCTTAAGAATTATGAAGAAAAAGAAGATAAAAAGAATGCTTGAAGTTGAGTTTTTTTCCCTTTTCTTCCCTTTTTCTCCCAATTCTCTTTCTCTAAGACCAGAAACTCTAAAGTCCAAAAGTCCCTCAATCTCCTCTCTTCTTCCTTCTTATTCTGGTTTGCTTCCTGTCCCTCCCCAAGCATTAATTGCTCCTTATTTTCTTCTTTTTTTTCTACTGCAAAGGTATGGGCTTCTGCACCTGCTCCGACATTACCGTTGTATGACTGTAATTTTTTAATTACAGTCGCATGACTGTAACAACAGTTGCACGATTGTATTCTACAGTCGTGTGACACACGATGATTTTTTTTTAACAGAAAATTCCGGCGCTTACAGCTACCCCTCGCGTGTTCAAATTTGACACCCGGATCCAGGTTCAAAATACCTAAGATGATGAATTTAAGAGCACGAATCAAAGCGCCACAAACACAAGAAAGAGTCCTCTATTGAAATAAGCTGATACTGGGTCTAGGTTACCCGAGGCAAAGGAAGGTGAAAGGCGGATTGGCCGATACCGGGTCTAGGTTACCCAAGGCAAAGGAAGATGGAATGCGGATTAACTGATACCGGGTGTAGGGTACCCGAGGCAAAGGAAGGTGTAATGCGGTTAAGCTGATACCAAGTCTAGGTTACCCGAGGCAAAGGAAGGTGTAATACGTTTAAGCAGATACCGGGTCTAGGTTACCCGAGGAAAAGGAATGTGAAAGGCGAATTGGCCAATATCGGGTTTACATTATCCAAGGTGGATCTGCTGGAGATATAGAGTGAAGCCAATCTGGACCGATACCGGGTCTACATTACTCGAGGTGGATCTGCTGGAGATATGAAACTATGGATGATGAGTTCCTGCATTTGAAATGGCAAGTCATCATTCCTTGATCAAGAGATTTCGAACAAAAATTTTTGCCCCTTCGATCAAGAATGAAGACTAGCTGGGGATGAATGATTTGTGCATGCTATGTATGTATGTATAATGATGTATATGCACATGGATGTACTTCACGCTATTTGATGTTTCCTCTTTCTGCTGGGGAGAGGTATGTTTTGCCCCTGGCTGGTGGAAGGCGTTCTTCACGTAAGGCTTCCCCTTGTTGAAGATATATGTGAGGATTGCTGGAAGAATGAGATAGTTGCTGGGAATACATGACGATGATGGGGAAAAAGAATCATAGTGTCCTTTGTAAATGTTCCGCTGGGGTTATGATGTAGAGAATCCCGCTGAGGAGATAGTGCAAAGATTTGGCTTCTCACCCCTGTAATTGGTGAATCTGGAAATGCTCTAAATTTTGCCTGGGTTACCCAACGTGGGTTTTCAGCCCAGCGAGCTGCTCTAATTTTTGCCTGAGGCGCCTTTCGGTGTTCACCCCAGTGAGCTGCTCTAATTTTTGCCTGGAGTGCCTTTTTGGTTTTCACCCCAGCAAGCTCCCCCCCCCCTTTTTTTTAAACCGATTGATTGAAACAGCAAGTTCTTGGACAATTGTTGTCGCTCTTCGGAAAGCTAAATTAGATTCGGAGGATGACAAAGAATTTCAGATTGTATGTATTTAGCACATTTTCATTGTTAAATAATGTGATATGTTCAACCAGTTGAATGCAGAGCGATTTCTTTAAATGGATGTTGAAACAAGATAACTTTGTTTATGCATTTCGTCATACCTATGCAAATATATTTAAACAAACATTCCACTTTATTGATGAAATCAAAATGAGTACATTTGAAAAGAGTTGATTCCCAAATGGTACACATTCCACACAGAGTCAGAATCTGTCACCAGTCATCCCTTTCAGATTTTCCAACTGATCATTTTCTCTCGTGTCTTAATTTTTGCCTAGGTCGCTCTTTCAAGTTTTCAACCCAGTAGACTTTTTTTTTACACATGATAAAGCTTCAACCGGTCTTGGTTGACAGGATTGGTGAATTCATTTCCGTCCATGTCCATGATACTGACACCTCCTTTCGATAGCACCTTTTTCACAGCATAAGGTCCTTCCCAGTTGGGTCAGAATTTACCCCAAACATCGACATTTGAGGGCCTTACTGCTTCAACACTAAATCTCCTGCTTTCAACTACCACTTGGAGTACTTCACATTCCGATTATAAGCCCTAGCCATTCTCCGCTGTCTATAAATGATCCAGTGCTTTCAGTCGCCTTTCATCTAATGCTGCCAATTGCTCGTATCTAGCTTGAAACCATTCAGTCTCTGGCAATTGAGCTTCCAGGGCAACTCTAAGCAATTTGTACTCTATTTCTATTGGCAACATTGCCTCCATCCCATATACTAAGGCATAAGGAGTTTCTCTTATTGGTGTTCGGACACTGGTTCTGTAACCCTAAAAAGCATATGGTAGCTTATCAGCCTAATCTCTGTAGGTGATCAACATCTTTGACAAAATCTGCTTTATTGCCTTATTAGCTGCTTCCACTACTCCATTAGCTTGCAGTTTGTACGGAGAAGACTTATGATGCCCAATGCCATGTTCTGTAAGCAGCTCAACTGTTGCCCCTTGGAACTGCACTCCATTGTTAGTCATCATATGATGGGGAATCCCATATCTGCGAAGATGTTCTTCTGGATGAATTTGACCATCTGCTTGGCTGTTACATTAGCGAAGGATTCTGCCTCCACCCATTTGGAAAAGTAATCAACTGCCACGACTATAAATCTGTGCCCATTAGATGCAGCTGGATGAATTTCACCAATCATATCTATTCCCCATGCTGAAAATGGCCAAGGGGTCGCCAGGTTCTGTAATTCAAGTGGTGGAAGATGACTGATGTCAACATATATCTAACACTCGTGACACCTATTCACTTTTCTTATACAATCTATCTGCATGGTCATCCAGAAGTACCCTTGTCTCATTATCTTCCTAGCCATAGCTAGTCCATTCATATGTGGCCCGCAGGAGCCTGCATGCACCTGTTGCATCACTTCTTCTGCTTCTTGCTCTGTCAGGCACCTCAAAAGAACTCCATGTGCAGTTCTTTTGTATAGCTTGTCCTTAAAGATTCTGAACTGACTGGCTAGTCTTCTCAATGACAGTTTATTAGCAACACTGGCCTCGTCTAGGTACTTTCCTTCTTTAACATACTGGTAGATGTCGAAGAACCATAGCCTTTCTTCAGCTGTTAATTCCATTACTTCATGCACTTCGAAGCAAGGATGTTTGGAAGTGGCTATAACCAGCAGTTGTACTTGAGTTTTCTCTGGGTTTTCCCACATAGAAGATAGTGTTGCGAGAGAATCAACCATCTTATTTTCATCCCTGGGGACATGTCTGAATTCACACTGGACAAATAACTCTTTTCTGAACTGTAGCAGCTCCAAGTAAGGCCGTAAGGCTTCCTCTTTCAACTCCCATTCGCCCTGAGCTTGCCTAATCACCAGAAGTGAATCTCCAATGATCAAGACATCATTTCCTCCTAACGTCAATAGAGCCTCCATCCCAAACAGGCATGCCTCATACTCTGCCCCGTTATTGGTTATGGGAAAATTCAGCCTCTTTGATAAGGGAATGATTTCACCATCTGGCGTTGCTATTAGCACCCCGAATCCAGCACCCTTTCTGTTCACTACACCGTCAAAGCACATAACCCATCTTTTTACTTCAACCATGGCTAACTGTTCATCTAGGAACTCCAAATTCTCAGTGTAATCTGATTCCAGAGGTTGATTTGCTAGAAATTCTGCCATGGCTCACCCCTTGATGGTTTTCTTAGTGATGTACTAGATATCGAATTCTGATAAGAGTAACAGCCATCTAGACAACTTTCCAACTAGCACTAGTTCTTCGTAAAGATACTTCATTGGATCCACTTTGGCGACAGCTTGTATTTTGTACAACTGGAAGTAGTGGCGCAGCTTCTTGGTTAACCAGATCATTGCCACACATGTCTTCTCCACCAGTGTGTATTTGGTTTCATATTCTAGCAACTTCTTACTGAGGTAGTAAATGGGATACTCTTTCCTGTCATCTTGTTCCTATGCCAACATTGCCCCTACAGAGGAATCTTCGACGGCTAAATACAAGATCAAGGGCTTCCCCGGAATTGGTGGACTCAGGACTAGTGGGTTTACCAGATAAGCCTTGATCTTCTCGAATGCCAGCTGACATCTGTCATCCCATATAATCGGCTGATCTTTCTTTAACAGCTTCAAGATTGGCTCACAAGTGGAAGTCAACCGTGCTATGAAGTGGCTGATGTATTGTATGGAGCCCAAGAATGACCGGACCTCCTTTTTTATCTTTGGAGGTGGCATATCTAGAATGGCTTTGATTTTATCTAGGTCCATTTCTATTCCCCTCTGGCTGACTACATGACCCAACAGCTTCCCTGTTGTGACCCTGAATATGCACTTCTTGGGGTTGAGTTGTAAGTTATACTCTCCAATGCGTGTGAGGAATCTATCCAGGATAACAGGATGCTCCTCCAGGGTCACTGATTTGACTAGCATATCGTCGACATACACTTCAACTTCTTTGTGGATCATATCATGTAGTAGGGTAGTGACAGCCCTTTGATAAGTGGCTCCAACATTTTTTAACCCGAAGGGCATTACTTTGTAGTAGAAAGTACCCCACTCTGTAATGAACGATGTCTTCACCTTATCAATCATATCCATTAGGATCTGGTTGTACCCCGGAAAGCCATCCATGAAGGATTACATTGATGCTTTTGCTGCACTATCAACTAGGACATCAATATGAGGCAGTGGGAAGTTGTCGTTTAGCCATGCCTTATTTAAAACCCGGTAATCAACGCATACTCTGACCCTTCCATCCTTTTTAGGCATTGGGATGATGTTAGCTAGCCATTCTGTGTATTCTACCACTTCAAGAAACTTGGCATCTATTTGCTTAGCCACCTCCTCTTTTACCAGTGTAGCCCATTCTGGTCTCAACCTCCTCAGCTTCTGCTTTACTGGCCTGAACTTGGGGTCCGTTGGAATCTTGTGCACTGCTATCTCTGTGTCTATTCCCGGCATGTCTTCATATGACCAGGCGAAAGCTTTAACATGTTTTTGTAGTATTCTTATTAATTCTCTCTCTTCCTCGGGTTTTAGCTCGCGTGAAATGAATACCATTTTGGGGTTTTCATCTGTACTTATGTTGATTTCATGCAATGCAGTGTCATGTATGCTAAATATGCTTGATGGTGATTCAAATGCATGCACAAAATTATCAGGATAAACATCACACAAGTAAGCAAACTGAGATTTCGTTGCATTAAACTTGCCAAAAAGTACATCATTCATTTGGAAAATGGAAGAAACAGATACAACAAAATCATTTCCATCCTCCATAGGTGGAGGGCCTTGCATTTCTTCAGCTTCCATCTTCATCTTTAGAGCATTATCCGGGGTCTACAACTGCTTCGGCTTCTTTTTCGGTCACCTGCACCTTAGCCTTTTCCATAATCTTGGCTATCTCGGCAACCACAGAGTCCAGGTTCACCTTGGCCATTAGCTCCTCACCAAACCCTTCCTTGGACTTCCCAAATGCTTTGCTTAAGGTAGCAGTCAATGCACCTGAGACTACTTCTATAGCTCCATCGTAGGCTTTCTCTTTATTCTTCTCTTTGGGCGCCTTTACTGCTTTTAATATCACTTCGGACGGCTCACTTTGCAGAACATCAGATTTAGCAACTGGCTCTTCTACCACCATATGGGCTACTGGTTCCTCTCGGCTTTTCTCAAAATCAACAACATTAGCAAATATTTCAAAGCCGGGGTACTTGACATTTCCGACCTTTACTGGTTCAGCCTGGCCATTGTATAGCCCTTCTCCCGCTTTCAAGAATGGTTTCATCATAACTTTGCCATTCTTGCCCCTTCTCGGGTTCTTCTGGCCAGGTGTCCCCTCCGTATACCCAAGGCCAACTGCTTTGGTTTCCCAGAGTCAATGTTGAATTCAGGTACTCCTTGCAAGTTAATTCCAAGTCCTATGCCCGGGACAAAGTTTTGCTTGTGCAAGTACCGGGACAGCCATTCCGGCATATAACTTTCATAGATGACCATAGGAGCATCTATAGCTTCCTCTTCCCCGATCACGGTGACATGGAACCCACCAAAAAGGGCAACTCCTTCATTGACCGCAGCAATCATTGATTGGGCATCTGCCTCAACAGTCACTATCTCACTATTTATTGAGAACTTAATTTTTTAGTGCAAGGTGGAAGGGACACCTCCTAGAGGATGGAACCATGGTCTTCCTAACAGTAAAGAGAAGGTAATCGGGATATCTATCACCGTGAAAATGACCATTGACTTGACTGGTCCAACGTCTACTTCAGTTTCAAAAGTCCCTATCACTGTTCTCTTGGAGTCATCGTACGCCCGAATTACTGTTGAGGACTTTTCAGAAAATCTTCATTTAGGCCTAAACATGGCAACATCTTTAGTGGACATATATTCAATGCCGAGTCGTCGTCCACCATAATACACGGCATTACTTTTTCCATCACATAGGCTCTAATGTAAAGAGCCTTATTGTGAGCCTTTCCTTCACCAGGTAGATCCCTCTCAGAAAAGATTATGTCAGGAGTCCCAAAACAGACCTTATCCAACAGACAGCACATGGCCTCCGGAGATGCAATAGGGGAGACCTCTATCTCCGACAACTTCTTCACTAAGGCTACCCTATGTTCCTTAGAAGTCAAAAGCAGATGCCACAGGCTAGCTTGTGCAGGGGTCTTCTTTAACTAGGAAATAACCAAGTCTTCTTTCCCAACTCCCTCCGGTGCTGCTGTACTACCCTGCCCAGTCATCGGGGCTTTGTCCTTCACTTGGTCTACTGGTTGGTACACCCTACCACTTCGGGTAACATTCTGCACCTCCTGAACTCTCAGCTTCTGAATAGCTGGAGTCTTAACTGTCTCCTCTCCACCAAAATCTCCATACTCGTCTTCAGAATCAAGGTCATTCAAGCTTATCATCTTGATCTCTTTCTGTTCCGCCTTCTTCTAACATTCTGACTCCACTTCTGCTTCCCCTATTGCCACAGCCTGAATTACGAGATTTGCTTGAAGGACCTGAGCAAAGATGAAATTAGCTAGCAGTCCTGAATGTACGATGTTGACCTGCTTCTCAAATGCCGGTAGCGGGTTGGTCTTCATGCTAGGCTTAGCTGGTTCTTGCAGTTTCCCTTCATCTATCAGCTTTTGAATGTCGTCCCTCAGCTTGTAACAATTATTAGTTTTGTGGCCAGCAACAACATGATACGTGCAGAAATTGTCTTTATCTGCCTTGGCAGGTTTTTCAAATGGCCTTAGGGACTGTAGCAATCCACCTTTTCTTCACTTAGCAAATATCTTGACCAGGGGAAGAGTCCAAGGTGATATGCCCTGACCTCCTGGATTCCTGCTCTAACTGCCTTGTTGCTGGGTTACTGTAGCAACCTCTACTTGCTTCACTTCTGAAGTCTGCCCCCCTTTTCCACTAGAACTTGAGTTAGAACCGCCGCCAGACCCGACTGCAGCTGTTGATCTATATCCAGAACTATACCCTGGACTTCTACCGCCCTTATGGCTTGGTGCCTTCTCTTCTTTGTCCCGCTCGATTTTCATCGCCATACTATAGACTTCACTACGCTCATTGAAGGATGAAATTTCATATTTTTTTTAAGATGTCCTTGCTGCCATCAATCAACTTCCGTATCAGTTCATCTTCATCTGGGCGGTTCTTCAGAAGGATCATCTTAGTCATCCATCGTTGGTAATACTCATCGAAAGGCTCGTTGGGTTTCTGCTTGATCCGCTCCAAGTCATACAGCTTCACCTGAATCTTGGTGTTGAAGCTGTAATACATAATAAAGGCTACTGACAGAACCTCCCACTCTGATTGTTCCTCCTCTGATAACGAGTTATACTACCCTAATGCTCCTCCCTCCAAGGTAGTCGGGAAGAGATTAATCAACTGTTGCTTAGTGGCACCTGCCGTCAGTATGACCTGAGCATAGAGATTTACATGGGCCTCTGGTAAACCCATTCCCTTATAAGAAGGCACCCTTGGAATTTGGAAGCCGATGGGAAAAGTCTTAATGGCCCTAATGATCATGGCATCAATATTAACTCCCTTCTTAGACTCTGTACTGACATTGGCCCCTTTCTTCAACTGAGCCACTGCCTCCTCCAATTCCGAGGACTTCACCTTCATCTCTCTTTCCATGGCTACCTCTCTTTCTTACAGCTTTTCCAGACTAGCCGAGGTATCACCACCCTGCTGGGATAATTCTGCCACCTTCTCTTTTCCGGCTCCACTACCACCAGTTTCTCCAGCCTCTCTCACTACTGCTCGTATTTTCTCCTTTAGCATATCACGAAAGTCTTGTGATCTTATAAAATCCTTCAAAGCATCAGCAAGGCTCGATGTCAGATTAGCCATCTCTACTTCTTCCCCAAAATCAGAATCACTTTCTGTCACAACTACTCTCCGTTCCCCAATAGCCCTCGAAGCCTGAGATCTTGTCCAAGGTCGCTCCAGCTTATTCTATTTGACATCAGTCGAGAAATATTTAGGGTCGAAGTATGGAATTATGTCATGAAGAGTGAGACATTGAAAGTGCTTATAAAGAATGAATGGAGTGATGTCGTGCATGAAATGATTATAAAAGTGATTTCCACTTATTATTCTACTTTTTTTTTATTAATTTTTTCAGACATTCCAAGAACACCCAATGCTATGCAAGAAGGTCACGTGTGGACCGCCACACGGATAAAGGTTCGGCGCCTTTGGGGCACCAAATGATTTTTTTGTGATATGGTCGCGTGTATACCGACACACGGATAGAATTTCAATGCTTTGAAGGTCTATGAGATGATATGAAATGGTCACATGGGACAGTCCCTTAGATAGAGTTATGATGCTTTTGGGGCATATGATATGAAATAGTGCTATAAGAAAGTCATGTGTAACAAGGACACGAACAGAGATTCGGCGTTCGGGGAACACCTTTTATGATTTGATAATATTATGAAATGCCCCTACATGTGTACTAACCCGGCACTCAGGGAGCACCTTGAATAATGTAATAATGTTATGAAGTAATCCGATGTGGACTACAGTGTTATATGATGTTTATGATGAATGGGTATGATGTCATGAAATGCATCGTGTGGACTGTCACACGGAAATATACTTAACACCATTACAGTCTCTATTGAATACTATGATTTGGTGGAATGGCCAAATGCAATCCGGTGCACTAGCAAAACACAGGTATTTTGGGATACCCCGATATGTTGTGGAATGAAATGATCATGGTGGGCTTCCTTTGGAATTTCCTTAATTTAATTTAGGTGATATGTCATGAATGCTTATAACATGCAAAATGCAAATGGCTGCACAAAAACATGGGTTAGGATGCATGACATACATAATGATGTTGTGTATGTTTTATAAAAAAAATGCTAATCACACGAATATAATGTCATGGCTGCAAAAATAATGGTTAGTATGAATGTCACATGGATGATTAATGTTTTCACACGAAAATAAAATGCAAATGGCTGCATAAAAATGTGAGTTAGTATCACACAAATGCTTTGTGAATGGTATGTTATGTGTATGAAAAATGTTAATTATGGTATGTCGTGAAATGTCGAGAAGCATGTAACACGGAGCACACGAAGTGAATTCTTCCAACCTTATTCCTCTAATCGTGTTCGATCTCAAAAATTCTAACCAAGTCCTAGTTGGGGTTGTCTTCAATCATCAACCAGGGATGATGAAGGCGTTATTATAATATTTATACAATTTATTTTGGTATCCTAAGGGAATCCAACTAAGGTTGCCTATATGAGTTCGGTCCAAGGCGGGATAAAATCAAGGCTCCCACAGTAAAATATACTCCTCACTTCTCCCTACTCAAGAGTCCGAACGAAGGGGTTCGTACGATGCTATGGGTGGTGTTTCATATCGGTGCCCCTAAGACCATGAGGAACAAAGGCGACACTTCAACAATTCACCGGACTAAAAAGGGATAATTAACCTAATGCAAAAATGTCTAACTAAAGAATGCAAAATAAAATACCATACAAGAATCATCCACCTTATTTTGATTACACTTTTTAGGGCTTATCAAATTCTTTTAAGTTTTTCAGAAAACTTTTTGTAAGAACATTCCCCAGCAGAGTCGCCACTGTGAGGGACGATATTTTCGACGGATCGCGGACTCTCTTTCGAAAGGGGCACCTCGATTTCTGGCCGATCCCTCCCTCGCGTGGGGTTTTTAGAATGGAAATTCGTTTTTAGAAAACTAGATTAATTCATAAAAGAATCGAGACCTATGTCTCGATGAATATTGTAGGAGTCGCCACCCGGCTCAGCTCAACCGGGAAATTTATAATGTAGTTGAACCGGACGAACGGCCGCTACACTATCCAGAGATCTAGGTCTGAACAAGTCCCTTATTTCATGTCTAATTAAAATAAAATCGGCCAATGTTCTTTGAAGGCATTTCATAAATCTAAAAGTCAATTTTATTGCATTAAGTTAAACATACAGCACGCATACAAACATAATAAAAATAAAAGTATACAGTAAATAATTAATTGGCTTACAACCCAATCGAACAAAAATAAAAACTCTCAGCCTCACTTTTACAATCGCCTAATATACACGGAGATCTAAAATTACAATCACCTAACAATACACAAATAATTCTATTAAATACATATAAAAAAAATGAAAGGCTGCAAAACAAAGGGTTAGCACAATTTATGACACGCCATAAATAGGACTCAAAACATAACAGAATGGGGAATTTAGAAATTCGGGCATGCATTAAAGGGGGTAACCAGGTTGGCTCGGCTAGCCGGCCCGATTAGACCTGGAAAACATTTTGAAACATCCCTGTATCTTTGGTTTTTTAAGAAAATCGTTTTGAAAATGTTTTATTTTCCAGTTTAATTTAATTTTAGCATGTGAGGTGGGTCGGTTTTCGAGAGAATCGGGTCTCCATCGTGGCATTATTCTAAATGCAAATACATTGAAAATTAAATCTAAGGTCGTGAATGCACACAACAAAATTCATTTTTGATGATTTTCGGGTTTTTCTGGATTTTTATGGATTTTTAGAAATTTTTTGGGGTTAAAATGGAAATTCTACCATTGGACGAGCATTACAGTCGTGCGACTGTAATTATAGTCGTACGGCTGTAATTATAGTCGTGCCACTGTAAATCCTCCAAATTCAGGATTTTGCCAAAATTATTCAAAATAAAACTAAGAAATTAATGGAAATCAAGAACACTCGTACGACTGTATTTACAGTCGTATGACTGTTCATCAACTCAAGAACAGTTGCACGACTGTTCTTGATTTCCAGAAACAGAAAAAGCAAAAATTGAAATAAAATGCACAAAAACACACCAAATAACCCATAAAGCACGAGAAAATGAGGGAATGAAGTATGTTTACCTCTTTGGCGCTAATCCACCATAGGAATGACCCCTGACAACGCACCAATCCACTTAAAATCACTCTTTTCCTCTTTGAGTTAAGGTTTGAGGTTGAGTCCAAAAATCTCCAAAATGCTAGGGATTCTTAAGGTCTTAAGTCCAAAATTGAATAAATTTAGAGAGTCCAGTTGTTAACCTATTGGTGTCTAATAGATTTTAATCTAAACGCTTAAGAATTAAGAAGAAAAAGAAGAGAAAAAAAATGCTTGAAGTTGAGTTTTTTTCCCTTTTCTTCCCTTTTTCTCCCAATTCTCTCTCTCTAAGACCAGAAATTGTAAAGTCCAAAAGTCCCTCAATCTCCTCTCTTTTTCCTTCTTATTCTGGCTTGCTTCCTATCCCTCCCCGAGCATTAATTGCTCCTTCTTTTCTTCTTTTTTTTTCTGCTACAGAGGTATGGGCTTCTGCACCTGCTCTGACATTATAGTCGTATGACTGTAATTTTTTAATTACAGTCGCAAGACTATAACGACAGTCGCATATTGTATTCTACAGTCGTGTCACACACGATGATTTTTTTTTAACTAAAAATTCTGGCGCTTACAACTCTCCTCACACATATCATTTCAAACATTAAATGGCCACCTAACTTTCTGATTTTGCCCCATTTTCCATTTTACAGAGCCAAGTTGCTCTTGGTTCTCCCACTAGAGCCGCCCGGCTCGAGCTTAAAAGCTAGAGCCTGGGTAAAATTTTGAAAATCGGACGCGCACCCTAAACCCTAGAAACCACTCAGGAGACCATTTTCGGGGATTTCGGATCGCGGATAGCTTAGTTTTCAGGATGTTTGAGGAACTCTAGGCAACATTACGTCGTTTCCAAGTCCGATTCAAGTTCGTTCGCTCCATAGGTAACACAGGAATTCTCATCATAGAGGTCGGAAAAACCCAGCCCTTACAGATACTCTATTTATAAATAGCACAAGATATGAATAAATAGATTCATGCCTTTATTTCAACACAAAATGTATGATACAAAATATCCAAATATAAAATAATAAAGTATAACACAATACAAGAACCAATGCCATTTGGACTAGGGCACACCAGCATATTTGTAAGGTTGCTTTCGAGGATAACATCGTTGTCCTTGACCAAGGCATTGTCCAAGCACAATGGTCGTATTAGATTTATGAGGATAAGGCTCCTGCATTGTAGTGACTAGTGCAAGTGGGAGATTGTTGGTCTATACCCTAATCCCTAGATGTTGTACTCGATTATTAATGTATATAATTATATTTTCTTCACAATAATAAAAGGCATAATCTTCTTTATTGAATTTCTTATGCAATTAATAAATAAAAAGAATCCATAGACTGGTGTTCACTCATGTTTGTCAGAATCATGTACTAGATAAACCTTGAGTCTAGAGAACACAGTCTTAAAACAATCCCTAGTTTATTATAACCATGGAAATCAATATAACTAAAGACTATTATGTTTCTTGTGAGATGGGTGATGTCTTACAGACCATGGGACTTAGAAAGTCGATCAAGGACATATGTATATGTTAGTGAATAGTATACTGGATCGATCCACTTGTGAGAAAACTACGTGGTCTGTTGTCATAAGTGTTTCTTTACATATTACGTATATTGGATCCTTAGACCAGATATTACTACACTCCTAGATGTAACCTTGTATACTTTAATTTGCGCCTAACAGGGGCATAACTGGATGCCAAGTATGGGTACATTGGGTATGTCATGAATCATGTTGGGACTAGGAGTAATGTGAAAGGATTGTCAATCTCTTAAATAAGAAATGATATCATTGGGCCTCCTAACGAGTGAGACTAAGTAGTGTACAGTCGTATCCAAATAGAATGATTAATGGTTAATCATTTATTTGAGTTCTTCAGTCTACTTGGATGTCAAGTAACGTCCTAACACATAAAAGGATGACAGAGTCATGCCTTGTGTAGGACATCGATATCGCATGTCTTTAATGTTTTGACATCTTGATCCTAATTGGGTAGTTGAAATGGCTAGCTAAGGTCCACTTGCAACTTATGGGACAAATGTCAATTTGAGCCCATTACCAACATAAGGATGAAACTACAGGATCACACACATAGAAATCTGGATGAATTTCTAATGGACTATTTATGTATATTGGATATACATATTTATTTTATGGTACATTTATTATGTTGCTTTGCTTACAGGGCTTAAATGGTTAAGGTGTTAGTGTATGCCCTAGTTCCAATGCATTGTATCTGTGAGCGGATGACCTTTTTACGGAACATACGGTGAAGCGGGAACCGGGGATTTTCTTTTTGAAGGTGTGATGTTGGGGTTTTGAAAACGGGTCTTTAATCTTTCTTAAGAAAATCTTTAATTTTATTGGAAAAACCCTTTTGTAGAAAACTTAATTGTAAGTGTGAATTTTGGAAAAATACGTTTTTTAGAAAATCCTAATTTGAACTTAAAGATCTCGAAACTTGAATTTTGAAATTAGATACAGAGTTGCCACCCGGATCAGCTCATCTGGGAAATTCCGATACAGCTCCCTACCAAGTGTAGACGCTTTACCTAATTCAGAGATTCATGGTTCGGGCAACAAATCTACTAATCCTCACTTATTTTTAGTTGTTATTTCATAATGTAATGTTGCATTCACTTAATTCTACTCATTTTATCTTCTTTTTATTTTTAGTTAATGCTCATTCACATGACATAAATATAAATCCAAAATAAAATGCAGAAAGTTAAAAGTGCAGGAAAAGTAAATAGAGGCCAAATTATACAACCCATAAAAAGAAAAATCTCTCATCCTCACCATTACAACCGCCTATAATACACGATTATCTAAAAAATACATTCAAAAATAAAAATAAAGTAAAAATAAAAGCTGCATGCGAATACGGTTAGCACAAATAATCAAGACATACAAAAGACTCAAATAGGACAGAATAGGAATTTATAGGAGCAGGGACATGCATTTAGGGGGGTAACCGGGTCGACCTGACCTGTCGGACCGGTTAGACCTAGAAAACGGTTTTTTGAAACGCCTTGTAAGTTTTATGGGTGAAAAACCAATTTTGAAAATGGTTTGGCTCATTTACATGCATTTTTCCAACTTTAGTGGACCGGATATCCCGGGACCCAAGGGTCCCGTTCGTGTGTGGGCCTAAGTTAAACATCCATCTAGGGTCCAAAAAGAATGTAAACACACCAAAATTCAGTTTTGAATAGGAAACAGATGCAAAATTACAAGTTTGGGGCCCAAAAGGGCAAAACCGTAATGCTGCCTCAACTACAATCGCGCGACTGTAGATTACAGTCCCGTGACTGTAGGTTACAGTCACGTGACTGTAATGCTCTAGAATTGTTTCCAATGTTCTTTTTTTCGTTTTTGAAAACCTCTTTGCAAATTTAATGATTTTGGGGGGGTCCAGATTTCTGGAAATACTCTAAAATCAATAAAATGGATTCAAAATGGATTGAATCAAATCCAGAAATCCCTAATCCCTCAAAATCATCAAACTTTAAATTACATTCATCAATAAAAAATCAGAAACTAGGAATCCAAGCATATAGAAATGTAATTGGGCCGATAATAAATGTAAAGAACGCATTTAATCGAAAAAACGGAAGCATTATCGGCTGATTTTGGGGCATTCGGAGCTTCTGCCCCAGAGATTACAGTCACGCGACTATAGGTCATAGTCACGCGGCTGCAGGTTACAGCAGGGCGACTGTGATCTTAAGCAAGGCGGCTGTAATCAAAATTCGCTTTCGAAATCGTAAAAATTTGAAAAAAAAATCAATAAACAGTACCCAGAATAAAAAAAATGGATTTTTAAAGCCTCTCAAAATGTTACCTGGTCTGTATTCCAGTGTTTGGATCACCAGAGATGGATTCGGATGCAGGAAAGTGTCTTGCAGTCACGAACAACCTGAAAAATACGCAATCTCCGAAGCCCGAACGGAACCCCGAGAGAGATTGAGTGAGTGATGATGATTTTACAACCCCCATAACGGTTTCTACGTGTTTTGTTGAAATTTTTTAAGTTATTTTTAGATCAAACCTTTTTATTTTTCTTAAAAACCCTAGAAAAAGTTCCAAAATCAGTGTTATTGTGTGCTTTTGTGTGTTTTTCTCTCAAAACCCTCTAATTTTCTGCCTCTCTCTACGTTGTATTAACCCTAATCCCGGATATAAGGCTTTTATATCTCCCACTTTGGTTAAAAATCGGAATCAAATGCTGATTTTTGGTAAAAAAGAAAGTTTGGTTATTACAGTCGCGCAACTGTAGTCGTTACAGTCGCACGACTATAGTGACCATATTGCCTTATTTTGTTTAAAAAGACCAAATTAAATGCTGATTTGGGAAAAAAAAAGGAAATCTGATGATTACAGTCACTCGACTGTAATGTACTACAGTCGCGCAACTGTAGTGGCCAGATTAGCCTATTTTGCTTATTTTTCATTCTTTTCTTCGGTTTTCTTAAATACTCACTAGAATTCCTTCAGGGCTCTGTACCAAGACTTGTCACACACATTTGGGTCATTCGGGACATTTTCGACATTATTCTGGTCGATCCGAATCCGCTTCATGTTTATCCGTGAAAAAGGCAATAATGACTTTCATCACAGAGGTCAGGAAAAAACCCGTGCTCACAGACTGCCCCTTACATGACCAATGTCGACTTGAACGGGTGCTTGTGCCCGATTCAAGTTTGGTCTCGTGATAGGGAGCACGGTGAGAAGGAAAAGAGAACGCACATAGGGGTTCTCCTCACGTTGACTTCTTTTGATGTCTATAGGGACTTATCTCGGTTGCTTTTATGAGACAACGGTCTTACCTAGGTTGGTTTGATTCTTCAGGGTCTTACTTCGACTCTGTTACGAAGCATAGGACTTTGCCCGAGTTGGTTTGATGTTCTCCAGGGACGTGCTTCGACTCCATCGTCAAGCAGAGGACTTTGCCCAGATTGTATTAGTTTTCTATGGTCGTGCTTTGACTCCATTCCGAAGCAGAGGACTTTGCCCGGATTAGGTTGATGCTCCAAGGATGTGCTTCCACTCCATTGCGAAGCAGAGGGCTTTGCCCGGATTGGGTTGATGCTCCAGGGACGTGTTTCGACTCCATTGTGAAGCAGAGGACTTTGCTCGGATTGGGTTGATGCTCTAGGGACATGCTTCGACTCCATTGCAAAGCAGAGGACTTTGCTCGGATCAGATTCTCCTCATGAATTGATGTTTATGAAGGTCAAGGGTATTTTGGTAATTTTATAGCTTGGAAAGTTGGCGCCCTTTAGAGGAAGGTTATTTTGGTAATATCACCTCTAGTGGAGCCTATGTCACTAAGGGAAGACATATTTCGATGATTTGGTTTCCCGTGAAGCTTGCGTCACTAAAGGGAAGTTGTTTTAGCCATTTGGTAGTTTGGTTACTAACAAAAGGGCATTTTGGTCATTTCACTTCTAGTGGGGCCTGTGTCACTGAAGGAAAGGATAATAGTGTTTCCCATGAAGCTTTTGTGGCTGGGGAAAGATGCTTTGGTGATTTAAGAAGCTTGATGATCTCTTTTGATGTTATGAAGTTGTTTCGGGTACGTATTCGTTCCTTGATCGATAATTTTGGAAACAAAAATTTTTGCCCCCTCGATCAAGAATGAATATGGATTGAATATCTTGCCCCTTTATACTGTTGAAATCAGCTCTCTGTGGCGGAGCAATACCATTGAAACTGGCTCTTTGTGGTGGAGCAATACCGTTGAAACTGGCTCTCTGAGGTGGAGCAGTACCGTTGAAATCAGCTCTCTATGGTGGAGCAATACTGTTGAAACTAGCTTTTTATGGTGGAGCAATACCTTTGAAATTGGATCGGGGGTACGTATTTATTCCTTGATCGATAATTTTGGAAACAAAAATTTTTGCCCCTTCGATCAAGAATAAATATGGCTTGATTGTTTTGCCCTTGGATACTTGGGATTTGATGATGCCCCAGTGTCGGTTTATTTCCGCTTTCGGAGTACTCATGGCTCGAGACAGCCTGATGATGACAGTATGTACCTTTACTTGAGTACATATTGATGCGTGTATGCATGTGTGTGTGTATGTTTTAAGTGTATGTGTATGTGTGTGTCCTGGATGCATATGCGTATCATTATGGTTCTTTTTCATGTTTTGTATGCTGCAGATGATGATTGGGATCGAGCGCCATGAGTCTGCTCGTTTGAGAATAGAGGTTGATCAGTTGCATCGGTGGGTCAATGCTGGAGGTCATGAATCAGACTTTCAGGGACCGGACGGACGATTGGGATGCCCAGATGGGTCTATCCTTGGTGGGATGTCACATTGAAGTTTGGTTGATTGACCTGATTGCTTGCTCCAGGAGGCATGGGCGTGAGGCACTGCCTTTGATGTACCTTGGTTTTTACAGGATTAGAGTTTTCTGAGCTTGATACTACTGTATGACTTTTGTTTTATTTTCATTGCTTGTCTTAATTTTTGCATAGGTCGCCCTTTTTGGGTTTTCAGCCTATTAGACTGTCTTTATTTTTGCCTGAACCACCTTTTCAGGTGTTCAATTTAGCAGACTTTATTTTATGCCCTAGCTTTTGCATAGACCGCCCTTTTCGAGTTTTCGATCTATCCGACTGTCCTTATTTTTGTATGGACCGCCTCTTCGGTTTTCGATCCATCGGACTTCTTTTTTTGGAAGTGAGA
The DNA here is from genome assembly GCA_039660915.1 of Euphorbia tirucalli. Lineage (NCBI taxonomy): Eukaryota > Viridiplantae > Streptophyta > Magnoliopsida > Malpighiales > Euphorbiaceae > Euphorbia > Euphorbia tirucalli. The sequence continues at coordinate 42,716,743 of CM077632.1, read as the reverse complement.
TGCATGTAAACAGAAAATGTGCACATCCATATGAATGCAATTTCAAGTAGACTTGGGACATTTAACCTGAACAGAAAACGGCATTCATTCATTCACTCATTTATAATGCTTTAGCACAATGCACATCAAAGATGAAATGAAGCTAAGGACATAATCAGTAATGGTATCCGTCTCGACCGGACCCACACCTGCCACCAACTGGTCTTTGTAGATTTTCCCGCTGATGGTGCTCGCCTCTCTGTCCTAACTTTTACATGGATTGCCTTTTCGATTTGCGACCCATCGGACCTTTTTTTTATTACATGTAACAGCGCTTAGGATTGCCTAGATTGATGGGGCTGACGACTTGGTCTTTGTCTCCCCTGGTGGAACCGCTTCCATCCTATAGGCTAAGGAGTATGACGTTTCTTCAGTGTGTACTCTAATGCTATTTCTGTGTCTTTGCAAAGCAAATGGTAATTTGTCGACCCATATTCTGTAGGTAGCCACTACTTTTGACGGAATCCTTTTGATGGATTTATTGGCCGCCACTGTCACCCCTTAACTTGTGAGGGATACGGAGATGGTCTATGATGTTCGACCCTTTATTCTGGAGTAACGTGTTATTGCCTCTTGGGATTATAGTCCATCGCCGGTCATGACCTTTTTTTTTAAGTGACATTCATGCATAGTTTTGTTTCTTACCACTTTGGGAATTGGTCGATGGTTGCGACCATGGTGTGATGTCCATTCGACGCCAGTGGTTTTATTTTGCTGACACTGTCAATTTCCTATGTTGTGACAATCCTCCTTTTTCTGGTTTGATTTTATGAAGCTCCTATTTGGTTGGTTCTACCTTCTAACCCTTTGGAACTCGGTGTTCAATGATTTCTTTGTCACCTTGGCATGACATCGTTCAGTCAGGCAAAGATTTCCATGTTCTTATGTGGTATGTTGCAATTTTCTTTCCTCTCATCAAGCGTGAGGTCTCTCGAGACGGATATTATTTTTGGGTCATCATCTGTCCCTAGATTCATTTCATGCATTGATGTATCATGTGTGTTAAAGGCATTAAATGACTGTTTGGATGCATGCACAGTTCCATCTAAAAAATATCACATAAGTAATTGAAATCAAACTCTATTAAATTAAACACCTCAGAGGCTAAATTGTTCACATGATAAATGATAATAACAATAAAACAAATTAAAACATCAAAATGACTATTGCCTCCACATGCGGAGGGTCTTCTCTTTATTGCAACCTCATGGTCCTTAACAGCTTGTGTAGCTGAATCATCCGAGGTTGGGCAAGGGATTACTTTGAATGCTAGGTTTCAAAGCCGGCTCGATGATCCTTCCATCAATGACCAACTGCTTGATGGCTCTAATGTTGGTGTGCCCTAGTTCTTAGGGCATTTGATTCTTGTATTTTGTATTATACATTAAGAGCCATGTTTGAATACATTATTTGTGTCACATTAATAAAGGTAATTAATCTATTTCATTTATATCTTGTGCTATAATATGAGTAGAGTATCCATTGATTGATAATCATAAAACTAATCCCAGGTCTGTTCTAATCATAGGAACGAATAGAACCACAGACTTGTATATTCGATGACTGTATGGCAGTTCTTAACTAGCCATAGTACTTGTATAGTCAGTCATGAATATAGGTACATGTCGTTGACATGGGACTGGATCGATCCGCACAAGAAAGTCACATGGTTGTCGCGTCATTGGTCTTTCTTGAATAGGTCTCTTTTGTCCTCAGACCAGATTTCATTATAATATCAATATGGAATCCGGTTCACTTTGACATACGCCTAATAGGTCTGTAAAAGGATGCTAAATATTGGTATGATTGGGTGGACCAGTGAACATGTTGATATTGATGATGAAGTGATGGAATTGCCACTCGGGTAACATCGAGATGATATCATTGGCCACTTGATGAGTGGGACTGATAAGTGTATGGCCATACCCAAATAAGTTGGTTGCTTATTTGATTAATCAGTCAACTCAAGATCAAGAAATATAATAAACAACAGAAGAAGATGACGGACATCATGCCTCATGTTTATTCATATCGATATCGTTAGGCAAAGGACACTATGAGATTACTATCGGGTGAGTGTCTTCTAAAGACTGCTGCATCTCTGTCTTAATTGGGGGCTGTAATGGTTTGCTAGAACCCACTTACAGTCTGTGGGCCTTGGGCCTACTGCCAACATAAAGACAGGCCCATAGGATCGTGCACATTGATCAACTGAGCTGGAACTTATAGAAATTGTACATGTAATGTACATTGGAAGGAATGCGTTAATTAATTAGTTGACATTTGGTGTCAAGATAATTAATTGACATTGGGTTGAATTTAATTTAATTAATAAGTTTACATAATGTAGTTAATTAATTTATCAATTAATTGAATTACATAAAGTAAACAATTAATTAAATAATTTTCCTAAGTAGGAAAATTAAATACATGTATTGTATTAACTTAAGTGTGATTTAATTTTATTTAGGGGTAATTAAATTTAACCAAATGGAATTAAATTACATAGTATATACTTTTAATTAAAGTTTATTTATGTAATTATAATCCTAGTAGGCTTGGGTTTAGTTAACCTAATTAAAACCCAATTAGATAAGGTGTCTATATAAGGGTACACTTAAGGAGGAAAAACCTAATTCAACTCTAATTAATTGTTGGAAATTTCAGCCACCAATAGTAGCCCCAAATAGCCGAAAATCCCAGCATTAATCCTCCATTCCTTCGCGTCTTCGGCTAGCACCAGTTCCCGCTCAATAGTTGGTCGTGCACCGGACTTTGGAGATCGCGGTTTCAAGAAACGATTCTGCAGCAGTCTCTAGAGGAGCCGAATCCAGTGAGTTAATCTCTCTTGATTCTTATTTGATTTTATTCTAATCAATGGTGATTGGACACGATAGGTGGATTCTAGGAAATTTTAAACGGTGTATTTTCCGCTGCGCCACGTTATTTTTCCAATGACGAATCCCAACAGTGGTATCAGAGCCTAGGTTTTGTCCATTAGATTGATTGGAACTGGTTCTTGAATGCATTCTTGAAGAAATAATGGGTTTCTAACTTGTGATTTTAGGGTTTTTATTCAATTGGTTTTGTTTTTGGATTAACCCTAGAATTGTTGGATTGGGGTTTTTGATTATTTTCCCCAATTGGTTTCCATCTAAAGTTGTTTTGGGTTTTATTTTGATATTTTGATGGATGTTTTTTTTTTTAATGATTTAATAAGTTAAAAAAAAAAGGTTTTGGGTGAAGGGAATCGCAAATTTGCGATTCCCTCACCTGCAGCAGGCTGCTGCTTGCGCAGCAGCATGCCATGCAGCTGCAGCGGCAGCAGCCCACTGGGCTGCTACTGCCGCGCAGCGGCACTGCTGCCTCGCCGGGACAGTGGCGCCGCGCGCGGGGTTTTGGGTCCGGTTGTAGATTTTACGGGTATTTTTTATCCCGGACCGTAATGCAAATTAAATTAAATTTTTTTTAATTAATTTGTATTCAAATTATTTATTTTGTTGGCATGCATATTTAATTTAATTGTTTGCATATTAAATTGAATATGGACTTTGTGAAATTGGCCCAATAAACCGTGACACCGGTTAAAATTGGGAGAGCTAAATTTTAAATTTGTGACAACCCAAATTCAAGTGGGAGCAAAATTGTTAATTTTGCATTTATGGATGTTATCCATTGGGCCTTTATGGGCCTTAGTCACATTTGTTAAAATTGGCGATTTCACCCTAAGTAACTCGGCTTAACATTTATATTTATAATTTGGAATGCCATGATCATGCATCATATTGGTATGTATGTGCACGACAGGTACTTTGTTTGAAATGTTATGTTGAGTTCTATGGGCCCTAAATTATTATCGGTTGTAATTTAATTTTGGGAAATATGGCCTGCGTGCCATTTTTTTATTTTGATGTAATTTTAGAATAGATTTTATTTTACAAAATTATTGTAATTACATCAAGGATGGAGGAAGGCCCAAATGGAGCAAGCCCATGGTGGGAACCCAAGAAGGATTGCAGTCCGGCCCATGAAGAATTAGATAGGATATCTAGTTTTTCATTAGGTTGTAATTAAAGGCCCATACGATCTCATTTATTTTAAATTAAGTATGTTATTGCATTAGTCATATAATATGGATGTATGGATCACCAAATTATTACCCGCGTTTATGCATGCTAAGCCGTATCACTTAATTATAATCCGGAAATTAAAATATTGAGTCGCTTAAAAGTGCTTCCCACATTCACACCTCTTCCTCCCATTGATGCTGCAATGTGCGCCATGCCCTAGCTGTTTATATTGTAGTATTCGGTGGGCCGTCGAGGGTTAAGATACTTGGTATGGTTAACATGTGAATGGTGGTTTGACTCAACATGGGTAGCATTAGCTCAGAGCGGGCCCTAAGCACAGATGGGTAAAGTGTCAATAAGCCCATCAAACCAAGAGTCCTTCGTGGAAGGATTGGATAGGTTGTCCTACCAAACGAATCAATGGTTGGTTAGCGAGCCCTAGTTCGGCCAGTCATTGATAAGTTGTGGATCTTGGTCAAGTCAGCCAATTAACAACACCAACAAACAAATTAAAATCGGATTATTAATTTGAATTGGCTTAAAAGTCCTTTATTTCTAACTCAAGCAATGATTTCTTCCATGTAGATAATCCCATTTCACTTAAGCAATTTAAATGGCTGCAACAAACAACAACTCACTCTCACTTAGGTCACTCTTGGAGAAGGAGAAGCTTTCGGGGACTAACTTCCTGGACTGGGCTAGGAACTTACAAATAGTTCTTAGACAAGAGTCTAAGGAGTATGTACTGAATGCTCCTTTACCAGTTGGCCCTCCCGCAGGTCGAGGCATCACCACGGCGATGGTGGAGCAGTACGATCGGCATGTGAGGGATGACCGAGATGTCTCGTTCCTCATGCTGGGTACCATGGCTTCTGATCTTCAGAAGCAGTTCATGGACGAGCATGCTTATGAGATGATGGATCAACTTAAAAAGATGTTCCAAGATCAGGCTCGTCAGGAATGTTACCTGACAACTAAGGCACTTTGCACGACTGTGATGGCAGCTGGGACTTCTGTTAGCACTCATGTGCTAAAGTTGAAGGGGTATATTGATACACTTGCCCGCCTCGGCTCACCAGTTCCGCAAGACTTGGCAACAGACATTATTCTCGGGTCACTTCCTGAGTCTTACAACCAGTTTATCATGAATTACCATATGCAAGGGTTGGATAAATCGGTTGTTAAGCTGCATGGCATGCTCAAGCTTGCTGAGCAGTCTCTTAAGAAGACTCCTGAAGTATTGCTGGTGAACAAGGGCAATACACCCATTGCTAAGGGAAAGGCCAAATCTAAGGCCAAGGCTAAGGGCAAAAAGGTGGTGGCCTAACCTAAAGCAAGGGTTGCTTCTCCTGACGATGTCTGCCATGAGTGTCATGAGAAAGGGCACTGGAAGAGCTCATGTCCAAAGCTAAGGGAGAAACTGAAGGGCAAAACTGCTGCTTCAGGTATTTATGTTGTTGGGATTAATCTGGCTCTTTCTACATCTTGGATCTTGGACACTGGATGTGGATCTCACAATTGTTCAAATGTGCAGGGTCTAAGAAATAGGAGATTATTAGGATCTGGGGAAGTAGATCTTCGAGTCGGAAATGGTGCTCGGGTTCGGGCCATGGAGATCAGAGATTATTTCTTGGAGATGCCTAGTGGACTTGTTTTGGAACTAAGAAACTGTTATTTTGTACCTGCGATGCGCAGGAATATTATTTCCGTTTCTTTGTTGGATATTTCTGGTTTTGTATTTAATATTAGACATGGTAGAATTTCTATGCAATGTGGCAATATTATTTATGGAACAGCATTTCTTGAAAATGGCTTATATATCCTTGATCTAAAACGTGAAAGTTCAATCTATAACATAAATACTAAAAGGATTAAACAAAATGAAATTAATCCTACTTACATCTGGCATTGTCGACTTGGCCATATAAATGAGAAGCGCATAGCTAGGCTTCACTCTAGTGGAGTGCTAGGGTCATTTGACATCCAGTCTTATGACACATGCAAATCTTGTCTGAGAGGCAAGATGACAAAGGCGCCTTTTAGCAAGACTGCTGAAAGGGCCTCAGAGCTATTGGAGCTAATACATTCCGATGTATGTGGCCACATGAGCACTAGTGCTAGATCTGGTTTTCTGTACTTCGTCACCTTCATGGATGACTTTAGTAGATACGGTTACGTGTATCTGATGAAGCATAAGTCTGAGACTCTCCAAAGGTTCAAGGACTTTAAGAATGAAGTAGAAAACCAACTTGGCAAGAAAATAAAAGCACTTCGGTCTGACCGAGGGGGTGAATATTTGAGCCAAGAGTTTGACTCGTTTTTGAGAGAGTGTGGGATTGTATCCCAACTCACTCCTTCTGGTACACCCCAGTGGAATGGAGTGTCAGAGAGGAGGAATAGGACCTTACTTGACATGGTCCGCTTGATGATGAGTCATGCTACACTCCCTGTCTCCTTTTGGGGATATGCTTTAGAGACAGCTGCTTACATTCTTAATAATACACCAAGAAAGGCAGTTGAGGGAACACCATATGAACTATGGAAAGGCCGAAAGCCCAATGTTTCCTTCTTGAAGATTTGGGGCTGTGATGCACATGTTAAGAAATTGACAAGTGGCAAACTCGAGTCCAAATCTGTCAAGTGCCAGTTTGTGGGTTACCCTAAGGAAACTAAGGGTTATTACTTCTACGATCCGGCCGAAAACAAAGTTTTCATAGCTAGAAATGCAGTCTTCTTGGAGAAGGAATTCCTTTCCAAGAGAGACAGTGGGAGTAATGTTGAACTGTCAGAAGTTCAAGACTCACAAACTCCTGCAGCTACTGCTGAGGATGCTTCGGGAACCGATCTGACTACTCAAGAAATTGAGGAACCAGAAACGGTTGCACGGGACCGCAGAAGGTCTGGTAGGACATGTCATCAGCCAGAGAGGTATGGCTTTCTCGTGACTGATGATGGGGACCTTATGGTCATTGACCAAGAAGAGCCCAAGACCTATCAGGAGGCTATTGAAAGCCCACACTCAGATCAATGGCGCAAAGCCATAGAGGCTGAGATGCAATCTATGCATGATAACCAAGTATGGAACTTGGTGGATCCACCTCCGGGTGCTAAGGTGATAGGTTGCAAGTGGTGTTTCAAGTTAAAGGCGGACAACACCTTCAAGGGTTGATTGGTGGCAAAAGGATTCAGGCAAGTTCAAGGAATTGACTATGATGAAACCTTTTCACCAGTTGCTATGCTCAAATCCATTAGGATACTACTAGCCATAGCTGCATGGTACGATTATGAGATATGGCAGATGGATGCTAAGACCACTTTCCTTAATGGAAGGCTACTCAAGGATGTGTACATGGCACAACTTGAGGGTTTTATCGATCCAAAGTATCCAAACCGGGTACGCAAGCTTCAAAGATCTATTTATGGATTGAAGCAAGCATCGAGGTCATGGAATCAGATGGTTATAAGATGGTTAGTGGGAGCGTTTCCACCTTCCTAGTGCTGTATGTTGACGACATCCTTATCATTGGAGGCGACATACCAACACTGCAAGGAGTTAAGCAGTGGTTGAGTAGGTGCTTTGCAATGAAGGACTTAGGCGAAGCTGAGACGATCTTAGGGATCAGGATCTACAGAGATAGATCCAATCGGCTTCTAGGCCTAAGTCAGGCCACGTACATTGACAAGGTTCTGAAAAGATTCAGCATGGACAAGGCAAAGAAAGGATTCTTGCCTATGCGCCATGGGTTGAAGCTGAGTAAGAAAGATGGTCCTAAAACAAAGAAGGACCAGGAGAACATGGAAAAGATCCCTTATGCATCTGCTATTGGATCTATCATGTACTCCATGTTATGTACGAGGCCTGATGTCTCGTTTGCACTAAGTATGACCAGCCAATACCAGTCGGATCCTGGGGAGGAACACTGGAAGGCTGTCAAGGCAATCCTAAAGTACCTTAATCGGACTAAGGATGCTTTCTTAGTGTATGGAGGTCAAGATGAGCTGGTAGTGTCAGGTTACACTGATGCAAGCTTTGAGACCGATAAGGATGAGAACCAGTCACAGTCTGGTTATGTTTTTCTCCTGAATGGCGGTGCCATTAGTTGGAGGTCCTCAAAGCAGGCCACCATTGCTGACTCTACAGCGGAAGCTGAGTACATAGCTGCGTGTGAAGCTGCAAAGGAAGCCGTTTGGATCAAGAAATTCATAACCGAGTTGGGAGTAGTACCTGTTATCCTAGACCCAGTTGATGTTTTTTGTGACAACAACGGGGCCATCGCAAAAGCTAAGGAGCCTCGATCACACAAGAGATCCAAACATGTGCTCAGAAAGTTTCACCTCATTCGGGAGATCGTGAACAGAGGTGACATATCATTGCAGAGGGTTGACACCAAGAATAATGTCGCTGATCCATTGACCAAAGCATTGCCGCAGACACAGCACGATAGTCATACCAGATCTATAGGAATTAGGGCAATGCCCACTTGGAACTAGTGCAAGTGGGAGATTGTTGGTGTGCCCTAGTTCTTATGGCATTGGATTCTTGTATTTTGTATTATACATTAAGAGCCATGTATGAATACATTATTTGTGTCACATTAATAAAGGTAATTAATCTATTTCATTTATATCTTGTGCTATAATATGAGTAGAGTATCCATTGATTGATAATCATAAAACCAATCCCAGGTCTGTTCTAATCGTGGGAACGAATAAAACCACAGACTTGTATATTCGATGACTGTATGGCAGTTCTTAACTAGCCATAGTACTTGTATAGTCAGTCATGAATATAGGTACATGTCGTTGACATAGGACTGGATCGATCCGCACAGGAAAGTCACATGGTTGTCGCGTCATAGGTCTTTCTTGAGTAGGTCTCTTTTGTCCTCAGACCAAATTTCATTACAATATCAATATGGAATCCGGTTCACTTTGACATACGCCTAACAGGTCTGTAAAAGGATGCTAAATATGGGTATGATTGGGTGGACCGGTGAACATGTTGATATTGATGATGAAGTGATGGAATTGCCACTCGGGTAACATCGAGATGATATCATTGGCCACTTGATGAGTGGGACTGATAAGTGTATGGCCATACCCAAATAAGTTGGTTGCTTATTTGATTAATCAGTCAACTCATGATCAAGAAATATAATAAACAACAGAAGAGGATGACGGACACCATGCGTCTTGTTTATTCATATCGATATCGTTAGGAAAAGGACACTATGAGATTACTATCGGGTGAGTGTCTTCTAAAGACTGCTGCATCTCTGTCTTAATTGGGGGCTGTAATGGTTTGCTAGAACCCACTTACAGTCTGTGGGCCTTGGGCCTACTGCCAACATAAAGACAGACCCATAGGATCGTGCACATAGATCAACTGAGCTGGAACTTATAGAAATTGTACATAATGTACATTGGAAAGAATGCATTAATTAGTTAGTTGACATTCGGTGTCAAGGTAATTAATTGACATTAGGTTGAATTTAATTTAATTAATAAGTTTACATAATATAATTAATTAATTTATCAATTAATTGAATTACATAAAGTAAACAATTAATTAAATAATTTTCCTAAGTAGGAAAATTAAATACATGTATTGTATTAACTTAAGTGTGATTTAATTTTATTTAGGGGTAATTAAATTTAGCCAAATGGAATTAAATTACATAGTATATACTTTTAATTAAAGTTTATTTATGTAATTATAATCCCAGCAGGCTTGGGTTTAGTTAACCTAATTAAAACCCAATTAGACAAGGTATCTATATAAGGGCACACTTAAGGAGGAAAAACCTAATTCAACTCTAATTAATTGCTGGAAATTTCAGCCACCAATAGCAGCCCCAAATAGCCGAAAATCCCAGCATTAATCCTCCATTCCTTTGCGTCTTCGGCTAGCACCAGTTCCCGCTCAATAGTTGGTTGTGCACCGGACTTTGGAGATCGCGGTTTCAAGAAACGATTCTGCAGCAGTCTCTAGAGGAGACGAATCCGGTGGGTTAATCTCTCTTGATTCTTATTTGATTTTATTCTAATCAATGGTAATTGGACACGATAGGTGGATTCTAGGAAATTTTAAATGGTGTATTTTCCGCTGCACCACGTTATTTTTCCAATGACGAATCCCAACATCTAATCAACTGGGTACACTCATTTGTACTGTGACCAGTCATTACATGATAAGTGCAGAAGTTATCCTTATCTGCCTCAGCTGGAAGCGAAAATGGCTTCAAGCTCTGTAATAACCCAGCCTTTCTACACTTAGCAAAAATCCAGCTTACTGACTCAGCCCATGGACTGGTGACCCTTTGAGGAGTCTATCTTCCCAGGTTCGCAGTGGTTACGTCCTCCCATTGCACTTCAATCGGGGCTAATGCTGAGTTGACTTAGCACTGGACCCTACTGGCGTAGCCTTAGAGCTGTTGCCTTTGTACCCTTGAGAGTACCCCTGATTGCTTCTGTAGGAGCCCGAACTCTGTCTGCCCCTCTGCTCCTCTTCCTCGTATCGCTCGATACGTTTGGCAAATTCCACCACCTTATTGAAGGAGTGGAATCTTTTCAGCTTCATCTTATCCTTGTATTGGGGGAGACTATCATCTACCAGCTTCACAATGAACGACTCCAACTTTGGTGCCCCATCCACCAAAACTTGTATAACCATCCACCGTTTGTAGTAAGTCGGGAAGGACTCATTTAGCTTTGGGCGGATTTTTTCCAGGTCTTCAAGGGTAGTCTCTACTTGGGTATTGTAAGCGTACTGCTTTACAAAAGCTTCAGATAGGTCCTCCCAAGTAGAACGGGTGTAGAAAGGCATCTTCATATACCACTTCGCTGCAGCACCCCTCAGTGTAGTCGGAAACAGATTTAAGAGATGACCTTTCCCAATTCCCATGCTAGTCATCAACCTCACATAACTATCCAAATGGGCTTCCGGTGGGCCCTCTCCGGTGTACGGAGATAGGTAAGGCATCTGGAAACCAGCTAGGAGCGGCTCAACTCCATCAGCCATTAAAGTAGTCAGGTCGACATACTTAACAGGGTTATAGTGGACCATCTCCTTCAGCTTAGGTAGCACGGCTTCAATATCAAAAAATTTCTGATTGAGGTGCTTCTCTAGCATCATCTCAATTGAGGCTTCCCACGCCTTCTCAAAGGCCTCATCCTCTTCGGACTGATGGTTGGGTTCTCTATGGTTAACCACTCCACCACTTCCTCCAGGAAGGCTTCCTGCAGCACCATTAGTAACTTGGACAAACTATTGTCCCTCACTTCCAATCGAAGTCTGAGCTAGTGGAATAGAATTAATAGGGAGGGTGCCTATCACGGCCTGCACTTGTTCCCTAAGAGTATTCTTAAACTCATCTGAGGTGAGGAAGCTCCTCATAAAAGCAACCATGTCAAAAGGCAAGTTTCCATTGTTTCCGTCGGCCATCTTCGCTCTGTCAGCTTCTTCTAACAAAATCTGACTGTCAACTGGTAGAGTAGGCAATTGAGTTTCGATCTCCCAATCTGAGTCTATCCCTGAACTAATCCCCTCCACGGTGACCAGCTCTGATTGAACTAATTGGTTTGGCACTAACTTGACACGAACTAACTGCTTCGAGGTTCGACTCCAAACTGCACATTCCACACAAGGTTAGAAGCTCGGATGGATGTCATGGACCTAGACTCGACACACTAAATGGGGTGTATGATGTGTTCATGTTCATGATTAGATGATGCTTTATGGATGTGGATGATGATGAAAATGACTTTTGTATTTTCTTTCTTTTTGTTAGATGTTCCAAGCATATCCCATACCATGCAAAAGAAAATGTCACGTGTGGGCCGGCACACGGACAGAAATTCAACGCCTTCAGGGCACTTAACGGATGTCGTGAAATGGTCATATGTGTACTGACACATGGACAGTGGTTCGATGCTTTGTAGGTCGATGAAATGGTATGTGATGGTCATATAGGAACTGTTCCATAGATAGAAGGTCGATGCTTTTGTTGCAACTTGTATGAAATGATGTCACAAAAAAGTCATGTGTAACTCGAGACACGAATAGCATTTCGGCGTTTATGGAACACCTTGCATGATTTAGGCATGTTATGAAATGTCCTAGTACAAGTTTTAATTCGGCACTCGTGGAGTACCTTGAATGAATTTTCAATGTTATGAAACAATCCGATGTGGATCGTGACACACTAATAAGACTTTAGTGTCGCCTTGACACCATGATGAATGGACATGATGTCATGTAATGGTATTGTGTGGTCCACCACATGACCACGAGCCTAAGACCATTGTGGTCCCCTAATGGTGCAATGATGTAATAAAATGGCTAAGTGCAATGATGTAATAAAATGGCCAAGTGCAATCCGGTGCACAGGCGAACACTGGTAATCTTGGGGACTCCTGATATGTCATGAGATGAAATATCATGAGGGGCATACTTAGAACATCCTTCATTTTAGATGGGATGAGATGATATGAATGCCCATGTCAAACAAAATGCCAATGGCTGCACAAAAACGTGGTTAGAATGCATGACACACGAGATGATGTCATGTATGCTTTATGAAATGCGGGCACACAAGATGTGTATGACACACGAGTAAGATGTTATGGCTGCACAAAAATATGGTTAGTATATAGCACACGTATGGTGATTCTTGCAAACGGCTGCATAAAAAATGTGGTTAGAAAATGGCACACGGATGATGCATGTTTGATGTTGCATGTAAAGGTCAAGAATGGAACCACCATAGAACAAACGTTAGCACATTCAACAATATGCTCACCCTTCCAACCTTATTCCTCCATTCGATTGGTCTCGCATTCGTCCTAGGTATTGGGTCTCTTTGGCATCAACCGGGGATACCAAAGGCGCACTCTCAATGTCCATCTTCAAATATGTGTTTTGGTAACCCTAAGGGGAAGTTGCTAGGCCATTACATGAAGGTATGAGTCAAGCCAAGGGTGGTACAGGTTCCCATAGCAAAAATATACTCCTCACTTCTCCCCACTCAAGGGTCCAAACGAAGGGGTTCGTATGAGGCTATGAGTGGTTTACCCCCTCGGGTGCCTCCAATCCTAGAGGAAGAGGTAGGACACCTTTGAAGATAAACCGGGCTTAAACAAGTGTTGGAGGGATTTAAGAAGAGAAAATGTCATGCTTATGCAAATGTGAATGAAACATCTCATCCTCACCATTACAACCGCCTATAATACATGATGATCTAAAAAATACATTCAAAAATAAAAATAACGTAAAAATAAAAGCTGCATCCGAATCTGGTTAGCACAAATAATCAAGGCATATAAAAGACTCAAATAGGACAGAATAGGGATTTATAGGAGCGGGGACATGCATTTAGGGGGGTAACCGGGTCGACCCAATCGGTAGGACCGGTTAGACCTGGAAAACGGTTTTTTGAAACGCCTTGTAGGTTTTGTGGGTGAAAAACCAATTTTGAAAATAGTTTGGCTCATCTACATGCATTTTTCCAACTTTGGTGGGCCGGATATCCCGGGACCCGGGGGTCCCGTTCATGTGTGGGCCTAAGTTAAACATCCATCTAGGGTCCAAAAAGAATGTAAACACACAAAAATTCAGTTTTGAACAGGAAAAAAATGTAAAATTACAAGTTTGGGGCCCAAAAGGGAAAAATCGTAATTCTACCTCAACTACAGTCGTCCACTATAGATTACAGCCACACGACTATAGGTTACAGTCACGTGACTGTAATGCTCCATAATTGTTTTTAATGTTCTTTTTTTCGTTTTTGAAAACCTCTTTGCAAATTTAATGATTTTGGGGGGGTCTGGATTTCTGGAAATACTCTAAAATCAATAAAATTGATTCGAAATGGATCGAATCAAATCCGGAAATCCCTAATCCCTCAAAATCATCAAACTTTAAATTACATCCATCAATCAAAAATCAGAAAACCAGGAATCCAAGCATATAGGGATGTAATTGGGCCGATAATAAACATAAAGAACATATTTAATCGAAAAAACGGAAGCATTATTGGCCGATTTTGGGGCATACAGAGCTTGTGCCCTAGAGATTACAGTCTAGCGACTGTAATCAGAAGATTACAGTTGCACGACTATAGGTCACAGTCGCGTGGCTGGAGGTTATAGCCGGGTGACTGTGATCTTAAGCAAGGCGGCTGTAATCAAAATTCACTTCTGAAATAGTAAAAATTTGAAAAAACATCAATAAACAACACCCAGAATGAACAAAAATGGATTTTTAAGGCCTCTCAGAATATTACCTGGTCTGTATTCTAGTGTTTGGATCACCAGAGATGGATTCGGATACAGGAAAGTGTCTTGCAGTCACGAACAACCCGAAAAATGCGCAATCTCAAAAGCCCGAACGGAGCCTCGAGAGAGCTTGAGTGAGTGATGATGATTTTACAACCCCCACAATGGTTTCTACATGTTTTGTTGAAATTTTTTAAGTTATTTTTAGATCAAATCCTTTTATTTTTTTTTAAAACCCTAGAAAAAGTTCCAAAATCGGTGTTATTGTGTGCTTTTGTGTGTTTTTCTCTCAAAACCCTCTAATTTTCTACCTCTCTCTGCGTTGTATTAACCCTAATCCCGGATATGAGGCTTTTATATCTCCAATTTTATTTAAAAATCGAAATTAAATGCTGATTTTTAGTAAATAAGGAAGTCTGGTGATTACAGTCGCGTGACTGTAGTGACCAGATTGCCTTATTTTGTTTAAAAAGACCGAATTAAATGCTGATTTGGGCAAAAAAAGGAAATCTGATGATTACAGTCGCTCGACTATAATGTACTACAGTCCCGCGGCTGAAGTACAGTCGCGCGGCTGTAGGCACAACAGTCGAGCGACTGTGGGGACTAGATTAGCCTATTTTGCTTATTTTTCATTCTTTTCTTCAGTTTTCTTAAATACTCACTAGAATTCTTTCGGTGCTCCGTACCAAGACTTGTCACACACATTTAGGTCATTCGGGACATTTTCGACATTATTCCGGTCGGTCTGAATCCGCTTCATATTTATCCATGAAGAAGGCAACAATGACTTTCATCACAGAGTTCGGGAAAAAACCCGTGCTCACAGTATCTCATTTGTATCATACACTTTGGTTCATGTATTATACATTAGTGCATTATTAATAAAGGACTAATTTGTTTTATTAATTTCTTGTGCAATTACTAGTAACGAAGTATCCATTAATTGTGTTTGCACTCATGTTTGCGTTAACGTTCTCCGGGCAGTAAGACTGTGAGCGAGTGACATTTTCGACGGAATGCGAACTCCCTTTCAGAAGGGGCGCCTCGATTTCAGGCGGACCCGTCCCTTGTCTGGGGTTTTTGGATTAGAAATTCGTTTTTAAAAAATCGAATTGTTTCATAAAGAATCGAGACCTAAATCTCGATAAAAAGTGTAGGAGTAGCCACCTAGCTCAGCTCAACCAGGAAATTACAATGTAGCTGAACCAAAGCAGGTACTGCCACACTTTCCAGAGATCTAAGTTCGGACAAGTCCCTTATTTCATGTCTAATCAAAATAAATACGGCCAATGTTTTATGATGACACTTTAAATTTCTAAAAATTGATTTTATTGAATTGAAACATACAGCGTGCACACAAATAAAGATAAAGCAGTAAATATATATAAATTATTACAACCTAATCGAATGAAAATAAAAACTCTCAGCCTCTCGTTACAAGTGCCTAGAATACACGAGAATCTAAAAATTACAATCACCTAGAATACACGAGTTAAGCTATAAATTACATTAAAAGTAAAAATAAAGAAATTAAAGCTGCATAACAAATGGTTAGCACAGTTTATAGCATACCACAAATTGGACTCAAATAGGACAGAATTGGGGATTTTAGAGATCGGGGGCATGCATTTAGGGGGATAACCGGGTCGGCTCGGCTAGCCGGCCCGATTAGACCTGGAAAACATTTTTGAAACGTCCCTGTATTTTGGTTTTGTGAGAAAATTGTTTTGAAAACATTTTTCCGGTTTAATTTAATTTAACACATGAGGTGGGTCGATTTTCGGGAGAATCGGGTCTCTGTCGTGGTATTGTTCTAAATGCAGTTTCACTGGAAATTAAATATAAGGTAGTGAATGCACACAACAAAATTCATTTTTGGTGATTTTTCTGGTTTTTCTGAATTTTTATGGGTTTTTCTAGATTTTATGCTTATGGGTGAGCATTACAGTCGTGCGACTGTAACTACAGTTGTGCGACTGTAGCTTACCCTTAAGCAGAAATCGCCAAAATTATTTGAATGAAGAAATAAAAACCGAGGAAATTTAACAACGGTCGCACGACTATAGGTACTATGGCACGACTGTAATTACAATCGTACCTCTGTTCTTAGTGACAAGAACAGTCATACGACTGTTATTAATTTTTCAGAAACAGTAAGCCAAGAGAAGCAAGTTTTATGCATAAAAATCAACCAAAATACCTAAAAAACGCAGAAAAATGAGTGATTAAAGCTTGTTTACCTCTTTGGCGTTGATCCACCGTAGGAATGACCCCTGGCAACGCACCAATCCACTTCAAATTGCTTCTTTTCCTTGGTGTGTCAAGGTTGCAAAATGGGTCCGAAAATCTCCAAAATGTTACGGATTTATGCAGATTTAAGTCTAGAAATTGATTTATATTTTGTGTGACAAGTTTAACCTACGATTTCTAATTGATTTTAGGCCTTAACACACTGAAATTAAAAAGAAAATAGTAGAAGAAAGGATGAAGTTTTGGTTTCTTTCTTTTTTCTCTCAAGTTTCTCTCTCAAGTTGTTCTCTCAATTATTTTCTGCCAAAAGTCCTCTCTTTCTTGCTGGTTTCTACCTCTTATCCTTCCCTTGCTTCTCAAAGTAAACGAGCATTAATTGCTCCTGATTTTTGGCCAATTTTTAAAGTAAGAGGTATGGGCTCTGCAACCTGCTCCAATCGTACAGTCGTACGACTGTAATTTAAGTTACAGTCGTACGACTGTAACAATACCCCCACGACTGTAATTACAGTCGTGGTAATCAAGGTATTTTTTTTTCAAGACCCAAAAAACTTCATGTTCACAGGCTGCCCTTCGTGTAGCTAAAGTTCGATTTTCGATGCGGATTTAGGTACACGACAAAGAACACAGATTTTCGCGGTGATATACACGTGTGTGGCTCGTGTGTGAATCATATGTGACTTTTGGCAGTTAGGTGGTCCATATGCCTTTTGCATAAGTATGACACCGGGGGAAGAAGACTTTTGGAGTCGGGCGATTCTTTACAATGATTTTCGCATAAAGATGACGCAAGGGAAAACATGACTTTTGGAGTCAGGCAGTTTCTTATGGTCCTTTTCAAATAAGAATGATGCCAGGGAAATATGGTTTTTTGGAATCGGGCGGTTCCTCATGATGATTTTCACATAAGGATGACGCCGAGGAAAACATAACTTTTGGAGTCAAATGGTCGTGTATAACCTACCATACAGAGCCATAATGCATGTAGTGTGTGATTGGTGAACGTATTTATTCCTTGATCGATAATTTTGAAACAAAAATTTTTGCCCCTTCGATCAAGAATAAATACGGGTAGATGCAATTTGGTTACCTTTTATAGTCATGCAGGACTGAATTTGTGAAGTGTGTGACAGTCGCGTGCAACTTGGCACACGGGACTGAAATTGAATTTTGGGTTCTTTTTTAAAGTCATGGTGGACCATGATTTGTGAAAATGTGTGACAGTCGTGTGCAACTTGGCACACTCAACGGACTGAGACTGAATTTTGGGTTCCCTTTTAAAGTCATGGTGGACCGTGATTTGTGAAAATGTGTGACAGTCGTGTGCAACTTGGCGCACTCAACGGACTGAGATTGAATTTTAGGTTCCTTTTTAAAGTCGTGGTGGACCGTGATTTGTGAAAATGTGTGACAGTCGTGTGCAACTTGGCGCACTCAATGGACTGAGACTGAATTTTGGGTTCCCTTTTAAAGTCATGGTGGACCGTGATTTGTGAAAATGTGACGATCTGGCATGACTTGGCATACATGATGCGTCGAAAATGCAATTTTGTGAAATTGTACTTACAGTGAATTTTTCATGATTTCCTTGGGTTTCGTGCCCCTGGACGAGGCTGACCATTGTTAGAAAAATTTTTGCTAACGTTTTGGCCCTGTAAAATCATTGAAATATCTTCCCGTGGGGAAAATTAAATATTTGGTAATAAATTAGGGTTTATGAAATAAATAAAATAAAGAAAAGAAACTTTCCCTCCTTATTTTTCATTACAGTCGTGCGACTGTATTTGAAATTCAACTACAGTCATACGACTGTAGAGAAGTATAGTCGCACGATTGTACTTCGCAGGACAGAAAAAATAAAAGGGTGTTTCGCCCCCCTTTTTCTTTTCCACTTTCTCTTCTTTCGTTTTCTCTCAAGATAACCGATTCCCAAACCTTCGAATCAGCAAAAATGTTGAAGAAACTTGGAAAAAAATTGAAGAAACTCTCTGCCAACCAAATCCAGGGACCTAGCAGTGCGCGGGGTATCCCTTTCGTCGGTTTTTTAAATGGGTACGGCCACCTACATTACACGGACCATTTTGGGGTCCGTTTCGGATCAGAGATCCCCATCTTGCTTGAGATGGGCTCCCACTTGTCGTCTCTCCAGGTTAGAATCCGAATCCATCCTCAATTCTGAATTTTTTGAGGTTTTTCCATTTGAATATTTTCCGAATTGATTCGCATGATTTATTGCTTTCTAGATGAATTGGTTGAGTAGAATGCATGCTAGGGGTCCCCTATAGTCAATATGAACAAGAATCTAGGAAAAACGAGTTAGGAATCGTGAAAAATTAGACTTTGAAATTTCTGCCCGTAGGAACGATGAACATTCGTATGAGTGTAGGATGAACACTCGTACGAGTGATACTACAGTCATACGACTGTAGCCGCCATTCCTTTTCTTTTTTTTAATGATTTTCTTTTTAATGAATTAATAATGATGATGATTATGATTAATGTGGTAATTGTGTAAAAATTAAATATGTATGCGCTGTACTTCCTGAATGTGCAGGATAGGGAGAATTCCAGCTGTGGAAATCTCTCTCTACCCCGGGTCTGGTGGGGTTACCTCCCCGAGTCTGTGAGGGCCCGGGTTGGGCTCTTGGGCTTGGAGACATTTATCCTTTCACTACCGGAGAGTACTCCTCATACCATTCATGCCGTGATGACAGCATTATGTGAGAGGTGGGCCTGCACCACCCACACCTTCCATCTCCCGATAAGCGAGTTCACTGTCACTCCCTCAGATTTTGCTGTGATTACGGGTTTTGGGTTTGGCAAGACCCCGATCGGCTTCAGCTGCTACCTGACCCGGAATCAGCTGGTGGATGACTACATCAGCAAACTGATTGGCTGCACCCTCGAGAAGGGGAAGATTTTATGCTCTAAGGTAGAGGCTTATTGGGCTGCTCACCCAAACCCTTCGGAGGAGGACGTGGAGAGGTATACTCAGGCTTACTTTCTCGTTTTGTTGTCCTGCACACTATTCCCCACCGGGCAACGTACTTGTAATATGACGCTGCTGCCGACTCTGGTGGATTTGGCTGCCTTTCCCTCTATGAATTGGGCTCGAGTTGTGTTGGGGCAGCTGTACTACGTACTTGACCTGTGCGCCAGGGGGAGGCAGCAGGAGATATTAGGTTTTTGGCTCGGCCTACTGGTATTACCTTTTCTTCCTTTTTTTAAAAAAAATTCTTTTATTAATTGCAGATTTGGGTGTTTGAGCACCGCATCTTAGAGCCACCGGAGCTGAGAGATGTCCAGGGTGAGGATCACCCGACTGTTCTGTGTTCCTGGACGCAGGGATGGCAGGGCATCGGTCGTGATCTGAGGGAGATCCAGCAGGGTCTTCAGGAGGTCTCCTGGCGGAGGGTAAGCAAACCAATTCTCATTAGCAAGAAAAATTTAATTTAGTATTTACTTACCTGTATTGAAATCTTTGTTTCTTTGATTGTATTCTTGCAGCTTCAACATCACCCATGGCATCTTCAGGGAGCCATATCTCTTGTCGTGCAGACTTCCCTGCGGTATGATGACCGCCGGTTCATCCTGGAGTGTCCCATGTCCCAGGGGTGGAACCTGGGTGAGCATCTCCGCTTGGCTGATCATATAGACGGCCTTGCCAGCCGGCTTGTTCCTCCGCCGCTCCCCGTGCATTATTTTGGCCTCGCTTCGTTGATCCCACTGAGGACCCAGATATTTTTGGGGATGGATACAGAGCTGACACTGTTGACGAGTGCCTATTGCCCGTCCAGGGTGATGCACCGGCTGCTCCTTCCCGCCAGGTATATTCTATTCTTCTCTTTTCTTTTTCTTTTTTCTTTTTTGTTCTTTTTTTTAATATTATTCTATTTACAGGTCAAAAGGCGCAGAGGTTCGAGTTCTGCACATCAGTCTGGTCCAGGATATGAGGATGCTAAGGCTGCCACTACTGGAGGGCATGCCCCCGTTCAGGACAAGAGTCATCCTGTGCGTTTCGGCAGTGCTGTGGCATCTACTTCTTAGGCCATTGGAGTGGTGGAGGGCCAGCTGGTGACGGAGCTTAGGACCAGCTTCAGCATGATGGGGCTAGATGGTGGTTATACTCTTTGGAACGTGCCGGTTCACAGTGAGCGACCGCTTATGTTTGCCCTGGCAGACACCACTCATTTAAGTCCTTTTTTTTTACACTCTTTTATGTTTTAGGTCCCTCGGGCTCAGGTGTAGGATATAGCCCATCAGTACTTGGGTTTGGAGAACTTTATGATTCAGGAGAATGCCGCCTGGGTGGTAAGCATTCTATAGTCCCTGTTTTATTACATGATTTATGTAATGCATAAATGAATATGTATGTATGTTGCAGGATCATGCTAGGCAGGCGGCTGCTTCCGAGGCTCGAGCCTTAGCTGCGACACATGAGCTGACTTGGGAACCAGCTGACCTGAACCGAGTGCAGGCTAATCTGAGCTGGGTGTAGGAAGACTTCGATACTTATAGGGTGGCGCATCTGAGTGAGTCTGAGTTGTCTGAGGAGGGAGAGGATGAGAGCTAGATTGGGTGTTTTGTATTACTTTTTTTTTCTTATATTGAATTTCTGCACAGAACATGAACTTCATTTTTATTATTATGGGTTTTCATTTTGCTTATTTTTTTTCTTGGAATTCACTCTTTTCTCTTTTTTCAATTTTTGCTTCCTTTCATCCGGGCTTTTACAATTTTTTAGAATGATTTCAAGATTCCGATTGGCTCAAATTAATGCCTTTCGGGTTGTGGAACATTAAGGCCTATTACAAACATCCATGGAACAGCGAATTGTTGAATGCATGCTGTCGCTATTGGGATCCGGTGGACAATGTCTTCTGTTTCTCACACCAAGAGCTTTGCCCCTTGTATGAGGAATTCAGTGCTTTCTTGAATATCCCGTATCACAAAGGAATCAACATTGCAATTCCTGAATTCACCTTTGACAACATTCCTTCATTGGTGAGTTTGTTTGGGCTTCCCAATCCCGAGGTGGAAGCTCTTCTTTCTACCAGATCCTCATCTCCTGGCCTGGACCTGGAATCTATACTGGAGTGGTGCATCAATACCCCTAGGGATCACGTTAGCTGGGCCAGTATGGTTAGCCTCTTACTGGTGAGCCAGTATTTTTATGGTCCAAGTGATGGGGTTATCTCTTTTAAGACTGTCTCCCTTATCCCCCAGATGGTTGCGGGCGTGTCTCCGACTCCTTTTGCATTTGCCGAGACCCTGATCAACCTGCATGCATCCAAGATAAACGGTTCCTTCCATGTTGGTCCCCACCTTATACTACTCCAGGTACATCTTCTCACTGGCTTGGGTGCACTCTAGCGCTCAAATAAGCTTCTAACCATTGCTTCACACCCTATTGCAGATCTAGCTGCTAGAGAAGTTGTCAATTCTTAAGATCCCAAGAGGGAATTTTAAAAATTATCACCCGATGAACTTCAAGGAAAGAGGCTTCTCCATTGACTCCTACACTGACATGCCTGCTGATGAATGGGGTACTTGGCTGGCTCGTCTGACTGACAATTAGATTAGATGGGTCTACCCCTGGTGGAAGATTACCCACATGGTTATAGAGATGTGGGCACACGGTGTCCGGTTGTTAGGATTGCCCAGGATGACATTTTATTCTCTGAGTCGCCTTTGTCGGTAGTATGGTTATCCACAGAGTATTCCTCAACGTTCTTGTGTCACCACTTGTGAGGAGTACACTGCTTCTTGGCCTGACCACATTATGTTCCATTAGGCTAACAACACTCGCCATGTGATGTTGAGCTATGCTTCCCTTGGTCCCACAGAGAGAGATGATCGGTACAAGCATTGGCTGACTGAGATCAGGGACCTGCCGACCCACAAGGCGCGTGATCGTGCGACTTCCCATTGGCTGACTTCTTCTGAGGCTACAAAATCGCTTCCTGTCAAGAAGAGAAAGACATGAGAGAGACATGATTTTTATTATTACATGTATATATTTTACTCTATTACTTTTTTTTCTTCTTCTTCTTTTTTTTTCTCTTTTTTTTTGTCTTTTTTTTATGCAATGTTCACAATTCGTATGCCTAGGCTTATAAATGACTTTGTTTATCCGGATGTTTTAACAATGAATCATGTAACATACTCTAAACATTCATGCAATATGTTGAGCAATAGGCATTTCATTAATGAAATTCAATTATTGTAACAATTAAAAATGCCAAAATTGGTACATTTCTCGAACGAATTCACTCATGTTATCAACCATCCTGTACAGGTTTTTTGGCTAATAAACTACCTCTCGTTGTCTTAATTTTTGCTTAAGTCGCCCTTGCGGGTTTTCAACTTAACAGACTTTTTTTTTTACACATGGTAGCATTTGAGATGGTCCTAGTTGATCGGATTGGTGAACTCATTGCCGTCCATGTCTATAATCTTCACTGCGCCTTTGGAAAGTACTTTCTTAACCACATATGGCCCTTCTCAATTGGGTTTGAATTTGCCCCTCGCATCTGTGTTGGATGGTCTCATCTGTCTCAACACCAGATCTCCCGTTTTCAAAGGATGTTTCTGATGACGAACTCATCGATTATAGGCCCTAGCCATTCTTTAGTGGTACATCTGCAGATGATCTAAAGCTTTGAGGCGCTTTTCGTTGACCATAGCTAGCTGTTCAAACCTCGCCTTTACCCACTCTGTCTCAGGCAATTGAGCTTCCAAACGGTTCTTAAGGACTTCAATTCCACTTCAATGGGAAGGACTGCTCCCATCCCATAAACCAACGAATACGGCGTTTCCCCTGTCGGCGTTCTGATGCTAGTTCTGTAACCCCATAAAGCATACGGTAATCTATCTGCCTAATCTCTGTAGGTCAAAGTGGTCTTTGATAAGATCTTCTTAATAAACTTGTTCGCCACCTCCACTGCTCCGTTGGCTTGTGGCCTATAAGGTGAAGACTTACGATGCTCTACATTGTATTCTTCAAGTAATTCAGCTGTGGCCCCTTGAAACTGCACCTCATTGTCAGTCACCACGTGGTGTGGTACACCGTATCTCGTGAAGATGTTCTTCTTTATAAATTTAGCCATGTTCTTAGCCATGACTTTGGCATAAGACTCAGCTTCAACCCACTTGGAAAAGTAATCCACCGCCACTATAATGAACCTGTGACCATTTGATGCTGGAGGCCGAATCTCACCGATCATGTCTATACCCAAAACTGAGAATGGCCAACGGGTCATGAGATTCTGTAACTCCATAGGCGGAAGATGGCTGATGTCCCCATAGTCTGGCACTCGTGACACTTCTTCAGTGTATTCTGTTTGCATGGTGAGCCAGAAGTACCCTTGTCTCATAATCTTTTTCGCCAGAGCTTGACCATTCATGTGTGGGCCATAGATCCCATAATGCATCTCTTGCAAACCCTTTTGGCTTCCGTCAGACATTTCAGTAACAATCCATCAGTGGTCCTTCTGAAAAGTTGTCCATTAAACCATCTGAACTGAGCTGCTAGCTTCCTTAGTGTCGCCTTATCAGATGAATATGCTTCTTCGGGATATTGGCCATTTTGTAAGAAATCAGCTATGTCCTGGTACCAGGGTTTCTCATCTGCCATCAGGGTCAGGACATCGCTAGAACCGTGGAATGGTGCTCTAGCAGTCTCGAGGATCAAAGGCTGCATTGGTGCCTTCTGAGGTCCTTCCCACATGGACAATAATGTTGCTATTGAATCAGCCATCGGATTGTCATCTCTGGCCATGTGTCTAAATTCAGTGTGCTCGAACACCTTCACCAACTCCCATAAAGTCTCCAAGTAGGGGCGGAGAGAATCTTCTTTGATTTCCCATTCCCTGGTGGCTTGGCGGATCACCAATAGTGAGTCTCCAATAATGGTCACATCATTTGCCCCTAGTGTGATAAGAGCATCAATGCCAAATAAATAGGCTTCATATTCTGCACCGTTGTTGGTTATCGGGAATTCTAGCCGCTTTGACAGAGGAATTATTTCCCCTTCGGGAGTTATAATGATTACTCCGAGACCTGCTCCCCTTTTGTTCACAGCTCCATCAAAGTGCATGACCCATTTTCTGACTTCTACATCCACCATGGCCAACTGTTCATTTGGAAATTCTAGATTCTCCATATAATCAAATTCGAGCGACTGATTTGCTAGGAATTTGACCACTACTCTTCCTTTTATCACTTTTTTTGTCACATATTCAATGTCGAATTCTGACAGCAAAAGCAACCATTGGGACAACTTTCCTGTTAAAGATGGATCAGAGCAGAGATACTTCATTGGATCAACCTTTGCCACTACTTGTATCGTATGTGATTGGAAATAGTGTCTCAATTTCTTCGTCAGCCAGACCATAGCGGTGCAAGTCTTTTCCACTACTGTGTACTGAGTCTCATAATCCAGTAGCTTCTTACTAAGGTAGTAAATAGCGTGCTCTCTTTTATCATCTTGTTCCTGGACAAACATTGCCCCTATAGAGGTTTCTTCGATGGCTAGATACAATATTAAGGGCTTTCCCAGAGTAAGGGGTTTCAACACTGGAGGATTGATCAGGTATTCTTTGATCGTATCGAATGCAACTTGACACTGGTCATTCCACAGAACTGGCTGTTCTTTCTAAAGAAGCTTGAAAATGGGCTCACAAACAGTTGTTAATCTGGCGATGAATCTACTGACATATTGAAGTGACCTAAGGAATTATCTGACTTCCTTTTCTGTTTTAGGCGCCGTCATGTCTCAAATGGCTTTGATCTTGTCTGGGTCCATCTCAATCCCTTTCTGACTGACAATGTGCCCTAACAGCTTGCCCGACGTTACTCCAAACACACATTTCTTCGGATTGAGTCACAAGTTATACTTTTCAATTCTGGTAATGAATCTGTCCAAGATAGCAGGGTGCTCTTCTCGGGTCATGGACTTGACCAACATATCATCAACATACACCTCAACCTCCTTGTGGATCATGTCATGTAGCAATGTTGTAACAGCTCTCTAGTAAGTTGCCCCAGTATTCTTCAATCCGAAGGGCATCACCTTGTAGCAGTACACCCCCCACTCGATGATGAAGGTCGTCTTATCCGTATCAATGACATCCATCAAAATCTGATAGTATCCTGAGAAGCCGTCCATAAATGAGTACATGACTGCCTTTGCTGCACTGTCGATCAAAATGTCGATGTGAGGGAGTGGAAAATCATCCTTTCGAGAGGCCTTATTCAAGTCTCGGTAATCCATACAAACTCTGACTCTCCCATCTTTCTTGGCAACTGGGACCATGTTGGCTAGCCATTCCGGATACTCCACCACTTCTAGGAAGTTAGCCTTAATCTGTTTTGCCACTTCTTCTTTGACTTTCTCAGCTCATTCTGGATGTAGACGTCTGAGCTTCTACTTTACTACACTAAACTTGGGATCTATTGGGATTCTGTTTTCTGCTACCCCTCTGTCAACCCCTGGCATGTCGTCGTAAGACCAGGCAAATGCTCCCACATGTTTTTTAAGTATTTTTATTAGTTCTCTCTTTTCCTCAGGAGTGAGTTCATTGGAGATAGATACCATTTTAGGATTTTCAACTATACCCAAATTAATTTCATGCAATGCAGTGTCGTGAATGCTGAACACATTGAATGAATGATTACATGTATGCACAGAGCCATTAGGAAAAACATCACACAAATAAGCAAAGTTAGACTTCATTGCATTCATCACCTTATAGGTGGAATTGTTCACATCAAATACAGAAGAAATGTTTACATAAAAGTCATTTTCTTCCTCCACATACGGAGGGTCTTCTGTAATAGGGTCTTCAAGGTCAGTAGATCCTTCCTCGAATAGGTCATTTAGGTCAGCTTCCAGAGTCTCTTTCTGTGCCTCTAACAGGACATCTTCTTCTTTCTTTGCTTTTTCCTTGGCCATCATCCTGGTGAGTTCAGCTACAGCTTTTTCCACCAAATCAGCTTGTTCTAAGGCAACTTCCTTTTTCACAGGGCACTCCTTCAAACCTTTCTTCAGCAGGGCCGAAAACACCTTAGTGATGGCATCCACCACTGCATCTGTATCTTCTTCATTTGGCTTTTCCTCCAGAACAACAGGGGCCACTACTTCGACTTGGTTCTTTGGAGGGATGATGATCTTAGTCGTTGCTTCAGGCTTAAGCATTCCCTCAACAGAACCAATTCCATACTTAGAGAAATCAACGACGTTAGCAAATATCTCAAATCCAGGAACTGTTTCCCCTTCGACCATCATTGGCTAGGGCTTTCCGTCATATGGCTTGTCAATTGCCCGGAAAAATGTATCTATGAGATGGACTTTCTTTGACTGTAGCACTTCTTTCTTATCAGCTCCTTTATACCCAAGTCCCCTGCGGTGTGATTGGCCCGCACCGATGTCAAACTTTGTGATCCCTTGCTGATTGACTTCGAGCCCTTTTCCTTGAATGAAATTCTGGTTTTGGAAGTATTTATGGATCCAAGGAGAGAACACCAGGTCTTTTCCTCCTGTTTTGAAATGACCGCCACTTGAAAGCCAGTTAGAGGTTGCTCGAGTGAATTCAGTGCTGCCACTATAGACGATTCATCAGCCTCAATAGTAACAATTTTCTCCCCTATAGGAATCTTCACCTTCTGATGCAAAGTCGAAGGTACTCCTCCCAGTGCGTGGAACCAAGGTCGTCCCAAGAGTAAAGAGAATGTCACCGGAATATCGATGATAGTAAACAGCACATTGGATCTTACTTCTCCAATCACCACCTCCGCTTCAGAAGTACCGATCACAGAGCGGATTAAATCATCATAGGCGCGGATTACTGTGCTAGATTTGGAGAGTGCCTCTTCACTCATATGAAGGCTTGGGATTATTTTCAAGGAACAGATGTTCAATGTTGACCCGTCATCAACCATCACGCAAGGCAAAATCCTATCCATCATCTCGACTTTTAAATACAACGCCTGATTATGATTAACTCCCTCCGGTGGCAGGTCATCAATGGTGAAAGTGATTTCCTTGGGACTCTTGGATCGCTGACTTTTCGTACTCTCGATCGCCATACACACCTCCTCGGGGGACATCAGTGGGCTTGCATCCATTTCCATGAGTTTCTTAACCACTGCAGCTCAGTGCTTTTGGGACTCCACCAGTAGATGCCACACGGATGCACATACAGGCATCCTTTTCAGATGCTCCACCACCAAGTCTTCTTTCTTCTCCACCTTAACTGGTACATAGTCCTGGACCGGAGCTTCGGCTCTCTTGCTAGGTTCCCCTAACCATTGTGGCTCGGGTTGGTATACTCTTCCACTCCTCGTGACATTGTTCACAGGGGCATCTTCTTTCCTTATGTACATCCCGCTCTTGGTACAAACGGGGTACACAGGCTTTGTCTGGCTTATGGGCTTGGGCCTACTCATCAACTCAAATTCATCGGCGTCATCATCTAACTCAATATCATCCAAATTGACAAGCTTGTTTTCCTTCACAGTCTGCTTAGCTTCTTCACCCACCACTACCTGTATCACCGGGTTTGCCTTGGCAATCTGTGCGAGCACAAAGTTAGGGGTCAATCCTGATTGTACTACGTTGACCCTTCTTTCAATTTGAGGTAAAGGATTGTTCTGGATATTGGGCTTAGGACGAGGCTCCTCTATCTTCTTCTCATCGATGAGCTGTTGGATTGCCTTCTTCAAGGCATGGCATTCATTGGTTCTGTGCCCCTTTGTTACATGATAGGAGCAAAAGTTGTTCTTGTCCGCCTTGGCCAGAGGCATGTACGGTTTCAAGCTCTGGAGAAAGCCTAAATTTCTGCATTTTAAGAAGATCCGCCCCAGAGAGTCCTCCCATGGAGAGATTCCTTTCCCAGTCGCCTGTTGGTCCACCCTTTGTGCAACAGCTGCTACCTCCACTTGCTTGACTGGGGTAGTAGGCTGACTCGGCATGGCACTAGTTGAGGAAGAGGCTGCAAAATTGCTATTACTTTTGTACCCCGATGAATATGATCTACTCCGATATCCCTCTCCAGGATTGTTCTGGGCAGGATCAATCTCGTAATTTTTCACCTTTCGGGCTAGTTCATGTACTTCCACCAAAGACTGGAACTTGTGATATTTCATCACATTTCGATAGACTTCCAAACTACCATCGATCAGCTTTACAATCAATTCATCCTCCAATGGTTTCTGATGAAGGAGAATCATCTTATCCATCCATCTTTGGTAGTACTCGGAGAAGGACTCATTAGGCTTCTACTTCACAGCTTCTAAGTCTTATAGCTTGACTTCCAGTTGGGTGTTGAAGCTAAATTACTTTATAAACGCATCGGACAATGCATCCCAGTCTCTTTGCACACTTTCTGGTTGTTTATTATACAAGGTGATAGCCCTGCCTTCTAAGGTAGTGGGAAATAACCCCACCAACTGATTCATTATAAGCCCAGCCATTGTCATGATTCGTACATATTGATTCAAGTGTGCCGGAGAAGGGCTCTTCCCAATATAGGGAGCAATTCTGGGCATCTGGAAGCCCACCGGCAGCAACTCAATTCCTCCGGCCATGAGTGTGGTCAGATCAATGCGCTTAGAAGACTGAGCCTTGGAGCTCGCCCGCATCTCTGCCATAAATTCCTCAATTTCTTTCATTTTCTTCTCCAAAGCAGACTCAACTGGTCTTTTTGTACTTTCCCTCCGAGCTTCCTCCGTATCTTACAGCCCATCATTCAATCTTCCTCCACTACTCTCCTCTTGGGCAGCCCTTTATGGTCGTTGAGTAGCCAACTCATTCAATGCATTCTAAACCTGACTCTTAATGAGGTTTTTGAATTCATCTGAATTCATGAACACTCGAAGGGCGGTAGTGGCTAGCATGGCAGCAGCAGCGTCTGGTGTGATGGCCATCTCCTGAAAGCTCTGTTATGATAATTCAAGCTCTGGCAAAAATTCAGCACTTGACCCCGGATTCTGTCCCCACCTCTCTGAACCGAACAGACTCCTCAGACTCACTGGATGATGAATCACAGTGTTCCACCCTCACCAGTCTGTGTCCTGATCTACGCCAAACTACAAAACATATTGAGCCAAGGTTAGTGAAAGATTACCACCCACAGAGTTATGAACTCCAGGTGATGTGCATGCATGCATGGCGTGCTGAATGAATGATATACGGATGTCATATGGAATGGCCTTGTAATGCGAACCTTGAACAACTGACCATTTAGGCGGTGAAGTGTGCATGACTTCCTACTTGGGTAGGTTGTGAATTGAGATTTGCATGCTTGATGCACGAATGAAGCCTTAGCGCTCGGAAGCACTTCGGGTTTTATATTGTCATATGAGATGAACACGTCCTTGGTGGACGAGCAGAGTTTCGGCGCTCAAGAGAGCATTTTGGGTTTTCATGTTGTGATATGAGATGAACATTCGCGTGGCACACGATCGGGATTTCGGTGTCCGGGGAGCACCTTGGGTTTTAATGTTGTGATATGAAATGAACTCGTGCTTGGTGCACGAAAGGAAATTTTGATGCTCGGGGAGTATCTTAACTTCAAAATCGTGATATGAAATGAATATGTCTTGGTGAACGGGCAGAGTTTCGACGCTCAAGGAAGCATTTTGGGTTTTTGTGATGCACATGGTCGGGATTTTCGGCGCTTGGGGAGCACCTAAATGATTTAATGTGTGAGATGAAATTTTTTCAGTGCTCGTGGAGCACCTAAATGATTTAATGGATGTGATGAAATTTTTCGACACTCGTGGAGCACCTAAATGACTTAATGTGGAATTTTTCAGCGCTTGTGGAGCACCTAAATGATTTAATGCATGAAATGGAATTTTTTCGGCACTCGTGGAGCACCTAGATGGCTTAATGCATGCGATGAAATTTTTCGACACTCGTGGAGCACCTAAATGACTTAATGTATGCGATGGAATTTTTCGACGCTCGTGGAGCACCGAAATGATTTAATGTATCTAATGAAATTTTTCGGCGCTCGTGGAGCACCTAAATGGCTTAATGGATGCGATGAAATTCTTCGACGCTCGTGGAGCACCTAAATGACTTAATGTATGCGATGGAATTTTTCAGCGCTCGTGGAGCATCTAAATGATTTAATGTATCTGATGAAATTTTTCAGCACTCGCGGAGCACCTAAATGATTTAATGTATATGATGAAATTTTTCGGCGCTCGTGGAGCACCTAAATGATTTAATGTATGTGATGAAATTTTTCGGTGCTCGTGGAGCACCTAAATGCATGAAATGTAATTTTTTCAGCACTCGTGGAGTGCCTAAATGACTTAATGTCTGCGATGGAATTTTTCGGCGCTTGTGGAGCACCTAAATGATTTAGTGCATGAAATGGAATTTTTTCGGCGCTCGTGGAGCACCTAAATGATTTAGTGCATGAAATAGAATTTTTTCGGCACTCGTGGAGCACCTAAATGATTTAGTACATGAAATGGAATTTTTTCGGCGCTCGTGGAGCACCTAAATGACTTAATGGATGCGATAAAATTTTTCGGCTCTCGTGGAGTACCTAAATGACTTAATGTATGAGATGGAAATTTTCGGCGCTCGTGGGGCGCCTAAATGATTTGATGTATGCGATGGAATTTTTCGGTGCTCGTAGAGCACCTAAATGATTTAGTGTATGCGATGAAATTTTTCGGCGCTCGTGGAGCACCTAAATGATTTCCTATTTGGTAGGCGGTGAGATGTGTATGACCCTTATGGGGTTGTTCAAGGCCCACATGAATATTTTATGCACGACATGCGTTCCATATGGCTATAGAGCAAATTGGTTAGTGCTTATGACATTTAAATGATGCACATGAATTAATTTTTTTCACACAATGCGGAAATGCATAGCTGCAAAAATATGGTTAGTGTAAATGTCACACGGGTGATTAATGTATTTTCACGCGAAAAAAGCAAGTGGTTGTACAGAAGATTTGAGTTAGTATCACACAAATGCTTTGCGTGTAGTATGTCATGTTCGTGAAAAATGTTGATGACGGTATGTTATGAAGAAACAAGAGGCGGGTAGCATATTGCATACAAAGCGTATTCCACCAACCTTATTCCTCCACACGTGGTCGGTCTCAAAAATTCTAACCGAGTCCTAGGTGGGGTTCTCTTCGATCATCAACCGGGGATGATGAAGGCGCAATTTATAATATTCACACAATTTATTTTGGTATCCTAAGGGAATCCAACTAAGGTTGCCTATATGAGTTCGGTCCAAGTCGGGTTAAAATCAAGGCTCCCATAGTAAAATATACTCCTCACTTCTCCCTACTCAAGGGTCAGAACGAAGGATTCGTACGAGGCTATGGGTGGTGTTTCGTATCCGTGCCCCTAAGACCATAAGGAACAAAGGCGACACTTCAACAATTCACCGGGCTAAACAATGGATACTTAACCTAATGCAAGGATGTCTAACTAAAAAATGCAAAATAAAATGCCAAGCAAGAATCATCCACCTTATTTTGATTAGACATTTTTTAGGGTTTGTCAAATTCTTTTAAGTTTTAAGAAAAACTTTTGTAAGAAATTCCCAGTAGAGTCACCACTGTGAGCGAGCAACGTTTTCGACGGAACACGGACTCCCTTTCAGAAGGGGCACCTCGATTTCGGGCGGACCCCTCCCTTACATGAGGTTTTTGGATTAGAAATTCATTTTTAGAAAATCGGATTGTTTCATAAAAGAATTGAGACCTAAATCTCGATAAAAAGTGTAGGAGTCGCCACCCGGCTCAGCTCAACCAGGAAATTACAGTGTAGCTGAACCAAAGCGGGAACTTCCACACTTTCCAGAGATCTAGGTTCGGACAAGTCCCTTATTTCATTTCTAATCAAAATAAATACGGCCAATGTTCTATGATGACACTTTAAATTTCTAAAAATTGATTTTATTGAATTGAAACATACAGCGTGCACACAAATAAAGATAAGGTAGTAAATATATATAAATTATTACAACCCAATCGAATGAAAATAAAAACTCTCGACCTCTCGTTACAAGCACCTAGAATACACGAGAATCTAAAAATTACAATCGCCTAGAATACACGAATTAAGCTATAAATTACATTAAAAGTAAAAATAAAGAAATTAAAGCTGCATAACAAATGGTTAGCACAGTTTATAGCACACCACAAATTGGACTCAAATAGGACAGAATTGGGGATTTTAGAGATCGGGGGCATGCATTGGGCTCGGCTAGCCGGCCCGATTAGACCTGGAAAACATTTTTGAAACGTCCCTGTATTTTGGTTTTGTGAGAAAATCGTTTTGAAAACATCTTTCCGGTTTAATTTAATTTAACACGTGAGGTGGGTCGGTTTTCGGGAGAATCGGGTCTCCGTCGTGGTATTGTTCTAAATGCAATTTCACTGGAAATTAAATCTAAGGTAGTGAATGCACACAACAAAATTCATTTTTGGTGATTTTCTGGTTTTTATGAATTTTTAGGATTTTTATGAATTTTTATGGGTTTTTC
Source organism: Euphorbia tirucalli (assembly GCA_039660915.1). NCBI lineage: Eukaryota > Viridiplantae > Streptophyta > Magnoliopsida > Malpighiales > Euphorbiaceae > Euphorbia > Euphorbia tirucalli. Next base: position 42,683,577 of record CM077632.1, on the reverse strand, counting down.
CGGATTTTTTGGTTCGGGTGAGCATTACAATCGTGCGACTGTAGCTTACCCTTAAGCAGAAATTGACAAAATTATTTGAATGAAGAAATAAAAACCGAGGAAATTTAACAACGGTCGCACGACTATAGGTACTATGACACGACTGTAATTACAGTCGTACCTCTGTTCTTAGTGACAAGAACAGTCGTACGACTGTTATTAATTTTCCAGAAACAGCAAGCCAAGAAAAGCAAGTTTTGTGCACAAAAATCAACCAAAATACCCAGAAAAAGTAGAAAAATGAGGGATTAAAATGTGTTTACCTCTTTGGCACTGATCCACCGTAGGAATGACCCCTGGCAACGCACCAATCCACTTCAAATTGCTCCTTTTCCTTGGTGTGTCAAGGTTGCGAAATGGGTCCGAAAATCTCCAAAATGTTATGGATTTATGTAGATTTAAGTCTGGAAATTGATTTATATTTTGTTTGACAAGTTTAACCTACGATTTCTAATTGATTTTAGGCCTTAACACACTGAAATTAAAAACAAAAGAGTAGAAGAAAGGATGAAGTTTTTGTTTCTTTCTTTTTTCTCTCAAGTTTCTCTCTCAAGTTTTTCTCTCAATTATTTTCTGCCAAAAGTCCTCTCTTTCTTGCTGGTTTCTGCCTCTTATCCTTCCCTTGCTTCTCAAAGTAAACAAGCATTAATTGCTCCTGATTTTTGGCCAATTTTTTAAGTGAGAGGTATGGGCTCTGCAACCTGCTCCGATCGTACAGTCGTACGACTGTAATTTAAGTTACAGTCGTACGACTGTAACAATACCCCCCCGACTGTAATTACAGTAGTGGTAATCAAGGCGATTTTTTTTAAGACCCGGAAAATTTCGCGTTCACAAAGACCATAAGTATCAAAAGCAATTATATATCTATCCTTAGTCTGTTAGAATCATGGAAACGATAATAACTAAAGACTAGCACGTGGTTTGATTGTATGGTGGTGTCTTACCGACCATTGGACATGGATTGTTAATCAAGGAGATGGGTACATGTTAGGATACATGGTAGTGGATTGATCCACTAAACCAGCCATTTGATGAGTAGGACTGATAAGAATGTGGCCACACCTAAGTAAGTAAGGATACTTATTTGTGAACTTCAGTATACTCAGTATCAAGGAATGTCCATGCAGCTATAGAGGGTGACATTACCTTGCCTCTTGCAGAACACCGATATCATTGGCAGAGAATGTATAAGTTACTACAGGGTTCATGCCACACATGAGATTGATGTCTTCACCTTATTTGGGTAGCTGCTATGATTTGCTAGAACCCACTAGCAATTTGTCGACATTAAGGTTTTGGACCCACTACCAACATAAGACGAACTCACAGGATCACACATAAAGATGTCTGAACGGAATTATTATGGACTTAATATATATTGGTTATATATTATATAGAGCTTTGTGTTAATTGTATTTGTAGACTTTTTGGTAAAGTCATATTACTACAATTAACTAAGGGAGAAATTATATTTCAACCTCTTCATTTAATTACATGGTGTTCTTAATTAATTGAGTAAAATAATCTCTTAACGAAAATATATACATTATATTTATTATTAAGAGAGAGCTTAATTAAATTGAGGACTAGTTATATTTAATTAATTAAGTTTAATTTATGAAATTGAATTTTATCATATGGTTGTTATTTAATTCAATTTGAATTAAATTAGACCAGTTGAATTAAAAATAACATATGGACCTAAGTTTAATTAAACCCTAATTTTATACAAGGAGTATAAAAGGATAATTTTCTCTCCTTCCCCCTTAGATGAAATTTTTAGCCACCAAACCTTGGAGAGAAAGGGGGAATTCGGCCAAGGTGGGAAAAAGGCAAGGAGCTCTGTTTCATCTGTTCGCTAGCACGATTTCCGTTTGTATGGCATATGTGTGTGTGAGGGTGGAAGAACTTCACGGAAAGCAAGTATTGATTCGATTTCATTAGGCGGTGATGGTATAGGTATGGAATTGAAACTCCATCCTTGTTATTTCTTGTTCTATTCCATAATTAAATCGATTCGTTCCTGGAATGGATTCGAGTGCGAGACAAAATCACCAAGAGAATCCCAACATAAGGCCCATGTAAATGAACTATGCCCATATTTGATTTAAATATCAAGATATTTTAAGTTATAAAAATATCTAAGATATTTTTTTATCAGATATTAAGAGACTTTTATTGGTATTAAAATCTTTATATTGATATGTAAAGATTTTATTTCTGTTGAATAAAAGTGATTTTATTAAGTGATTAATTTCACATAAAACTCTAAAAACTCACTGTCTCTCTCTACTAACCATAATTCAGCCTAGACTAAGTAAAAAGGGAAGAAAAATTTCAGCCCTAAAGAATACTAAAGATTTCGGCCAAAAAGGGGAGGAGAGGGAGGAGGTTTTACACTCTTGAGTTTGTGAGCTAGCACTCAGTTCGTCCATCAAAGCTTCGTGTGTGTGAGCGTAAAGGAGCTACACTTGAAGCTCTTAGTCAAAACGAAATTTTTGCGGATACAGTAACGGTGAGAAATCTAATCTTTCTCTTTTAATTTTTTTTATTCCATACTCTGAACATGCAATTTTGGGCACGAACCCTAATGATAAACAATTATTGCAACAGTTCAGTACATTTCTACAGTTGATTACTGTTGATATTTTTACCAAAGCATTGTCCAAAGGCTAGTTCATTTTTGTTCGAGACAAGCTAACATTCATTTTACTCTTATTTCGCTTGAGGGAGAGTGTAAAGGAAAGAAATAATAGTTGTCTAGTAGTCCAAGCTAATCATGTCCCAATTAGCTTTGGACTCCTAATTAGTTGTATTCCTATTCCTACTAGAATTACTCCTAATTAGCCGTATTCCTATTTCGACTAGAATTGTATTCGTCTATTCCTTGCGCTCTAAGGGCTCGGTCATAATGTTGTATATAAATGTGAATTATTCATTAATGGAGGTTAGGGTTTTTCATAAACTTTACACTATCTTTTTTATTGGTTTTCATTTTTTTTACTTTGATGCTCGATGTTAGGTGATATCATATTCCCTAAGGAAAAAACATTAAAGCTCCAAAAACATCAAATCCGAGCCTCCCGATCCCAAAAAGCAAACCAATTTTGTCCTTTTGTTCTAAAATCGAACAAAAAGACTTTTCAACCAATTTCTCCTTCCTTCTATAGTGAACCACTAATCCTTTGATATTAAGTCATTAAAGAAACTTAATATCAGAGGGTTTTCACATCAATTCAAGGTTGCGTTGATTCAGAGCAAGGATTTTCCAATTTTTGGGACGTTTCAGGGCTGATTATGCGTTCGAGGGACGTTGCGTTAAAGATTTTCCAATGTTATTCAATTGTGTTGTGCCCCATGATACGTAGGTTTATTAAGAGTTTTGCGAGAAGAGAACATTGCTTATGGGTGGGTTGGCGATGCAAAACTGAGCTACTTGTTACGTTATAGGCATTGCGTGGTGTACTACAGATGTAGCCACTGATGGTGGCCATATTGCGATAGGGGTTCATAGTTTAGAAGGAGACCAAATTTTGGCTAAAAGGTTGAAAATAGTGCTACCAAAGGCTCCTCCATGCATGATTGCCCAAGGGGGCATGACATCGCTCATTATGGACCTGAATGTTGAAGTTACCCCAAGCTAGGGGTGACTGCTATTGCCTGCAGCTAGCTGAGAAAATTATAAACTACGATGACATCCATTGGTCCCAAAGCTGCCATCACCCACCTTATTAAAGAATTTTACATTCATGCACAGTACTAGCCACCATAGATGGCGTAGTGACTTCTGTGATTGACGTGTTAGCCGTCGAAGCAGAAGAGGAGATGGTTGAAGTCATCGTGCTTCCTTGAGTTCTTAAAGTCCTCATGTTCGTGCTTACTGTACCATTGATGTTGCTTCACTTTGATGTTGGATCTTTGTTGTCTAAAAGGGCAACTTTCTGATTTAACACTGAACAGGAATGAAGAGCTAGTTGCCATGACTGGAGACACTGTGATGCCTAAATCAATATTGATTCGTAAAAGAGAGAGAAAGTAACGAAAGAGCTATATATATATATATATATATATATATATGAACCAAACTTGGGCACTAATCCCTTCGTATAAACATGAGAGACTCCTAGTTTCACTAGTACAAGAGAGTCTCTTTAAGTAGATAAGACATTTATTTATTTTGGTCCATCAAAAATATTAATAAAACCCTTGTTTGTGTCCATCAAAATTATATGCGGTTTTTTAATTTGTTCGCGGAACATATAAACACTAAGCACAAAAATAGAATATCAAATTCTGAAAATGTTTTACTTTCTTTTGTCATTTAATCTCCCAATCCAAACCTACAATCCGAAAAAAGGTGAAAGTTAAAATATTCATGTCAAAGACAACACAAACATCAGAAAATAAATGCTTAATTTAAGTGCAGAAAACTGTTCAGAGAAAAAAAGGAATATAGCTATAAATGTTGAAAGATGATCCATGTGTTATATAATGTGTAAAAACAAAAAATACTAAGAATACAAAGTCAACGTTACAAATTTATACAGCACTAACGAATGAATATATATGAAGTTCCATGAATCGCGAAAATCAGGTGCGGCGTCAGGTCACGGTGTGTCATCCCCCAGCCGCAGCAAAAAGCTCCTAGTAAGAGTATTCGCCGGCGATAAAATTAGGGCAGCAACAAGGGGAGCATGGGTTTTCGCCCTTCAAGATCGGCTCTGGCTCCGCAACCGCGGAAATTAAACACAAACATGGAGAAGGCAAATTAACTAAGAAGCACAAGAAGTACAATTACAAGTCTTAGGGACAAAAGCACAAACACCGTAAGGCTTATTAGGAAGCTGACAGTCTATGCCGAAGCAGCAAGGCATGGTTGCGCACGTGGCACCCGCAGCACAGCACTTACACACCAAGCACAACTGAAACGGCACTAGCCTTCTTCTTAATCCATAATTCTCCTCATCAGTTACAGCCGGCCTGTACTCTATCATCTCCGCCGGCCGGAACTCCACTTCTTCACCTGCATCTACTTAATTAATTAACCATTCATCCATTAACTTAAAAAAACATGAAATTCAATTCAAATAATTTCAGACCTCATTAAATGAATTACCTGTTGTAGAAACTATGAACAAAACTGATACTAATAACAGTAGCAGTAATTTCATGGCGTATGGGATATGCTGATACACATGCAGTCTAGGCAGGAGGTATAAAGAGAGAGAGGGAACTAAATTAATCAAGAACAATAAAAAATTTAAAAAAAAAAAAAAATTGAGTGGTTGTGATTGATGATGGGTCAATGAGTAAGTGGATATCTTTTTCCTGTTATGGAATCATGCGTATGCACCAATTATACCCTTACCAAATTAATTCTTCTTTAATTCTTCTTTAATTCTTATCTTAATTACTTTATTAGTTTCAACACTTTTGTTTGGCTAATCTTTTAGTTATTGGCATCTTTGAAGCTTGATTAAGAGGTTCCAAAGTCGCATTATGGTGGCCCTGTGGACCTCTCATGTGTGATCAATCACATTAAATAGTTGAAACTTAAAAGCTGCGTAAAGTATGGATTGAGATTAACACAATCAAACATTGTTTTTTCTTTCCTAATATATTAAGGTCATTAATGCTTATCAGGTCTTGAAATTTTGAGAATTTCTCATTAAGTTTTTTTTTTTTTTTTTTTTTAATCTCGTTACCTTCACTATCTTGCTTATTTTTGTACTCAATAAATTATAAAATCATCCTACCCACACACCTCTTGATGTGTAGAGATTACGGTATTTCCATGTAGCATTTAAAGATTTATTAAGTACAAAATAAGCAAATTGAGGGATATATTAACACATCCTGAAAGATTATAAACCTAATGAGACTAAATTTAGGAACCCCTTGATAAATTAGTCCTTGTTTTTTCAATACATTTGACTATGTTCATATTGATTTGGTAGTTATTTGTACATTTTGAATCACGATTGAAGGAACAACTAAAAGGTATCCTTGTTTTTTTAATACATTTAACTATGTTTTTCATATTGATTTGGTAGTTATTTGTACATTTTGAATCACGCTTGAAGGAACAACTAAAAGGTAAATAATTTATTAGTCTTTATATTTGTACGTAATATACTAATCAATTCACATATATATTTTAAAGTTCCTCAGTGTTTGCCTCAATTAACATTGTTTAGTATTTTCATTAGTTTTTGCATAGAAAAATATAAAATTGTCCTTAGTTATAAGCAAAAAAAACTCTATTATTTGTTCTCTTAAAATTCTATTATCATTTTATTTATTAATTTAGTATAATATATTAAAGAAACACGAAATGTAATTTTGAATTTTAATAATTTTTTTCAACATGTTAGTTTTGTTAATGTTATTCGTAAAGATGAAAAGTTTAGCTTTTACAATTTTTTATATTTCTACTCCTAATTTTATATTTTTTTGAAATAATTGTTCATTTATTTTTTTTAATAAAACAAGTACTATGTTAGTAAGTTAAAGTTATATAAGTATATAAAAGTACGTTAATATATAAATCTACTGATCAACATTAGGAATATGTGAAGAAGAAAAATAAATATAAAATATGAAAAGTAATATGTTTTACATTACGAAATAAAATGAAGGAAAATTTTGTCATTATCTAGTCCAATCTAAGTATTGACTCTAACAAATGGACTGAAGAATTTATAGGTGTTATATGTAAAATATAGGGACTAATAAATTAGTTGGCTAGTATGTAATTACAAAAATTAATTAGTGTAATATGTATAACTATAAAGACTAATATATCGTTTGCCCTTAAAAAATGCAAAATTAAGATAAAAGAGGAGTTTTTAAGAAGGCAATCTTGCAGTTCCTTTTTAGATGGATTAATCATGGCTTTAGGTAGCTCCTTGATCTTGATCAATCATCCTTTAGGGAGCTCTAAAATAGCTTCTTTCTCATACCATGTAAATACTCCCTGCTTTGGCTCAAGTTCGATTCTTTGGACCTCACGACTTTAAAACAAATCTACAATAGGCATTGGTACAAGTTGGTAGGATATATATCAAAGCAGACTCTACACATATTTGTTGTTTGAGGGACAAACTAAAAGGAAGTTGATGTGTTTGTAACAATCCAATCTTGAGAGGAGTGGCACCAGGGTATAAGAGTGTCAATGGAGTAGTCCTTAAGGATGCCGATGAGGACAAAAATGAATTAAATCTCACATCGAAAATGGAGACAGGGAGACTGAATTATGTAAGTATTTCTAATACATGTATATGGTTTAAAAGCTATAAGATCTAAGGAACTAAACTTGAGTTAAAATCAGACAATATCCACATGGTATTAGAGACAAGTTATTACAAGCTCCTTAACCTTTTTTGTTTAAGATTAATCAATCATCCCGTAGATAACTCTTTCTAATAAGATTTGTAACATGATCTGTATCTGGCTTAAATTGGACTTCTCTTGATAACAATTAGAAAGAATGTATATTTCCTTTACATATATAGGACTTGAATGTACTTTGAAACTGCTTTAACTAGGACTTGTAGAATGTGATCAAGAGACAAGAACATTTCCTCCTGTTATGGAAACTGCATTGGTAAGTTTTTTCTAACAGCACTTGATTACGAGTAAACACCTTAGAACCGAGCAGCAGATGGGATCCAACTATCCATCTCCTGGACAAGTGAACAGTTTTTAGTTTCACTTTTCTGAATTATTTTTCTCCATTCCCATTTGGGGATAAGATACTAGTTTGATTTGGTAATTTTCATTACTAAAAAACTTCACTAGAAAAAGTAATACAAGTGCAAAGTTAGACAGCAACAATTAACGACTTCTAGGAGATCAAGACTACAGAATGTACAAGAAGAACCGAGAAGCAAATGCACTCATCGTTTTAACAATCAGATTCGTCGTTCCGAAAAGACCTTTCGGTTCACAACAAAAGCACACCAAAATACATAGCAGTGACATTGCTCATCTGACCCTGCATGCTGCAGGGCCACCTGGGGAGCAATTTGGATTTGGAGACCGGCAATTTGAACCCGGACCAATATTATTGGCAAATCTTCGACGCACTCGATAATCAGGTACTCCTCCCATGGCAAATGTACCAACATTGCCTGCTAGGATTGGGGTCAATGATGATGAGACTTCATCAGCGGCATCCTTGCTGCACTGTAAAGGTTCTAAAGTCTCAACTACATCGCTCATCAAGGGCCTTGCTTTCGGATTTTGGCTCAGACAATAGTATGCCAAGCTGCAGGCTTTCTGTGCTGCTCTTACAGAGTACTGATTCTCCAATCTAGGGTCAATTATTTGCAGCAACTTTCTCTTATCATTCAATTTGGGACGAGCCCAATCTACCAAGCTCTGTTCTTTGCTTGGTCTTGTCTTGTCAACCGATTTCCTTCCTGTTAATAGCTCTAGAAGAACAACTCCGAAACTATATACATCACTTCTTGCAGTCAGGTGACCTGCGAATCATATGGATGTCCTTGAGAAAGCTGAGTCTGCTCATGATGTTTGCTTTTAGAACTAATCAGTACTAATGCAGATTAAACACGAAAACCAGACCCATAACTAGCAGATATCATTAAATCGTATGCAATGAAACATATGAGAGATAAAATGCTGATCACATGAGAAACGATTTCCAGCAGAGCACCTGAGAAGTGGCTAATTAGGAAAGTTCCCGCCAGTTGTCACAATTACAGATGTAAAGTAGGAAAATGGAAAAAAATTATAAAATTTCACACATCATTTAATTTCCCACGAAGAATGTAAGTATGAACTTAGTAAATGTATACAAGCTCTTTCTGTTTGCTATTATTGGTATCATTATCAAGGGTTTTGAGTTTGCACCAAATATTTTGCAGTACCACGAAGCCTGAATTGCCGTTAACTTGATCACATTGTCTCACAATTAGAACCCATGATGTTATACTACTGTCCTTTCCACATTATTTCATGATTTACTTTTCACATACCTCTCTTTCTTTTAAAACTAAAGTTTAGATCATTTTTATTCGAAAGACAAAGAAAAACCTACTTACCAAATGGCACCACTACCAATAAAACTCAACACATTCACCGAATTCCTGATCAAATTCTGCTAAGCAGCTCTCAGAACTAATTTTATTTCTCCACATATGAATAACACATCAAAATCACAAGCATCATTGATCTGCCTATTAAACAATGAATAAAAAATTACAGAGATATAGCAAAGGCTCACCCGTCATGACATATTCAGGGGCAGCATAACCATAGGTACCCATTACTCGAGTTGATACATGAGTCTCATCACCCTGTGGTCCAGCTTTTGCAAGCCCAAAATCAGATAGTTTGGCTGTGTAATCCTATGGATAAACACAAGAAAGTGGGGTCAATAAAGGAAGAAATCTCTACAACAAGAAAAACAGACAAAAAAAAATTCGCATTTTATGAATTATAAGAGATCCCACTTACAGAGTCCAATAATATATTTGAGGTTTTGAAGTCCCGATATATAACAGGCCTCTCAGCATTGTGAAGGAAAGCAAGTCCTTTTGCAGCTCCAAGGGCGATCATCATTCTTGTGGCCCAAGGCAATGGAACAGTTGCCTCTGGAAGGCCATAATAATATGAGTTAAATGTGCACAGAATTGTCCCATTATAATTATACAATTAACTTGATTAGCCCTAGTTCTCCCAAACAAATTATCAAGATAATATCTACTGTATCATCATGTTGCTTTTGATTATGAGCACAATACGTCCATAATTATGATAGATGATTTGACAATGTCATAAACCTTTTTCCAAGTGGATAGCTTGGTAAAATGAGCATGAGCAATCAACATGTATATTCTTTTCCAGGTAAATCAGAGTAGAATCTTTTTTCACTATAGAATAAGTTGCGTGCAATAAATGAAAACGTAATTAATCATTGCAAGACCACTGGTAAACAAACACATAAATACCATTGGATAGTAAGAATGCTTAGTTTATGCAAAAAATGTTTTAGATTAGGGTTGGCTTGAAATGAGAAGATTGTAGGCACATGCATCTCCATTAGAAAGCTGAAAAAGGAGTGGGATGAAAAGAGTTTCATGTAAGTTTGCTAAAGAACCTGCATACAAAGACCAATACAATGGGCCCAAAAGGACATACAGATATAGGAAGCAAATTAGTCGGGAAAACCATAACCGATCTAGAGGCTCATCTGATTAAATTTCAGCCAATGCAGGGAACCTATAGCATTTTATGGAGATCAACTTGGAATTTAAACAACCACCCAATAAGCTGGAGTTCTTTGATTGGGTAAAAAGGATTACAAGAAGGCTCCATGAGCATCTAGAGTTGAAGGGTACAACACAACTCAAGTGATAAGTTCAAAAGAAGTATTATTTCTTAGTGAGGTTATCAACTGTTAATAAAAGCACATAATGGATTTGAATTTTACCGGACAAATAAAAGCACAAAAAAGAAGTGCTCATCATTATGGGATTGAAGCCATCAACACAAAGGATCAAAATTATTGTTAATCACTAATATACGACCAGAATCTTGGATAAAAATGTTTATCGTAGCATGAAGTTTTGATTGCAATTATTGCCTAAAAATGTCAAAGAACACAATTATTATCTCTCCCCCCCCCCCAACAAAAAAAAAAAAAGAAAAGAAAAGAAAGGAAAAGTTAAGCAAAAGCAAATGCAACTGCAAAGGCTACAATTATTGCCTTGAAATGTCAAACAAATGAAGAAAATGCAAAAGGAGAGATAATTTGTCATACACCAAACTTTCTCCCAATAATTATTATTGTATTGGGGTCTAAAATGAAAAGAAGAACCAAGGGGAGGACTGAAGGAGCCATTAACATAAAAGACAGCAATTACATGAATGCAAAAGCAAAAAGATAAGAAAGAGGATGAAAGGAAGAAACAGCATACTTCGAAAAAGATGATTCTCAAGGCTTCCTCTGAACATAAACTCATAAACAAGCAATCTATGATCATCCTCACAACAGTATCCAATCAATTTTACCAGATTAGGATGTCTCAGTTGCCCCAAAAAGTTGACTTCCGTCTGAAAGAAATCAATTCACAAAGTCACAACCCAAAACAAAAATGCTAAAACAGTAAAATGCGAATAAAAAAGGAGCATACAAGCCATTCCCGGTGGCCTTGAAGACCCTCCTTATTAAGAACCTTAACAGCAACAGGGAGAGATTTGAGTCCAACTCTAACATTTTCATCAATGTAGCCTTTATAAACAGTACCAAATCCACCTTCCCCCAAAATGTAATCAGAACGGAAGCTCTTGGTTATAGTCTCAAGTTCAAATAACGTAAAGGCAATAACATGGGTATAGAGAAGAGCATTCTTCCTTGAATCCTCAAAGTTTCGTGGAGTAGATGTAGGATCGCTCAGATCTGAAATAGACCGGCTGTGCTTTTTCTCTGCGCAACCATTTTTAACACCCACAGATGAAGAAGATAACATATGCTGAAGCTGCTGTTGAACTGCCAAACAGAGAGAAAATCAAAAATCAAATCAAATCAAAACCCACAATTCAATTTAGAAAAAAAAAAAAAAAAGAAAAAAAGAAAAACAAAAAAGAAAGAAAAAAAAACCCACAGCACAAAATTCAAAAAAGGAGTGAAATGAGGAAAAATTGGGGGAAAAGGCCCAGATCTGGACAGAGAAAAGAACAGCAGAGTAAAAACCTTGAGCATTGGAGACAACAGCAGATTCCTCTCTAGTGCCACAGTTGCCCATATTGTTGAAAGTGACTGAATGCAACTAATTGAACAACTATAACAACAGGCAGCAGTAGTAGTGTAATAGCCCAGACTCTCATGCTTAGATTGCTCTTCTCCCTGACTTCCCCTCTGATTTCTCTCTCTCTCTCTCTCTCTCTCTCTCTAATTTGTTTCCTTAGGAGTGTTTTAATGGTAAAAGTAGAAATAAAATATTATCCTTATTGGCAGAGGAGACCAGAGCAAAAATACATGATGTGTGAGTGTATAGTATAATGGGGTTACAGTAAGTAAACAAATTGGGATCAAAGAGACACACGCACTGAGAGAGAGAGAGAGAGAGAGAGAGAGAGAGAGTGCGTGTGAGAGTGGGTAGTGTGGTGTGGCAGTGTTTGTGCCTATCAGAATGATAATAATGTGAAAATAGTGAGGGGGTATTGGGTGTGGCGTGGTGGGTAGGACCAGTTGTTCAACTCTTCTTTCTTGTCTTTCCTTCCAAACGTTTTTACAGTTGCTTACTTTGACAAGTCTAACCATTTACTCAATTTTCTCCGCCCTAAACCTTATTATACATTATCAATAATAATTTTTCTTCATCTATTTATCTCATTCTTAATTTCTAAAAAAAAATTTCTTCCAAATAATAATATTTTGTTATTATTATATTAATTTCCCATAACATTTATATTCTAATTATTATATAACAGATTATATTCAAAATTTAATTTCACAAAATGATTCATGACACCATGGTGTCAATTGGAATTGACACTATGTAGTGTATTTTAAAACAATTAGCTTGGTGAAGGCATGCTAAACCATAGATGAAATTGCAATTGAGGGCATGAAACATGTGAGAGAAATTTTAAAACATTGTTGGAAATGATGCGAGTGTCGTAACAAAAACAGATGGTTTGTCCCCAATCCATGGACTGAAATTTTCTCTTTTTTCACGATTTATTTTTCACTCTTTCTTCATTTCATCCCCCATTTACTCTTTCCTTTTCAGTGCTGTTTTATTATGGAAACAATAAGGAAGAAGATGGAGTAGACAATTAACGATGGAATCGACGACTCTCCATATGTTCATGAAGGTGACTCTAAATGAAAATTACCAATGGCTAGAACTGATTTGCATCGGCTTGGGTCTCTACCAATGGCTGGAATTAATTAGCGTCGATCTGGGTCTCTACCGGTGGCTGGAACTGATATACGTCGGCATGGGTCTTTACCGTTGGCTTTCAAGGCTGATCGACGCTCGTTGTTTATAGCGGCAAGTGTAATTTTGATCCACACTTCAATCCTCCAAGGAATCAGGACGTGTTGGGTTTTAGCTGTTCTTGCCAGATGCATAATCTACTGAGCTTCTTAGTTGCCAGTTGGAAGTGGACACCGCATTTGTTTTAAGACTATTTACCATTCTTTCAAGAATAAAGGTTCGCATTTGGCTGTTTATTTTGAGGGTTGTTTTGATAGTACCTATTTATTTGATCGTATCATCCATAGCTATAATTCAAGAAGTATAACATGGCCTATGATGATGAATTCGCTTATATTGTAGAATAACATTATCAAATAGGTGGACACTGTATTTAGGGCTCAAATGATGTTTTATACAAGTGTAAATCGAATTATCACAATCGCAAAATGGATCCCAAAATTGTTGGAATTTTTCACCAGAAATCACCCGATAAAAGCGAAAGAACACTGTGATTTCCTCAAATCCATGCCCAGGAGCAATTGAAGTGGAAATTAAAAATATTAAAATTTAAATAGAAGAGAATCAATTCTCATCAGGAATATCTCTTCTAAAGATGGCTGCAGAAATCAATGGAGACTTCCTCCACGTTCCCGTACACGAACGGCCTTGGAACTCAACCTGTGCTAGCGTCGGGATCAGCTGGAAGAGAGGAATTTTGCTGCTGTAATTTTCGACTATTGCACTTGTGTTGGCCGAAAATTTTCTCTAGGTCATTTAACCTAGATGGCTGAAATTCCCCTTGGGAATTTTAGGCCCAATTTCCTTTTAGTTTCATGTGGGCTTTTCTCCTCTTTAAGCCTAAGTCAAATTTAATTCTTTCGGTCCGATTTAATTTCAATTCAACATGTATGCTAGCATATTATACCATATAATAAATTACATACATTTAAATTAAAATTAATTTGACCAATTAATTTAACAGAGGAATTAAATTAGATTTTCATAAAACCAAATACATGTAAACCTATACATGTAAAATATTTCCACCTAGGAAATTATCTCATAAATTAATTCATTGAATTAATTATGAGAAGGCCAATACAAATATTAATTTTTATTATTTTGATCAATCTAATTGATCTATATAATATAATTAATATAATCCTCCCTCTCCGATGCGTATACTCCAAGTATACAGTTGATCCCTTTAGTTCGAGTTCAAACATTCAATGTGTACGATCCTGTAGGCCCATCTTTATGTTGGCAGTGGGCCTATGGCCCACAGACTATAGGAGGGCTCTAGCAAGCCACTGCAGCCCCCAATTAAGACGGAGATAGTAATCCAACTGTAATCATAACCCTGTAGTTTAAACTTGTGTATCCCATGTCATTGATATCGGTGTCCAGCACAGAGGCATGGATTGATCGCCCTCTTTTGTTTTCGGACATTTACTTGATCCCGAATGAACTGATGCTCACAAACAAGTTCCAACTCGTTTGGGTGTGGCTACACTCTTATCAATTGCATTCATCAAGAGGTCGGTGATATCTTCTCAGTGGACTATTGAGTGACATTTTCCTTCTGCATATCTATAGTACTACCATGCTTAGTGACATACCCGAATGTACCTAAACTTGGCACCATTTTATAGGCCCTTTAGGCATACACCAAAGTGTGCCACTTCACATGCAGTACCATCATATGGTCAGGTCAAAAGATCCATACAATTACTACACAAGAATCACTTATGATACTTTACCATGTGGATTTCTCATATAGTGGATCTATCTAGTACCATATCCCTTTTGCATGTACCCATTAACTTGGTTGACATCCCGTATCCAAAGGCCGGTAAGATACCACCATATAACCAAGCTAATGATAGTCTTTTGTTCCATTCATTCCCATGATTGGAATAGACTACAGATCTCTTTATGGTCATATCGTTTTCCCTATCCATGGTCTTACTGCCAAGTGCATGACATCTATTAACATGGATATGGATATGTCCATTGGATACTCTATTTAAAACACAGCACAAGATATGTAATAAATAGATTGATGCCTTTATTTAATGACACAAAATGTATAATACATAAATCCAATAAATGTACAATAAAAATACAAGGTCCAATGCCTCGGGACTAGGGCATATCTAACAATCTCCCATTTGCACTAGTTCCAACTAGGCATGGGCCTAATCCCTATAGATCTAGTATGACCCTCGTGCTTGGGCTGAGCCAGCGCCTTGGTCAAAGGATATGCGACATTATCCTCGGTGTCCACTCTATGTAATGAAATGTCACCCCTCTCGGTGATTTCTCATATGAGGTGAAACTTCCTGAGCACGTGCTTTGTGTTCTTGTGTGACCTGGGCTCCTTAGCTTGTGCAACAGCCCTATTGTTGTCACAGAAGATATCAACTGGTTCCTAGATAGTTGGTACTACTCCCAACTCAGTGCTAAATTTCCTTATCCACACAGCTTCCTTAGCTGCATCACACGCCACAATGTACTCAGCTTCTATAGTAGAGTCCGTGATGGTCGGTTGCTTTGAGCTCCTCTAGCTTACAGCACCACCATTTAGCAAAAACACATACCTAGACTGTGACTGGTACTCATCCTGGTCGGTCTGGAAGCTCACATCAGTGTACCTAGTAACCGACGGCTCTTCCTGACCTCCATACATAAGAAGCTATCCTTAGTCTGGTTAAGGTACTTTAGGATTGCCTTGGCAGCCTTCTAGTGATCCTCGTCAGGATCTTGCTGGCATCGGCTCGTCATACTCAGTGCAAAGGCGACATCAGGTCTTGTACATAGCATGGAGTACATGATTGATCCTATAGCCAAGGTATATGGGACCAACTTCATGTTCTCCCTGTCCTCCCTTGTCTTAGGACAGTTCTTCTTACTAAGTTTTAGCCCATGGTTCATCGGCAAGAAACCTTTCTTGGCCCGATCCATACTGAATCTTTTCAGAACTTTGTTTATGTACGTGGTCTGACTTAGGCACAAAAGCCGATGGATCTATCCCTGTAGATCCTGATCCCTAGGATCGTCTCAGCCTCGCCTAAGTCCTTCATTGCGAAGCACTTACACAACCACTACTTTACACCTTGTAGTGTTGGTATGTCTCTTCCAATGAGAAGGATATCGTCCACATATAATACCAAGAATGTGACAATGCTCCCACTAATCCTTTTATATACACAAGGCTCATCTTGATTCTGTATGAAGCCATATTGCTTTATGGCTTCATTGAATCTAAGATTCCAACTTCGAGATGCTTGCTTCAGTCCATAAATGGACCTTTGAAGCTTGCATACCCTTCTAGGATAATCTGGATCTACAAAACCCTTAGGTTGTGTCATGTACACATCCTTAAGTAGCTTTCTGTTAAGGAAAGCGGTTTTGACATCCATTTTCCAGACCTCATAGTCGTAGCAAGCGGCTATGGCCAGCAGGATCCTAATGGATTTGAGCATAGCAACTGGTGAGAAAGTTTCATTATAATCTATTCCATAAACTTGTCTGAAACCTTTTGCAACTAGAAGCCCCTTGAAGGTGTTGTCAGCTTTTAGCTTATAGCACCAGTTGCAACCTATTACTTAGCACCCGGAGGTGGATCAACCTGATTCCAAACCTGGTTATCGTACATAGATTGCATCTCTACCTCCATGGCGTTACGCCAATTTTATAGACTGTGGGCTAACCATAGCCTCCTGGTAGGTTTTGGGCTCTTCCTCATCAAAGACGAGAAGAGTATGATCATCGGTGACGAGAAACCCATATCTCTCTAGTTCCTAATGATCCCTACCAGACCTTCTAGGTCCTTGTGTGACCTGGGTCAGTGCTTCCTCCTGTGGAAGCTCCACCCTAGCCTCCGAGTTATCGTCTTCAGGAGTTTGTGAGCTTTGAACTTCCCTGAGTTCAACATTGCTCCCACTGTCTTTCTTTGAAATGAAATCCTTTTAGAAAGACCCCCTTCCGTCCCATAAACACCTTGTTCTCGGCTGGGTTGTAGAAGTAACACCCTTTGGTTTCCTTAGGGTAGCCCATAAACAGGCATTTGTCGATTTTGGGTTCTAGCTTGCCCCCAGTCAATCTGTTGACATGTGCATCACATCCCCAAATCCGCAGAAAAGACACATTGAGCACCCTGCCCGTCCATATCTCATATGGGGTCTTTTCCACTGCCTTAGTCGGCATATTATTCAAAATGAGAGCCACTGTCTCAACAGCGTATCCCCAAAAGCTTACTGGGAGAGAGGCATGACTCATCATTAAGCGGATGATGTCCAACAAGGTCCTATTCCTCTGTTTGGACACCCCATTCCATTGTGGTGTTCCTGGAGGAGTGAACTGTGGACCTATTCCATGCTCTCTCAAATATGAGTCAAACTCTAGGCTCATATACTCACCTCCTTGGTCTGACCAAAGGGCTTTGATATTTTTGCCTAGCTGGTTCTGTACTTCATTCCTAAATTCCTTGAACCTATCAAGGGTCTCAGACTTATGTTTCATCAGATAGACATAGCCATATCTACTGAAATTGTCCGTGAACGTCACGAAGTATAGATGTCCACCTCTGGTAGCTGCACTCATGGGCCCACATACATCTGAATGTATTAGGTCCAATAAGCCAGCAGCCCTTTCAGCTTTCTTGCTAAAAGGCGCTTTAGTCATTTTGCCTCATAAACAAGACTCGCATATATCAAGTGACTCCAAATCAAATGACCCTAGGATTCCAACTTTGTGAAGCCTAGCTATGCGCTTCTCGTTTAGGCTTAACCCTTTTAGTATTTATATTATAGACATTATTGGTTTCATTCAAATCCAGGATATATAGGCTATTATTTAATAGAGCTTCTCCATAAAATAATCCCTCTCTAGATAAACCAATTTTACCATTAGAAATAGTAAAATGAAATCTAAAAATATCTAATACTGAAACAAAAATAATATTCCTGCACATTGCAGGTACAAAATAACAATGTTCCAATATTAAAACCAATCCACTAGGAATCATGAGGTGGTATTCACCTATCTCTATGGCAGCAACCCTTGCTCCATTACCGACCCGCAAGTCCACCTCCCCCGATCCCAGTGACCTCTTGTTCTTAAGTCCCTACATATTACAACAAATGTGAGAACCACATCCAGTATCCAATACCCAGGGTGTTGAAACAGTGAGGTTAATGTCTGTGACATAAATACCTGATGAAGACGGGTCCTGGGTCTTCCTCTGCTCTGCCAATAGTTTAGGACACGATCTCTTCTAATGCCCTGCCTGCTTGCACCCAAAGTAAACATCCTCGGGACTGGCCTTGGTCTGGGCCTTAGGCTTCTTGGCTTTGGCTTTCTTAGCCTTGGCCTTGCCCTTTGCAAGAGGAGGGTTCCCCTTGTTGACCAGCAGTACCGTGCGGAGTCTTCTTGATCGACTGCTCAATGAGCTTGAGCATGCCATACAGCTCACTAACAGTACGGTTCATCCCTTGCATATTATAGTTCAGGATGAATTGATCGTAAGAATCCGGCAAGGATGCCAGTATTGTGTCCACCGCCAGCTCCTATAAGATAGGCGATCCGAGAAGGGCTAAAGTATCCAGATAACCCCCCATCTTGAGCATATGTACTCTCACAGATGTCCCAGCCCCCATCTTATAAGAGTGGAATGCCTTATTGGTCAGGTACCTTTCCTAACGAGCTTGCTCTTGAAATATCTCATTTAGAGTTGCTATCATAGCATAGGCTTGATGGTCCATGAACTGCTTTTGCAATTCAGGGACCATACACGCCAACATAAGGCATGTCACATTCCTGTTATCCTTCACATGCACCTTGTATTCCTCTAGCTGGGCAGCTGGTGGATTACGTCCCTGAGGTGCAGCCGGCATAGGCCTTTCCAGCAGATACTCCTTTGAATCTTGTCTTAGAACTATTCTTAAGTTCCTAGACCAGTCTAAGAAGTTAGGACCGGAAAGCTTGTCCCTTTCCAGGATAGATCACAGTGAAAGTAAGTTATTTGTTGCAATTATATTACTACACAGAAAAATTTTAAGAGTGTTAATAAAGGGCTTAAACTTGTTTCTCATATTTAATTAATAATGAATCAGGTTATTAATTAACTCAAGTTGTTAGGCTCATGGGCCGAGATCCATATTTCATCAAGATATAGCCAGATGAGGGCCTGGAAAAACTATACCCTAATTTAGGTAGGAACACCGTCCAATCCCAACCTAGGGCCTCTTGGTTTGATGGGCTTGTTGGCACTTACCTATCTATGCTTAGGGCCAGGAGAATCCTACTACCCACGCTAAGTCAAAACCTCCATCCAAGTGTTAGAGTAACCAATACTCCAACCCAATACAAAATAACGATACTCCAGTGCATCCAGCAAGGGCATAGTCTACAAGTGGCCTATCCCCACTTTGAGTCGGTTTTGAATGAGGGAAGCACTTTTAAATGACTTAGTAATTTCCATTTGATTATTAGATTCATTTTAATAACGGCTTAGATGCGTAGGCAGGTGAAATTGGGTTTGGATCATACATACATACATGTAAATAAATATAAAGCATAATTAAATAAGTAAAATGGACTACTATGGGCCTATATTACAACCTAATATAATTCTAGTAAACCTATACTAGAAAATACATCAAGTGGGCCTCTTTTTCCTTCCTTCTGGGCTCACCTCTCCACTGGGCTCACCTCTCCACTGGGCTCCTTCTTTACAAATTTTACAATAAATAAATAAAATAAAATTACATAAAAAAGAAAAACAGCAAGCAAGCCGTATTTACCCAAAAAGAAAAATTACAACTCTACTCGAATAAGGCCCAATAACATCCATACATAGATTTAATCATACATCCATGCATCCAATACATCAATTTATAAACATGTTATAATGCATGAATTTAAGCCCATTTCGATTATGTCCATAGCCATTATTTTGAAATCGGCAATTTTGGTCCATCATGGTTCTAGCCCTTAACGGGCTTTGGGCATCCAGCCCAGGAAGATAACTGCTCCCACTAGAATTGGGAAACCATGAGTCTATATCAGCTGCCCGGGTAATTGTGCCAAAATAACCCGAACCAATTTCAATTAAACCATATTCATTTCCAAAATTAATATCTCATGGATAAATTTAAAATTTAATCCAAGAAACCATGCGCATTTAAATTACAGAAATTTAAACACACAAAATTTGAAAACCCATTAAAATTTCAAAACTGGGTCCCGGGTCCGAAACCCGCCAAATCCAAAACTGGACCCGGCCCACTGCAGCTAGGGCAACAGAGTTGCCCTAGCAGCAGTAGTCGCCGCTGCTAGGGACAGCAGCGGTGCTGCCACCTAGCGGCAGCAGCAGCGGCTGCACAAGCAGCCGCTGCTGCCGAGACAGTACCAAGCAGCAACTGCTGCCTGTGCCGCTATTTCAGCCGGATACGACGGAATCACCGCCGGCGGTCCCGTATTCGTGGAAACAGCTCGTGATTTTCGCCGAAAAAAATAAAATTACAACTATGAAATTAAATCACCAAGAAATAATCCAACAACAGAAAATTAAATCTAACATAAACCAATATGCACATTAATTTTCAATTGCAAAAATCCAAGGGGAAAATCACAGAACCCCAATCCAAAGAATGCCAAATAAAATCATTCATTTCAAAACCTAGGGATTCAACTAAGTTTAAGAATTTCCACGGATCAAAAGCCCGCTCTGATACCACTGTTGGGATTTTTCACCGGAAGTCACCCGATAAAAGCGGAAGAACGCAGTGATTTCCTCAAATCCGTGCCCAGGAGCAATTGAAGTGGAAATTAAAAACATTAAAATTGAAACAAAAGAGAATTAATTCTCACCAGGAATATCTCTTCTAGAGATGGCTGCAGAAATCAATGGAGACTTCCTCCACATTTCTGAACACGAACGGCTTTAGAACTCGACTCGTGCTAGCGTCGGGATTGGCCAGAACAGAGGAATTTTGTTGCTGTAATTTTCAGCTATTGCATTTGTGTTCGCCAAAAATTTTCTCGAGGTCATTTAACCTAGATGGCCGAAATTCCCCTTGGGAATTTTATGCCCAATTTCCTTTTGGTTTCATATGGGCTTTAGTCCTTTTTAAGCCCAAGTCATATTTAATTCTTTCAGTTTGATTTAATTTCAAATTTAATTCCAATTCAACATGTATGCTAGCATATTATACCATATAATATATTACATACATTTGAATTAAAATTAATTTGACCAATTAATTTAACCGATGAATTAAATTAGATTTTCATAAAACCAAATACATGTAAACCTATACATGTAAAATATTTTCATCTAGGAAATTATCTCATAAATTAATTCATTGAATTAATTATGAGAAGGCCAATACAAATATTAATTTTATTAATTTGATAAACCCAATTGATCTATATAATATAATTAATACAATCCTCCCTTTTCGGTGCGCATACTCCAAGTGTACAGTTAATCCCTTTAGTTCGAGTTCAGACGTTGAAAGTGTACGATCCTGTGGGCTCGTCTTTATGTTGGTAGTGGGTCTATGACCCACAGACTGCAGGTGGGCTCTAGTAAGTCGCTGTAGCCCCCAATTAAGATAGAGATAGCAGTCCAACTGTAATCATAACCTTGTAGTTTAAACTTGTATATCCCAAGTAATTGATATCGGTGTCCAACATAGAGGCATGGATTGATCACCCTCTTTTGTTTCTGGACATTTACTTGATCCCGAATGAACTGATGCTCACAAACAAGTTCTAACTCGTTTGAGTGTGGCCACACTTTTATCAATTGCATTCATCAAGAGGCCGGTTATATCTTCTCAGTGGACTACTGAGTGACATTTCCCTTCTGCATATTCATAGTACTGCCATGCTTAGTGACATACCCGGATGTACCCATACTTGGCACCCTTTTACAGGCCCTTTAGGCATACACCAAAGTATGCCACTTCACATGCAGTACCATCATATGGTCAGGTCAAAAGATTCATACAACTACTACACGAGAATCACTTGTGATACTTTACCATGTGGATTTTTCGTTTAGTGGATCTGTCCAGTACCATGCCCCTTTTGCATATACCCATTAATTTGGTTGACATCCTATGTCTAATGGCTGGTAAGATACCGCTATACAACCAAGCTAATGATAGTCTTTTGTTCCATTCATTCCCATGATTGGAACAGATTACGGATCTCTTTATGTTTATATTGTTTTCCCTATCCATGGTCTTACTGCCAAGTGCATGACACTTGTCAACAAGGATATGGATATGTCCATTGGATGCTCTATTTAAAACACAGCACAAGATATATAATAAATAAATTGATGCCTTTATTTAATGACACAAAATGTATAATACATAAATCCAATAAATGTACAATACAAATATAAGATCCAATGCCTCAAGACTAGGACATATCCAACAAATATGTCGAGATTAATGAGACAAATAAAGATCAATTAAGAATGTTAGGGCTGTAGTAGTCGAGAACGGAGGAGCAGGCTTGCTAATTAAGTATGAAATAAAAAATTTTATCTCTGCAATTCAGTACTTGGAAAAATATTCATCCTTTGAAGATTTCATCCAATTAGCTTTTTACGTGTCATTTTTTAAAAGATTGCATAATGAAAATGTAAGATATTGCCAATGTAAGTCAATTTGACGCAGCAGATCATACTTCAATTAGAATGTTTCATCATCAGTATGTATGCGGTTTTGGTATTGGTTAACTATTTTCCAAATGCGAACGGCTAAGATAACAGATAAGAAGTTGAACTAATTCCCTAACATATACGCCAGAAATACAATAAGGGCCATATCGACAGTAACATGGCTAGGATTCATCTGTTATTGGAAGGGAGTGTAATAACTTACTAACAAAACATTTGGGAATTAAGTATGATACAAAATAGTTTATATTTGTAATTCAGTACCTGGAAAAATATTCATTCTTTGAAGATTGCACCCAATAACGCTAATTAAGTGTCATTTCTCTTAAAAGATTACATAATGAAAATGTAAGATATTGCAAATGCTAGTAGACTTGAGGCAACGAATCATACTTCATAAGCATAATCTTTCATCATTAGTATGTGGTTTTTGTTGGTGTATGCCCTAGCCACTACAACAGATATCTAATATTGTGACAAAAATCCATATAACAAAATATATTTTGTCATGATTAATGTATTTGTTGTGACAAAACTACTATTAGTAAAAAAATATGAAAAAATCAAATGAAATTGTAATAAAAAGAACATTTTGTCATGATATTTTATCCCAATAAAGTATTGTTTAATAAATATTATGACAAACTTTCACAGAACAAAATGATTTTTCTCACAATTAATATATTTATTGTGACAAAATTATAAATTGTAAAAAAATATGAAAATTTTGGTTCAAATTGTGACAAAAAAAATATTTTATCACAATAAAGAATCAATTGATATATATTATGACAAAATATATTTGTCATTAGTGATTACCAATAAATTGTTAGTGGAACAATTATTATATTGCTCGTGGTAAAGTTTCTTGTGACAATTTAGTTTATATCAGATTTATCAAAAAAATTTATCATAATAAGTAATAGTTATTTCGCAAATTTGTTGTATCATAATAAAGCAATATATAGTGAATAATTATAATAATAATAACAATAATAAAAATAATAATAATAGAAATTCTCACAATCTATGAAAGGACGCTTCATGTATTGCTTGGGGAATCGTGGTTGTAATTTTCATATGGAGTTAGAGATATGAGTAGAGACATACTTGCCATTTCAATTGGATTGACAAGCATATAATTTATGTGATAATTTATATATAAATATCTTATTATATTTAACAAGGTCTATTGAAATTATGAGTTTTTTTTCCTTTTATTTTTTGGCACTGCATTAATGAATTATCAATGATATAAAAAAGTGATTAAAGTACGATACTTTTTTAAAAGTAACATGTTCGTTTTGATGAGATGTTATTTTAACGTAATATGATAAATTATAATTAAAAATTTAATTTAAATAAATATCTTATTGAATTAATTAGACTCCAACTCTAATTTTCCATGTCAAGTGAAAAATTTATTCATATAGAAAATGTGGACGTACTGCATAGAATTTAATAAGGAGGTATAATATTTGTTGTATTAAAGATAATAGTAGAATCAATAACTAGCCTTTTTTTTTTTTTTTTCTTACTTTATCTTGTAACCACTAATGCCAATTAGTACTTAGGTAGTCATGTTTAAACCGTCCAAATATACTAGTATTTTACTAGCTTTTTCAAATCATAAAATCAAATAAAACATGGTAGAAAAATATTTTAGCCGTTGTCCTATCGACATATTGCTTATTGGCCCTTGAACTTTTTAAAGGTGGCCCTTTTTCAATGAACTGTTTATATCCAAGCCAATCTCACCCAAATTCGACGGATATCATCTACACTTCAAATTGAAACCAAAATCTTTCACCAAAAATAAATAAAATGCTATAAAAGAAGCATGTTGCAAAATAAAGCCCATTATGAAAATTTTATTCTTTCTCATCCCAATTACATATGCATGCAAAATTGATAATAATTTTTAATTATAACCACTTGTAATTAATCATAACAAAAGAATTAATTAGGAACATAAAATGAAAGTAGTTTATGTAAAATAAATTAGTATAATTCCCAAGTAATTTTCTTGCTTGTAACAATGGCATCCTCGTTTTCATTCATTGTCAGTGTCATCGTTGTCATCTTCCTCTTCATTGTCTTCATTGTCAATTTCATCTTCTTCCTTGTTATCATCATAATAATCTACAAAAGTATCATCTTCTTCATCGCTAAAATCCTCATCTTGTATTGGTCCATTTTTTTTAAGTGCAAGAATTTCTTGAGGAAGTATGTCTTCTCGAGACAAAGATTCTAAGTCATTTTGTTCAACCTCATTACCATCATTTACCTCATACTATTGAAATGGCTCATTATTAAGAATTATTGTTTCATTAGTTTGCTCTTCAATTACTGGAACATTATAGACATTTCTAGGACAAGTTTTTTGCACTATTTTCCAATTATGTCCATTTTTTATGTCATCTATGTAGAATGCTTGTTCTGCTTGAGTTGCCACCGCAAAAGGATCATCTTTATACCATTTTCGACTAACATTAATACTTATTAAATGAGTATCCATTTTCACTCCATATTTTTATCACCTACATTCCACTAATCACATTTGAAGACAAAAATATTATTCCTACAACAGTACTCAAGTTCAATAATATCTGTTGAAATGCCCTAAAAATCAATATCTTCTGATTTACGTTCTCCATTGTTGGTGTGCCCTAGTTCTTAGGGCATTGGATTCTTGTATTTTGTATTATACATTAAGACTCATTGTATGAATACATTATTTGTGTCACATTAATAAAGGCAATTAATCTATTTCATTTATATCTTGTGCTATAATATGAGTAGAGTATCCATTGATTGATAATCATAAAACCTATCCCAGGTCTGTTTTAATCGTGGGAATGAATAGAACCACAGACTTGTATATTTGATGACTGTATGGCAGTTCTTAACTAGCCATAGTACTTGTATAGTCAGTCATGAATATAGGTACATGTCGTTGACATGGGACTGGATCGATCCGCACAAGAAAGCCACATGGTTGTCGCGTCATAGGTCTTTCTTAAGTAGGTCTCTTTTGTCCTCAGACCAGATTTCATTATAATATCAATATGGAATCCAGTTCACTTTGACATATGCCTAACAGGTCTGTAAAAGGATGCTAAATACGGGTATGATTGGGTGGACAGGTGAACATGTTGATATTGATGATGAAGTGATGGTATTGCCACTCGGGTAACACCGAGATGATATCATTAGCCACTTGATGAATGGGACTGATAAGTGTATGGCCATACCCAAGTAAGTCGATGCTTATTTGATTAATCAGTCAACTCAAGATCAAGAAATATAATAAACAGCAAAAGAGGATGACGGACACCATGCCTCTTGTTTATTCATATCGATATCGTTAGGCAAAGGACACTATGAGATTACTACCGGGTGAGTGTCTTCTAAAGATTGCTGCATCTCTGTCTTAATTGGGGGTTGTAATAGTTTGCTAGAACCCACTTATAGTCTATGGGCCTTGGGCCTACTGCCAACATAAAGACAGACCCATAGGATCCTGCACATTGATTAACTGAGCCGGAACTTATAGAAATTGTACATGTAATGTACATTGGAAGGAACGCGTTAATTAATTAGTTGACATTCGGTGTCAAGGTAATTAATTAACATTGTGTTGAATTTAATTTAATTAATAAGTTTACATAATGTAATTAATTAATTTATCAATTAATTGAATTACATAAAGTACACAATTAATTAAATAATTTTCCTAAGTACGAAAATTAAATATATGTATTGTATTTACTTAAGTGTGGTTTAATTTTATTTAGAGGTAATTAAATTTAGCCAAATGGAATTAAATTACATAATATATACTTTTTAATTAAAGTTTATTTATGTAATTATAATCCTAGTGGGCTTGGGTTTAATTAACCTAATTAAAACCCAATTAGACAAGGTGTCTATATAAGGGCACACTTAAGAAACAAAACCCTAATTCAACCCTAATTAATTGCTGGAAATTTCAGCCACCAAGAGTAGCCCCAAATCAGCTGAAAATCCCAGCATTAATCTTCCATTCCTTCGTGTCTTCGGCTAGCACCGGTTCTCGCTCAATAGTTGGCCGTGCACCGGACTTTGGAGATCGCAGTTTCAAGAAACGATTCTGCAGCAATCTCTAGAAGAGATGAATCCGGTGAGTTAATCTCTCTTGATTCAAATTGGTTTTATTCTAATCAATGGTAATTGGACACGATAGGTGGATTCTTGGAAATTTTAAACGGTGTATTTTCCACTGCGCCACGTTATTTTTCCAATGACGAATCCCAACAGTGGTATCAGAGCCTAGGTTTTGTCCATTAAATTGATTGGAATTGGTTCTTGAAACGTTCTTGAAGAAAGAATGAGTTTCAAGTTTGTGATTTTAGGGTATTTACTCAATTGGTTTTGTTTTTGGATAAACCCTAGAATTGTTGGATTGAGGTTTTTGATTATTTTTCCTAATTGGTTTCCATCTAAAATTGTTGTTTTATTGATTAATTAATATATTTGATGGTTGGAATTGTTTTTTTTTTATGACTTAATTAAAAAAAAATAATTGTTGCGGGGAAGGGAATCGCAAAATTTGCGATTCCCATCCCCTGCAGCAAGCTGCTGCGTGGCATGAAGCAGCTGGCTGCTGCTGTAGCCTGCTGCAGCAGCACTGTTGTCTCGCCGGGACAGCAGCACCGCGCGCGGGATTCAGGTCCGGTTTTAGATTTTGCGGGTATATTTTTTATCCTAATGCAAATTAAATTAATTTTTTTTAATTAATTTGTATTTAAATTGTTTATTTTATTGGAATGCATATTTAATTTAATTGTTTGCATATTAAATTGAATATGGACCTTGTGAAAGTGGCCCAATAAATCGTGACACCGGTTAAAATTGGGAGAGCTAAATTTTAAATTTGTGACAACCCAAATTCAAGTGGGAGCAAAATTGTTGATTTTGCATTTATGGATGTTATCCATTGAGCCTTTATGGGCCTTAGTCACATTTGTTAAAATTGGCGATTTCACCCTAAGTAACTCGGCTTAACATTTATATTTATAATTTGGAATGCGATGATCATGTATCATATTGGTATGTATGTGCACGACATGTACTTTGTTTGAAATGTGATGCTGAGTTCTATGGGCCCTAAATTATTATAGGTTGTAATTTAATTTTGGGAAATATGGCATGCGTGCCATTTTTTTTATTTTGATGTAATTTTAGAATAGATTTTATTTTACAAAATTGTTGTAATTGCATCAAGTATGGAGGAAGGCGCAGATGGAGCAAGCCCATGGTGGGAGTCTAAGAAGGATTGTAGTCCGGCCCATAAAGAATTAGATAGGATATCTTATTTTTCATTAGGTTATAATAAAAGGCCCATAGGATCTCATTTATTTTAAATTAAGTATGCTATTGCATTTGTCATATAATATGGATGTATGGATCACCAAATTATTACCCGCGTTTATGTATGCTAAGCCGTATCACTTAATTTTAATCCGGTGATTAAACTATTGAGTCGTTTAAAAGTGCTTCACACATTCACACCTCTTCCTCCCATTGATACTGCAATGTGCGCCATGCCCTAGCTGGGGACATTGTAGTATTCGGTGGGTGGTCGAGGGTTAGGATACTTAGTATGGTTAACATGTGAATGGTGGTTTGACTCAACATGGGTAGCATTAGCTCAGAGGGGGCCCTAAGCACAGATGGGTAAAGTGTTAATAAGCCCATCAAACCAAGAGTGCTTCATGGAAGGATTGGATAGGTTGTCCAACCAAATGAATAAATGGTTGGTTAGCGAGCCCTAGTTCAGCCAGTCATTGATAAGTTGTGGATCTTGGTCAAGTCAGCCAATTAACATTACCGACAAACAAATTAAAATCGGATTATTAATTTGAATTGGCCTAAAAGTCCTTTATTTCTAACTCAAGCAATGATTTCTTCCATGTAGATAATCCCATTTCACTTAAGCAATTTAAATGGCTGCAACAAACAACAACTCACTCTCACTTAGGTCACTCTTGGAAAAGGAGAAGCTTTTGGGGACTAACTTCCTGGACTGGGAGAGGAACTTACAAATAGTTCTTAGACAAGAGTCCAAGGAGTATGTACTGAATGCTCCTTTACCAGCTGGCCCTCCAGCAGGTCGAGGCGTCACCACGGCGATGGTGGAGCAGTATGACCGGCACTTGAGGGATGACCGAGATGTCTCGTGCCTCATGCCGGGTACCATGGCTTCTGATCTTTAGAAGCAGTTCATGGACGAGCATGCTTATGAGATGATGGATCAGCTTAAAAAGATGTTCCAAGATCAGGCTCGTCAGGAACGTTACCTGACAACTAAGGCACTTTGCACGACTGTGATGGCAGCTGGGACTTCTGTTAGCATTCATGTGCTAAAGTTGAAGGGGTATATTGATACACTTGCCCACCTCAGCTCGCTAGTTCCACAGGACTTGGCAGCAGACATTATTCTTGGGTCACTTCCTAAGTCTTACAACCAATTTATCATGAACTATCATATGCAAGGGTTGGATAAATTGGTAGTTGAGTTGCATGGCATGCTCAAGCTTGCTGAGCAGTCTCTTAAGAAGACTCCTGTAGTATTGCTGGTGAACAAGGGCAATACGCCTATTGCTAAGGGAAAGGCCAAATCTAAAGCCAAGGCTAAGGCCCAAAAGGCCAAGGCTAAGGGCAAAAAGGTGGTGGCCCAACCTAAAGCAAGGGTTGCTTCTTATGATGATGTCTGCCATGAGTGTCATGAGAAGGGGCATTGGAAGAGCTCATGTCCAAAGCTAAGGGAGCAACTGAAGGGCAAAACTGCTACTTCAGGTATTTATGTTGTTGAGATTAATCTGGCTATTTCTACATCTTGGGTCTTGGACACTGGATGTGGATCTCACATTTGTTCAAATGTGTAGGGTCTAAGAAATAGGAGATTACTAGGATCTGGAGAAGTAGATCTTCGAGTCGAAAATGGTGCTCAAGTTCAGGCCATGGAGATCGGAGATTGTTTCTTAGAGATGCCTAGTGGACTTGTTTTGGAACTAAGAAATTGTTATTTTGTACCTGTGATGCGTGGGAATATTATTTCTGTTTCTTTGTTGGATATTTCTGGTTTCGTATTTAATATTGGACATGGTAGAATTTCTATGCAATGTGGCAATATTATTTATGGAACAGCATTTCTTGAAAATGGCTTATATATCCTTGATCTGAAACGTGAAAGTTCAATCTATAACATAAATACTAAAAGGATTAAACAAAATGAAATTAATCCTTCATACATCTGGCACTGTAGACTTGGCCACATAAACGGGAAGCGCATAGCTAGGCTTCACTCTAGTGGAGTGCTAGGGTCATTTGACATCCAGTCTTATGACATATGTGAATCTTGTTTGAGAGGCAAGATGACAAAGGCGCCTTTTAGCAAGACTGCTAAAAGGGCCTTAGAGCTATTGGAGCTAATACATTCCGATGTATGCGGCCCAATGAACACTAGTGCTAGATCTAGTTTTTGGTACTTCGTCACCTTCACGGATGACTTTAGCAGATATGGTTACGCGTATCCGATGAAGCATAAGTCTGAGACTCTCTAAACGTTCAAGGACTTTAAGAATGAAGTAGAAAACCAACTTGGCAAGAAAATAAAAGCACTTCAGTCTGACCGAGGGGGTGAATATTTGAGCCAAGAGTTTGACTCGTTTTTGAGAGAGTGTGGGATTGTATCCTAACTCACTCCTCCTGGAACACCCCAGTGGAATGGAGTGTCAGAAAGGAGGAATAGGACCTTGCTAGACATGGTCCGCTCGATGATGAGTCATGCTACACTCCTTGTCTCCTTTTGGGGATATGCTTTAGAGACAGTTGCTTACATTCTTAATAATACACCAAGCAAGGTAGTTGAGGGAACACCATATGAACTATGGAAGGGCCGAAAGCCCAATGTTTCTTTCTTGAAGATTTGGGGCTGTGATGCACATGTTAAGAAATTGACAAGTGGCAAACTCGAGTCCAAATCTATCAAGTGCCAGTTTGTCGGTTACCCTAAGGAAACTAAGGGTTATTACTTCTACGATTCGGCGGAAAACAAAGTTTTCATAGCCAAAAATGCAGTCTTCTTGGAGAAGGAATTCCTTTCTAAGAGAGATAGTGGGAGCAATGTTGAACCTTCAGAATTTCAAGACTTACAAACTCCTGCAACTACTGCTGAGGATGCTTTGGGAACCGATTTGACTACTCAAGAAATTGAGGAACCAGAACCAGTTGCACAGGACCTTAGAAGGTCTGGTAAGACACATCATCAGCCAGAGAAGTACAGCTTTCTCGTGACTGATGATGGGGACCTTATGGTCATTGACCAAGAGGAGCCCAAGACCTATCAGGAGGCTATTGAAAGCCCACACTTAGATCAATGGCGCAAAGCCATAGAGGCTGAGATGTAATCGATAGAACTTGGTGGATCCAACTCCGGGTGCAAAGGTGATAGATTGCAAGTGGTGTTTCAAGTTAAAGGCCAACAACACCTTCAAGGGGCGAATGGTGGCAAAAGGATTCAGGCAAGTTCAAGGAATTGACTATGATGAAACCTTTTCACTAGTTGCTATGCTCAAATCCATTAGGATACTACTAGCCATAGCTGCATGGTACGATTATGAGATATGGCAGATGGATGTTAAGACTGCTTTCCTTAATGGAAAGCTACTCGAGGATGTGTACATGACACAACCTGAGGGTTTTATCGATCCAAAGTATCCAAACAAGGTATGCAAGCTTCAAAGATCCATTTATGGATTGAAGCAAGCATCGAGGTCATGGAATCAGAGATTTAATGAGGCCATTACGGAATATGGCTTCACACAGAATTCTGACGAGCCCTGTGTATAAGATGGTTAGTGGGAGCGTTTCCACCTTCCTAGTGCTGTATGTTGATGACATCCTTATCATTGGAGGTGACATACCAACACTGCAAGGGGTTAAGCAGTGGTTGATTACGTGCTTTGCAATGAAGGACTTAGGCGAAGCTGAGACGATCTTAGGGATCAGGATCTATAGAGATAGATCCAATCGGCTTTTAAGCCTAAGTCAGGCCATGTACATAGACAAGGTTCTGAAAAGATTCAGCATGGGCAAGGCAAAGAAAGGATTGTTGCCTATGCGCCATGGGTTGAAGCTGAGTAAGAAAGATGGTCCTAAAACAAAGAAAGACTAGGAGAGCATGGAAAAGATCCTTTATGCATCTGCTATAGGATCCATCATGTACTTCATGTTATGTACAAGGCCTGATGTCACGTTTGCACTAAGTATGACTAGCCGGTACCAGTCGAACCCCGGTGAGGAACACTGGAAGGTAGTCAAGGCAATCTTGAAGTACCTTAACTGGACTAAGGATGCTTTCTTAGTGTATGGAGGAGAAGATGAGCTAGTAGTGTCAGGTTACACTGATGCAAGCTTTGAGACTAATGAGGATGAGAGCCAGTCACAATCTAGTTATGTTTTTCTTTTGAATGGTGGTGCCATTAGTTGGAGGTCCTCAAAGCAGGCCACCATTGCTGACTGTACAACGGAAGCTGAGTACATAGCTACATGCAAAGCTACAAAGGAAGCCGTTTGGATCAAGAAATTCATAACTGAGTTGGGAGTAGTACCCACTATCTTGGACCCAGTTGATGTTTTATGTGGCAACAACGGGGCTATCATATAAGTTAAGGACCCCCGGTCACACAAGAGATCCAAACATGTGCTCAGAAAGTTTCACCTCATTTGTGAGATCATGAACAGAGGTGACATATCATTGCAGAGGGTTGACACCAAGAACAATGTCGCTGATCCATTGACCAAAGCGCTACCACAGACACAGCATGAGGGTCATATAAGATCTATAGGAATTAGGGCAATGCCCACTTGGAACTAGTGCAAGTGGGAGATTGTTGGTGTGCCCTAGTTCTTAGGGCATTGGATTCTTGTATTTTGTATTATACATTAAGATTCATTATATGAATACATTATTTGTGTCACATTAATAAAGGCAATTAATCTATTTCATTTATATCTTATGCTATAATATGAGTAGAGTATCCATTGATTGAAAATCATAAAACCTATCCCAGGTCTTTTCTAATCGTGGGAACAAATAGAACCATAAACTTGTATATTCGATGACTGTATGGTAGTTTTTAACTAGCCATAGTACTTGTATAGTCAGTCATGAATATAGGTACACGTCGTTGACATGGGACTGGATCGATCCGCATAAGAAAGCCACATGGTTGTCGCGTCATAGGTCTTTCTTGAGTAGGTCTCTTTTGTCCTCAGACCAGATTTCATTATAATATCAATATGGAATTCGGTTCACTTTGACATACACCTAACATGTCTGTAAAAGCATGCTAAATACTGGTATGATTGGGTGGACAGGTGAACATGTTGATATTGATGATGAAGTGATGGAATTACCACTCGGGTAACACTGAGATGATATCATTGGCCATTTGATGAGTGGGACTGATAAGTGTATCGCCATACCCAAGTACGTCGGTGCTTATTTGATTAATCAGTCAACTCAAGATCAAGAAATATAATAAACAGCAGAAGAGGATGACGGACACCATGCCTCTTGTTTATTCATATCGATATCGTTAGGCAAAGGACACTATGAGATTACTACCGGTTGAGTGTCTTCTAAAGACTGTTGCATCTCTGTCTTAATTGGGGGTTATAATGGTTTGCTAGAACCCACTTATAATCTATGGGCCTTGGGCCCACTGCCAACATAAAGACAGACCCATAGGATCCTGCACATTGATTAACTGAGCCGGAACTTATAGAAATTGTACATGTAATGTACATTGGAAGGAACACGTTAATTAATTAGTTGACATTCGGTGTCAAGGTAATTAATTAACATTGTGTTGAATTTAATTTAATTAATAAGTTTACATAATGTAATTAATTAATTTATCAATTAATTGAATTACATAAAGTAAAAAATTAATTAAATAATTTTCCTAAGTAGGAAAATTAAATACATGTATTGTATTTACTTAAGTGTGATTTAATTTTATTTAGGGGTAATTAAATTTAGCCAAATAGAATTAAATTACATAGTATATACTTTTTAATTAAAGTTTATTTATGTAATTATAATCCTAGTGGGCTTGGGTTTAATTAACCTAATTAAAACCCAATTAAGGTGTCTACATAAGGGTACACTTAAGGAATAAAACCCTAATTCAACCTTAATTAATTGCTGGAAATTTTAGCCACCAAGAGTAGGCCCAAATTAGCCGAAAATCCCAGCATTAATCTTTCATTCCTTCGCGTCTTCGGCTAGCACCAGTTCCCGCTCAATAGTTGGTTGTGCACCGGACTTTGGAGATCGCAGTTTCAAGAAGTGATTCTGCAGCAGTCTCTAGAAGAGACGAATCCAGTGAGTTAATCTCTCTTGATTCAAATTGGTTTTATTCTAATCAATGGTAATTGGACAAGATAGGTGGATTCTAGGAAATTTTAAACGGTGTATTTTCCGCTGCGCCACGTTATTTTTCCGATGACGAATCCCAACGTCCATTAACAACAACACCACTATTTTGAGTGCGGCGATGTTTATCATGATCAACGGCATGAAATCTGATTCCATTAACAATTATACCACTATAGCTTGTAACTCATATGTCAAAACCCAATCCTAGTACATATAGATGATCTTCTAGTTTTAATAAGCCATTCAAATGCATTCTAATGAGCTACAAAAAATGAAAAAAGTCAAATAATATATCTAACAAAACAATAATAATAGTTTCTTTGTAGTTTTTATTTTAAAAGAAAAGCTTACTTGTTGCTTCAACCAAGATGAGAATTTATTTTGATGTCTTTGTTCCACATTGAGAAGACTTTGTGCTTGAATGATTTTCTTTATGCATGCTCCATATTAAAAACGATATATTATAGCTAAAAAATATGATAATATTGAACATATGGCGAACTCAAATATTTTTTCAATGAAGTAGCAAACTTACTTTAAAAAGTATTCCATCTCTAAACAATTATTCAATATATACCATTGGATTTTTTTGAAATTAGAATTAAAGAACATACAACTTTTTCCAGCTCCAAGAGGTCTTGCTTTGTGTGCAAAAATTGAGAATCCATTTGCAACTGACAATCGAACACCATCAAAGTTTCTTTTTATTCAATTGTATCTAGTTTCAACTCCATGAAAGTAAATTGAAAAAAAGTGAAGACATTCTGTTGTAATATAGGCCTCAGCAATGGAACCTTCTGGATAAGCTTTATTACGCACTGACTCTTTTAGTGTGCATAAAAACCTAGTATAGTAGATAACAAAATTAGTAAAAAGCATAACTACATGGGTAAAACTAAATAAAACTAAATAAAAAGTATAACACTATCAATTACCTTTGAATTTTATGCATCCATCTGTATTGAACCGGGCCACCTAATTCAACTTCATGTGGCAGGTGAATTGGTAAGTGTGCCATAACAATAAAAAAATGATGGAAGATATATCATCTCAAGCTTGCACAATTTTAAAACTATATCCTCTTGTAGCTTATTTAAACTTTGTTTGTTAATTGTCTTTGAGCATAAATCTTTGAAGAAAGAACTCATGCAGATAATAGAATATAAAGATCCTTTGCTAAACCTATTAGCTGCAGTGGGTAGTAACTGTTGTAAGAAGATATGATAATCATGGCTTTTCATTCCTGATATCTTACCATCTTCAACATTTACACATCAAGAAAGATTTGAGGCAAAACCATCAGATAGTTTAGTTACTTTTGGCCATTCACAAAGCTTTTTCTTTTCAGGTAACGATAATGTGTAACATGCTTGTGGCATTAGAAATTTATCACCATCTCGTCATAAATGCAATTCTTTGCGGATGCCCATCACTTCCAAATCTAATTGAGCCTTAAAATTATCCTTTGTCTTTCCATCAGTGTTCAGTAATTTGTCCAAAATTACTTCATAAATATTTCTCTCTATATGCATTACATCTAAATTGTGGCGCAATTTCAATGTTTTCCAATAAGGCAATTCAAAAAATATACTCCTTTTGGTCTAATTTAACTCTTGATCTGAACGTTTATGCTTATATTTGTTAGGTGGCTTTCCAAAACTCATGTCATTTGGAACATACATAGTCTGTCTTAATATGTCATCACCAGTTAGTTCTTTTGGCTTTGCTCCAAAATCTTGCTTTGCATCAAATTTTTTACTTCTTCTCCATAGATGTTTTTCATCCAAGTATCTACAATGACCCATATAACATTATTTTTTTCTGTTCTTCAAAGTCAATGAACATGTACATTTGTTACAAACTAGACAAGCTAATTTTCCCTTTGTACTCCACCCAGATAACATTCCATATGCTAGAAAATCATTTATAGTCCATAAGAACATAGCATGTAATCAAAATCTCTAACCAGTATATGCATTATAGTTCTGAATGCCATTTTCCCATAGTTCTTTAAATTCATCTATCAGCGGTTGCAAATAGACATCGATGTCATTACAGGAGAGTCCTTGCCAGGAATAAGCATGGATAAAAACAAAAATGGCTCCTTCATGCATTTCCAAGGTGGTAAATTATAAGGAAATAGTATTACTAGCCACATGCTATAACTAGTGCTCATATTTCTAAACGGGTTGAACCCATCGCTTGCAAGTCCAAGTAAGACATTTCGAGGATCTTGGGCAAACCACTCATGTTTCAAGTCAAACTCTGTTGACTTCGGTTTTGATGATCACAAGTTGACATTTAGTTTAATAAGCTCTTAATCTCTTTGAGTTAAAAAGCTTTATGAGTTGAGAATTATGTCTTATAAGTTAAAATATTTTTATAACTCACTAAATTACTTTATCCCTTCCTAATTCATAGAATTACTTAAAAAGGCTTATGAGTTAAAGAATAACCCTCTCAACCACATAAAGCCCATAAAGAGTTAATATGGCTTATAAGTTGAATTGAAAGATATTGGTTTATGAGGTTGAAATATCTTAGCTTATGACTTAAAAAGATTTTAGCTTATGAGTTGGATTAAAAGAGATCTTAACTTATATGGTGAAAGAAATAAGCTTATAAGTGGAAACATAGTGAAAGATATTGAAAGATGTAGGCTTACGGGTTGAAAGATTTGAGCTTATAAGATATACATATATTCGGCCCTAACTGGATTTGACAATCACCTTAGCCTATAGGACTTAATGACATATCTTTACCACATGAGGAAAATGCCTTACTAGTTGAGAAATCTTGGCATTCTTATGACCTATGAAAAATGGCCATAATTGTGAAATCGGGTTAACAACTTTATTTGCTTATGGCTTGAGTAAAACTATCTTCTCATTTAAAGAACTACAAATGGTTATATATAGTGATCTTATAACTTGAGATTACTTTATTGATTGATATCAACGGATATATGGGATGACTCTTAAAAACAACCAATGCTTATGAATTGAAAACAATTGACTGTACCACTTATGAAATGAAACAAACGGCCTTCTTACTTGAGATTAACATTCATCTCTTTGTGAGATGTTTCAAATGGCCAAAATATGTTTGTGACTTGAGATCAAAGTACATCTCACTTTAAGAGTTAATTCAAATGACCATTATTCCTTATGAGTTGTATCAAATGACTATAATGCTACTGTTTCTTATAAATGGAATAAAGATGAAGACTTGAAAGCAGGGAAGGCCAATGAGCAATTCACACATTATTGAGCATACATTTCTAGTCTTCCAAATTTCCAAAGAGAGAAAAGAGAAAAGAGCTACATTATTTCCATTCAAATATTTATTTATTTGGGAATTGCATATTCACACAAGGCTGTGTGAAGGGGGTTTACTTTGTTGGTGGTATGATTAACAAAGTCTGTAAAAGTTTGGTGCTTGAGCTTTGAAAAAGCATTGGTGGAGTTTGTTACTTAAGCTCTAAAAGTAACGGTAGAGGTTTGATACTTAGCCTGCAAAAGTATTGAGTTTGTTACTTGAACTCACAAAAAATAATACAGGCTTGTTTCCTGCCAGTAAAGGAAACATTAGTGGAAATCTCAAGCGGTTGGCTTAGGGACTGGACGTAGACCGGTTAGGTCGAACCAGGATAAAATTCGGTGTCTACATTTTTCTATCCCTACTCTCTTTATATTTTATGCTACTTAAATTCTTGTAATTTAAATTAATCGCTTTATTATTTGAAGTTATTTTTTACAAAAGCAATTTTATTTTCACAATTTTTATTATATTAATTAATTCTGCATTTTTAATAAAACTTGTTTTTGAAAGAGAAACTTGTGTTTCTTCAAAAAGAATTTTCAAAAGAAAGTTTGTGAAAATTTTTATTCATCCTATAGTACTATTCACCTCCTCTAGTACTGTAGCTAGTCATTTGGGACCGTCAATTGGTATCAGAGCCTGACTCTATCAAAAAAAGTAAAATTCTTAGAGTTATCTCAATATGACTAGTACCTTAAGGAGTCAAAATGTTTTTATATCTGAGAGATGTTCCATCAACAAGCCTCCACTATTTAATGGAGAAAATTATAGTTTTTGGAAAAACCGAATATTTTTGCAATCAATAGATATTCAGGTCTGGAGCATGGTCAAGGAATGACCTGGTATTCCAACAAAAATTGTTGATGGAGAGTTAGTCCCCAAAGAAGAAAGTGAATATGAAAGTGCTGATTGGAATAAAGAAGCTTTAAACTCTAAAGCTATTAATTTATTACAGTGCGCTTTAGATGTTAATGAGTTTAATCGTGTTTCAGGTTGCACGACAGTAAAGCAAATATGGGACAAGTTGGAAACAACTCATGAAGGAACTAAATAAGTCAAAAATGGAAAGATTAATCTTTACATCATAGAATACGAGTTGTTTAAAGTAGACGTAAAGGAATCAATTATGGAAATCAACACAAGGTTCACTCTCATTGTGAACAAATTAAAGAATCTTGGCAAGAACTTCATAGATGAAGAACTGATAAGAAAACTAATTAGAACAATGCCGACGTCGTGGGATCCAAAGCTCATAGCTATTGAAGAATCAAAAGATTTAAGTTCATACTCATATGATGAATTTATTGGTTCATTACTCACATATGAGATGAAAATTAAATCTACTACTAATCGTGAGCAGACTGACAGAAGAAAATCTATCGCACTAAAAGCTGCCAACTCAACTCCAGAAGAATCCACCTCAGATTCAGAAGATGATGACAAAGGTGATGATGATGAAGCTTTGTTGGTACGAAAATTCAGAAAATTCTTAAGAAATAAAAAATAGACGCAAATCAACTTACAGGAAGCAATTCAAAAACCACTAAGTTGATAAGGCAAAGAAAGATTCAAAAGAGGAAATTAAATGTTTTGAATGTAATAAACTTGGTCATTTCAAAGCTGATTGTCCAAAGCTTAAAAATAAGTTTAAGAAAAAGGTCAAGAAAGCTATGATAGCAATATGGAGCGACAGTGATGAATCAAACTCTTACGATGATGAGGATCAGAAAAAAGAAAAGGCCCAAATATGCTTCATGGCAAATGATGATTCAGAAAGTTCATCACATCAAGATCAAAATGAGGAAGATGAGGTAATTCTACAAACTTTATCTCATAATAATCTTATACAAGAATTTTTTAAAATGCATGATGGTAAACTAGAGATAATTGCTAAGTGTAAAGAATATGAAAATAAACTTTTAGAAAAAGAGTCTGAGAAGCTTGAATTACAAAGCAAAGTGAGTTTTCTGGAAAACTCCAATCTCGAACTTATTAGTAAAATATCTCATCTAGAAAAGAAATGTGAAAAGTTAGACTGCACAATTAGCAAATTTACTAATGGTGAAAATATGCTAAATGTGATTCTGGTTTCCCAAAGAAATCTAAATGATAAAACTGGAATTGGTTATACTGAGAGGATACCCCCACAAAATCACCAAAAACCAATTATATTTTGCCCTTCCTGCACTTCTACTATGCAAACTATATCCCTCGAACCTACACATCAAAAGCATAGTAAAAGTCACAAACCAAACCAGAAAGATATTTTTGCCCAACATTCACATTTCTCCAAGCCAAAAGGAGTGCAATCTGCTAAACCAAACAGACAACCTTTTTCACAACAAAAAATTACACACAAAAACCCACATAGACCTATATTCTCCCAAAAGTCTTATACATATAGGTCTAAGTAACAACATAGTTACAAGCCTAAATGCTTAAATCAATTTAACTATGTTTCTTATCACTAAAATCATCCTTCAAACACAATCAATCGGATCAATTCAAGAAAAAGAAGGATATTACCTGTTACTACTGTAATAATAAGGGACATGTAATTGGTGATTGCATTTTTCATAAGGGAAAACTATCTAGGTTCCCAAAGAAAAATATATCTCTAACCCTAAAGGACCCAACAGCATTTGGGTACCTAAATCTACATGATTTATTTTGCAGGTATATCTAAAGAACACTCTTGGAAACTCAAAGTGGTATATTGATAGTGGGTGCTCTAGACATATGACTGGTGATGGAAGATACTTCACTTCCATGAAGCAAGTAAAGGGTGGTGTCGTAAAATTTGGAGATAATCTAGCAGGACAAATCATCAGAAAAGGAAAGATTGGAAACAATCCATACATTGATGAAGTATCTCTAGTTGATGGATTAAAATTCAATCTTCTAAGTGCGAGTCAACTCTATGACAAAAATCAAAAGGTAATCTTTGATTTAAAGAAATATGAAATTGTGGAAGCCAATAGTGGTAAGACTTTACTTGAAGTTCCTAGAATCAAAAATATTTATCTTTTGAATTCAAGTGCTCTTACTAATGACCACTGTTTGATTTCACAAGAAGAGGAGAGTTGGTTGTGGTATCCTAGACTAGGTCATCCTAGCATGCATTTGATTTCAAACTTTCAAAGAAAGATCTTGTTAAAGGTTTACCCAAAATCAAGTTTGATAAAACTCATATAAGTGATGCATGTCAAAAAGAGAAACAAACCAGGAGTTTTTTTAATTCCAAAGGAGTCATTTCTACCTCTAGACCCTTAGAACTATTGGATTTAGACTTGCTTGGTCCGATTCAACCAGCAAGCTTAGGAGGCATGAGGTATGCATTAGTCATTGTCGATGACTATTCATGATTTACATGGACATTATTTTTTAGTAAAAAAGATGAAGCTTTTCAACAATTTTCTACCTTGTGTAAAAAGCTTCAAAATTTGAAAAATACTTCTATTATAGCTATTAGAAGGGATCATGGAAAAGAATTTGAAAACAGTCTTTTTGAAATGTTTTGCTCTGAGCATGGAATATCTCACAACTTCTCTGCTCCTAGAACTCTTTAACAAAATGGTGTTGTTGAAAGGAAAAATAGGACTTTAGAAGAAATGATAAGAACCATGCTCAATGAAAATAATTTACCAAAATATTTTTGGGCAAAAGCTATGAATACTGCTTATTGTATTTTAATCGAGCTTTAATAAGATCCATTTTAAAGAAAACACCATATGAGTTATGGAATGGTAGAAAACCTAATATTGGTTATTTCCATCCATTTGGTTGTAAGTTTTTTATTTTCAACAACAAGGAATATCTCAGTAAATTGAACTCTAAGTCAAATGAAGGTATATTCTTGGGATATTCATTGTATAGTAAAGCATTTAGAGTCTTTAACAAAAGAACTCTCATCGTTGATGAGTCCATGCATGTAGTGTTTGAAGAAACTAACTCTCTCCCACATAAAGAATCTGAGGATACTCTTGAGATTTTTGACTCGTAGGTTGAAAACATAGAAAATAATGAAAATGTTCTGCAAAGAGAAAATAACTCTGGCGATCAAAATGAGCATAATGTGCAAGAATCGTAGATTCAAGAAAATCAACATGATGACCTGCCAAAA
This sequence comes from Euphorbia tirucalli, assembly GCA_039660915.1. Taxonomy (NCBI): domain Eukaryota; kingdom Viridiplantae; phylum Streptophyta; class Magnoliopsida; order Malpighiales; family Euphorbiaceae; genus Euphorbia; species Euphorbia tirucalli. The sequence goes on along the minus strand of CM077632.1, from coordinate 42,641,947 downwards.
GAGTTCAAATATCACAGACATCACTCCAAGGAGAACATTCTTGATAATCCTTCTCATAGGGTGATGATCAGGAGACAACTGAAAGAATATTTTTCAAATATGGCATTTGTCTCTAAAATTAAGCTAAATGATGCCGAAACAACAAATTAAGCTAATTCTCATAAGTTCATAAGCTCATCCCATTAAAGTAAGATGGGCCATATAAGAAACAAGCCCAAGAATGTAAGAAAGGAAAGATAAGAATAAATGAAAATTGGTGAGACAAAGGAAGAAACTATCAAAACCGGCAACCACTCCCTCTCCAAAATGACACAGTCTCATCAAGGTGCAAACTTCTTATCATTCACCAAATTCATTCCAGCGTCAATGCTTGCCTCCTCACGAAATCAGAAAATCTGAAAAGACTTCACTCTCCAAATCAACAATCCTTACCAACCTCTTTATAAAACCATACCTTGACCTCGAATTCTCTGCCATTTCACAAGCCTTTATCAACAACAATGAGTGTTGCTAAGGTAATACGGCTAAAAAGGCTTCGTGTTTATCTGACAAAAGAATAGATGAAGAGAAAAAGGGAAGAATCAGAAACCACAAAAAGAATTCACAAAACAAAGAGAAGGAAAATTAGTTAAGCAAATGATGTATACCCACAGAGAAAGAAAGCTTTCAGGTCTCTTCCAATCAGAGAAATAGGCCTGGGTTCCTCTCACATCTCTCAGAAACTTCAACAAGGTAATCCTCTCTACGCTGATGGATTCATTAAAGAGAGAGTAAGATGTAGGAGGGTCGATTGAGAATATTTAGGGGAGAATGACAAACCATTTATATGGTACTTTAAGGCTAAGAAATGGGAAAACTTTTTAACTATAAACAAGCCAATTTATAATTCACTTGTCAGTGAATTTTATGGCACACTCACATACATAGGTAACGGAGACTATGAAGTGACTATACATGGAAAGAAGTTACTTGTTAATGAGAGAATTCTTAGTGATGTGTTTAACTTGCTTGTTGAAGGTGTAAAGATAGATAGAACTCCTGCACCAATGACTCTAGGAAGATACAATGCTGCTGAATTTGTCTCTGAACTGTTTAGAATTCCTACTAGGCACTCAATACCTTGGTCAAAACTTGACTCAGGGTATCTGAGAGAGGACTATAGAGTTGTGCAGCTGATGATTTCTGCTTTCTTTGTCCCACGAAAAGTAAGTCTTGCAACTATGAATAGTTTCAACCTTTGCTTCATTTGGCACTTAGAAAGTTACATCAAAATCAACTTACCCTACATCATTCTGAATCACATGACTCATGTAAGGAATAATTCAGCCCTGCCTTATAGCATGTTACTCTCTAAATAGTTCACTCATTTTAATATATGTAAGGTAGGACTCATACCTTCCTTTGTTAGCCCAAGGTCAATAATCAACAAGCCAAATATTTCTAGAATGCTAAAAGCTTGCTCTCATAAAACCCAAATACCAGCCAAACCTGTAGAATTTGACAATAACTCCAAAATCTTCTCAAGCAGTTTAGAAACACCTCTTCCAAATCCCCTATCCAGTGATACTTCAATAGCCAAAACTAAAGCTCAAGTGAAGAAAGAACCAAAAGAAGGGAAGAATGTAATGTCAAAACGAATCACAAAGCGAGAAAAAGGTAAAGGGGCTTCACAGCCTGGAATGTCTTGTCAGAGAGATGGAGATGTATTCGAATCCCTGCTTACATTAATCAATGAAGAAGACATAACACTTAGACCTGAAATAAATCCACATCCAAACCACTTCTCAAATTCCTACCCTGAAAGCTTTCTTAACTCATTCATTCTTCCATAATTATATAAAGCTTTCTTGCAAACTCCACTGATTTAACAACCTTCCTGCACCATGGCTGAAAACTTTAACAAATCAGAACCATTCACCACCTCTACTGATCTAACTTCATTTCCACTAAGCATCTGTCCACCATCACCCCTTCCCCTACTTGGATCCACCTCTTGTCCAATTATGCCAATAAATTCAAACCTTGCAAATCCTCCACCGCCACCTGATTATCACAGGGTAACTACATATACCTTGGAGACTTGTTTTAAGGTAATCTCAAAAGTTTTAAGTGCCTAAAAAACACTTATAGGATCTAAGGCTTATACAGAGGTTCCCTCAGCCTTAAGAGATCTTCAGATGTAGCTATTAAATATCCAGGAGAAAGTACATCATATGACTGCAGGTATAGAGAAGGAATTGGCCAGAATGATAAGGACTCTCAATCACTTGTCAAAACAGATAGAGGCAATGAAGAGCCTTATTTCCAGCTTCATCAAATCTGGAGTAGCCTTATCCTCCTCCTCACTTCCATGATTAAGGTTTGCACCCTAAGATTCCAGCAAATGTTGACTTACAGAGATGATCCACTGACAAATCTGGTGCTTCCCAATTTATCTCTGCAACTTTTGGTCAATAGTTGGTTCTAGTCTTTTTTAGTATTGAATAGTAGTTTTAACTCTTTTAAGAGTATTTGATTCTATTTGGATCTATCCAGTTCTAAATAGGATATGAATGCTCTTTGAAGTGGGTTTGCTAGTCTTGTTAAAGCTTACCTTATTACTTAAATTACCTTCTATCAACTCTAATAGCTACACTACTGCTTCTAGTTTGTTTTTAAGTTCTTCTCACATGTCACTAATATGCCTTATTCTAATTGCTGCTTCATATTTTGAAATCTGATCTTATAAGTGCCTTATGACTTGTATGATTCACTCACTTGCATTGATACCATCTGTCATGTGTTGTGACAAAATGCTTTAAACTACACCTATGCCTCTAAGACAGTTGTGCATGTATGCTTATGTGTGGTTCTGATGATCAACATTGCCTCGAATCTCTATTGCTTTGACCTAAATTTTTTTCTTTTTGATGATTTCAAAGGGGGAGAAAGGGTTGACATATGAGTTGAACAGACATGCAATAAGTTGATACTAACGTATGAGTTAAACTGACATATGAGTTGAACAGACATGCATATAAGTTGATACTGACATATGAGTTAAACTGACATATGAGTTGAACAGACATACATATAAGTTGATAATGACATATGAGTTGAACATACATGTGAGTTAATTTTTTTTGGTTGACATGCATATGTGTTAAACATCCTTAAGTACATTTGAGATGAAAGGGTTGACATGAGAAAGTAACATATGAGTTGAACATTCTTAAGTACATTGACTTAGGTTGACATATGAATTGAATATTCTGTGAGTTGAACATTCTTGAGTCTATTGACTTAGGTTGACATATGAGTTGAACATTGTGTTGATAATTGGACATATAGACTGACTTTGGTGATCAAGTAAAGACAATCAGAGCTAGTTGACATTTTATACTGAATGACATGCTGTAGACATTAGTGCTGCTTAGGAATAATACATGTTAATAGTATAGCTGTGTTAGAACCTAAGTTAACATTGATATATGTGAATTAACATTAGTGTTTAAAAGTTGTCATGATATTGATAGTATAGCTGCTGTATTGAAAAAGCTGTCACTTGACATTAGTGCTTATGTAAAATTTGGCATAATAGCTTAAGTTGTTTAGTACATCTATTGACATTAAAACTATAGAAAGGATTGACATGTTAGTTAGCTGACATATTGAACAAAATATTGACACATTGGTGCTGAATTGAACATTGGAAATGCATTGACATGTTGTGTTGACATTAGTGATACAAGTTGACATTGCTATTTTAAATGTGCTGCCTATGTTGACTTTTTGGCATATTGCTGAGTAAATGGATTGACACACCAAAATTATGCTACTAGTATATATAGTGATATGTTGCTGTGTTTATGAGTTTAATATATTGACTATAGCATAAGTTCATAAGTTTTTGATGCATGTGTACTATGGCTGCTTACAGAATACTTATGCTGTGGATTGATAAAACTCTGTTTTTGGCAAAAGGCATAAGTAGTGAGAATTTAGGTAAAATGCTTAAATTAGATGCCATTGGAAAGTCTTATGCATAATGGTAATAAGTATAATTTATGACTTCACAGCTTAAGAGAATCAAAATTAAATACCTTGACTACAACATACTTCTGCTATAATTTGAACTACCCCTAAGTTTTGATTATTGAAAAATGATGATATGAGATCTACATACATATGCATTATGATGACATATGGTTTTATCTATGTGGTCACAGATTGTTGAAATTTGAGCAGAATGAGCCTAATTTATCTGGATTTCATATAAACTGCCTATCATAAAAATTGAAGCTAACTTATGCAGGTTATGATCAACACTCTTCAAGTAAAGCTTCATTATTATGAATAATCCGTATACATAAGTTAGACACTAAGTCTTCATTTAGAATTAAAACTCATATACAAGTGGTTAATGGGTCTCAAAATAACTTGTCTCAATATAAAACCCATAACTCTTATACTTTTATAATAACTTTTTATCTTGGTTGAAAAATAAGATTTTTAATCTCTAAAAATCTCATCTAAATCAACCGCGCACGTATTGAGGGGGAGCATAAGGAAAATGTTTTAAAGAATACAGATGTCAACCCATCAAAATTGAAATCATCAAAAGGGGGAGAATGTTGACTTCGGTTTTGATTATCACAAGTTGACATTTAATTTAATAAGTCTCTTAATCTCTTTCAGTTAAAAAGCTTTATGAGTTGGAAATTATGTCTTATGAGTTAAAATGTTTTTATAACTCACTAAATTACTTTATGCCTTCCTAATTCATAGAATTACTTAAAGAGGCTTATGAGTTAAAGAATAATGCTCTCAGCCATATAAAGCCCATAAAGAGTTAATATGGCTTATAAGTTAAATTGAAAGATCTTGGTTTATGAGGTTGAAATATCTTAGCTTATGACTTAAAAAGATTTTAGCTTATGAGTTGGATTAAAAGAGATCTTAACTTATATGGTGAAAGAAACAAGCTTATGAGTTGAAACATAGTGAAAGATATTAAAAGATGTAGGCTTATGGGTTGAAAGATCTAAGCTTATAAGATATACATATATTCGGCCCTAACTTGATTTGACAATCACCTTAGCCTATAAGACTTAATGACATATCTTTATCACATGAGGAAAATGCCATACTAGTTGAGAAATCTTGGCATTTTTATGACCTATGAAAAACGGCCATAATTGTAAAATGGGTTTAACAAGTTTATTTGCTTATGACTTGAGTAAAACTATCTTCTCATTCTTAAAGAAGTACAAACGGTTATATATAGTGATCTTATGACTTGAGATTACTTTATTTCGTGATATCAACGAATATATGGGATGACTCTTAAAAACAACCAATGTTTACAAACTGAAAGCAACTGACTGTACCACTTATGAAATGAAACAAACGGCCTTATTACTTGAGATTAACATTCATCTCTTTGTGAGATGTTTCAAAAGGCTAAAATATGTTTGTGACTTGAGATCAAAGTACATCTCACATTAAGTGTTAGTTCAAATGGCCATCATTCCTTATAAGTTGTATCAAATGGCTATAATGCTACTTTTTCTTATAAAAGGAATGAAGATGAAGAATTAAAAGCAAGGAAGGCAAATAAGCAATTCACAAATTCTTGAGCATACATTTCTAGTATTCCAAATTCCCAAAGAGAGAAAAGAGAAAAGAGCTACATTTGTTCCATTCAAATATTTATTTATCCGGGAATTGTATATTCACATAAGGCTGTGTGAAGGGGGTTTACTTTGTTGGTGGTGTGATCAACAAAGTCTATAAAATTTGGTGCTTAAGCTTCAAAAAAGCATTGGTAGAGTTTGTTACTTAAGCTCTATAAAATAAGCAATTTTATATTCACAAGTTTTATTATATTAATTAATTCCTCATTTTTAATAAAACTTGTTTTTGAAAAAGAAACTTGTGTTTCTTTAAAAAGAATTTTCAAAAGAAAGTTTGTGAAAATTTTTATTTGTCCTATAGTACTATTCACCTCCCCTCTAGTACTGTAGCTAGCCGTTTGGGACCATCAAACTCTTTCCACTCCTTAGCATCTGATGGATGTCGAATATTATCAACATCAACACGCTTTACTTTATGCCACCTCATGTCCTCTGCAATTTCTTTTGACATATATAATCTTTGAAGTCTAGGTTTCAAAGGAAGATACCTAGCAACCTTTTGAGCAATCTATTTACGTTTACCTAATCCCAACTTTCATCTAGGGGCTCTATAAATAGGATTAGGATAGTGATCAAGATGTTCACACTCTTTTCTATATAATATGCAATCATTAGCACATGCATCTATAGTGATGTAACCAAGACCAAGATCACGCATCAACATTTTCACTTTATAATACGAGTTTGGAAGTGTTTCACCATTTGGAAGAGCACTTTTAAACAATTGGAGATTCAAGTTAAAAGACTTGTTGCTACAGTTAGTACTTGTTTTATTATGAATCATTCTAATTAAAAATTCTAACTTTGAATAATTCTCACAACCAAGGTAAAGTTCAGATTTAGCATCATTCAATAATCTACCAAATTTTCAACTTCTCCTTCAGGCACACTTGAATCATAATTAGTGGTGATACCTTCAATGAATGTCGACTTATGCATATCCTCTAACAGCTCTGGGATATTTAGCTCATGATCTTCAACTCGACTATTAGAAGTATCATAATGAAAGGAGTCATTATTACGATTGGCATCATAAACTTGAGAAGTCTCTCCGTGATGTACCCTTTGTGTATAGTCTTCAAGAATTCCATGTTGAAATAAATCTGGCTTAACATTTAATAAACTTTTAAAGCAACAGTTTAAACATTTCTTACATGGACATCGAATTCTACCATCAGTGTTAGTGTGATGCTCGGCAACCTCGATGAAATTCTTAACACCATTAATATATTTAGAACTAAATCTATTGTTTGAATGCATCCAACTTTTATCCATTATTTTAACCTCAACATAGAAAATAAAAGTTGAAATTAAAAAGATGAATAAAAAGTGTTATACTTCAAAAGCAGGGAAATGTTAAAATACAAGGTGAGACACTAATATTAGATTTATCTTGTACACATAGGCATAAGACGATCATTTAAAAAAACACATAATATGCGCCAATCTAATAAAAATAATTTTTTTATCTATATTTATATGGTTTAAAATTATTGATCCCTCCAATTGAGATGGGTTTGTATCAGTAATTCTATGTAGTGTTCATTATTTATTTGTTTCACATTCATATAGGCAAGTTTAGAATTTCATTAAATTATTTCAAATACAAATAATGTTTGATCAAACTAAGGCAACCATTACAAAGGCTTATGTCTATATTAAAGGTAGAACTAAAGCTCTTATAGCACTAATAACCTAGGGAGTTAGCTTCTTCTGGTTTTATGGCAATGGGCCCATTAGAATTAGAGAATTTAACACCATGATAACTAATTTAGTGGAATGGGGCTTATTGGAAATTTGGTAATAGGTTGGGAGGAGACTAAAGCCTTTAATAGTTTTAGGTACCTAATTGTATTTTTAGGTGTAGTTTAAGGGGCAATTCGAACTTTAATTAACCTAATAACAAGGCTAACAAGAACTACCTACTTTGTTATCCTAATTTGGGTTTTATCTATTATCATTAATTAAGCCATCGAGGACTACTTACTTGTGAGCGGGCGACATTTTTCAGAACGCGTGACGAAGCGGGAATTGGGAATTTTCTTTTTGAGTGTGTGTGTGATTTTGAAAACGAGTTTTAACCTTTCTTAAGAAAACCATTCATTTTATCAAGAAAACTCGTTTTGTAGAAAATTTAATTTTAAGTGTGAATTTTGGAAAACAGATTTTTAGAAAATCCCAATTTAAAAATAAAGATCCCGAAATCTAAATTTCGTGATCAGATATAAAGTCGCCACTTGAATCAGATCGTCTGGAAAATTCCAGTACAGCTCCCTACCATGTGTAGACGCAGTACCTGATTCTAGAGATTTAGGGTTCGAGTAACACATCTACTAGTCCTCAACTTGTTTTCAATTATTATTTCATAATACGATATAACATTCACTTAATTCTACCCATTTTATCTTCTTTTAATTTTAGTTAATGCTCATGCAAATGACATAAATATAAATCATAAATAAAGTGCAGAAAAAAAGTGTGGGAAAAGTAAAGTAATGGCCAAATTATACAACCCGAAAAAGAAAAACTCTTATCCTCACCTTTTACAACTGCCTATAATACATGATAATCTAAAAAGGTACAACCACATAGATACACAGAATGATCTATTAAATACATCAAAAGAAAAATGAAAAATAAAAAGCTGCGTCCAAATACGGTTAGCACAAATAAACAAATCACACCAAGGACTCACATAAGACAGAATATGGGTATTTTGGGAAATAGGATCATGCATAAGGGGATAATCGAGACGTCTAGATGACTACTCGATTAGACCTGGAAAACATTTTATAGAAACGCCCTATAGATTTTGTGAATGAAAACCAATTTTGAAAACGGTTTGGCTCGTTTTACAAGTATTTTTCATCTCTTAGGGGGCCGGATATCCCGGAACCCAGGGGTTCCGTTCATTAGTGGGCCTAAATTGAACATCCATCTAGGGTCTGGAAACATAAACACACCAAAAATCCTTTTTGAATCGAAAAGAGAAACAAAATTACAAGTTAGAGGTCAAAAAGGGCAAAATTGTAATTTTGTTTCATCAACTACAGCCGAGCCACTGTAGTGGCTGGGGTGGCTGTAACACCTAAAACCGAGCGGCTGTAGTGCTCCAGAAGCAATAATCCAGTTTTCTTTCTCATTTTGAAAATCGTTTTGGTGTTTTGATGGTTTCGGGTAATCTGGGGTTTCTGGAAACTTATAAAATCCACGAAATAGATCTAGATCAGATCAAACAAATCTGGAAACCCCTAAAAACGCGAAATCATCAAAACTATATCTCACATCCATCAATCAAAATCCTGAAAACTGCAAATCTAAGCATATGTGGATATGATTCGACCGATATTATTCATGAAAAATACATTTGATTTGAAAAAAAGAAGTGTTTTCGGCCGATTTAGGGCATTTGGAGCTTCTGCCCTGGAGATTATAGTGGTGTGGCTATAATCAGAGAACTATAGCCACACCACTATAGGTTACATATGCGCCACTGTAGTCATCAGACTACAGCCAAGCGGCTGTAATCAACAGACGGGGCGGCTATAGCTGGGTTTTCACTTCCTGCTTTAAGAAAAATACAAAAACACATACAACAACACCCAAATCAATATCAAACGAGTTTTTAGGGCCTCTCAGAGCCTACCTTATTTGTGTTCCAGTATTCTGGATCACCAAAAATAGATTCGGACACCAGAAAACTCCTTGGAATCACGAACAACCCAAAATCGTTCACAAATCTCCAAAATTCGAACGGAACCCTAAATCGACCTGAATGAACACCAAATCCAACAGAATCACTCCCAGATGTGATTCCTTAAAGGACCCTAATGATTTCTACGGATTAAATTTGAGATTAGGTGATTTTAGAGTGGATTTAGGGTTTTTTTCTCACTAAACCTAGTTTTCTCTGTCTCCCTTTCAAAATCTCAAAACCCTAACTCTTTTTCTGGTTGTAGAATGGTCTCCACTTGACCTAATTTTCATGTTTTCCTTTTATATGGCCCATTTAAGGTTGAAAATCCCGGTTTAATGAGGCAAAATACACTCTATTTAGGAAAAAATAAATTTTGTAACTATAGCCGAGCGGCTGTAGTGGCCTATAGCTGGGCGGCTGTAGTTGTGCAAACTACAGCCACGCGGCTATAGGGTACTATAGCCGAGGGGCTATAGTAGCCAGTTTTGCATTTCTCACCTTTTCTCACTTTTCTCTTCGGTTCTCTTAAGCGCTCAATCGACCTTCTTCGAGGTTCCGCACCAAGACTTGTTACACTTCTTTGGGTCATCCAAGACATCTCCGATGTCATTCCGGTCGTTCCGAATCCACCTCACACTTATCCGTGAAAAAGGTAATAAAGGCTTTCATCATCGAGGTCGGGAAAAAACCAGTGCTCACACTACTCTGCTTTGACAGAATCCAAAACCAAAAAATTAGGTAAATAGAAAAAATCAAACGAATGAGATCAAACAAAATTAATAATCAAAGAACACCAATCACCCTAAACATGAATAAAAATTCACAAGTGTTATTCTGAATTGAAAGAAAAAGATGCAGTAATTGCACAATGTTTTGACACATAATTCAATTCATAAAATGTTTATAAACACCAATAATACAAAAAGTGTAGGATTTACAGAAGAACACCTGCTGTCCTTCGAAATCTTGAAACTAAACTTGACTTCTTCCTTAATTTGTTACTTTGTTATTTTTATTTTTGTTAGTTCGTACTGACGTAGTCTTTATGTTTATACATTATTTATGTATATCACCTAAATCCAATTCCACTAGAAATCGGTTTATTAAAGCTTCAAGTTGTTGTCCTATTTGTTTTTCGTTTTGCTATTGTTTATAGTTTAGACTTTCAATTTAATTTAACTATTAACTTTTTTCTATTTCATTTTTGGTTTAGGACTATTTTTAATAGGTTATATATATATATATATATATATATATATATATATATATATATATATATTATAATTAATCAATAAAATTCTCTAGTAATTTTTCTCATCTATCTAGATTTTATTGATAAAATTTTATTGGGTGTTAGATGCTTTATTGTTTAATTACTATTATGGATATAAATAATATCAAAATGTATGTTTTATTTGTAACTTGTATTTGTTTTGCAATATGGTCCGTTAACATATATAATGATTTTAGATATATATATATATATATATATAATATAGCTAGATATTATTCATCAATTATATTATGCGAATATATATTAATTATTTGATTAATATCCGTAATTTTAAAATAAATACAATATTAAATAAAATAAGTGATAAACTTTCGGAAGGCTAATTTAGTAAAACAGTACAATTGCAGTTTTTTTGCATTCCCGAAACTATTGGTTATCCTGTATATTTGCAAAATTTCATGCTTGTAATTTATGGAAGCTAAGAATAATAGTTAATTATAATCCATCGAAATAGGTAGAATTTGTAAATGAATTTTAGATTTTATATACTGTTTAAAATTTTTTAGAACATGTAACTACCTCTGTCAGAAATAATATAAAAACTATTATTGTGTGTTATCTAGGGCTTGGAATGAGAACCTGATATATTAGACCAAACCGAATATCTGAGGAAAAGATACATAACTATATTGATTGTTTACTTTAAAAAAAAAAAAAAAAAATTGGACTAAGCTGGACTGTTGGCTTATTTCAGGAGTTGGACTGAATTGGACCAAAATTTATCCAGAATTAAACTGAGGACCAAACTGAATTGGACTAGATCGAAGACCGGATTGAAAAAAACCAAAAATTTCTTATTATTGAATTCATATATCATATATAAAAAGATTATTTAATTTTAGTGGTTTTACAATATGTGTGAAATAATTAATTATCACGACATAAAATAGTGGGATAAGAACATAAATAAACCTTGTGGTTTTGACCATATGTAAACTGGTACATGTGGTTTAAAACCTTACAAATTGGGACATGTGGTTTACTATTATTAACAAAAGCATTCTATTGTTCAATACACTCTCCTAAAAACTTACTTATCCTTCGAATTTTTATATGAAATTTTGCACATTAGTTAATTAAAATAAAATCGACCTTGGTGTCGAAACTTGAAATTTTTCATAATCCGCTTATATTTTTTTTTAGTTAATAATTAAAAAAATAAAAAATTATAAAAAATAGAAAAATGGCTGGAAAATTTTCAAATCTTCAAGGCTTGATGGAAAGTTATTAAATAATGTATATAAATTATTGGGATGTCAAATAATTGAAAATATTGATTTTTGCACGGAGATTCGATTTAAAACTTAAGGTTCATACCATTAACCTAATTGTATCAGAAAATATCTGTATTTTTTTATTATTTTTATTTATTTTATTTATTTAAATTGGATTGAATCCCCAAACCCCAAAATCAAATAGAACTAAAACCAAATCCTGGAATACCTGCTGCATTGGACTAGACTGAAATTTTTGACACAGTCAAATTTAGGAGATTTATTCCTCCAATTCAATTATGGAAATTTAAGTTTGCAAATCCTTGAATTCCAATTGTGGAGATTTCTAAATCTCTGAATTAGACCGGACTATGCCTTATCCTAGCTTTACCAATTAGTTTAAACTTTTGGGTTAAATGGTTTCATTACATGGTATCAGAGCCTCGTTGATCTAGAGGTGTCCAAGGGGCATTTCGATGCGTGGAAGTATAAAAAATAATATTAAAATTATTATTGAACTTTACTTATTAGTTTAAACTTTTGGGTCAAATGATTTTATAACAATCTCAAGTAAAATTTTTCTAAAAATTATTTTATCATAAGATTTTGTTGACTTATATTTTGATGATCACAAAAAGGTGATATAAAGGAAAATGGAATTATTCTTATTTGATTAATTACAATTATGTTGTAATCAACAAATAATGGATAAATAAAAGTCATATATCACATAAAGCCTTATGAAGACCAAAAAGGGGTACTATATGACAAAGTAATTACTTTTTACGCTCATCATCTACATATCATCACAAGAGATATAAGTCTTATGACTTAGAGAATTCAAGTCCTTTCAAGAGCTACAAATCTCCTTACAAGCTACGACCAACAACTTTTGCTTATAAGATGAAATCACCCACTATACTTTGTTGATGAGCTAAAGCAGTAACTATATCCACCTTTATGAGCTTGACACAACTGCCATATCCTTCTTGTGAGATTGAAACCATCGTCTAGTTTACTTCAGGAGCATAACAACTATAATTTCTTCAGGAGGTGACTTCAGCTGCTATAATCTTCTTATAGGCTACATGAAATGGCCACTTCTCTTCATAAGGAGCCTCTTCAACACCTATATAAAGGAATGAAAATCAAGTTAGCAAGATGGGAGACTTACAAGCAATATTCACACTCTCAAGCTATTATTTTCTCAAGTCTTCCATAATTTCTACAAGAGCAAAAGTCAAGAGAGAAGAGCTTCATTCTTTATTCATTCAAATATCCATATTTACTGGAATTGTATTTTTCACACTAGGTTGTGTGAAGGGGATTTCTTTATTGATAGTGTGATCAATAAAGCTTGTAAAAGTTTGGTATTTAAGCTTGTAAAAAAATTACTGAATAAGTTTGGTGCTTGAGCTTTGAAAAAGCATCGGAAGAGTTTTGTTACTTTAGCTCGGAAAAAGTAACGGTAGATGTTTGATACTTAGCCTGTAAAAGAATTGAGTTTTGTTACTTGAACTCGTAAAAAGTAACATAGGCTTATTTCCTACCCCTAAAAGGAAACGCTAGTGAAAAATCTCAAATGGTTGGCTTGAGGATTGGATGTAGACCAGTTGGGTCGACCTAGGATAAATCTCTATGTCTTCTATTCTCTATCCCTACACTCTTTACATTTATCGCTATTTAATATTCTGCAATTTAAAGTAATAGCATTATTATTTGAAGACACTTTTATATTAGTCAAAAATATTTCTAATCATAAGTTTTACTATTTTATCATTCCACATTTTTGTAAAACTTGTGTTTATTAAAAGAAAATTATTTTTCATAAAAAAGAATTTACTAAATCATTTGCGAAAATTTTTATGCGGTATACAATACTATTCACCCCCTCTAGTTCTGTAGCTAGCCTATTTGGGATTGTCAATTGGTATTAGAGCCTAACTTTAAATAAGAGGAGTAAAATCCCTAGAGTTATCTCAAAATGGCTAGCACATCTAGAAGTCAAAATGTTTTTATGTCTGACGGATGTTCCATCAACAAGTCGCCACTATTTAATGGAGAAAACTACAGTTTTTGGAAAAATAGAATGAGAATATTTTTACAATCAACGGATATTCAGGTCTGGAGAATTGTCAAGGAAGGACCTAGTATTCCAACAAAAATAGTTGATGGAAAGTCTATCCCTAAAGAAGAAAGTAAATATGAATTCTAAAGCTATTAATTTATTACAGTGTGCTTTAGATATTAATGAGTTTAATCGTGTTTCAGGTTGCACGACAGCGAAACAGATATGGGACAAACTTGAAACAACTCATGAAGGAACTAAACAAGTCAAAGATGGAAAGATCAATCTTTGCATCACAGAGTACGAGTTGTTCAATATGGATGCAAAAGATTCAGTTTCAGAAATCAACACAAGGTTCATACTCATTGTGAACAAATTAAAGAATCGTGGCAAAAGCTTCACAGATGAATAACTGATTAGAAAATTAATCAGAACAATACCAACTTCATGGGATGCAAATCTCACAGCAATAGAAGAATCGAAAGATTTAACTACATACTCATATGATGAATTCATTGGTTCATTACTTATATATAAGACGAAAGTCAAGTCTACTAGTAACCGTGAGCAAACTGACAAGAAGAGGTCCATCGCACTAAAAGCTGCTAGCTCAACCCCTGAAGAATATACTTTTGATTCAGATAGCGATAATGAAGAAAATGATGAGGAAGTACTGTTAGTTCAAAAATTCAGAAAATTTCTAAAAAGCAAAAATAGAGGCAAAGCATCATTCAAGAGGCAATTTAACAACAACAAGATTGATAAAGCCAAGAAAGATTTAAAACAAGAGACTACATGTTTTGAATGAAAAAAACTAGGCCATTTCAGAGCTGATTATCCAAAGCTAAATAGCAAATACAAGAAGAAAGATAAGAAAGCAATGGTGGCCACTTGGAGTGACAGTGATGAATCCAGTTCTGATGATGACAATGACAAGAAGCAAGAAAAAGCTCAAATATGCTTCATGGCAAATGATAGTGTAGAAAGTTCATCACATTAACATGAAAATGAGGAAGATGAGGTAATCCTACAAACTTTATCTCATAATGATCTTATACAAGAATTCATTAAGATGCATGATACTAAGCTAAATATGATTGCTAAGTGTAAAGAATACTAAAACAAGATTTTAGAAAAGGAGTTCGAAAAGCTCGAATTACAAAGCAAAGTGAGTTTTCAAGAAAACACCAATCTAGAATTAATTAGTAAAGTATCACATCTTAGACTCTACAATTAACAAATTCACAAATGGTAAAAACTTGCTAAATATGCTTTTAGACTCCCAAAGAAATCCAAATGATCGAACAGGAATTGGTTATGCTTGTATTGATGGAATACCTTCTCAAATTCCCCCAAAACCAATTATATTTTGTTCTTCCTCCACTTTTATTATGAAAACTCCATCCCTCGAACCTACATATCAAAAGCATAGTAAAAGTCAGAAACTTGTTACTAAACCAAATACCAAACTGGAAAACTATTCATGCTCAGTATATAGACCGAAGGATAAAAAAGAAGACATATTCTTCCAAACCAAGAAGTGTACAATCTTCTAAACTAAATCAGCATTATTATTCACAATAGAAGATTGTTCACAAAAACACACATAGACTTATATACTCTCCAAAGCCTTATTCTTATAGGTCAAAACAAAAACAAAGTTACAAGCCTAAAAGCTCACATCAAATTAACTATGTTCCTTATCACCAACATCCTTCCTCAAAACCTTACCAGTCACATCAATACAAGAAAAGGAGGAATTTTACATGTTACTATTGTAACCATATGGAACATGTAATTGGTGATTGTAAGTTTTGAAAAGAAACTACAAATGGAAAATTATAAGGGTTCCCAAAAAGAAATATGTTGACTCTAACCCAAAAGGACCCAACAGTAATTGGATACCTAAGTTTACTTGATTTGTTTTGCAGGTATGTCTTAAGAACACTATTGAAAGTTCAAAGTGGTATATTGATAGCGGTTGTTCTAGACATATGACTGGTGATGGAAGATACTTTAATTCCATGAAGCAAGTGAAAGGAGGAACGGTGAAATTTGGAGACAATCTAGCAGGACGAATCATTAGAAAAGGAAAGATTGGAAACAACCCATGTATTGATGAAGTATCTCTAGTTGATGGATTGAAATTCAATCTTCTAAGTGTAAGTCAACTTTGTGACAAAGATCACAAGGTAATCTTTGATTCACAGAAATATGAAGTTATGGAAGCTAAAAGTGGTAAGACTTTACTTGAAGTACTTAGAGTTGGAAATGTGTAACTAGAGTTGGGAATGTGTATATTTTAAATTCAAGTACTTTTACTAGCAATCATTGCCTAATTTCACAAGAAGAAGAGAGTTGGTTATGGAATCATAGATTAGGTCATGCAAGCATGCATTTGATTTCAAAACTTTCAAAGAAAGATCTTGTCAAAGGTTTACCTAAAATTAGTTTTGATAAAACTCATATTTATAATG
The DNA here is from genome assembly GCA_039660915.1 of Euphorbia tirucalli. Taxonomy (NCBI): domain Eukaryota; kingdom Viridiplantae; phylum Streptophyta; class Magnoliopsida; order Malpighiales; family Euphorbiaceae; genus Euphorbia; species Euphorbia tirucalli. The sequence continues at coordinate 42,625,522 of CM077632.1, read as the reverse complement.
CATGTCAAAGAGGAAATCAAACCAGAAGCTCTTTTAATCCTAAAGGAGTTGTTTCAAACTTTAGACCATTAGAGTTAGAGCATTTAGACTTGCTTGCTCCAATTCAACCAACAAGTTTAGGAGGCATGAGGTATGCATTTGTCATTGTAGATGATTATTCACATTTTACATGGTCATTGTTTTTGAGTCAAAAAGACGAAGCTTTTGAATAATTTCTACCTTGTGTAATAAGCTTCAAATTTTGAAAAACGCTTCTATTGTTGCTATTAGAAGTGATCATGGAAAAGAATTTGAAAATCATCTTTTTGAAATGTTTTGCAATAAGCATGGTATCTCACATAATTTCTCAGTTCTTAGAAATCCTCAATAGAATGGTGTTGTTGAAAGGAAAAATAGGACTTTAGAGAAAAGAACTAGAACCATGCTTAATGAAAATAATTTACCAAAATATTTTTGGGCAGAAGCAATGAACACATCATGTTATATTCTGAATAGAGCTTTAATAAAACCCATTCTCAAGAAAACACCATATAAGTTATGGAATGTTAGAAAACCCAATATTGGTTATTTCCATCCATTTGGTTGTAAATGTTTTATTTTTAGCAACAAGGAGTATCTTAACAAATTTGACTCTAAGTCAGATGAAGGTATTTTCATGGGGTATTCATTACATAGCAAAGCATATAGAGTCTTCAACAAAAGAACTCTTACCATTGATGAGTCCATACATGTAGTATTTGAAAAAACTAACTCTCTCCTAGATAAAGAATATGAGAATACTCTTGAGATACTTGATTCACAGGTTGAGGACATAGAAAATATTGAAAATGTCTTGCAAAAAGAAGATAACTATGGTGATCAAGATGAAAATAATATACAAGAACTGCAAGTGCAAGAAAATCAATATGATGATCTACCAAAAGAGTTCAAATATCACAGATATCATTCTAAAGATGACATTATTGACACTCTTTCATAAAAAGTGATGACAATGAGTCACCTAAAGGAATATTTTGTGAATGTGGCATTTGTTTCTAAGATTGAACCAAAGAACTTCAAGGAAGCTGAAACTAAAGAACCTCAAATCCAACTGATCAATGCTAACCTAATCCTTCTTCTTCTTCTGCTATTTGTTCCTTCCTAAAATTTATTCCAATGCTCTACTTTAAAAATTCTCTTTAAGTTTGTTAATTCAAATCAAATTTAAGAGTGAACTTTACTCCTTTGGAATTATTAATTGGAAATCAATACTATATATATATATATAGGCTTTCATATTGCTTGTGTATGGTATTGGTGAGATTATGAAGAAACAATTAATAAGATAGTCTTTAAAATTGAAACTGGCTATTTTGTGCTTGATATTAAGGATTGAATTAATTATTGATACGCTACTACTCTGCATTGTGCTTTGTTTGTATTAATTTCTAGAATTGGAAATAGAAATTCAAGCAACAATAGGCTACTTGTATATATATATATATCCATTTTCCTAAAATATTGTTCTTTATTTCGCTAATTAAGTCTCACGGTCTAGAATCAACTCTTTAATTTTCTTTTATGTTTTTAATTTTGCTTCAATGTTTAATACTAGAATTAAATTAGTTAGTAATTCCCTTGTTTTGTTTCATTCAATAATTTGTTTACAGAATTGAGTATATTAAGAGTCTACATAATCTGTTTGCGTTGCTACTTGTTAACTTGTATTGTCACTCTATGATATTATTTGATACGTCATTTTAAGTTATTATGTGTTTAAGAAAATATCTTTAAAATAATTTAAACAAAATTGTTAATTAAGTATTGAGGGTGTCTTTTTTCAGATGTCAAGATTAATGGATCCACCTTGAATTATTGAGGTAGAAGAAAATGAAGACGAACAATCTGATTCTGACCTTTTTCCAGAACTTAGAAATGCTACTACTGAATCTGATGCTACTAAAACTACTGAGGCTGAGGTAGAATCAGTTCCAAAAGATACTAAGGGCAAGAAGAAGGCCATTTTGAAAAGGTCAAAAGCTTGGGATCATTTTGATGTGATTACAGATCCTGAAACGGGAAGATCCAAAGGTCAGTGTAAGCATTGCCAAAGAGTCTACTTGTGTGATTCATCCATGAATGGGACAACTAATCTTAACAAACACATAAAGAAATGCATTAAAAATCCTGAGAATATAAAGTTAAAACAAAGTCAATTATTTTTGCAACCTTCAATAGTTTCAGGGGTAGGGGATAGTGAGAATTTGGGGACATTGACTACTTGGAAGTTTGATCAGCAAGCAATGAGGGCTAGTGTAATAAGGTGGATTATTAAGGAAGAACAACCTTTTAGAGTTGTAGAGACTGAAGGATTTAGGGATATGATGGCACATTGTAGTCCTGGACTTAAAGTTCCATCTAGGTGGACTGTTAGTAGGGATTGCAATCAATTGTATTTGGATGAAAAACTGAAACTGAAAAATTATCTCAAACAACATGGTCAAATAGTTTCTATAACTACTGACACATGGACTTCAGTTGTAAGAGAAAATTATATGTGTATAACTGGTCATTTTATTGATGCAAATTGGAATATAAGGAAGAAAGTATTGAATTTTGTTAAAATAAATTCACATAAGGGTCTTGATATTGGCATGTCGATTGAGAACTGTTTGGTTGATTGGGGGATAACTAAATTGTTTAGTATTACTGTTGATAATGCTAGTTCAAATGATGTTGCTGTTGGTTATGTGAAAAATGTCTTAAAGTCATGGGGAGCTTCTGTTTCATCTTGTCAATACATACATATGAGATGCATGGCGCATATTATTAACTTAGTTGTACAAGATGGCTTGAAGGAAATCAATTTATTTGTGAAAAGGGTGAGGGAAGCAATAAGATATATTAGATATTCCCCTGCCAGGCTTGGAAGATTTAAGGAGTGTGTGAAATACAAAAACATACAATGCAAGAGCTCCCTATGCATGGATATCCCTACTAGGTGGAAGTCAACTTATTTAATGCTTTCTACTGCTGAACGATTTGAGGCTGTATTTGATAGGTTTATTAGTGAAGACTCAAATTTCAGAATTGAGATGACTATGGCTAATGGTGTGCCTGATGCTGATGATTGGGAAGTTGTTAGGAAAATTGCTATCATGTTGAGAACATTTTACAATGTCACAGTAAAAATTTCAGGTTCGAAATATGTCACATCTAGTACCTTTTGGACTAAAATTAGTGATTTGTATCATGCATTATTAGATTGGATGAAACATGGTGATGTTCAATTGAAATCAATGAGTCTTAGAATGAAAGAGAAGTTTGACAAGTCTTGGGGGCATAAAAAAAATGAATAAGATCATTTGGTTTGCTGCTGTTTTTGATCCAAGAGAAAAATTTGAAGTTATTAAAATTTCTCTTCTTGAAATCTATAAGGAAAATGGCAATGTAATATTTGATGATGTCTATAATTCATTTTATGAGTTGTTTAAAGAGTACCAGAAAATGCATGATATGGTGGGGCAATCTAATTATGATATTGATACCCCAATGGAGTCACATATAGTTGAGGTGGAAAGATCAATTGCTAGCAAGTATGAGCCTCCAAAAAATGTATTCCGTGGAATGCACAAGAAATAAAGAATAAATAGTGGGGGTAAGAGAGAAGGAAAGAGAACTGAGCTAGATGCATATTTGGAGTAGGTACTACTAAATGATGAAATTAAGGGGTTTGATGTATTTAACTGGTGGAAGTTACATGCAGCAAGATTTCCTATTCTCAGTATCATGGCTAGAGATATTTTGGCTATACCTGTATCTACAGTGGTTTCTGAGTCTACTTTTAGTACCGGGGGGCGAGTTATTGATGAATATAGGAGTTCTTTGTCTCCTGACATAGTTGAAGCTTTGATTTGCATGCAAGATTGGATTCAGAAAACGCCTAATCCATTATTCAAAGAAGAAAATGTAGAAGATGTGGAGAGAATGCAACAAGGTAATTTATTTACCTTGATAAAATTAACACTTTTGTACTTCTCTTAAATCATAAACATAAACTATTAATTATGATTGCTTAATCAAATTGATTTGTTATTTGCAGAGTTTGAAGAATTGAAACTCAAAAATACATCATGTGAGTCCGCCGTAAGTAGTAATAAAAAATAAATGATATAATTTTCTTCCTTTTATCAATTTATTAATATTTGTGTTGTAAAATTTATTTGTTCTATGTTGTAATTTGTAAACTATGTTTTATTTGTTGTAACTTGTATAATTATTATTGTATTTATAAGCTATATATATATATATTTTTGCTAATTTAACATTGATTACTTATTTTGTAGGTTCTTCAACCTTGATTGATTAAAGTTTGTTTGGATCTTGGACTTTGAAGATAATTTTCATTTAAACTTTTTGTGGTTTGTAGAGGTTTAGACATTATTCCTTTATTGTTTTATATTGTGATTTTTGGATTCTAATTTATAGTTATTAAAACTAGAGAATTTTAATATTTTATTGTGATGTAATAGTATTATTTAGTATTACTGATTTTTTTAAGTTATTTTTTTGTATTTCTTTGTTTTTTTTAAAAAACTACTTATATAATTTTTTTTTTCAGAAATTGATTTTTTGGTTCGACTAGTCAAAACCGAACTGGTTCGGTTTGGACAGAACCAAACCAGAATTTAGTTTGGATCGGATCGGTTTATAAAATATAGTGTTTTTCGATTCGGTTCGGTTTTTGAACCGAACCGGTCCATGCTCACCCCTAATAAGGTGTGATAATACTAGTGCTATAAATTTAACAAAGAATCCTATTCAGCACTCAAGAACCAAGCATATTGTTATCAAGCACCACTTCATCAGAGATCATACACAAAAAGGTGATATTTATTTAGAATTTTTTCTAACAGAACAGAAAATAGCTGATATTTTCACAAAGCCTCTATGTGAAAATAAATTCAATGAATTAAAATTAAAAATTGGTATGTCAATACCAATATACAATAAATAACTTTTGTATGACAAGATTAGCAAAATTAATCATTATGACTAATTTTTATTGTAAGACTAGATTACGTAAAATCAATTAAGATCTTACTATTGGATCAGTTTACAATTGAAATTTTTAAGTCGTAAAAGATGTAATAAATTTTTTCATAATTTTTGGTCTTATGCTAGCTTAATCACAAGAGCATAAAATTATAAAGGTTGACATTTTTTAATATAAGAAATTCTATCATAAATTCTTATATTTTATGAGAATATATTTATAAGAGAATAAATTTATAAAAATAAGCAAAATGCATTTAAGTTACATCATATATTAAAGCCTTAGTATAAGCTATATATGTGCTGAAATTCCTCAAGATAATTTTCGGGCCTGAAAATCCTTAAAAGCCCAAGACTCATATATGGATTCATAAGCCAAATAACATATACCTTTCTGAAACATTACCAATGTCAACAAAAACGACGTCATCTCTTAAAGGCGCCAGTTTTTGTCGCCTTCCCCAAGCCAAAAATCTGAAAAACCTGCTATTGAAAAGACTCTCTCTGAAACCATATCATCACCAAAACTTCTACGTATTGTACCTGATACCATACCTTCACCTCGAATCCTCTGCCAATCTCATCTCATAAGCATATAATCTAAATCAAACAGAAACGATGATGAGGAAATGTTCAGCAAATGCAACAAAGAAACTCAGAGTATACCTGTCAAAATATGAGATGAAAAGGAAGAGAGAGTACTCTGAAACCACTAAAAACCTGCATGAATCCAAGAGAAGAAGAATCAGTACAATGGAAGAGATGTACCTACAAAGAAAAGTATAATAAAGTCATCGTTTTCTTCCTCTTCAACCAAAAATCAGAAATTCTAGCTAGGTAAGCCTATTTACATTGATGGTTTTACTAGAGAGAAAGTAAAGTGCAGAAGAATGGACTGGAATTATTTGGGAGAAACATATAAGACATTTATCTGGTTTTTCAAAGCATAAGGCTGGGAAAGTTTCCTGAGCATAAATGAACCCATTTATGACTTATTAGTAAATGAATTTTATGGAAATCTCACCTACATAAGTGAGATGAATTTTAAAGCTACTATTCAGGGAAGAAAGCTTCCTGTGAATTAGAAAATTTTTAGTGAGATTTTCAATCTGCCTTTAGGAGGAATTAAGCTATATGGAACTCCTGCTCCCACCAAACTAGGAAAATATGATGCTGCCGAATTTGCTTCCAGACTTTTTAACATTCCTATGGGGCATTCTATTCCCTGGTCTGAACTTGACTCAGGTTACCTTCGAGAAGACTACAGAATTCTTCAACTACTAATATCTACATTTTTTGTTCCTCAGAAGGCTAGTTTAACAACCATGAATAGCTTCAATCTATGTTTCATATGGCATTTAGACATCTATGTGAAAATTTACTTGCCTTATATCATGATCAATCATATGACTTATGTTAGAAGCAACTCTACTTTGCCATACAACATGCTTCTCACCATGTACTTCATACTTTTCAATGTTTCTATAGCAGGGCTTATACTTTCTATTGTTAGCTCTAGATCAATCATCAACAAACCTAACATTGTAAGGATGCTTAAGGTATGTGCCCACAAGACTTAGATTCCAACAAAGCCTATTGTCATTGACTTTGAGTCTGAAACCTTATCAAGTAGTACCTGTAAGACACACATGTCTGAGTCCTTAAGCTTTAAAGCATCATCTGCTAAAACAGAAGTACAAGTTAGGCAGGAGCTCAAAAAGCCGGATATGCAAGTTCTAAAAACAAGTCAAAACAGTTGATAAAGCAATATAAGGAAAATGAGGCTTCACAGCCTGAAATAGCCTCCTAAGGCCAGGAAGAGACTGCTGTGTTTTAGTCTCTTCTATCCTTACTCAATGATGAAGAATTGACTTTAGGGCCTGAAGCCAATGCATCTCTTATTTTGACTTCTAACTCCAGCCCTGAAAATCTTTTCATCATATACACTCTCCTTGACTTCTATAAAACTTTTCTTCAAACACCACTGATCTATCAACCTTCATTCATAATGATAAACAGTTTCACTAATCCAGAACCTTTTTCATCCTTCCCCTTGAGCATTTGTCCTTCATCACCTACACCAGTACAACCTAGATCAAGCCAAAGTCCTTTTTAGTCAATAACTACTTCCCATACTTTATACCCTTCTAGCCAACTGTGACAACCCTAACTTTTGCAAGCATGCAATGGCGGAAACATTACATAAAGTTTAGGTCATCATTTTCAAAACTTCCTTTTTATCTTTAAAATAACATAATCATAAATGAGTACTCGAAAATTTCCATTTCAAAAACAGTAATTTAACATAAATAGGTATTTCAAAAGGTAATATAACGGAGTAAAAAAAAAAAAAAAAAAAAAATAAATCTTTGAACATCCATAACTACGAATAGATGATAAAATAACATGACGGAAACTCTCCACACAATCCCCGAGAACAGACATCAGGCATCTCCTATTCTGCACCGGCAAAATCTGAAAATATCAACAGCGCCACTTAGTGACGAGTAACTAATAAATCCCAAACATCAATTCAAAGTTCACATAGGAAGATGACAGATCATAAATTTCATATTACATTACTTAAGTATACTTCATCATGATTAATAGAAAGCAAATTTATCAATTTATACAAGCATGCATAATTCTCATAGTAACAATCATGTATCAGGGATCTTACCCTTATTTGTTAGCTGCATCACATACAACATATAAAGTTCAAGTTCAGCATATCACATAATTATCTATTTCAAATAATAGTACAAAACATTCCAAGTGGATAATCAATATCATCAAAATTCAGATTTCCAAGATAAGTCATGTACATACAAATACATACCAACATCCCAAATCAAAGTACTTCATCACAAACTTGACATCAACTCAATTATACCTTAACCTTTATTAATTTTGTGGTATACGCGTATAAATCATTTGTATTGACCTATACACCTATGTCCTTAGAGAGTTCGGCTCAGACGCTTCGGGGAACCACAACGGGACTTACCCCCTTATCAATAAGAAAAGAGTACCACGAAGGGATTTACCTCAGAGTGCCAACGAAGGGACTTACCTCACAGAGTGCCAACGAAGGGACTTACCTCAAAAATAAAATAAATTAGAGTACCACGAAGGGATTTACCTCTCTGAGTGCCAACGAAGGGACTTACCTCGAAACAAAGGGCGCTGTCCTAGTGTCAACCAATCAAACATGGAAAACACTTAGCCAAACTAACCAAGACACCAGAGTATATGCCACTACAAACACCAATTTAATTATCATAATTATATCAATATTCAAAAGGTGCCTTTAACATAGGACTTATCCCAACCAATTCAATAACCATAAGGTGCCATTAAAATAGGACTTACCCCAAAACATAATCTGATACATCAATAAACACATGGTGCCATAAAAAAATAGGACTTACCCCAAACTCGATTTCATAATTCCAACATGTATTAAATTTACCAAACCATATATGTAATTATTAGATTTCATGTCAAGAGTTCTAGCATAAATTCCTAGAACCAAATTATGCTTTGCACACATTAAAAAAATCAGTTCAAGGCCTAAGGTGAAAATTTCAGAATTCATAGTTCATGCCTCAACTTGCATATAATATTCCAGTAGGTTAGACTCAGAATTCAGCATGGCAATACAAAGGTGAATTTAGCCTTACATCTTAGGAACACACGCCAACTTAAATCATGCAATTCGGATTCCTATAGCAAAAGATATTAAGGAAACACTAAAAACATGCAATCTGTAAATTCACTTCAGATCACTGCACATAGTCTGACTTCAACAGACAAAACAGATGTGTTACTCACTGATTTAGCAAAAATAATATAAAGCAACATTGAACATCAGAATTTCAGGAATACATAGAATTTTGTTTCATGGCAAACGGAGCTACAGAGAGAAAATAAAGCCATAATCAACACAAACTGTACAAACTGAAATTCAGCAGTTCCAGGAAATCGGCACAGTGCACATAAGGCAGTTTCAACAGGGAATACGAGCACTTTACTCACAGAATTTGCCAAAATAGTATAAAACAACCTTGTACATTTATGTCTCAGGAAAACACAGAAAGTTGAATCATGCCAATCGGAGTTATATAACGAAAATAAAGCTAAAATTATCACAACCTGTACAATCTGAAATTCAGCAGTTCAAGAAAAATCGGCACAATGCACATAAGGCAGTTTCAATAGGGAATATGAGCACTTTACTCACGGAATTTTCCAAAATAATGTAAAACAACCTTGGACACCTATATCTCAGGAAAACACAGAAAGTTGAATTATGCCAATCGGAGTTATATAACGGAAGTTATGCCATAATTACCATAAACAGTTAATTCTGAAAATACAGCAGCTTACCAATTTCGACTCAATCACATGTATTTTCATATTTCTACCAATCTTTTAACCTAAAAGCAATTTCTTACACCAATATCATATACATTCATGTCTCAACAATAATTTCAGTAATAATACAACCTAGGATCAAATTCATCTACCATACATCCTATATAAATTTCGAACCGACATTTAGGGTTTAGTTGTTACCCTGTTTGCAGTGAAACCAACTGAGGCAATTAACTCGGAATGGAGAAGAATGAAGCAGAGTCTGAATGAATGAAAGTGAGGGAGAGAAAGTTAAGAATTTCGGCTGCACTGGAGCTCCACACAATGGAATGGCCGAAATTTTAACCCTAATAGAGATGAAGAGATTGCCTTGGAGTGAAACTTGGAAAGTGGAAGAGATTAAGGAGAGATTTTCTCCTTAGGTTAAGGATTCCTAATTTTTTTGAATTGGTCAACTGAAAAATGGGATATTTATCATGGATTTTCGGAATTCCAACCTTCCCAACACAAAAATAAAAAGGCACAAAAAAAAAAAAATAAATTTAAGCCAGGTAAGGTTCGAACTCTAGACCACTAGCTATTAGTCAGGACTATCTACCGCTAGGCCAAAGCCTACGAATTGTTATAAGCATACAAAACATCGGTTAAATGCAAAAATGCTCACTCATATGCACACATCACAACATAACTAAGTCAACTTATATCTGGGGCATTACAATCCTCCCCACTAACAAAAAGTTTCGCCCTCGAAACTCAAGGACAAAAGAGTAAGCTAGGTTCTAACCTTGATTAGTTGCAAACAATTCCGGATATTTGGATCTCATGGTCTCTTCTAGCTCCCAAGTAGCCTCTTCAAACTTCTGGCTACGCCAAAGCACCTTTACCAAAGGCATCTCTTTTCTCCTGAGTTTGCGAACCTGACGGTCGAGGATCTGAACAGGCTTCTCCTCATATGTCAAATTGGGTTCCACCTCCACCGAATCCACAGCAATAACGTGAGAAGGGTTGCTCACATATCTTCGTAGCTGTGAAACATGGAATACATTATGAACTTTTGCCAATTCCGGTGGTAGAGCCAACCGATATGCAACTTCCCCAATCCTTTCAAGCACTTCATATGGACCAATATACTTGGGACTGAGCTTGCCTCTCTTGCCGAACCTCATCACTCCCTTCATAGGAGATACTTTCAGCAATACCTTGCTACCGACTTCGAAGGTAAGAGGTCTTCTCTTGAGATCTGCATAAGACTTCTGACGATCCTGGGCAGCCTTCATATTCGCCTGAATCACCTTCACCTTCTCAACTGTATCCCGAATCAATTCCGGACCCAACACCAATGTGTCACTAATGTCGTCCCAACATGTCGGACTACGACATTTCCTCCTATAGAGGGCTTCATACGGGGCCATACGGATACTAGCGTGATAGCTATTGTTATAGGAGAACTCTACCAAACTCAGACATTTCACCCAAGATTTCTGGAAGTCAAGAGCACATGACCGCAACATATCCTCTAAGGTTTGGATTGTCCTCTCCGTCTGTCCATCTGTAGCAGCATGAAAAGCTGTACTCAACTTCAACCTAGTGCCCAAAGCTTCTTGCAATGATGTCCAAAAATGTGACAAGAACCGTGGGTCACGATCTGACACAATCTCCCTAGGCACACCATGTAGCCTTATAATTTCACTCGCATATGCCTCAGCTAACTGCTCCATAGACCAGGTCTTCTTCATAGGAATAAACCGAGCCACCTTGGTCAAACGGTCTATAACAACCCACACTGTGTCTAAACCATTAGCAACCTTTGGTAAACCCGACACAAAGTCCATAGAAACCGAGTCAAACTTCCATGCTGGAATAGCCAAGGGCTGCAATAATCCCCCAGGCCTCTGATGCTCAATTTTCACCTTTTGACAAGTCAAGCACCGGGCCACAAACTCAGCTACCTCTTTCTTCATTCTAGGCCACCAAAACTGCATCTTCAAATCTTTGTACAATTTCGCACCTCCCGGATGCACAGAGTAGGGAGTGCAATGAGCTTCACTTAAGATCTGCTCTTTCAACATTGAATCATTAGGCACACACCATCGGCCTTTAAATTTCATACTCCCATCTGCAAGAATCTCGAAATCTACAGCATTACCCTGCTCCTTCGCTGCACGAATCTTCTGAAGTACAGGATCACTCAACTGCTTCTCTTTCAATTCTACAAACAATACTGGTTCCACACTGATTGCATTTAAACTCGCCCGAACCACTCCTCTCGGGACCACTTCAATTTCCAACTTGCTAAACTCCTTGCAAAGATCAATAGGAAGTCTTTTCATGAAGTTCACCGAATGGATGCTCTTTCTGCTCAATGCATCTGCGACTCTGTTTGCCTTTCCTTCTTTATACTCCAAGGTTAAGTCATAATCCTTGATAAGCTCTAACCAACGTCTCTGTCGCATGTTTAGTTCTTTCTGGGTGAAAATATATTTGAGGCTCTTATGATCGGTGTATATCTTGCACGGCACACCATACAAGTAATGGCGCCAAATTTTAAGAGCAAACACCACCGCAGCTAACTCCAAATCGTGAGTCGGGTAGTTCCTTTCATGAACCCTCAATTGCCTTGAAGCATAGGCAATCACTTTTCCCAACTACATAAGTACACACCCAAGTCCGTACTTGGAAGCATCACTGAACACTTCATACTCTACTCCGTCAGTCGGCAATGCAAGAACTGGGGCTGAAGTAAGTCTCTCTTTTAAGATCTGGAACGCTTCTTCACATTCTGCAGTCCATTGAAACCTACAGTCCTTCTTCATCAACTGAGTCAAAGGTCGTGCAATAATTGAAAAGTTGTGCACAAACCTTCTGTAGTATCCAGCAAGACCAAGAAAACTTCTTACTTCGGTCACATTAGTAGGACTGGACCATTCAAGAACGGCTTTAATCTTCGCCGGGTCCACCTTCACACCTTCTTTGGTAATCACATGGCCTAGAAAAGCCACCTCTCCAAGCCAAAACTCACACTTAGAGAACTTGGCGTACCACTTCTGCTCTCTTAATACTTTCAACACCATTTTGAGATGCTTAGCATGCTCCTCTTCATTCTTCGAATATACTAAGATATCATCAATGAATACCACAACACACACATCAAGGAGCTCGTGGAAGGTTCGGTTCATCTGATCCATAAACACTGCTGGTGCGTTAGTGAGACCGAAGGGCATTACTTCGAATTCATAGTGCCCATACCTTGTCCGGAAGGCAGTCTTCTGAATGTCGTCTTCTTTTACCGGAATCTGATGATAGCCGGATCTCAGATCGATCTTAGAGAACACACCTGCACCCTTCAATTGATCAAACAAATCTTCAATTCTTGGCAGGGGATATTTATTCTTGATGGTCACCTTATTCAACTCACGGTAGTCAATACATAATCGCATGCTTCCATCCTTCTTCTTGACAAAGAGTACCGGAGCACCCCAAGGTGACACGCTGGGTCTAATAAAACCCTTATCAACAAGTTCTTGCAACTGGGTCTTCAATTCTCGCATCTCCGAGGGAGCCATCCGATAAGGAGCTTTAGAGATTGGAGCTGACCCCGGAATTAGGTCGATGGCAAATTCTACATCCCTTCCTGGTGGAATCCCTGGCAGTTCATCAGGAAACACATCCGCATATTCTCGAACAATAGGAATATCCTCGATCTTCAGTTCTTTCGAGGTATCCTTTATTCTACACAGAAATACTTCTTCGCCTTTCATCGCCATCTTTTTCAATTTCATAGCCGAAACTACCTTCACTCCTGGTTTCATCTTAACATTTGAATAAGAAACCCTCTTCCCTTTACCGTCCTTCAGCACAATTTTCTCATCCCTACAATAGAACACCGCTTGATGCTGCTTCAGCCAGTCCATACCGAAGATAACATCAAATTCGGTCAATGGAAATTCCCTCAAATTCGCCTTCAATTCAACTCCCTCGATAACTACGGGAACTTCGGGGAAAACACGACAGCAAGCAACACTCTCCCCATTAGGGAGGGAAACCACAGAATTAATTGGAACAGATACAGATAAATTCAACTTCTGAGCAAAAGTAGTAGAAATACAGGATATAGACGCACCAGTGTCAAATAATACATAAGTAGGAAAAGATTTGACAAGGATGGTACCTGCAACGATGTCATTCCCTGCCTCGTCAACTTCGGACTCCATCATGTTATAGACTCTGTTGCGAACAGGGCCTCCTGAGCTAGAATCGGGCTTCTTACTTCCTGACTTCTTCGGGCAAGATTGAGAGTAGTGACCCTCTTCCTTACAAGTGTAGCATCGGACAGGCGTCCCATCACAGTTCTTCCCATAGTGCCACTCTTTCTTACACTTGAAGCACTTCTTCTCCCTAGTCTGAGCGGTACTAGCAGCTTCCTTTGCCGGAACATACTTGGGTTTCTTGGAAGTCGGATGAACATCCGAGGTAGGCTGAGACCTCTTTAAGAACATGGTCCGCCTCACCGCTTCATCCTCCTGAACGGATGCATAAACTCCTAAAGCCACTTCATAGGCTCTCTGGAAAGTTGTTGCTCCAGAACATAGGACATGTGTCCTCACTTTGGGACTCATCCGCTTGATATAGAACTGCACCTTCTCCTCTTCAGTGGGGATGACTGAACCTGCAAATCTGGACAGTTCAGTAAATTTGTTGGTGTACTGCTGAACAGACATGCTTCCTTGAGTCAAGCATAGGAATTCCTCTCGTTTCTGCCACCTCAACTCACTTGGGTAGAAACGATTCTTCAACCTTTCAGTGAATTATCCCCATCCAAACTCAGCCAATTCCAGGCACTCGGCCTTAACCATGCCCCACCAGTTATCAGCCTCGCCTTTCAAGTAGTAGGCTCCAATCACGACTTTCTCGGCGTTCGGACAGCCGGTCACATCAAAGAGTTTCTCTATCTCCCGGATCCATCCCTCAAGCACCATCGGGTCGGAAGATCCTTCATAAGTTGGGGGTCGGTGACGAGCAATGCGCTCGAAGACAGTTTGGTTATTTGGATTTCTTTGAGCCATAGCGAGCACGGCATCTTCCAACAGCCGCATACGTCGCTGAGGAGAGTCATCGCGAACGGAATCTCTACGTGGAGGCATTCTAAAATTTTTGTTCTAGTTAGGTCTAAGCATATAATACATACAGCTAATAATAGAAAACAAGTAATCCAAAGCAATTAAACCCGTTCTACCTACCCATGCACCTCACACTATGTTCAAATCTCTATCCTAGGATTCTGAGTTTTGGTTCCAAGTGACTTATGCTACCAAAGCCTTGGAACCAACGCGGGCTCTGATACCAACTGTGACAACCCTAACTTTTGCAAGCATGCAATGGCGGAAACATTACATAAAGTTTAGGTCATCATTTTCAAAACTTCCTTTTTATCTTTAAAATAACATAATCATAAATGAGTACTCGAAAATTTCCATTTCAAAAACAGTAATTTAACATAAATAGGTATTTCAAAAGGTAATATAACGGAGTAAAAAAAAAAAAAAAAAAAAAAAATAAATAAATCTTTGAACATCCATAACTACGAATAGATGATAAAATAACATGACGGAAACTCTCCACACAATCCCCGAGAACAGACATCAGGCATCTCCTATTCTGCACCGGCAAAATCTGAAAATATCAACAGCGCCACTTAGTGACGAGTAACTAATAAATCCCAAACATCAATTCAAAGTTCACATAGGAAGATGACAGATCATAAATTTCATATTACATTACTTAAGTATACTTCATCATGATTAATAGAAAGCAAATTTATCAATTTATACAAGCATGCATAATTCTCATAGTAACAATCATGTATCAGGGATCTTACCCTTATTTGTTAGCTGCATCACATACAACATATAAAGTTCAAGTTCAGCATATCACATAATTATCTATTTCAAATAATAGTACAAAACATTCCAAGTGGATAATCAATATCATCAAAATTCAGATTTCCAAGATAAGTCATGTACATACAAATACATACCAACATCCCAAATCAAAGTACTTCATCACAAACTTGACATCAACTCAATTATACCTTAACCTTTTTTAATTTTGTGGTATACGCGTATAAATCATTTGTATTGACCTATACACCTATGTCCTTAGAGAGTTCGGCTCAGACGCTTCGGGGAACCACAACGGGACTTACCCCCTTATCAATAAGAAAAGAGTACCACGAAGGGATTTACCTCAGAGTGCCAACGAAGGGACTTACCTCACAGAGTGCCAACGAAGGGACTTACCTCAAAAATAAAATAAATTAGAGTACCACGAAGGGATTTACCTCTCTGAGTGCCAACGAAGGGACTTACCTCGAAACAAAGGGCGCTGTCCTAGTGTCAACCAATCAAACATGGAAAACACTTAGCCAAACTAACCAAGACACCAGAGTATATGCCACTACAAACACCAATTTAATTATCATAATTATATCAATATTCAAAAGGTGCCTTTAACATAGGACTTATCCCAACCAATTCAATAACCATAAGGTGCCATTAAAATAGGACTTACCCCAAAACATAATCTGATACATCAATAAACACATGGTGCCATAAAAAAATAGGACTTACCCCAAACTCGATTTCATAATTCCAACATGTATTAAATTTACCAAACCATATATGTAATTATTAGATTTCATGTCAAGAGTTCTAGCATAAATTCCTAGAACCAAATTATGCTTTGCACACATTAAAAAAATCAGTTCAAGGCCTAAGGTGAAAATTTCAGAATTCATAGTTCATGCCTCAACTTGCATATAATATTCCAGTAGGTTAGACTCAGAATTCAGCATGGCAATACAAAGGTGAATTTAGCCTTACATCTTAGGAACACACGCCAACTTAAATCATGCAATTCGGATTCCTATAGCAAAAGATATTAAGGAAACACTAAAAACATGCAATCTGTAAATTCACTTCAGATCACTGCACATAGTCTGACTTCAACAGACAAAACAGATGTGTTACTCACTGATTTAGCAAAAATAATATAAAGCAACATTGAACATCAGAATTTCAGGAATACATAGAATTTTGTTTCATGGCAAACGGAGCTACAGAGAGAAAATAAAGCCATAATCAACACAAACTGTACAAACTGAAATTCAGCAGTTCCAGGAAATCGGCACAGTGCACATAAGGCAGTTTCAACAGGGAATACGAGCACTTTACTCACAGAATTTGCCAAAATAGTATAAAACAACCTTGTACATTTATGTCTCAGGAAAACACAGAAAGTTGAATCATGCCAATCGGAGTTATATAACGAAAATAAAGCTAAAATTATCACAACCTGTACAATCTGAAATTCAGCAGTTCAAGAAAAATCGGCACAATGCACATAAGGCAGTTTCAATAGGGAATATGAGCACTTTACTCACGGAATTTTCCAAAATAATGTAAAACAACCTTGTACACCTATATCTCAGGAAAACACAGAAAGTTGAATTATGCCAATCGGAGTTATATAACGGAAGTTATGCCATAATTACCATAAACAGTCAATTCTGAAAATACAGCAGCTTACCAATTTCGACTCAATCACATGTATTTTCATATTTCTACCAATCTTTTAACCTAAAAGCAATTTCTTACACCAATATCATATACATTCATGTCTCAACAATAATTTCAGTAATAATACAACCTAGGATCAAATTCATCTACCATACATCCTATATAAATTTCGAACCGACATTTAGGGTTTAGTTGTTACCCTGTTTGCAGTGAAACCAACTGAGGCAATTAACTCGGAATGGAGAAGAATGAAGCAGAGTCTGAATAAATGAAAGTGAGGGAGAGAAAGTTAAGAATTTCGGCTGCACTGGAGCTCCACACAATGGAATGGCCGAAATTTTAACCCTAATAGAGATGAAGAGATTGCCTTGGAGTGAAACTTGGAAAGTGGAAGAGATTAAGGAGAGATTTTCTCCTTAGGTTAAGGATTCCTAATTTTTTTGAATTGGTCAACTGAAAAATGGGATATTTATCATGGATTTTCGGAATTCCAACCTTCCCAACACAAAAATAAAAAGGCACAAAAAAAAAAATAAATTTAAGCCAGGTAAGGTTCGAACTCTAGACCACTAGCTATTAGTCAGGACTATCTACCGCTAGGCCAAAGCCTACGAATTGTTATAAGCATACAAAACATCGGTTAAATGCAAAAATGCTCACTCATATGCACACATCACAACATAACTAAGTCAACTTATATCTGGGGCGTTACACCAACTATCACCACCCCCAGATTATTGGAGAGTGACTTCATACACTCTAGGTGTTGGGATTTTTCACCGAAAATCAACCGATAACGAAAGAACGTGTTGATTTTCTCAAATCTGTGCCTAGGAGCAAATGATATGGAAATCAAAAACCAAAATAAACATGAGGAAGATTAGATTCTTACTAGAATATCTCTATAAGAGATGACTGCAAAAATCAAAATTGACTTCCTCCACGTTTCCGTACACGAACATCTATCGAACTTAAACTCGTGCTAGCGATTCGATCAACTGAAAGAGAGAATTCTTTTGTTGGAAATTTTCTGCTTTTTTCTCATCATCTTAACCAAAATATTTGAAGGGTTTTTAATCCTAGGTGGCCAAAATTCACTTGCTGATTTCGGCCCATTTACTTTTAATTTCATGTGGGCTTCTTCTTCCATAAGCCCAAGTCTGTATTAATTCACTTGGTCCAATTTAATTTCAAATTTAATTTCAATTCAACATGTATGTCAATATATTATACCATATAATATATTACATTTCATTTAAATTAAAATTAAATTGACTAATTAATTTAACCGAGTAATTAAATTAGACTTTCATAAAATTAAACACTTGTAAACTTATACATGTAAAATTTATTTCCACCTAGGAAATAATCTTATAAATTAATTGATTGAATTAATTATAAGAAGGTCAATACAAAATTAATTATATTATTTTGATCAATCCAATTGATCTATATAATATAATCAACAGAATCCTCTCTCTCCAGTGTATACTCCAAGTATACGGTTGATCCTTTAATTCAAGCTCAGACGTTCAATGTGTATGTTCTTATGGGCCCATCTTTATGTTGGCAGTAGGCTAAAGGCCCACAGACTGTGGGCAGGCTCTAGCAAGCCATTGTAGCCCCCAATTAAGATGGAGATAGCAGTCCGGCTGAAATCTAAACCCTGTAGTTTAAACTCATATATCCCATGTCATTGATATTGGTGTCCAACAAAGAGGCATGAATTGATCATCCTCTTTTGTGTTCGGACATTTACTTGATCCCAAATGAATTGATGCTCACAAATAAGTTCCAACTCGTTTGGGTGTGGCCACACTCTTATCAGATCCATTCATCAAGTGGCCGGTTGATATCTTCTCAGTGGACTACTGAGTGACATTCCATTCTGCATATCCATAGCATTGCCATGTTCACTGACATACCCGAACGTACCCATACTTGGCACCCTGTTACAGGCCCTTTTGCAACCTTGACTTCCAAAGGAAAAAAGAGCGAATTCACGTGGATTGGTGCGTAGCCAGGGGTTATTGCAACACTGGATCGTCGCCAAGGAGGTAAAGAACCTTGAACTCAACCTTTTTTCCAGCTTTCTGGGTGATTTACTTGTGTTTGGTGTCTTTTTATTCAAGTTTTCAAGTTTTTATTTCTGGAAAAATAAGAACAGTCGTACGACTGTTCTTGAAACAAGAACAGGGGCACGACTATAATTACAGTTGTACGACTGTGCTTATTTTCTCAGTTTCAGGCTTTTGTTTTTAGGGTTTTTTAGCGATATCTGCCTAGCCAGGATTACAGTCGCACGACTGTAGTATACAGCCGCACGACTGTAGTCCACGGCCAGAAGCAGAAATCCCTAAAAATCTCTAAAATAAAATAAAAAAATCATAAAAACCCAAAAAATTTCATAAAAATCAGAAAATTTCAGCAAATCAGAAAAAATTAGAAAACCCCAAAAATCATCAAAATAAATTTTGTTGTGTGCATCACGACCTTAGATTTATTTTTCAGTAAAATTGCACTTAGAACAATTCCACGACGGAGACCCAGTTCTCCCGAAAACCGACCCACTTTGCATGCTTAATTGTAATAAACCGGAAAAATGTTTTCAAAAACGATTTTCTCACAAAACCAAAAATACAGGGACGTTTCAAAATGGTTTTCCAGGTCAAACCGGACCGACCGACCGGGCCGACCCAGTTACCCCCAATTGTATGACCCCGAATTCTAATTTCCCAGTTCTGTCTACTTGAGTCCTATTTATGGCGTGTCGTATAAATTGTGCTAACCTCTGTTTTGCAGCTTTTATTTTATTTTAATTTTCTTTTTATTTGTATTTAATAGAATTAAATCGTGTATTTAGGCAGTTGTAATTTTTTCTAGATTCTCGTGTATATAGGCGATTGTATCAGTGAGGCGAGAGTTTTATTTTTCTTTCGATTGGGTTTTAAGCTATTAAATATTTATTCTTTTTACTTTACATGTTGTATTATTATCTCGTATGCGCGTTGTGTGCATTATTCAATAAAAATCAACTTTTAGCAAATTAAAGTGTCATAAGTAGAACATTGGCAATAATATTTAAATTAGACACGAAATAAGGGACTTGTCCGAACCTAGATCTCTGAAAAGTGTGGCAGTTCCTGCTTTTGTTCAGCTACACTGCAATTTCCCGGTAGAGCTGAGCCGGGTGGCGACTCCTATACTTTTTATCGAGATTTAGGTCTCGATTCTTTTTTTTCGAAACGATCCGATTTTCCAAAAAACGAATTTGCAAACCAAAAAAAACCCCACGCGAGGGAGGGCCCCGCCCGAAATCGAGGCCCCCCTTCCGAAAGGGAGTCCCGCGTCCCGTCGAAAACGCACCGTCCGCTCACAGTGGCGACTCTGCTGGGGATTTCTCAAAAGTTTTTCAAAAACTTAAAAGAATTTGACAAGCCCTGAAAAGTGTCTAATTTAAATTAAGCGGATGATTCTTTATATGGCACTTTATGCATTTTTGTAGTTAGACATTTTTGCATTAGGTTAGGTATCCATTATTTAGCCCGGTGAATCGTTGAAGTGTCGCCTAAGTTCCTCTTGGTCTTAGGGGCACGAATACGAAACACCACCCATAGCCTCGTACGAACCCCTTCGTTCGGACCCTTGAGTGGGGAGAAGTGAGGAGTATATTTTGCTATGGGAGCCTTGATGTTATCCCGACTTTGGACCGAACTCATTTAGGCAACCTTAGTTGGATTCCCTTAGGATACCAAAATAAAATGTGTGAATAAAACAAAAATACGCCTTCATCATCCCCGGTTGATGATCGAAGAGAACCCCTCCTAGGACTCGGTTAGAATTTTATCGACCTAACCACGTTTGGAGGAATAAGGTTGGAAGATTACGATCCGTGTGCTAATTGCTACGTGTCTTTTTGTCCCTCCATAACATGTCATCATCCACATTTTTCATGAACATAGCATACCGCATCTAAAGCATTTGTGTGATTCTAACTCACATCTTTTGTACAGCCATTTCTATTTTTCGTGTGTAAATACATTAATCATCCGCGTGACATTTACATTAACCACATTTTTTGTAGCCATGCATCCTTTCATCGTTTGAAGAAATTAATTAATCACTTGAATGTCATAAGCATTAACCATTTTATTTTGCAGCCATGGGAAACGCGTGTCATGCATAAAGCATTCATACGAATCTTGAATAATTCCATAAGGGTCACACACATCACATTATCTACCAAGTAGGAAAGCATTTTAGGCGCTCCGCGAGTGCCGACAAAAATTCATCGCATTTCATCAAATCATTTTAGGCGCTCCGTGAGTGCCGACAAAAATTCATCGCATTTCATCAAATCATTTTAGGCGCTCCACGAGTGCCGACAAAAATTCACCGCATTTCATCAAATCATTTTGGGCGCTCCGCAAGTGCCGACAAAAATTCATCGCACTTCGTCAAATCATTTTAGGCGCTGTGCGAGTGCCGACAAAAATTCATCGCATTTCGTCAAATCATTTTAGGCGCTCCGCGAGTGCCGACAAAAAATCGCATTTCATCAAATCATTTTAGGCGCTCCACGAGTGCCGACAAAAATTCACCGCATTTCATCAAATCATTTTGGGCTCTTCGCGAGTGCCGACAAAAATTCATCACACTTCGTCAAATCATTTTAGGCGCTCCGCGAGTGCCGACAAAAATTTATCGCATTTCGTCAAATCATTTTAGGCTCTCCGAGAGTGCCAATAAAAATTCATCGCATTTCATCAAATCATTTTAGGCGCTCCACGAGTGCCGACAAAAATTCATCGCATTTCATTAAATCATTTTAGGCGCTCCACGAGCGCCGACAAAATTCATCACACTTCATTAAATCATTTTGGGCATTCCACGGGTGCCGAAAATTCCATCTTACACATCAAACCATTTAGGTGCTTCTCGAGCGCCGGAACTCTGCACATTCACCAAGAACGCATTCACTTCACATTACGACACGGAAACCGAGATACTCCCCGAGTATTGAAATTCCGCTCGTACACCAAGCACGAGTTCACATCATAACATCAAAAATTTGAGGTGTCCCCCGGACACCGAAACCCCGACCATGTGCCATGCATATGCCGATCTCACATCACGAAAATCCGAGGCGCTCCACGAGTGCTGAAACTCTGTCCGTTCGCCAAAAACGTTCATCTCATTTCCCAAAACCCGAGGTGATCCCCGAGCGCCAAAGGTCTCATCCATGCCAACTTAAATTGCAATATATGCATACATAAATAGGAGTTCATGCATACTTCACCACCCGAAGGATTAGTTATTCAAGGTTTGTGTTGCAAATCCATTTCGTACAACATCCACATATCATTCATCCAACACGCCATGCATACATGCATATCCCGTAGAGTTCATAACTCTTTGGGTGACCATATTTCACTAACTTTTGTTCGAAATGTTTTGTAGTTTGGCTCCGGTCGGGATGAAGACTCGTGAGGCTAGAGCACAGTGATTCATCATCTAGTGAGTCTGAGGAGTCTGCTCAGTTCGGGGAGGTTGAAGCATCGTCTGAATTAAGTGATGAGTTTTCGCCGGAATTTGAACAGTTGCAATAGAGATTTCAAGATATGGCAATCACACCTGAAGCTGCTGCTGCCATGATGGCCACCACTGCTATTCGAGAATTCATGAATTCTGATGAGTTTAAGAATCTTATCAAGGACTAAGTGCAGAGTGCATTGACTGAATCATCTAATCAGCGACCGGAAAGGGCCACCCGTGAGGAGAGTAGTGGCGGGAGATTGAATGATGGACAATCTGATGCTGAAGAAGGCCGAAGGGATAATGCTGAGCGACCTGTAGAGTCTGCTTTAGAAAGGAAGATGAAGGAGATGGAAGAAACTACAGCAGAGCTGCGTGCCAGTTCTAAGATCCAATCTGCCAAGCGCATTCACCCATCCACACTCATAGCCGGAGGGGTTGAAATGTTACCTGTGGGCTTTTAGATGCCTAGGATTGCGCCGTATGTTGGGAAAAGTCCTCCTACGGCTCACTTGAATCAGTATGTGCGGACATGACCATGGCAGGGCTTACAATGAATCAATTAGTGGGACTGTTCCCTACTACTTTGGAAGGAGGGGCCATCACATGGTACAACAAACAGCCCGAGAGTGTGCAAGGCGACTGGGATGCGCTGTCTGATGCTTTCATAAAGTACTTCAGTTTTAATACACAACTAGAGGTCAAGCTACAAGACCTAGAGGCAGTAAAGCAGAAACCGAATGAGACCTTCTCAGAGTACTATCAAAGGTGGATGGACAAGATAATCCTCCTTCATCAGAAGCCGTTGGAAGATGAACTGATTGTGAAGCTGATTGATGGGAGCTTGGAAGTTTATCGGAATGTGATGAAATATCACAAGTTTCAATCCTTGGTGGAAGTACATGAGTTGGCCCGAAAAGTGGAGAAATACGAAATTGATCCGGCTCATAACAGTTCTGGGGGAGGGTATCGAAGTCGGACATATTCTTCAGGGTACAAGAGTAATAACAATCCAGCAGCTTCCTCTTCGACCAGTGCCAAGCCGAGTCAGTCACCTGCTCCTGTCAAGCAAGTAGAAGTAGCGGCAGTGGCACAAGGGGCAAGTCAACAAACAGCTGGAAAAGGGATTTCTCCTTGGGAGGATTCTCTCGGGAGGATTTTTCTGAAGTGTAGAAATTTGGGTTTTCTTCAAAGCCTGAAGCCGTACACGCCTCCGGCCGAGGCGGACAAGAACAACTTTTGTTCTTATCATGTGACCAAGGGGCATCGAACCAATGAGTGCCATGCCTTGAAAAAGGCAATTCAGCAGTTGATTGATGAAAAGAAGATAGAAGCGCCTCGCTCAAAGTCGGGATTGTCTCCTAACTTTGTCCTAGCTCAAATTGCAAAGGCAAATCCTGCAATTCAAGTGGTAGTAAGTAAGGATGCTGATCCACCTGTGAAGGAGAGTAAGCCCATGAATCTAGATGATGTGGAGTTGGATGATGATGCGGATGAGTTCAAGCTGATGAGTAGACCCAAGTTTGTGGGCCAGACAACACCTGTTTATCCTGTTTGCACCAAAGATGGGATGTACATAAGAAAGGAGGATACACCTGTGAACAATGTCACGAGGAGTAAAAGAGTATATCAGCCTGAGCCATAGCGGTTAGGGGAGCCAAGTAAAAGGGCAGAAGCCCCGGTCCAGGATTATTTGCCAATCAAAGTGGATGAAAAAGAAGATCTAGTGGTGGAGCAACTTAAAAAGATGCCTGCACATGCATCTGTGTGGTATTTACTTATGGAGTCCCAAAGGCACCGAGCTGTAGTGGTGAAGAAGCTTATGGAAATGGATGCTAATCTGTTATTGTCTCCTGAGGAGGTGTGCATGGCAATTGGAAGTACAAGGAGTCCGCAACCTGACAGTCCCAAGGGGATCACTTTCACTGATGATGACCTGCCACCGGAAGGAACTAATCACAATCGTGCATTGTACTTAAAAGTGGAAATGATGGATAGAACTTTACCTTGTGTGATGGTTGATGATGGCTCAGCACTGAACATCTGTCCTCTGAAAGTATTACCTAGTCTCCACCTGTCTGAGAAGCATTGTCACGGTCTAACACGGTGATCCGGGCCTATGACGATTCAAAGCATACTATGATTGGTACTTTTGAGGTGGAAGTGTCAGTTGGGGAAGTTAAATCAAATGTGTTGTTCACTGTCATTGACATTCCGGTGACTTTTTCCTTGCTTTTGGGAAGGCCTTGGTTCCATGCATTGGGAGGTGTGCCATCAACCCTACATCAAAAAGTGAAAATTCCAATGGGGGGAAAAATCGTGACTCTTGAGGCAGATGAATCTTCTGTGGTAACTGCATTGAACTCAATTGAATAGCCTCTGATTGGCTTCCAGGTGGTGGTTGTCTCAGAACATAAGGAGAGAGACTTGATGTTTTCCCCGTGGATCCATAAGTATTTTCAAAAGCAGAATTTCATCCCGGGAAAGGGGCTAGGAGTCCATCAGCAAGGGGTCGCAAAGTTTGATATCACTATAGGCCAATCACACCGAGGGGGTCTTGGTTACAAAGGTGCTGAAAAGAAGGAGATTTCGGAGACAAAGAAAGTCCATCTCTTGGACACTTTTGTTCGAGCCAGTGGTGGGCCATATGGTGGTAAGTCGGAGCCGATGATTATTGATGGGGAAACAGTCCCCGGGTTTGAGATCTTTGCTGATGTCGTCGACTTCTCAAAATATAGGGTTGGTTCGGTGGAAGAAATGCTTAAGCTTGAAGCTGTGAAAGAGATTAGTCCTCCTCCAATAATCCAAGCTGAAGTGGTGGCCCCCATCATTCCGGAGGAGCAACCAAAAGAAGATGCAGACCCCCTGGTGGATGCCATTACCAAGGCATTTGCTGAATTGCTGAAGAAAGGGTTAAAAGAGAGCCCTGTGAAGAAGGAAGCTGTTTCAGGGCAGGCAGAGTTAGTAGAAAAGGCTGTTGCTGAGCTCACCAAGATGATGGCTAAAGGGAAAGCGAAGAAAGAAGAAGATGTCCTGTCGGAAGCATAGAAAGAGACCCTCGAGGCTGACCTGAATGACTTGTTCGGGGAAGGACCTGCTGATCCAGAAGACCAAGCTGCTGAAGACCCTCCGCATGTGGAGAAAGAAAATGATTTCTTTGTAAACTTATCCTATGTACTTGATATGAACAATTCCGCTTTTAAGGCGATGAATGAAATGAAATCTAACTTTGCTTATTTGTGTGATGTTTTTCCTAATGGCTCTGTGCATACATACAATCATTCATTCAATGTGTTCAGCATTCATGACACTGCATTACATGAAATTAATTTAGGCACAATTGAAAATCCTAAAATGGTATCTATCTCTAACGAACTCAATCCTGAAGAAGAGAGAGAATTGACAAAAATACTTAAAAAACATGTGGGAGCGTTTGCTTGGTCTTACGATGATATGCCGGGGGTTGACAGAGAAATAGCAGAGCACAGAATTCCGATTGATCCCAAGTTTAGTGCAGTAAAACAGAAGCTCAGGCGTCTACATCCGGAATGGGCCGAGAAAGTCAAGGAGGAGGTAGCAAAGTAGATTAAGGCTAACTTCCTGGAGGTGGTGGACTACCCTGAATGGTTAGCTAACATAGTCCTAGTAGCTAAGAAAGACGGAAGAGTCAGGGTTTGTGTGGATTATCGGGATTTGAATAAGGCCTCCCCAAAGGATGACTTCCCACTTCCTCATATTGATGTCCTGATTGACAGTGCAGCAAGGGCAGTTATGTACTCATTCATGGATGGTTTCTCAGGGTATAATCAGATCTTAATGAATGTCATCGATAAAGTCAAGACGGCCTTCATCACCGAGTGGGGGGTATACTGCTACAGAGTAATGCCTTTTGGGTTGAAGAATGCTGGGGCAACCTATCAGCAGGCGGTTACGACGTTGCTACATGACATGATCCACAAAGAGGTCGAGGTGTATGTTGATGATATGCTGGTGAAGTCAATGACCCGGGAGGAGCACCCTGCCATCCTGGATAGGTTTATGACCAGGATTGAGAAGTATAACTTGCGGCTCAACCCAAAGAAATATGTATTCGGAGTTGCATCGAGCAAGCTGTTGGGGCACATTGTCAGTCAGAAAGGCATTGAGATGGACCCGGACAAGATTAAAGCTATTCGAGATATGCCAGCACCGAAAATAGAGAAAGAAGTCAGATCTTTTCTAGGGTCGCTTCAGTATGTCAGCAGATTCATTGCCAGATTGACCACTATCTGTGAGCCCATTTTCAAGCTTCTTCGGAAAGAACAACCTGTTGTGTGGAATGACCAGTGTCAGGTTGCATTTGATAGGATCAAAGAATATTTGATTAAACCACCAGTGCTGAAGCCTCCGACATTGGGAAAGCCTTTGACTCTGTACTTAGCCATTGAAAAGACCTCCGTAGGGGCAATGTTGGTTCAAGAACAAGATGACAAAAGGGAGCACGCCATTTATTACCTCAGTAAGAAGCTGCTAGATTATGAAACTCGGTACACCGTGCTGGAAAAGACTTGCACTGCCATGGTTTGGTTGACGAAGAAGTTGAGACACTATTTCCAATCCTACAAGATACAAGCTGTGGCGAAAATTGATCCGATGAAATACCTCTGCTCTACCCCATCCTTAACAGGAAAACTATCCCGGTGGTTGCTGTTGCTATCAGAATTCGACATCGAATACATGACGAAGAAAGTAATCAAAGGAAGAGCAGTGGCTGAATTCCTTGCCAATCAGCCGCTTGAATCTGATTATGTGGAAAATCTGGAATTCCCGGATGAACAGTTGGCCTTGGTGGAAGTGGATGTCAGAAAATGGATTATGCACTTTGATGGAGCCGTAAACAAGAGGGGAACAGGCCTCGGAATAATTATTGTAACTCCTGAGGGAGAGATAATTCCTTTGTCAAAACGGCTAGAATTCCCGATAACTAACAACGGTGCAGGATATGAAGCTTGCTTGTTTGGCATTGATGCTCTCACCACATTAGGGGCAAATGATGTGACCATTGTTGGAGATCCATTGTTGGTGATCCGCCAAGCCACCGGGGAATGGGAAATCAAAGAAGAATCACTTTGCCCATACGTGGAGACTTTGTGGGAAATGGTGAAAGTATTCGGGCATATTGAATTCAAGCATGTGGCTAGAGATGATAATCAGATGGCGGATTCATTAGCTACCTTGTCATCCATGTGGGAAGGACCTCAAAAAGCACCGATGCAACCGTTGATCTTGGAGACCGCTAGAGCACCTTTCCATCGTTCTAGTGAGGTCCTGACATTAGCCACAGATGATAAGCCCTGGTACCAAGACATAGCTGACTTTCTACAGAATGGCCAATACCCTAAAGAAGCAGATGCATCAGATAAGACCACTTTGAGAAAATTGGCAGCTCAGTTCAGGTGGTTTGACGGACAACTTTTCAGAAGGACCGCTGATGGATTGTTATTAAAGTGTCTGACGGAAGCAGAAGCCAAGAAGGTTATGCAAGAAATGCATTCAGGGATCTGTGGCCCGCACATGAACGGTTTAGCTCTGGCAAAGAAGATCATGAGACAAGGGTACTTCTGGCTTACTATGCAGACTGACTGTGTAGAAGAAGTGAAAAAGTGCCACGAATGACAGATTTACGGGGACATCAGCCATCTTCCACCTATGGAGTTGCAAAACCTCATGACTCCTTGGCCGTTTGCAGTATGGGGTATAGACATAATTGGTGAAATTCGGCCTCCAGCATCGAATGGTCATAAATTCATTGTAGTGGCAGTCGATTATTTCTCCAAGTGGGTTGAAGCCGAGTCCTATGTCACGGTCACAGCTAAGAACATGGCTAAGTTCGTGAAGAAGCACATTTTTGCAAGATATGGAATACCACATCACGTGGTGACTGATAATGGAGTGCAATTTCAGGGGGCTACAGCTGAATTATTTGAAGAGTACAATATGGAACATCGCAAGTCTTCCCCTTATAGGCCACAAGCCAATGGAGCAGTGGAGGCGGCAAACAAGTCTATTAAAAAGATCTTGTCCAAGACCATTTCAACCTACCGGGATTGGGCAGATAGATTACCTTATGCTCTGTGGGGGTACAGAACCAGCGTTAGGACGCCAACTGGAGAAACACCTTATTCCTTGGTTTATGGGATGGAAGCAGTCCTGCCTATTGAAGTGGAGTTGAAGTCATTAAGGACAGTCTTAGAGCATGGGTAAAGGTGAGATTTGAGCAGCTAGCTATGGTCGATGAAAGACGTCTTAAGGCTCTAGATCATCTACAGATGTATCACCAAAGGATGGGTAGGGCCTATAATCGAAGGGTTCGTCACTAAAAACAGCCTCTGAAAGCGGGAGATCTAGTGTTGAAGCAGATGAGACCGACTAACACAGATGCGAGGGGCAAATTCAAACCCAATTGGGAAGGGCCGTATGTGATAAAGAAAATACTCTCCAAAGGTGTAGTGAAGATTATGGATATGGATGGCAACGAGTTTACCAACCCGATTAATCAAGATCACCTCAAGCGCTACCATGTGTAAAAAAAAAAAAGAAGGCCTATTAAGCCGAAAACCCGCAAGGGCGATTTAAGCAAAAATTAAGGCAACGAGGGTTAGCTTATCGACCAGAAAACCTGAATAGGATGGTTGATAACAAGAATGAGTTCGTTCGAGATATGTACTAATTTCAAAATTTTCAATTGATGCGATAATTAAATTTCATTAATGAAGTGCGTTTTGCTCAACACATTGCATGAATGTTTGGAGTATGTTACATGATTCATTTGTCGAGACATCCAGATAAACAAAGACATTTAGATGCCTAAGTGTGCAATTGAGAATATCATCCATTTGTGAAAAAAAAAAGGAGAAAGATCGCATCAATAATAAAGGAGATGTACATAAATAATAATAATAGTAGTCAATACAAGCATGATAATGAAAATCACTTTTTCTTTTATGCTCTCCTTTTCTTGACAGGAAGTGATCTCGCGGCCTCAGAAGGAGTCAGCCAGCGAAAAGTTGCACGCTCACGTGCCTCACGGGTCGGTAAATCCTGGATC
The DNA here is from genome assembly GCA_039660915.1 of Euphorbia tirucalli. NCBI lineage: Eukaryota > Viridiplantae > Streptophyta > Magnoliopsida > Malpighiales > Euphorbiaceae > Euphorbia > Euphorbia tirucalli. The sequence goes on along the minus strand of CM077632.1, from coordinate 42,595,915 downwards.
TCAGCCAGCCACTGCTTGTAACGATCATCTGTCTCTGTGGGAGCAAGCGAGGCATAACTCAACGCCACACGTCGGGTATCTCCAGCCCAGCGAAGTCTGATGTGATCTGGCCAAGCAGTAGTGTACTCCTCACAACTGGTGATGCAAGAGCGCTGGGGGATATCCTGCAGATGACCGTACTGCCGGCAAAGGCGACTCGGAGAATAGAATGTCACCCTGGTCAGTCCCAACAACTGCACACCATGTGCCCACATGTCCACAATCACATAGGTAATCTTCCACCAGGGGCATACCCACCTAATCTGGTCATCAGTCAGGCGAGATAGCCAAACGCCCCACTCATCAGTAGACATATCAGTATAGGAGTCAATGGAGAAGCCTCATCCCTTGAAATTGGCCGGATGGTACTTCTTAAAATTCTCTCTCGGAATCTTGAGAATCGATAGCTTCTCCAACAACCAAATCTGCAGTTGATGGCAAGTAAGGGTTAGAAGTTCATTCGACCTAGAAATGCACCAGAGAATAAGGGGCTTTAACTGGAGCAATGTGAGGTGAGGGCCAATGTGGAGAACACCGTTTGTCTTAGATATATGCAAACTGATCAGTGTCTCAGCAAGTGTGAAAGGAGCTGGAGATACCCCCGCAGCTATCTGAGGGATAAGGGAGACAGCCCTGAATGAGACAACCCCATCACTAGGACCACAGAAATACCGGATCACAAGTAACAGGCTAACCATGGAGGTCTAGCTCATGTGGTCCCTAGGGGCATTGATACACCACTCCAGTACAGAGTCCAGGCTCAACCCGAGAGAAGGGGAACCAGTGGCAAGTAAAGCTTCTACCTCGGGATTGGGAAGCCCGAACAAGCTCACCAAGGAAGAAATGCTACCAAAAGTGAACTCAGGGACGGCAATGTCCACCCCTTTATGGCAGGGGATGTTCAAGATGGCACTGAATTCTTCATATAAGGGGCAGAGTTCTTGGCATAAGAAGCGGAAAACATTATCCAATGGGTCTCAGAAATGATAACAGGCATTCAACAGTTCGATGTTCCAGGGGTGTTTGTAATAGGCCTTAAGATTCCACAACCCGAAAGGCTTCAATTTAAGCCATCAGAGTCTTGTAATGATTCTAGAAAATTGTAAAAGCCTGGATAAAAAGAAGCAAAAAATTGAAGAAGAAAAAGAAGAAGAGTGAATTTCCAAATATTAGTAAAACAAAAGCGAATCCCATAATGAAAAAAAGTGCAATTCACAATATGCCTAAAAATCCAATATGAAAGACAAGAAACTATAAAGACAACGAATAAGAAGAGCAGAACGCTTCAGCTAGCTCTCATCCTGCCCCTCATCCTCATCCTCCTCCTCGGACTCACTCTGATGCGTAGCCCTGTAGGAGTCAAAGTCCGCCTGTAGACGGGCCATCCCAGCCTGCAGCCTGGCTATCTCAGCTCTCGCCCTATCCACCTCTTGGTTCGTAGCCTGGGCCTGAGCCATAGAAGAAGCAGCCTCCCTGACCTGATCTCGGAGCATCTCGACTCGAGACTGCAGTCAATAGCATAAATTAACATTCATACATACATACATGCAGATTCATGCATTACATAAATCATGACATGATGCAGGAAACACGGGATGCTTACCACCCAAACACCATTCTCATGGACCAGGAGGTCCCCCAGGCCCTTGTACCGATAGGCTATCTCCTCCACATCAGCTTGCCGAACCTAGAGAACGATAGAAAATTAAAAAAAAAAATTCAAAATCAATCAAATCATAGACTTACATGAGTGATATCCTCCGGGAAGAACACAGCTGGCTCCTCACGAGGAATATTCCACGTCATATAGGCGAGGGAGCCATCCAACCCTGTCAAATTAAAGCCGGCTCTAAGCTCAGATATTAGGCGACCCTCCACCACACCACTGGCACCGACAGCTTGAGAAGCCGAAGCTGCAGCGCTACCTGCATGGACCGCGTGGGTCCTATCCTGAATAGGAGTATCCTCCCCGGCTGTAGCCGCGCCAACACTCTTGCCAGTCGGGCCACTGGGCTGAGAAGACCCGGCTCCCCTGCGTCTCTTAACCTGCGAAGAGAATAAAGAGTAAAAAAAAAGAGAAAGTGAATACCTGGCGAGGACGAGGAGGACGAGCAGCTGGCACGACACCCGCAGCAGGCAGTAAGCACTGCTGGATATAAGTCGGATAATCTCCATCCACAAGGTCTGCACTATACCCCTCTCCGAATATACCAGGGTATGTCACGGGGTTCGCCAGATGCGGCCAGAAGAGCACCTGTGGAACCGGTGGAGGCACAAGCCGGCCGACTGGACCATCGACGTGGTCGGAAAGGAAGAGGCGCTCGCCCAAGTACCACTCTTGGGACATAGGGCACTCCATGACAAACCGGCGATGGTTAAAACGCGCGAAGGTCTGAACAAGAAGGGTGATGGCACCCAGACCCTCCCAGGGATGGTGCCGGATCTGTAGAAGTGAAATAAAGGGAATTCAGTACAGGTAAATAAAAGTTGTTTAAATTTTCTTACTAACGAGTTTTGTCTACTTACCCTCCCCCAGGTCGTATCAAGCAAACTCTACCGCACCTCCTCTATATCGAAGCCTCTGCCCTGCCATCCCTGCGTCCAGCAACACAGGATAGTCGGCTGGACATCACCCTGGACGTCTCTCAACTCGGGCGGCTCCAACACGAGATGCTCGAACGCCCAGATCTGTAGTTACAAAAAATACATATATTAGTCTTTAAAAAAAAAAAAGAAGCGGGAAGAAAAGAGATAATACCAGAAGGCCAAACCAAAAGCCCAGAATCTCCTGCTGCGCTCCCCGGGCGCATAAATCTAGCCCGTAATATAGCTGCCCTAATGCAGCTCGTGCCCAATCTAAAGATGGGAAGGCACCCAAGTCCACCAGTGTGGGAAGCACAGTCAGATTGCAAGTGCTCTGCCCAGTGGGGAACAACGTGCATGATAGGAGGACGAGCACATAAGCCTGGGCATACTGCTCCACATCCTCCTCAGACAAGATTGCACGGGTGGCCCAATAAGCCTCCACCCGTGAACATAGGATCTTCCCCTTCTCAGGGGTGCAGCCAATCAACCTCCTGATGTAAGTATCCACTTGCTGATGTTGGGTCAAGCTACAATTGAAGATAATGGGGGTCCCGCCAAACCCGAAGCTGGTAATCGCTACGAAGTCCGAGGGAGTGACAGTAAACTCCCCGATGGGCAGGTGGAAAGTATGGGTGGTACAGACCCATCTCTCACACAGAGCCATCAGCACGGCATGCGTGGTATGCGGTGTGCTCGTGGGCAAAGACAAGATAAAAGACTCGAGCCCTAAGATCCTGACCCGGGCCCGCACAGGCTCGGGACGCCGATCCCACCAGACCCGTGGCAGAGAAAGATTCCCGCTGCCGGCAATCCTGTGTACTTGCATTATGGGGAAGTACAACACATATGCATTCAGTTTTTGCATAATAGTAACATAGAAAAATTAATCGACCGAAATAAAATTTTAAAGCCTAATTTTCTTGCTACAGTCGTACGACTGTAGTATGCTTTGCACGAGCGTAACTACGGTCGCACGACTGTAGTGCCTACAGTCGTACGACTGTTCATCTTTGGCATGAACAGTCGCACGATTGTTCATATTCCTACAAAAAAAAATTGAAATCCACTTAATTCTAGCAATTTCTAACTCGTTTTTCCTAGTTTCTTGTTCCTATTAACTACAAGGGACTCCTAGCATGCATTCTACTCAACCAATCAACCCAGAAAGCAGTAAATCATGCAAATCAATTCCAAAATTTCAAAAGGAAAAATATTGGAAAACCCAAGATCAAGGCCTAAGAATCGGGTACCAACCTGAGTAACGGACAAGTGGGAGTCCATCGCCAGTAGAATTAGGATCTCCGTCCTGAAGCGAATCCCGAAATGGTCCATGTAAAGCGGGTGCCCATATCCTTGCGCAATCCCCACAAAAGGGATCTCATCGGGGTTATTGGGTTCTGGAATCGAGTTGCTCTAGATCTTTTTCAGTTTCTTTCCCATTTTCTTCAATATTTTGGCGAGATTTTGAAGGTCGGGATCGGTTTGAGAGAGAAAAGAAGTAAAGGTTTTCGGAAATATGGAAGAATGGAAGAGAAAGGGGCGGAAACCGACCCTTTTTTCATTCTGCCCGCGAAGTACAGTCGTACGACTGTACTTCGTCTACAGTCGTACGACTGTATTCAAAATTTGAATACAGTCGCACGACTGTAGTGGAAAAAGGGGGGGAATTTTCTAATTTTCTTATTCATTCTTTAAACCCTACTTCTATCACTAAACGCTTAATTATCCCTCACGGGGAAGGTATTTTAGTAATTTTGCAGGGCTAACCCAGCGGCAAATAATTTCTTCCAACGACAGTCCGCCTCGCCCAAGGGGCACGAAACCCGAGAAAACCGTGAAAAATTCCCTGTAAGTACAATCTCACCAAACTGCATTTTCAACGGGTCCCGTGTGCCAAGCCACACCGGGCCATCACATTCACACAAAAACATAGTCCCCCACGACTTTAAAAGGGAACCCAAATCCCGTGTCAGTCTGTTAAGGGCGCCAGTCGCACACGACTATCACATCTTGTATTCGCAAATCTAGTCCCGCACGACTATAAAAGGCAACCAAGACATACATTCCCGTATTTATTCTTGATCGAAGGGGCAAAAATTTTGGTTTCAAAATTATCGATCAAGGAATAAATACGTTCATCAAACACGCATTACATGCATTCTTGGCTCGGTGTGGCAAAACATACACAGCCTTTTGACTCCAAAAGTCATTCTATCTCGGCGCCATCCTTGCGCGAAAACCATCGTAAGGAACCGCTCAACTCCAAAAGTCGTCCATCCTCTCGGTGTCATCCTCATGCAAAAGGCATATGGACCTCCTGACTACCGAAGTCACCTGTAGTTCACCTGCGAAAACCGCGTTTGCATCTTGATTTCGTGTTCTTTGTCATGTACCTAAATCCGTTTCGAAAATCGGACTGCAGCTACACGAGGGGCAGCCTGTGAACACGAAATTTTTCTTCATAAAAAAAAAAATCGTTGACTGTTGACCCACGACTGTAAAATACAGTCGTGGGATTTTGTTACAGTCGTACGACTGTAATGTAAGTATAGTCGTACGACTGTACTTTCGGGGGCAGGTTGCAGACCCATACCCCCTTGACTTGGAAAAGATGGGAAATCTTGAGCATTAAATGCTCAAGATTTCCAGGTTAGTAGGGGGTATATAAGGTTAAAAAAATCAGAATTAATGGGGGTTTGGGCAAGAAATCTGATTTTTAGTGAGAGAAAAAAAGAGAAAAAGAGAGAAGAGAGAAAATAGGATATATTGCATTCTTCTTACATTTTCTTTTGATTTTCTTGTTGTTAATCACTAAAAATAAGTAGAAATCCTAGGTTAACATTCACACTAAAAATCTAAATCATTTTGGGACAAAAACAAACACAAATCTGTGACTTTTCTGGGATTATTTGGACCCTTTTGCAACCTTGACTTCCAAAGGAAAAAAGAGTGAATTCACGTGGATTGGTGCGTAGCCAGGGGTCATTCCAACAGTGGATCGTCGCCAAGGAGGTAAAGAACCTTGAACTCAACCTTTTTTCCAGTTTTCTGGGTGATTTACTTGTGTTTGGTGTCTTTTTATTCAAGTTTTCAAGTTTTTATTTCTGGAAAAATAAGAACAGTCGTACGACTGTTCTTGAAACAAGAACAGGGGCACGACTGTAATTACAGTCGTGCCAAATCCTCTACAATTGTACGACTGTGCTTATTTTCTCAGTTTCAGGCTTTTGTTTTTAGGGTTTTTTAGCGATTTCTGCCTAGCCAGGATTACAGGCGCACGACTGTAGTATACAGTCGTATGACTGTAACTACAGTCGCACGACTGTAGTATACAGTCGTATGACTGTAACTACAGTCGCACGACTGTAGTCCACGGCCAGAAGCAGAAATCCCAAAAAATCTCTAAAATAAAATAAAAAAATCATAAAAACCAAAAAAATTTCATAAAAATTAGAAAATTTCAGCAAATCAGAAAAAATTAGAAAACCCCAAAAATCATCAAAATGAATTTTGTTGTGTGCATCACGACCTTAGATTTATTTTTCAGTAAAATTGCACTTAGAACAATTCCACGACGGAGACCCGGTTCTCCCGAAAACCGACCCACTTTGCATGCTTAATTGTAATAAACCGGAAAAATGTTTTCAAAAACGATTTTCTCACAAAACCAAAAATACAGGGACGTTTCAAAATGGTTTTCCAGGTCTAACCGGACCGGCCAACCGGGCCGACCCGGTTACCCCTGTTGGGATTCGTCATTGGAAAAATAACATGGCGTAGCGGAAAATACACCGTTTAAAATTTCCTAGAATCTACCTATCGTGTCCAATTACCTTTGATTAGAATAAAATCAAATAAGAATCAAGAGAGATGAACTCACCGGATTCGTCTCCTCTAGAGACTGCTGCAGAATCGTTTCTTGAAACTGCGATCTCCAAAGTCCGGTGCACGACTAACTATTGAGCGGGAACGGGTGCTAGCCGAAGACGCGAAGGAATGGAGGTTTAATGCTGGGATTTTCGGCTGTTTTGGGGCTGCTATTGGTGGCTGAAATTTTCAGCAATTAATTAGAGTTGAATTAGGTTTTTCTTCCTTAAGTGTGCCCTTATATAGACACCTTGTCTAGTTGGGTTTTAATTAGGTTAATTAAACCCAAGCCCACTAGGATTATAATTACATAAATAAACTTTAATTAAAAAGTATATACTATGTAATTTAATTCCGTTTGGCTAAATTTAATTACCCCTAAATAAAATTAAATCACACTTAAGTTAATACAATACATGTATTTAATTTTCCTACTTAGGAAAATTATTTAATTAATTGTTTACATTATGTAATTCAATTAATTGATAAATTAATTAATTACATTATGTAAACTTATTAATTAAATTAAATTCAATCCAATGTCAATTAATTACCTTGACACCGAATGTCAACTAATTAATTAACGCATTCCTTCCAATGTACATTACATGTACAATTTCTATAAGTTCCAGCTCAGTTGATCTATGTGCACGATCCCATGGGTCTGTCTTTATGTTGGCAGTAAGCCCAAGCCCACAGACTGTAAGTGGGTTCTAGCAAACCATTACATCCCCCAATTAAGACAAAGATGCAGCAGTCTTTAGAAGACACTCACCCGGTAGTAATATCATAGTGTCCTTTGCCTAACGATATCTATATGAATAAACAAGAGGCATGGTGTCTGTCATCCTCTTTTGTTATTTATTATATTTCTTGATCTTGAGTTGACTGATTAATCAAATAAGCAACCAACTTATTTGGGTATGGCCATACACTTATCAGTCCCACTTATCAAGTGGCCAATGATATCATCTCGGTGTCACCCGAGTGGCAATTCCATCACTTCATCATCAATATCAACATGTTCACCGGTCCACCCAATCATACCCGTATTTAGCATCCTTTTACAGACCTGTTAGGCATATGTCAAAGTGAACCGGATTCCACATTGATATTATAATGAAATCTGGTATGAGGACAAAAGAGACCTACTCAAGAAAGACCTATGACATGACAACCATGTGGCTTTCTTGTGCGGATCGATCCAGTCCCATGTCAATGACATGTACCTATATTCATGACTGACTATACAAGTACTATGGCTAGTTAAGAACTACCATACAATCATCGAATATATAAGTCTGTGGTTCTATTCGTTCCCACGATTAGAACAGACCTGGGATAGGTTTTATGATTATCAATCAATGGATACTCTACTCATATTATAGCACAAGATATAAATGAAATAGATTAATTGCCTTTATTAATGTGACACAAATAATGTATTCATACATGACTCTTAATGTATAATACAAAATACAAGAATCCAATGCCCTAAGAACTAGGGCACACCAACAACCCCCAATTGTATGACCCCGAATTCTAATTTCCCAGTTCTGTCTACTTGAGTCCTATTTATGGCGTGTCGTATAAATTGTGCTAACCTCTGTTTTGCAGCTTTTATTTTAATTTAATTTTCTTTTTATTTGTATTTAATAGAATTAAATCGTGTATTTAGGTTGTAATTTTTTCTAGATTCTCGTGTATATAGGCGATTGTATCAGTGAGGCGAGAGTTTTATTTTTCTTTAGATTGGGTTGTAAGCTATTAAATATTTATTCTTTTTACTTTACATGTTGTATTATTATCCCGTATGCGCGCTGTGTGCATTATTCAATAAAAATCAACTTTTAGCAAATTAAAGTGTCATAACTAGAACATTGGCAATAATATTTAAATTAGACACGAAATAAGGGACTTGTCCTGACCTAGATCTCTGAAAAGTGTGGCAGTTCCCGCTTTGGTTCAGCTACACTGCAATTTCCCGGTAGAGCTGAGCTGGGTGGCGACTCCTATACTTTTTATCGAGATTTAGGTCTCGATTCTTTTTTTCGAAACGATCAGCTTTTCCAAAAAATGAATTCCAAACCTAAAAACCCCACGCGAGGGAGGGTCCCGCCCGAAATCGAGGTGCCCCTTCCGAAAGGGAGTCCCGCGTCCCGTCGAAAACGCGTCGTCCGCTCACAGCATCATCTTGTTTTATGCTGCTCAATGAACTAGTTAATACAAAGTGTAGCCATCATCATAGGAAACATGATATCCTAATCGACAAGGCGGAGCATTTTGATCATACTTAGAATAGCAGCTCCATCTTTTCTTCCAATTCGCACTTCCAGTATTTGGTCTGTTACTCTTTTCATTCCATTTGTAAACTATCACTCTAGATGCATCACTCCATTCTCCATCTATCCCTTGGTGTGGCGGAGCCAAAGAAAACAGTAGCTTCTCTCCTGCAAATAACATACCCAACTTAACATCAAACCAACTATTAAAAAATAGAAATCCCCAATTAAAGACTGCAATAACTTGAATTTAGGTCAATTTTTACAAGAAATATTTTCAAATGAATGAGAACATGAATCTTAGAAAACATATGTGAAGCAAACATGCCTTTCATTTTTAGGGTCTATCTAAATTCTAAAGCAACAAAAGCATGTCCTAAACTAGAAAGGAATGAATTTGTATCTCAAGTAATCTGCATAAATTAAAGGGTTTGACATGAATCAAAATGCAAAATTAACTTAAAATTGAAGAGAGGGAAAAGGAAATACAAACCAGTGGTATGGCCATGAAAAGAGCAAGCAGTAGGGGAATTATCAATGTCAAAGTAAAGGATATTGCACCTTCAGCACCGCTTCTTTGTTTCAATGGCAAATTTAGTTGATTTTGTGTAACAGGACCTTATTGAAACTTCATATGTTTGCTTGTAAACACGATTTTGAGAAAAATACAAAGTCAGTTCCATTGTCGAAATGAGAAAAGCAAAAATAACCAACCAAATATTCAATCAAAATAACAACAAATCATTGAATTTCTATCCTAGAATAGAGATGATAGCCAAAGAGATTTCAAACCTTAACATTTAGAATTATACAAATAGAGGAAAGGAATAGTCAATCGGAGTGGGAATCATTGTCGTCGTCGTGAAAATCGCAAGCAGAGAGATTGGAGGGGTTAGGATTGTAACAGAGATAGGTGGAAGAAATAAAAAAACGTAAGAAAAAAGAAGAACCCAACTAGAGCGTAAAGGAAAATTAGATCTAAAAAAAACGTAATAATGTAAAGAAGAAAAGGTAAGCCATCAAAATAAACCCTGAAATAAGGGTAATTTTGACAATTTCCCTAAAAATTAATTATTTAGACAAATTCTTTACATAAAATATCAGTCCTCTGACTAAAACCGCAAACTAAATATTTGGTATGTAAGATATAAAAAAAGTAAAAAAAAAAAAATCACAGCTGACTGTTTGTCCATTTGCTTTATGCTTCTTGTAATTGGAGACTTAGAACTATGATTATTAAAAATGGTGTCAATTGTGATTTTGCTATAATTTTGGATAAAGTAATCACAATAGTTTGCTTTATAATTAGAAAGTAACTGTCACATGTTGAATGTTGAGAAAAGCAATTAATATTCTGTCAATTGTTCAATCTTTGTTCCATATATTTAATATTAGCTTGCCAATTGGATAGGCTGATTGGAATCTAGTCTAGCGGTGTAATCTACAAACTAATATTTTATGCGGTGATTTTTTTTGTAAATGGCAGATGTGGTTTTTCTATAATTTTCCTTTCTGTCAATCATTTTTCCAGTAATTTATTCAAATTTGTGAAACTAATGGTAATGTATTTATATATTTAACATTACATTGATGTAGTATTTAGAGTTTTTGAGATATTAATTTTTTTTTATATATATATTTTTAGGAACAAATGAAAGTTATTTTTGCACAATAAGTGACAGATGGTATTGAAGTGAGTGGACGTCAAATTCTTGAACAAGTTTTGAAATTAAAATCTGGTAATGTTCGTGGACTTGGATATGGGGTAAAACCTAGAAATAAAGAATCAGAATTACAATTTCTCTTGCAAGTTGAAAAAATTCAATCTGCAAAACAAGTTGGTGAATTAACTCTGAAAATTCAAACTCAAGGGGAGCAAATAAGTGGACAACAAATTACTATAAATAATTTAGTGGACAGCAAATTACTATAAATAAGCTAACTAAATCATATGAGGAGTTGAAATCTTTGGTTGGGAGGTTAATGCAAGAAAAAGTTTGGGGTGACATTTCTTTTTGTTTCTTTTTAGATGTTTTAAAACTTTAGTTTATTTGAGTATATTTGTTCCTTCTAATTAATATTTTAAACTAATGTTATATTAATTGCTTATGTTTTTCATTTGCAAGTTCTAGAACACCAAGCAAACATGACTCCAATCAATAATTTAACTATGAATAAATTTAATTTAGTTTTTGCATTTTCGAATATTAAACATATAGATTTTAGATATTTTGATATGTTTAATAAATTTTAATTATATGGACGACTTAGTTTATTATATTATTGTAGTCTTGTTCTTATATAGATGTTTATATTATCAATAAAATAAAATCCATATCATCATAGAGACTATATATTAAAAGGAATCATCGTCAATAAAATTAATTAATAACAGTACGTTTTTCTCGACTTATATAAATTTTGATAAAGGTTGAACAAAAATCTGTGCTCACACCATTCTAGTGGGAGACAATAGGATTGGTTAATGGACTTAGGCCCAAGCCGATTACAGGGCTTAGACCAAGAATCCCATAGTTGGCAATTTCCATAACGGCAACGACAAATAGATTTGGTTAACATATTCCAACATTTTATTCCAATAAATTTGATTTGATTGTATGTTGTGTCATATGTATGTGATTGGATCAGCATGTGCATTATATGAAGATGGGTTGTAATTTTGAACTTTGTTCAATATGGCATGCATGCCATTTTGTTTATTGTAATTTTCTTTTATTTAGAATAGTTAGAAAATTGTAATAGACTTATTTCCATTGTAATTAAAAGCCTATGCCCAGATGGAGGTGCAGCCTAAAGATGGTGTCCGAGCCTAGCCCGTTGGTGGAAGCTGCCAGTATAGGCTATTAGTTCTTCTGTTAAGATGTATTTTGGACCCATAATTTGTCATATTTACATATTCCATTATGCATTTTATTTATGTTATCCAAATCACGCGTGTTTGCATGTAAGCCAGTTTAAACAAATTAATCTTATAAAATATTAAGTTGTCAAAATGCCTCCTATAATTGAACCTTGTTAAGGCGTCAATCGTCTAAATGTGGGTTCTGCCAAAGCCGGGTACATTGGGAGATCTTCGTAAGGCTACGGTTAAAGGCAAATGTTGCAATTTGACACTCAGTTGATGGTTTAACTTAATTGGGGAAAGGAATGTTTGGACCCTAGGGCACGGGTGGGAAGTGCCAGTAATCCCACCAAACCAGGAGTCACATATGATATGGATTGGATGTAATCGTACCTAAATAACCAAGGCTTAATTGTATAAGCTCAACTTGACTATGTCTTGGCCATATAAGGATCTTGGTCCATTTAAGAGCATTAACCAACATGGATAAATAAAATAGGAATTTTATTCATTTCAGTAGAAAAACTAATCATCCTTTTAATAGTCAAAACCTTGAAATCATTATGAGTAGATCAATAATGGCAAACAACACATTATCACTACCATCTATCCTTGAGAAGGACAAGTTATTTGGGTCGAACTACTTGGACTGGTTAAAAAATCTTCAGATAATCCTATGACATGAAGTCAAGGAGTATGTCCTGGATAGGGCCTTACATAAGGGGTTGCCAAGGTATGCCTTAGCTGAGGTGGTGGATATTAGGGACTCTAGCAATGTGACTTGCTTGATGCTAGCCACCACGGTTCCTAAGTTGCAGCAACAATTCATGGATATAGAGGCTCATGCGATCAATGAAAGTCTCAAAGAGAGGTTACAGGTAAAAGCCCACCAAGAAAGGTTCCTAACTATAAAGGCTCTGTCTAGCTGCAAGATGGAGCCAAGCACATCTTTCAGTGCTTATGTACTAAAGATGAAGGGGCATATTGATACGCTCTCTAGGCTTGGTACTCCACTCTCATAGGAGATGGAAATCGATGTCATCCTATCCTTACCTAACTTGTTCAACCAGTTCATCCTCCATTACCATATGGAAGGGATGGAAAATATTGTCTCTGAGTTGCATGGCATGCTCAAGATTACAAAATAGTCTATTAAAAAGACAAGTCCAGTCCTTATGGTAAACAAGGGTTCTTACCCTGTTGGCAAGGGAAAGCACAAGGCTAACACTGCCCCAGTTGGCAAGAAAGATTTTATGTCATAGGGAAAGCAGTATGCCCCTATGTCTAAGCCCAAGGCCAAGGCTTACTTAGAAGAGCCCTGTTTCCATTGCCACCAGCCAGGGCATCGGAGGAGGCATTGTCCTTTCTACCTGGAAGAGTTAAACAAGGGCAAGGATGTTGCTTCTACTTCAAGTATTTTTGTTATCGAAGTAAAGGATGTGGTTTGCGTATTTGTTGTAATATGCAGGGACAAAGAAATAGAAGATCACTAGCACCTGGCGAGGTGGACCTTAGAGTAGGAAATGGGGCAAAAGTGGTTGCCATTGATGTTAGGGACTACCACCTACAAATGCCATCTGGGTTGGAGCTGATTTTGAGAAATTGTTATATTGTACCTGCCATGAGTAGGAATATTATTACAATTTCTGTATTGGATATTAAGGGATTTTGTTTTAACATTAGTGGTTATAAACTTACTATCTCTCATTCAGACATTATTTATGGATTTGCATCTTTAGATAATGGTCTTTATATCCTTGATTTATCATATTCTAATTTAGTCTTTAACATTAATACTGAAAGGGTTAATTAAATGAATTGAACCCAACTTCTTTCTAGCATTATCATCTTGGCAATATATATGAGAGACGCATCATTAGACTCCACTAGTTTGGAGCACTAGGGTCTTTTAACCTGAAGTCATATGAGACATGCGAATCTTGTTTATGTGGAAAGATGACCAAGAGCCCTTTTAACAAACAAGTTGAAAGGGCCGTGTGCAGGCCCGTAGGTACTAGTGGTAGAGGAAGGTTTTTGTATTTCATTACTTTCAGAGATGACTTCAACAGGTATGTATATGTCTACCTCATGAAGCATAAATCTCAAGCTCTTGAAAAGTTCAGAGAGTTTAGAAATAAAGTACAAAACTAGTTAGACAGAAATATCAAAGCCATCTGATCTGATCGGGGTGGTGAGTATTTAAGCCTAAAGTATGACTTATACTTAAAAGAGCGTGGGATAGTATCCCAACTCACTCTTCCAGGAACACCATAATGGAATGGTGTGTCTGAAAGGAGAAATAGGACCTTGTTGTTGGGATTCATCATCGAAAAAATAACATGGTGCAGCAGAATTACACCGTTTAAAATTTTCCTAGAATCCACCTATCGTGTCCAATTACCATTGATTGAAATAAAATCAATTTTGAATCAAGAGAGATTCACTCACCAAATCTGTCTCTTCTAGAAACTGTTGCAAAATCGACTCTTTGAGCGACCTCCAAAGTCCGGTGCACGACCAACTATTGAATGGGAACCGGTGCTAGTCGAAGAAGCAAAGGAATGGAAGATTAATACTGGAAATTTTGGCCAAAGGGGCTGCTGTAGGGGGCTGAAAATTTTAGCAATTAAAATAGGATTGGGTTAGGTTTTCTTCCTTAAGTGTGCCCTTATATAGACTCCTTATCTAATTAGGTTTTAATTAGGTTAATTAAACCCAAGCCCACTAGGATTATAATTACATAAATAAAATTTAATTAAAAAGTATATATTATGTAATTTAATTCCATTTGACTAAATTTAATTACCCCTAAATAAAATTAAATCACACTAAAGTAAATACAATGCATGTATTTAGGAAAATTATTTAATTAATTTGTTTACTTTATGTAATTCAATTAATTAATAAATTAATTAATTACATTACGTAAACTTATTATTTAAATTAAATCAACCCAATGTTAATTAATGACCTTGACACCGAATGTCAACTAAATAATTAACTCATTCCTTCCAATGTACATTACATGTACAATTTCTATAAGTTCCGGCTCAGTTGATCTATGTGCACGATCCTATGGGTCTGTATTTATGTTGGCAGTAGACCCAAGGCCCATAGACTATAAGTGGATTCTAGCAAACTATTACAATCCCTAATTAAGACAGAGATGCAGCACTCTTTAGCAGACGTTGACCCAGTTGTAATCTCAGAGTGTCCTTTACCAAAAGGTATCGATATGAATAAACAAGAGGCATGGTGTCCGCCATCCTCTTCCACTGTTTATTATATTTCTTAATCTTGAGTTGACTGATTAATCAAATAAGCAACCAACTTATTTGGGTATGACCATACACTTATCAGTCTCACTCATTAAATGGCCAGTGATATCATCTCGGTGTTACCCAAGTGGCAATTCCATCACTTCATCATCAATATCAATATGTTCACCTATCCACCCAATCATACCCATATTTAGTATCCTTTTACAGACCTGTTAGACATATGTCAAAGTGAACTGGATTCCATATTGATATTATAATGAAATCTGGTTTGAGGACAAAAGAGACCTACTCAAGAAAGACCTATGACATGACAACCATGTGGCTTTCTTGTGTGGATTGATCCAGTCCCATGTCAACGACATGTACCTATATTCACGACTGACTTTCCAAGTACTATAGATAGTTAATAACTACCATACAGTCATCAAATACACAAGTCTATCGTTCTATTCATTCCCATGATTAGAACAGACCTGGAATAGGTTTTATGATTATCAATCAATGGATACTCTACTCATATTATAGCACAAGATATAAATGAAATAGATTAATTGCTTTTATTAATGTGACACAAATAATGTATACATACAAAAGTCTTAATGTATAATACAAAATACAAGAAACCAATGCCTTAAGAACTAAGGCACACCAACAATCTCCCACTTGCACTAGTTCTAAGCGTGATTCCAATAGATCTAGTATGACCATCATGCTGTGTTTGCGGCGGTGCCTTGGTTAATTAATAAGCGACATTATTCTTGGTGTCAACCCTTTGTAATGATATGTCACCGCTGTTCACGATCTCTCGAATGAGGTGAAACTTTCTAAGTATGTGTTTAGATCTTTTGTGTGACCAGGGCTCCATAGCTTGTGCAGCAGCCCCGTTGTTGTCACAGAAAACATCAACTGGGTCTAGGATAGTGGGTATTACTCCTAACTTAGTTATGAACATCTTGATCCTAGCGGCTTCCTTTGTAGCTTCGCATGAAGCTATGTACTCAGCTTCCATTGTAGAGTCAGCAATGGTGGCCTACTTTGAGGACCTCCAACTAATGGTACTGCCATTCAGGAGAAAAACATAACTAGACTGTTGTGAGACCTGGTTTTTCCTGGTCTCGGTGATGAGAATCCCCTAATTACCTGTGACTGGACGGGCTTGAACGA
The DNA here is from genome assembly GCA_039660915.1 of Euphorbia tirucalli. Lineage (NCBI taxonomy): Eukaryota > Viridiplantae > Streptophyta > Magnoliopsida > Malpighiales > Euphorbiaceae > Euphorbia > Euphorbia tirucalli. The sequence goes on along the minus strand of CM077632.1, from coordinate 42,579,833 downwards.
GACTTGAAAGTGACTGGAATGCTGCCTAGGGAATCTCAAACGACATGAAAACTAGGCTACCCATGATCTGAAGCCCTGAAAAGGTCTCTCGAATCATTCCTAGGGTTTGGTCTGCATGTTTGACTTTTCAAAATTCTGCCCTGACTCTTAGTTGAACCGGGTGGCTCTGGTTTGTTGAACCAGAGTCGGCCGGCTCTAACTAGAGCCATATAGCTCTAGTGCCAACTAGCGTTGGCCGGATCTAGTGGGCAAGAACAGTTGCTCTGTTAAGCAGAGCAACTTGTCTTGACAGGTGAGAGATTTTGGCAGATTTTCGGATTTTCAGTCGGTTGATTAATGGAACGAGAGAAGACAGGGAGAGGCAGATAAAAGGGAGAAAATGAGAGACAGAGAAGGGACTTTTCTGGTTCTCAAGCAAAGACAGAGAGAAAAGAAGAAAAAGAAAGCAGGAGAGAAAGAGAGAAAGAAGAAGAAGAGAGACCGAGAGAAATACCCAACAGAATCCCATAAACACTCTCATCTAACCCAAAATCAATCCTCAAGCATTAACAACATCGCCAACAACCTCTACTCTTTGATTCAGGATTATTTCAGCTTGGTTTCAGATCGTTTTGGGTCGTTGAAGGATTCGATTGATTAAGCTCCAGTGCACATTCCTGAGCTTTCAATCTATTTATTAACGTTCCTTGCATCCACACAATAATCGAAGTAAACTCTTAGAGGCCTTAAAACTTGTCTGCATTGATTTTCTGTACGTTTTTGTTATTTTAATGAAAATCCGAAACTAGTGCTACCCATCACAGCCGTGTGGCTGTGCTTCTAAAGAACAAAGCCGGACAGTTCTGACCCAGAGTCGGTCGACTCTGTTCCTCAGGGATAGATCCTCGATCTATCCCAATCGGCCTAAACAGCCCGTTTTCCATTGTGATTTTTCTGTTGGGATCATTTTCGGCCCAGAATCATCTGTATGTATTTGTATTTTTGATTTTCTGACTATTGCATACTTGAATATCGGGGTTTTCAGTATTTCCCGGGGTTTATTTTATGAGTTTCGGGGTAGTTTCATCCGATTTGGATCCATAGTCCAGCATTAGTGGGCCCCCGAATTCTAGAAACTCCCCGGAAAACATTGAAAATGAATAAAATAATATTTTCACAAATGTTTTTGGTGTGTTTATTGCATTTTGGACCCTAGATGAAATGTGCATTTAGGAAACTACACGAATGGAACCCCGAGTTCTGGGATAACCGACCCATAAAAATGGAAATTTTCATGAAACCGAGCCAAATGGTTTTTCGAAATTGATTTTTCAGCACAAAAATCCACAGGGCGTTTCACAACTGATTTCCAGGTCTAACCGGTCCGACCGATCTGGTCGAACCGGTTACCTCCTAAATGCATGCTCCCTTATCCTAAAATCCCCATTCTGTCCTAATTTGAGTCCTACTTGTGTTTATAATATACATTGCGCTAACCAATCTGTTTTGCAGCATTTATTTTCTTTTTTTACTGTATTTAATAGATTAATCCGTGTATTTAGGCGGTTGTATTTTTAGAACCTCGTGTACTTAGGCTTTTGTAAAAGTGAGGACAAGAGTTTTTATATTTTATTGAATTTGGTTGTATAAGTGGCCTTTACTATTCTTTTGTATAATTTGTGTGGATGGTTTAATTTCCTGTAATTTATTTTATGCATTTTTGCCTTAGCATCGGGTTAATAAAAGGAAACAAATTGGGTTGGAGAAAGATAATAAATTGAATAAATATGGTTTATAAATAATAAATCGAATACAAGCTAGAGGTTAAGTAGGTAAGTTGCCCGAACCCTGAATCTCTGGATAGTCTGTGCTCGGTAGGGAGCTGTACTGGAATTTCCTGGATGAGCTGATCCGGGTGGTGAATCTGTCACTGATCTTGAAATTTAGGTTTCGAGGTCTTTAAGTTATAAAATTGGGAAAATGTTTGCTACAAAATGAATTTCCAAAATCAACTGAATAGTTTTCCCAACTCAACATAAACAAGACTTGTTTTCCATAAATCCTTCGCAAAATAAAATCTCATTCCCCAGTGCGCTTCGCCGTGTTCCTCTTTTCTCTTTCATGAAAAGGTCGTCTGCTCACAGTGGCGACTCTGCTAGGGATCATGTTTCTTAAAATGTTTTTCTTAAGAACTTAAGGAACTTAGGCCACTATTGAAATATAACATCGGTTGTATTCGTTTATCGATTTATCAAAGCCATATTTATTCATGCTTTGCATATCATGACATTTTCTTCTTCTCAACCCCTCGAATACACTGTTTCACCTCGATTTACCCAAGAAGGTGGCCTACCTCTACCGCCAGGATTGGAGACACCCGACGGGGTAAACCACTCATAGCCCTGCATGACCTTACATCGTGTTCTACGGTGGGGAAGTGTTTATTCGCTATGGGAGCATGTACGACCCTTGGTTTGACTTTGGCCCATATGTAATGGCTTAGTAATTTCCCCTAAGGTTACCAAAACATAAATTAAAATTGAACAATTGAGTGTGTGCCTTTGGTATCCCCTGTTGATGCCAAAGAGACCTAACACCTAGGAAGAATTGTGAGACTAATCGAAAGGAGAAATAAGGTTGGAAGGGAGCGCATATTTTTACGTATGCTAACGTTTGTTCTGTGTTGTTTTTCCTTTCCTTTTTACCTTTCATAAAGCATCCAAAATGCATAATCATCTCATATACCATTTCTGATCACGTTTTTGTGTAGCCATCTTTAAATAGATACGCATATGTGTGACACTTATGCTGACCACGTCTTCGTGTAGCCACGATATTTTACTCGTGTGACATACATATACATCCTATGTGCCAACATTTCCATGAAGCATACACGACATCATTCCGCGTGTCATGCATTCCAACCATGTTTTCCTGCAGCCACTTATATGTTTGTGTGACATACACGATTATTCCATTTCATTCCATTTCACCTATTCAGGGACGTTCTAAGAATGCCCATCATGATCATTTCATTTCATCCTATGTCGGGTACCCCAAAACTACCCGATTTATGCCCGTGCACTGGATTGCACTTAGCCATTTCACAAAATATCATCATTCAATAGTAGACCACAATAGTCCTAGATTTGCTTCTGTGTGACAGTTCACGCGATGCCATCACATGACATCATATTCATTCATTATAAGTGTCCGGGTGACACCAAGTCCTGTTTATGCATTACGGTTCATATAGAACCATTTCATAACATTGTGAAATCATTCAAGGCGCTCCCCGAGTACTGGATCAGTACACATATAGGAGTATATCATGACATTATCAAATCATGCAAGGTGTTCCACGAACACCGAACCCCTGTCCGTGTCTTGAGTTACACGCGACTTTCCTGCAACATCATCTCATATCACATTGCTTCAAAAGCGTTAGAACTCTGTTCATGGGGCAATTCCCATGTGACCATTTCACTTCGTGCTATTGATGTACAAAGTGTCGAAAATCTGCCTGTGTGCTGGCTCTCACATGACTATTTCACGATAATTCATTAGGTGCCCCGAAAGCATGAACTTACTACCCTTGTGACGGTTCACACACATTTTTCTTTGCATTATTCTTGCACAGCATCGGGCATTCTTAAAGCGTCCGGAATAAACAATTCACATCCATTATTGTCTTCATAATTCACATCCATTATTGTCTTCATTCACAAAGCATCAAATGCATACAATCATCTTATGTCTTGTATAATCATTCCCAAGGCATCAACATTTGTGTAGCATTGATACTAACCACATCCTTCTGCAGCCATGATATTTTATTCCCATGTGCCATATACATATTTTGTTAACATTTCCACGAAACATGCAAGGCATTAATTTGTGTGTGTGTTATGTGTACTAATCACGTCTTTGTGTCTCTGTGATGCTTTATTTGGGTGACATATACATTCATTCCTTGCACGCATAACATCATCTTGTATGCCATGCATCTTGACCTCATTTTTCTGCAGCCACTTGCATTATGTGTGACATGTGCATTCACACCATTTCATTCCATTACACCTAATAAAGGATGTTCTAGGGATGCCCCATCATGATCATTTCATTTCGTAACGGGTGTCCTAAAGTCACCCGTGTTTTGCCTGTGCTCTGGTTTGCACTCGGCCATTCCTCTATATCATTACATTCACTAGGAGACCACAACGGTCCTAGATCTGTTTTCGTGTGGGTAGTCATGTGAAAAACATTGCACAATATCTCATCCATCCATCATTGGTGCCACGGGGGTACCAAGATCTCGCTTGTATGTCATGATCCGCATCGGATTGCTCATAACATTATCGGATCATCTAGGGTACTCCATGAGTGCCTAATTACTACATATATATTTAATGACACTACCAAGTCATGCAAGGCGTTCTATGAGCACCGAATCTTTGTCCGTGTCTCAAGTTACACGTGACTCGTTTGTAACATTATTTCATGTCAGATGCATCAAAAGCATCGGAACTCTGTCTGTGTATCGGCATACACACAACCATTCCATAACATCCATTAGATGCCTCAAAAGCATTAGGACTCTATCCATGTGCTGGCCACTCGAGACCATTTCATGATATCCATTAGGTGCTCCTAAGGCACAGAGCTTGCACCCTCGTGTCGTTGCACACGCGAACTATTTGCATTGCCTTTTTGCATAACATAGGGGCATCCGCCGAACGTCCGAAATAAATAATAAAAAGAAAAAGAAGAAATCATACTCATTCATGTTTCCATCCGTCTAATATCATTTGTCTACAACAACCCATGACCATACATCCCATTCATACATAAGCATAAGGAGCTCCCCGAGCACCGAAACTCAGCCCGTGTGCCAAGCACATTATCTCATATCATGTCATCGCATAAAGGGCCAAGGTGCTCCTCAAGTGTCGAAAAACCATTCGCATGCCAAGCACTCTGTTCTGTCTCTCCTCATATCATGCTTCATAATCTAAGGTACTCCCTTAGTGCTGAAGATTATGTTAGATCATCATGCGCATACACACCACAATAGCATTTAACTCTCCCTATTGCAAGCAATGTCTTGCTTTGATCCGTGGACACCCCAGTGTGTCACTCTTCCCAGGGGCATAACTATGCACCCTATCTTAACTTCCTTCTCAAGCAATGTCTTGCTTCGATCCATGGACACCCTAGTGTGTCATTCTTCCCGGGGGCATAACTATGCACCCCATCTCAACTCTCCTTACAAGCAATGTCTTGCTTCGATCTGTGGACACCCCAGTATGTCATTCTTCCTAGGGGCATAACTATGCACCCTATTGCAAGCATTGTTTTGCTTCGATCCATGGACACCCCAGTGTGTCACTCTTCCTGGGGGCATAACTATTCACCCCATCTCAACTCTCCTTGCAAGCAATGTCTTGCTTCGTTCCGTGGACACCCCGAGTGTGTCACTCTTCCCAGGGGCTTAACTATGCACCCTATTGCAAGCAATGTCTTGCTTCGATCCATGGACACCCCAATGTGTCATTCTTCCCAGGGGCATAACTATGCACCCTATCTTAACTTCCTTCACAAGCAATGTCTTACTTCGATCCGTGGACACCCTAGTGTGTCATTCTTCCCGGGGGCATAACTATGCACCCCATCTCAACTCTCCTTGCAAGCAATGACTTGCTTCGATCCGTGGACACCCCGATGTGTCATTCTCCCTAGGGGCATAACTATGCACCCTATTGCAAGTACTACTTACTTCGATCCATGGACACTCCCGAGTGTCATTTTATCCCTGTGGTGTATATTTATACACCATGTTTTATTTTAGCATGCATCATCCCCATCAGCATCCATTGCATATGTATGGTTGATCTCCGATAGTATAGCATGACATGGCATTACATGATATCACATGTGTAATTCACCATCCATGCATGTGCATAACACATCACGCATTCATGCATACATTGTTCCCTGTTTGGCATCTGCCATACATACACCTGCTGACACTAATAAGCGCTCTCATCAGGAGAAGAGATCTTAAGGATGGCCAACCCAATGGACTTCAACGCCATAGCAGATGTGGTGGAAGACTATGTCACTTCACCACAATTCTGGAAGGCAGTTAGGGAGGAAGCGGCAGCAATGTTGAGAGAAATGCTGGGGGATGACCTTGACAGAATAGAGAAGCTGACGGCGAGGTGTGCTGAACTGGAAACCCGGGTGGTAGAGCTCGAAAGGACAATAAGAGACATGATGAGCACGGACTCCAGTGTTGGTATGGATAAGGAGCAGGACGCCAAAATTGCTGACACTCCTTCTCGACACCTCGGAAGGCCCTCTCACCAAAATTTGGGCTTATCGGGGTCGTCCAATGAAGGAGAACTGAAAAGACCTCTTGACACCAGTGCCAACATTGACTCTATTTCGCAACAAATCCAGAGTTCACCTCCCAGAGACAAATGGACAGTCGCATCCTCCGGGCCTTGTTCAGTGACCAGACTATTCGCCATCTGCAGAAAGATGGGCCTGTTGTAGAGTATCCGACCATACGTTGCCCCAACACTAGAACAAAAGGATAACTACTGCAGCTATCATGTAGTAGTAGGCCACCAGACTAATGAATGTGTCGGTCTGCGAAGGAGGATCCAGAAGCTGGTCAATGAAGGAAAATTGAAGGTGCCGTCTGCCTCCAACAGGCGATCGGTGACAAACAAGGGGACCACCATAGGGATTCCTCAATCCTCCCAGAGAGAGGAATATGATGAAGAGCTACAAGGTCTGATCTGACTAGAACGGGGCAATGGTACTGAAGTCGAGGTAGTGACTAGTCGGGGGCTAAAAAAAAAAACAACACTCGGAGCTATCCTTTTTATAGGAAACTCATTTTTGTTACTATGGTGTATTAATATCATTTTGAATGCAATGCATTTTGTTATTTTCTTACTTATGTGGTGATTGCATGCATACGGCATTGAGCATGCATTTGAGCATCTAAAATGACATATCAAACACGCATAGTATCAAAATGCACGACATCAATCTGAAAGCCATAGGAAACTTAAAAGTGAATCTGGAGCTGTCCGAACTCTTTCTTGAAAGGTGAGCTCATGAGATGAATAAAATGATATGATGGCACCATCTCCACCAAGACATTTGCTGACTCAACTCAACAATCCTTGAAAGACACTACCAGTCCTACCCCAAAGCATCAACTTAAAAGGCACACACGATGCCCAAACCATTCCAAACTGAAAGCCAGCTTTGAAACTCCAAATCCTACCCAAAAAACCTAAAAAGCCCTTATTGAGGCACCCAAACCGAAGAAAGCCCTCCTTGAGGTACCCAAACCAAAGAAAGCCCTCCTTGAGAAAAAACCAAATCTAAAAAGCCGTCCTAGAGGAAATTAAACCCAAGAAGTCCTCCGAGAGGCAAAACTTGTTCTCATATCCAAGAGGGCATTCCATGCCAAAACCCTAAAACTAAAACTCCCCATTCGCCAAAAATCTCCAACCCTTGGGGAATTCAAATGGTTTTCATCACCTTTATCACCCACCATGTGTAAAATTCTGAAACAATTTTGGTTGTAGTGCATACATTATCCTGTTCTTGTGACATTCATATGTACATGACATTTCACATGCATTGTTCATCCAAAGAACATATTAAACACACATGACATGCATGGATTTGAATGTAGCAGGAAAACCAACAGGTGGCAACAGTTTGGGTATAGTCCTAAAAAAAAAAAGAACATACAAAAAGGGGATCTCATAGCATTAAAGGGTAATCTTCAGCTCCCGGCATTGTTAGTTCCTTCCCTCTTATCTGTGAAAGATTTGGACTTTCCTATCTTCAAAACCAAAGCTCTTCCCTTTTCCAATTTCTTCCATACCTTCAACACCCTTTGTCTTCCGTTTACCACCCAAACCACCAACACCTATTTGACAAAACCCCTTTTCACCCTATTCCCTGAACTGACCCTATAAAGCCTTATTTTCCACCATCAATGGCTTCTAACAAGAAATTGAACTCCAATGCTGTTTCATATTCGCATCATCTTATAAAAAAGGTAACGGGGGCCTATGACAAAGTACTGACTCAATCAGTCTTTGTTTATCATCAACCTGTACCAGATTAGGAATTCTCTTTCTATCCTATGCCATTTCTCTTCACCCTAAACCCCCAGACCAAATATTTCGTAACCTCAGACTGACAAGAAAGGCCTTGATTTCATGACAGAGAGAGGATTTGAATATAAGCCTGCTTCAATTGAGTTGGAGTTTGCCACTGCTCAAGCAACTATTGATGGAACTCCTAAGTGACCACTGTTCTCATCCAGTAAAATCCACACTATAGCCTATGCTGGATTCAACTCAATAAGAGATGTTTCTATTGAGCAAAAATGTGCTAGGAAGAAGAAGAGAGTGACATCTACCCTGTGAACTTCACCAATAGTGTTGGAGCAACCAGGTTTTATAAAGCTTTCAACAATCATGAATGGGATGTTCCCATCAACAGAAGGACTTGCAAAGCCTGTTGTACTAATATTCAGGGGAAAGTTGCATTTACCAACCATTTCAAGAACTCAGTCTTCAGCTATAACAGAAGTGACTGCTTACCAGTGGTCCTTTCATTTCCTAGCCATGGTGTGCGTTGCTCTAGCGTTATTGTGGTTCATGGATAAAGGAAAAACACAATTAACTCAAGTCATTCTGAATCAGGCCATACCTTGAAGGACTAAAAGTTGTGTCAATCTTTGGCAATCGTGTGTGAATTAGAATCTGGGATGAATTGAGGACATGAATACAGTTCTAGACCCTTGGAGATTTCAGTGGTTAATTGACTCACATCTTGGGTGGTCTACTCAATAGAGGTGGCTCCATCCAGTGGCCGGCTGTACACTTTGGTAACATCCCCAGTGGATCCTCAACAAAAAAAAGGAGAAGTGTGTTGAAGGGACATTGATCCACACTGGAATCACGGGTTGGATTTTCCTAATGCATTCACATTCATCGTATCATAAATGTTTCATATGCTGTTTTGATGTTCAATATGCATGTGTTATGCCATTACATGTAAATGTCCATGTTTAGGCTACAGCACGCAGCAAACCAGACTTAATGAAGGATTTCACATCCAAACCCAAACCTCCAACACATGGGGCAGGTAAAAGCTGAACCATGAATCATCATCAAGGACAATCCTATCATGATCCCAACGGAATCGTCAAGGCACATTCTCCAATCCTAAGACAAGACAGTGCTAAGAGATCCACTTGGCTAGCACACTCTTATAGACTTAGCCATCTTTCATAAAAAAAAAGAAAAAGACAACAATCTTCAGTGAGAGAATCTCCAACACGGAAAACCGAAAGGACGTGTTGGTAACAAGAACAAAGTGACGTTCAGAGTCAGAGTCACTTTTGATTTTCCTATCGCATTCATTCTAATGTCATTATAACGATACTAGGCATGTTTGATTTTCTGCTTAGATGTTCATATTGCATGCATTGTGCCATTGCATATAAACGCCCATCAGTAGGTCATTACATTTAAACCATGGTGGCATCAACGAGATTGTCACTACAAATGGCAGCTACTGGCCCAGTTGTACCATCCCATTATAATCATCCTTGGAAGAGTGGTCCCCAGTAGGATCATCCCCATGGAGTCTCCAATAAAATCCCCAACAGGTTCCCAGCTAAGATTCTTCCCACTGGATCAGAAGCTCCAACAGATCCCCCAGCGAGATCAAATGGATCAGAATACTCCCCAGCGGAATTCACAACTAAAAAGTTCCTCACTAAGTCATTATCCTTAGCAGAGTCATCCGACAGACACAGTCCCCAAAGGAGATCATCAGGAGTCACAAGTTCACTCCCCAGCATAGTGCAGATTCCAAACATATTATCAGAAGCATCACGACGCATCCATGTGCACATGAATCATGCACGCATTCACGCATACATGCATACATGCATCAAACCACCTCAACCATGTTTGTCTTCGATTGAAGGGGTCATCTCGAGAAGAGATCCTTCCCAATTCAGAAAGGCCTCACCCAGAGTCACAACATAAAAATCAGAGCCCAGCGACTCCAAAACCTCAGGTATGAAAAATTTCTATAATTATCATACTATTCGTTCATGCCAATATAATCCCGAGAAGGTTATTTCTTGCCTTTAATAGGTTCTGGGGGCAAAACAATCTTACATCAATCTCACGGGAACTCTACCACATGGAGAATCAACTTATTACTCGGTGCTCCACCACACGGAGAAGAACACCATACCCATTTCAACCTTGTCGTCATATGGGCAAGGAAGAAATGCATATTGAAGTTTCTTACCTTTAACAGGGATCTGGGGGCAAGACAAGAACCAACCTCGTGCTGCTTCTTCGCCACATAGAAGGGACAACACATCTCTTACTTTGACCTTGTCACCACATAGACAGGGAAGAATGTCTGTTGAAGAACTTCTCGCCTTTAACAGGTATCTGGGGGCAGAACAACAGATCAACTCGTTCAACCTTTTCGTCACATGATAGAGGAAGAACATGTATTTCAACCTTGTCATCACATGGGCAGGGAAGAAATGCCTATCGAAGTTTCTTGCCTTTAACAGGGATCTGAGGGCAAGACAACTATCAACCTCGTGCTGCTTCTTCGCCACATAGAAGGGATAGCACATCTCTTATTTCGACTTTGTCGCCATATAGACAGGGACAAATGTCTGTTGAAGAACTTCTCACCTTTAATAGGTATCTGGGGGCAGAACAACAGACCAACTCGTTCGACCTTTTTGTCACATGACAGAGGAAGAACATTCATTTCAATCCTGTCGTCACATGGGGAGGAAAGAAATGCCTATTGAGGAGTTTCTTGCCTTTAACAGGGATCTAGGGGCAAGACAACAACCGACCTCGTGCTACTTCTTCGCCATATAAAAGGGACAGCACATCTATTACTTCATCCTTGTTGCCACATAGACAAGGAAGAATGTCTGTTGAAGAACTTCTCGCCTTTAACAGGTATCTGGGGGTAGAACAACAGACCAATTCATTCGACCTTTTCACCACATAGGAGAGGAAGAACATTCATTTCAATCCTGTCATCACATAGGCAGGAAAGAAATGCCTGTTGAGGAGTTTCTTGCCTTTAACAGGGATCTGGGGGTAAGACAACAACCAACCTCGTACGGCTTCTTCGCCACATAGAAGGGACAGCATATCTCTTACTTCAGCCTTGTCACCACATAGATAGGGAAGAATGTCTATTGAAGAACTTCTCGCCTTTAACAGGTATCTGGGGGTAGAACAACAAACCAACTTGTTCGACCTTTTCGCTACATAGGAGAGGAAGAACATTCATTTCAATACTGTCATCACATGGGTAGGAAAGAAATGCCTATTGAGGAGTTTCTTGCCTTTAATAGGGATCTGGGGGCAAGACAACAACCAACCTCGTGTTGCTTCTTCGCCACATAGAAGGGACACCACATCTCTTACTTCGACCTTGTCGCCACATAGACAGGGAAGAATGTCTATTGAAGAACTTCTCGCCTTTAACAGGTATCTAGGGGCAGAACAACAGACCAACTCGTTCGACCTTTTTGTCACATGACTGAGGAAGAGCATTCATTTCAATCCTGTCATCATATGGGCAGGAAAGAAATGCCTATTGAGGATTTTCTTGCCTTTAACAGGGATCTGGGGGCAAGACAACAACCAACCTCGTACTGCTTCTTCATCAAATAGAAGGGATAAAAAATCTCTTACTTCGACCTTGTCGCCACATAGACAGGGAAGAATGTCTGTTGAAGAATCTCTTGCCTTTAATAGGTATCTGGGGGCAAAACGATTCAACCGTATTTATTCTTCATCGAGGGGGCAAAAATTTTTGTTTCCAAAACTGTCGATCAAGATATAAATACGCAGCTTAACATCAACATCAAGGGCATGCTCCACCACAGAGAGCCAACATTAAGGTCACGCTCCACCACAGTGAGCCAACATTACGGGCACACTCCACCACAGAGAGCCAACTTTACGGGCACGCTCTGCCACAGAGAGCCAACATTACGGGTAAGCTCCACCACAGAGAGCCAATTTTACGGGCACACTCTGCCACAGAAAGCCAACATTATGGGCATGCTCCACCACAGAAAACCAACTTTACGAGCACGCTCCGCCACAGAGGGCCAACTCTATTGGTACGCTCCACCACAGAGAGCCAACTTTATGGGCATGCTCCACCACAGTGAGCCAACATCACGGGTATGCTCCACCGCAGTGAGCTAATGTCATGGGAGTACTCTCTCGCAGTGAGTCAACTTGGAACCACGGCCGGTACCTCCAGTAAGGAACGCCAGGTACGTTTCCTCTTCCTTCCTCATCGCACTCCCAGTCGCGAGACCAAACTCAATCTAGGCTTTAGAGCCCACGATGATCCGACTTTGGTCCCGCGAGAGGCAGCCTATAAGTACGGGCTTTTCCTGATCTCGGTGATGAGAATCCCCTAATTACCTATGGACCAAAATGGCTCGAACGAGACTTGAAAGCAACCGGAATGCTACCGGGGGAATCTCAGACGACATGAAAACTAGGCTACCCACGATCTGAAGCCCCGAAAAGGTCTCTCGAATCATTCCTAGGGTTTGGTCTGTATGTCTGACTTTTTGAAATTCTGCCCTGACTCTTGGTTGAACCAGGCAGCTATGGTTTGTTGAACTAGAGCCGGCTGACTCTAGTGGTCAAGAACAGTTTCTCTGCAAAGCAGAGTAACTTGTCTTGAAAGGTGAGAGATTTTGGCAGATTTTTGACTTTTCAGTCGGTTGATTGATGGAACAAGAAAAGACAGGGAAAGGCAGATAAAAGGGAGAAAATGAGAGATAGAGAAGCGACTTTTCCGGTTCTCAAGCAAAGACAGAGAGAAAAGAAGAAAAAGAAAGCAGGAGAGAAAGAGAGAAAGAAGAAGAAGAGAAACCGAGAGAAATACCCAATAGAATCCCATAAACACTCTCATCTAACCTAAAATCAATCCTCAAGCATTAACAACATGACCAACAACCTCTACTCTTTGATTCGGGGATTATTTTGGCTTGGTTTCGGATTGTTCTGGGTCGTTGAAGGATTCAGTCGATTGAGCTCCAGTGCACATTCCTGTGCTTTCAATCCGTTTCTTAACATTCCTTGCATCCACACAACAATCCAGGTAAACTCTTAGAGGCCCTAAAACTTGTCTGCATTGATTTTCTGTGCGTTTTTGTTATTTTGGCGAAAATTCAGAACTGGTGCAGCCCATCACAACCGTACAGCTGGCTTTTAAAGAACAGAGCCAACCGGCTCTGACCTAGAGTCGACCGACTCTGTTCCTCAGGGACAGATCCCAGATCTGTCCTAATCAGTCGAAACAACCCGTTTTCCATTTTGATTTTTCTGTTGGGATCATTTTCAGCCCAAAATCATTTGTATGTATTTGTATTTTTGATTTTCTGATTATTGCATACTCGAATATTGAGGTTTTCAGTATTTCCCGGGGTTTATTTTATGAGTTTCGGGGTAGTTTCATCCTATTTGGATCCATAGTCCAGCATTAGTGGCCCCCGAATTTTCGGAAATCCCTGGAAAACATTGAAAACAAATAAAATAATACTTTTGGTGTGTTTCTTGCATTTTGGACCCTAGATGAAATGTGCATTTAGGAACCAACACTAACGGAACCCCGAGTTCCGGGATAACCGACCCACAAAAATGGAAATTTGCATGAAACTGAGCCCAAATGGTTTTCTGAAATTGAATTTGCAGCAGAAGAATCCACAGGGCATTTCAAAACCGATTTCCAAGTCTAACCAGTCCGACCAGTCGGGTCGAATCGGTTACCCCCTAAATGCATGCTCCCTTATCCTAAAATCCCTATTCTGTCCTGATTTGAGTCCTACTTGTGTTTATAATATACATTGCGCTAACCAATATGTTTTGCAGCATTTATTTTCTTTTTTTGCTGTATTTAATAGATTAATCTGTGTATTTAGGCGGTTGTATTTTTAGAACCTCGTGTACTTAGGCGTTTGTAAAAGTGAGGATGAGAGTATTTATATTTTATTCAATTTGGTTGTATAAGCGGCCTTTACTATTCTTTTGTATAATTTGTGTCGATGGTTTAATTTCCCGCAATTTATTTTATGCATTTTTGCCTTAGCATCGGGTTAATAAAGTAAACAAATTGGATTAGAGAAAGATAATAAATTGAATAAATATGGTTTATAAATAATAAATTGAATACAAGCTAGAGGTTAAGTAGGTAAGTTGCCCGAACCCTGAACCTGTGGATTAGGTACAGTAGTTTGCGCTCGGTAGGGAGCTATACCGGAATTTCCCGGATGAGCTGATCCGGGTGGCGACTCTATCACTGTTCTCGAAATTTATGTTTCGAGGTCTTTAAGTTATAAAATCGGGAAAATGTTTTCTACAAAATAAATTTCTAAAATCAACTGAATAGTTTTCCTAACTCAACATAAACAAGACTTGTTTTCCACAAATCCTTCACAAAATAAAATCTCATTCCCTGGTGCGCTTTGCAGTAGTCTCTAGAAGAGACAAATCCGATGTGTTAATCTCTCTTGATTCAAATTGTTTTTATTCTAATCAATGGTAATTGGACATGATAGGTGGATTCTAAGAAATTTTAAATGGTGTATTTTCTGCTACGCCACGTTATTTTTCCAATGACAAATCCCAATAGTGGTATCAGAGCCTAGGTTTTGTCCATTAGATTGATTGGAATTGGTTCTTGAAAGCGTTCCTGAAGTAAGAATGGGTTTCAAGTTTGTGCTTTTAGGGTTCTTATTCAATTGGTTTTGTTTTGACCAACCCTAGAATTATTGGATTGGGGTTTTTGATTATTTTTCCCAATTGGTTTCCATCTAAAATTATTCTTTTATTGATTATTGATTTTATTTGATTGCTGTGTTTTTTATGATTTAAAAAAAAAGAAAAAAAATTAATGGTTTGGCCAAAATTGGAATCGCAATTTGTGATTCCATGCTGCTTGCTGCAATAGGCAAATTGCCTGCTGCGGCACGCAGTAGTTACTGCCACTGGCGGTAGCAGCCCACAGGGGCAGCTGCTCACAGCAGGTTGCCACGCACGGGGTTCGGTTCTGGTTTTGGATTTTGCGGGTATTTTTTTATCCCAAGGCCCATAATGAAAATTAAATTAAAATGTTTTATTTGAATTGTTTAGTTTGTTGGCATGCATATTTAATTTAATTGTTTGCATATTAAATTGAATATGGACTTTGTGAAATTGGCCCAATAAACCGTGACACCGGTTAAAATTGGGAGAGCTAAATTTTAAATTTGTGACAACCCAAATTCAAGTGGGAGCAAAATTGTTAATTTTACATTTATGAATGTTATCCATTGGGCCTTTATGGGCCTTAGTCACATTTGTTAAAATTGGCGATTTCACCCTAAGTAACTCGGCTTAACATTTATATCTATAATTTGGAATGCCATGATCATGCATCATATTAGTATGTATGTGCACGACAGGTACTTTGTTTGAAATGTAATGTGAAGTTCCATGGGCCCTAAATTATTATTGGTTGTAATTTGATTTTGGGAAATATGGCCTGCGTGCCATTTCTTTTATTTTGATGTAATTTTAAATAGATTTTATTTAAAATAAAATTGTTGCAATTGCATCAAGTACGGAGGAAGGCCCAGATGGAGCAAGCCTATGGTGGGAGCCCAAGAAGGATTGCAGTCCGGCCCATAAAGAATTAGATAGAATATCTAGTTTTTCATTAGGTTGTAATTAAAGGCCCATAGGATCTCATTTGTTTTAAATTAAGTATGCTATTGTATTTGTCTTATAATATGGATCTATGGATCACCAAATTATTGCCTGCATTTTTGCATGCTAAGTCGTATCACTCAATTTAATCCGGAAATCAAAATATTGAGTCGTTTAAAAGTGCTTCCCACATTCACACCTCTTCCTCCCATTGATGCTGCAATGTGCGCCATGCCCTAGCTAGGTACATTGTAGTATTCGATGGGTAGTCGAGGGTTAGGATACTTGGTATGGCTAACATGTGAATGGTGGTTTGACTCAACATGGGTAGCATTAGCTCAGAGCGGGCCCTAAGCATAGATGGGTAAAGTGTCAATAAGCCCATCGAACCAAGAGTCCTTCTTGGAGGGATTAGATAGGTTGTCCTACCAAACGAATCAATGATCGGTTAGCGAGCCCTAGTTCAGCCAATCATTGAGGAGTTGTGGATCTTGGTCAAGTCAGCCAATCAACATCACCAACGAACGAATGAAAATCGGATTGTTAATTTGAATTGGCTTAAAAGTCCTTTATTTCTAACTCAAGCAATGATTTCTTCCATGTAGATAATCCCATTTCACATTAGCAATTTAAAATGACTGCAACAAACAACTCACTCTTTCTTAGGTCACTCCTAGAGAAGGAGAAGCTTTCAGGGACTAACTTCCTAGACTGGGCTAGGAACTTGCAAATAGATCTTAGACAACAGTCCAAGGAGTATGTACTAAATGCTCCTTTACCAGCTGGCCCTCCCGTAGGTCGAGGCATCACCACGGCGATGGTGGAGCAGTACAACTGGCATGTGAGGGATGACTGAGATGTCCCGTGCCTTATGCTGGGTAACATGGCTTTTGATCTTCAGAAGCAGTTCATGGACGAGCATGCTTAGGAGATGATGGATCAGCTTAAAAAGATGTTCCAAGATCAGGCTCGTTAAGAACGTTACCTGACAACTAAGGCACTTTTCACGACTACAATGGCAGCCGGGACTTCTGTTAGCACTCATGTGCTAAAGTTGAAGGGGTATATTGATACACTTGCCCGCCTCACCTCCCCAGTTCCGCAGGACTTGGCAGCAGACATTATTCTCGGGTCACTTCCTTAGTCTTACAACCAGTTTATCATGAATTACCATATGCAGGGGTTGGATAAATCAGTGGTTGAGCTGCATGGCAAGCTCAAGCTTACTGAGCAGTCTCTTAAGAAGACTCCTAAAGTTTTGCTGGTGAACAAGGGCAATACGCCCATTGCTAAGGGAAAGGCCAAAGCTAAGGCCAAGGATAAGGCCTAAAAGGCCAAGGCTAAGGGTAAAAAGGTGGTGGCCCAACCTAAAGCAAGGGTTGCTTCTCCTGACGATGTTTGCCATGAGTGTCATGAGAAGGGGCACTAGAAGAGCTCGTGTCCAAAGCTAAGGGAGCAACTGAAGGGCAAAACTACTGCTTCAGGTATTTATTTTATTGAGATTAATCTGGCTATTTCTATATCTTGGGTCTTGGACACTGGATGTGGATCTCACATTTGTTCAAATGTGCAGGGTCTAAGAAATAGGAGATTACTAAGATCTGGAGAAGTGGATCTTCGAGTCGAAAATGGTGCTCGGGTTTAGGCCTTAGAGATCGGAGATTATTTCTTACAGATGCCTAGTGGACTTGTTTCGGAACTAAGAAACTGTTATTTTGTACCTACGATGCACAGGAATATTATTTATGTTTCTTTGTTGGATATTTCTGGTTTTGTATTTAATATTGGACATGGTAGAATTTCTATGCAATGTGGCAATATTATTTACAGAACAACATTTCTTGAAAATGGCTTATATATCCTTGATCTAAAACGTGAAAGTTCAATCTATAACATAAATACTAAAAGGATTAAACAAAATGAAATTAATCCTACTTACATCTGGCATTGTCGACTTGGCCACATAAATAAGACGCGTATAGCTAGGCTTCACTCTAGTGGAGTGCTAGGGTCATTTGACATCTAGTCTCATGACACATGCAAATCTTGTTTGAGAGGAAAAATGACAAAGGCACCTTTTAGCAAGACTGTTAAAAGGGCCTCAGAGCTATTGGAACTGATACATTCTGATGTATACGGCCCAATGAGCACTAGTTCTAGATCAGGTTTTTTGTACTTCGTCACCTTCACGGATGACTTCAGCAGATACGGTTATGTGTATCTGATGAAGCATAAGTTTGAGACTCTTTAAAGGTTTAAGGACTTTAAGAATGAAGTAGAAAACCAACTTGGCAAGAAAATAAAAGCACTTCAGTCTGACCGAGGGGGTGAATATTTGAGCCAAGAGTTTGACTCTTTTTTGAGAAAGTGTGGGATTGTATCCCAACTCACTCCTCCTAGTACACCCCAGTGGAATGGAGTGTTAGAAAGCAGGAATAGGACCTTCTAGACATGGTCCGCTCGATGATGAGTCATGCTACACTCCCTGTCTCCTTTTGGGGATATGCTTTAGAG
Organism: Euphorbia tirucalli; assembly: GCA_039660915.1. Taxonomy (NCBI): domain Eukaryota; kingdom Viridiplantae; phylum Streptophyta; class Magnoliopsida; order Malpighiales; family Euphorbiaceae; genus Euphorbia; species Euphorbia tirucalli. The sequence goes on along the minus strand of CM077632.1, from coordinate 42,561,519 downwards.
ACAGCTCCTTACATTCTTAATAATATACCAAGCAAGGCAGTTGAGGGAACACCATGTGAACTATGGAAGGGCTGAAAGCCCAATGTTTCCTTCTTGAAGATTTGGGGCTGTAATGCACATGTTAAGAAATTGACAAGTGGCAAACTCGAGTCTAAATCTATCAAGTGTCAGTTTGTGGGTTACCCTAAGGAAACAAAGTTTTCATAGCCAGAAATGCAGTCTTCTTGGAGAAGGAATTCCTTTCCAAGAGAGACAGTGGGAGCAATGTTGAACTTTCAAAAGTTCAAGACTCACAAACTCCTATAGCTACTACTGAGGATGATAAGGGAACCGATTTGACTACTCAAGAAATTGAGGAACCAGAACCAGTTGCACAAGACCTTAGAAGGTCTGGTAGGACACGTCATCAGCCAGAGAGGTACGGCTTTCTCGTGACTGATGATGGGGACCTTATGGTTATTGAACAAAAGGAGCCTAAGACCAATCAGGAGGCTGTTGAAAGCCCATGCTCAAATTAATGGCGCAAAGCCATGGAGGCTGAGATGTAATCTATGCACGATAACTAAGTATGGAACTTGGTGGATCCACCTCCGGGTGCTAAGGTGATAGGTTGCAAGTGGTGTTTCAAGCTAAAAGTCGACAAAACCTTCAAGGGCGATTGGTGGCAAAAGGATTCAGGCAAGTTCAAGGAATTGACTATGATGAAACTTTTTCACCAGTTGGTATGCTTAAATCCATTAGGATACTACTAGCCATAGCTGCATGGTATGATTATGATATATGGCAGATGGATGTTATGACCGCTTTCCTTAATGGAAAGCTACTTGAGGATGTGTACATGACACAACCTGAGGGTTTTATCGATCCAAAGTATCCAAACCGGGTATGCAAGCTTCAAAGATCCATTTATGGATTGAAGCAAGCATCGAGGTCATGGAATCAGAGATTCAATGAGGCCATTACAGAATATGGCTTCACACAGAATCCTGATGAGCCTTGTATGTATAAGATGGTTAGTGGGGGCATTTCCACCTCCCTAGTGCTGTATGTTGACAACATCCTTATCGATGGAGGCGACATACCAACACTGCAAGGGGTTAAGAAGTGGTTAAGTAAGTGCTTTGCAATCAAGGACTTAGGCGAAGTTGAGACGATCTTAGGGATCATGATCTATAGAGATATATCCAATCGGCTTCTAGGCCTAAGTCAGGCCACGTACATTTATAAGGTTCTAAAAAGATTCAGCATGGACAAAGCAAAGAAAGGATTCTTGCCTATGCACCATGGGTTGAAGCTGAGTAAGAAAGATCATCCTAACATAAAGAAGGACCGGGAGAGCATGGAAAAGATCCCTTATGCATCTGCTATTAGATCTATCATGTACTCCATGTTATGTACAAGGCCTGATGTCGCGTTTGTACTAAGTGTGATTAGCTGGTACTACTCAGACCCTGGGGAGGAACACTAGAAGGCTGTCAAGGAAATCCTAAAGTACTTTAATCAGACTAAGGATGCTTTCTTAGTGTATACAGGTCAAGATGAGCTGGTAGTGTCAGGTTATGCTGATGCAAGCTTTGGGACTGATGAGGATGAGAACCAGTCATAGTCTAGTTATTTTTTTCTCCTGAATGGTGGTGCCATTAGTTGGAGGTCCTCAAAGCAGGCCACCATTGCTGACTCTACAACGGAAGCTTAGTACATAGCTGCATGCGAAGCTGCAAAGGAAGCCGTTTGGATCAAGAAATTCAAAACCAAGTTAGGAGTAGTACCTACTATCTTATATCCAGTTGATGTTTTTTGTGACAACAACGGGGCCATCGCACAAGCTAAAGAGCCCCGGTCACACAAGAGATCCAAACATATGCTCAGAAAGTTTCATCTCATTCGGCAGATCGTGAACAGAGGTGACATATCATTGCAGAGGGTTAACACCAAGAATAATGTCACTGATCCATTGACCAAAGTGCTGTCACAGACACAACTACGGTCATACCAGATCTATAGGAATTAGGGCAATGCCCACTTGGAACTAGTGCAAGTGGGAGATTGCTAGTGTGCTCTAGTTCTTGGGGAATTGGATTCATGTATTTTGTATTATACATTAAGACTCATTGTATGAATACATTATTTGTATCACATTAATAAAGGCAATTAATCTATTTCATTTATATCTTGTGCTATAATATGGGTAGAGTATAAATTAATTGATAATCATAAAACCTATCCCAGGTTTGTTATAATCATGGGAAAGAATAGAACCGCAGACTTGTATATTCGATGACTATATGGCAGTTCTTAACTAGCCATAGTACTTGTATAGTCAGTCATGAATATAGGTAGATTCCATTGACATGGGACTGGATCGATCCGCACAAGAAAGCCACACGGTTGTCACGTCATAGGTCTTTCTTGAGTAGGTCTCTTTTGTCCTCAAACCAAATTTCATTATAGTATCAATATGGAATCCGGTTCACTTTGACATACGTCTAACATGTGTGTAAAAGGATGCTAAATATGTGTATGATCAGGTGGACAGGTGAACATATTGATATTGATTATGAAGTGATGGAATTGCCACTCGGGTAACACCGAGATGATATCATTGGCCACTTGATGAGTGAGACTGATAAGTGTATGGCCATACCTAAGTAAGTTGGTTACTTATTTGATTAATTAGTCAATGAAATATAATAAATAGCAGAAGAGGATGACAGACACCATGCCTCTAGTTTATTCATATCGATATCGTTTGGCAAAGGACACTATGAGATTACTACCGAGTGAGTGTCTTCTATAGACTGCTGCATCTCTGCCTTAATTGGGGGTTGTAACGGTTTGCTAGAACCCACTTACAGTTTGTGGGCCTTAGCCCTACTGCCAACATAAATACAGACCCATAGGATCGTGCAATAGATCAACTGAGCCGGAACTTATAGAAATTGTACATGTAATGTACATTGGAAGGAATGCGTTAATTAATTATTTGACATTCGGTGTCAAGGTAATTAATTAACATTGAGTTAATTTAATTTAATTAATAAGTTTACATAATGTAATTAATTAATTTATCAATTAATTGAATTACATAAAGTAAACAATTAATTAAATAATTTTCCTAAGTAGGAAATTAAAAACATATATTGTATTTACTTAAGTGTGATTTAATTTTATTTTAGGGTAATTAAATTTAGCCAAATGGAATTAAATTACATAGTATATCCTTTTTCATGAAAGCTTAGTTATGTAATTATAATTCTAGTGGCCTTGGGTTTAATTAACCTAATTAAAACCTAATTAGACAAGGTGTCTATATAAGGGCACACTTAAGGAAGAAAACCCTAATTCAACCCTAATTAATTGCTGGAAATTTCAGCCACCAATAGCAGCCCCAAAACAGCTAAAAATCCCAGAGTTAATCCTCCATTCCTTCGTGTCTTCAGCTAGCACCGGTTCCCGCTCAATACTTAGTCGTGCACCGGACTTTGGAGATCACAGTTTCAAGAAACTATTCTGTAGCAGTCTCTAGAAGAGATGAATTCGGTGAGTTAATCTCTCTTGATTCAAATTGTTTTTATTCTAATCAATGGTAATTGGATATGATAGGTGGATTCTAGGAAAATTTAAACGGTGTATTTTCCACTGTGCCACGTTATTTTTCCGATGACGAATCCCAACACCACCAAGTTCTATACTTGGTTATTGTGCATAGATTTCTTCTCAGCCTCCATGGCTTTGCGCCATTGATCTGAGTGTGGGCTTTCAACAGCCTTTTGATAGGTCTTGGGCTCCTCTTGGTCAACGACTATAAGGTCTCCATCATTAGTCACGAGAAAGACGTACCTCTTTGGCTGATGACGTGTCTTACCATACCTTCTAAGGTCCTGTGTAACCGACTCAGCTTCCTTAATTTCTTGAGGCACTGGTTTGGTTCCTAAAGCATCCTCAGCAGTAGCTGTAGGAGTTTGTGAGTCTTGAACTTTTGAAAGTTCAAAATTACTCCCACTGTCTCTCTTGGAAAGGAATTCCTTCTCCAAGAAGACTGCATTTCTGGCTATGAAAGCTTCGTTTTCTGCCGGATCATAGAAGTAATAACCCTTAGTTTCCTTATGGTAACCCATAGACTAGCACTTAACAGATTTGGACTCGAGTTTGCCACTTGTCAATTTCTTAACATGTGCATCACATCCCAAAATCTTTAAGAAGGAAACATTTGGCTTTCGGCCCTTCCATAGTTCATATGGTGTTCCCTCAACTGCCTTGCTTGGTGTATTATTAAGTATGTAAGCAACTGTCTCTAAAGCATATCCCCAAAAGGAGACAGGGAGTGTAGCATGACTCATCATCGAGCGGACCATGTCAAGCAAGGTCCTATTCCTCCTTTTTGACACTCCATTCCACTGGGGTGTACTAGGAGGAGTGAGTTGGGATACAATCCCACACTCTCTCAAATATGAGTCAAACTCTTGGCTCAAATAGTCACCCCTTCAGTCAAACAGAAGTGCTTTTATTTTCTTGCCAAGGGTTTTCTACTTCATACTTAAAGTCCTTGAACCTCTGAAGAGTCTCGAAATTATGCTTCATCAGATACACGCAACCGTATCTGTTGAAGTCATGCGTAAAGGTGATGAAGTACAGAAAACCGGATCTAGTACTAGCGCTTGTTGGGTTGCATACATTGGAATGTACCAGCTCCAACAACTCTGAGGCCCTTTCAACTGTCTTGCTAAAAGGCATCCTTGTCATCTTGTCACTTAAACAAGATTCGCATGTGTTAGAAGACTAAATGTCAAATGACCCTAGCACTCCACTAGAGTGAAGTCTAGCACTGCGCTTCTCGTTTATGTGCCCAAGATGACAATGCCAGATGTATGTAGGATTAATTTCATTTTGTTTAATCCTTTTTGTATTTATGTTGTAGATTGAAATTTCATGTTTTAGATCAAGGATATATCAACCTTTTTCAAGAAATGTTGTTCCATAAATAATATTGCCATATTGCATAGAAATTCTACCATATCTAATATTAAATACAAAACCAGAAATATCCAACAAAGAAACAGAAATAATATTCCTGTGCATCATAGGTACAAAATAATAGTTTCTTAGTTCCAAAACAAGTCCACTAGGCATCTCTAAGAAATAATCTCTGATCTCCATGGCCTGAACCCAAGCACCATTTTTGACTCGAAGATCTACTTCTCTAGATCCTAGTAATCTCCTATTTCTTAGACCATGCACATTTGAACAAATGTGAGATCCACAGTGTCTATGACCCAAGATGTAGAAACAGCCAAATGAATCTCAACAACATAAATACCTAAAGCAGCAGTTGTTCCCTTAGCTTTGGACACGAGCTCTTCCAGTGCCGCTTCTCATGACACTCATGGCAGACATCATCAGGAGAAGCAACCCTTGCTTTAGGGTGGGCCACCACCTTCTTTCCCTTAGATTTGGCCTTTCCCTTAGTAATGGGAGTATTGCCCTTGTTCACTAGCAAAACTTTAGCAGTCTTCTCAAGAAACTACTCAACAAGCTTGAGCATGCCATGCAGCTCAACAAGTGATTTATCAAGAACCTGCATGTGGTAGTTCATGATAAATTGGTTGTAAGACTCAGGAATTGACCTGAGAATAATGTCTGCTGCTAAGTCCTACAGAACTGGTGAGCCGAGGTGGGCAACTGTATCAATATACCCCTTCAACTTTAGCACATCAGTGCTAACAAAAGTACCAGTTGCCAATGCAGTCGTGAAAAGTGCCTTAGTGGTCAGGTATCGTTCCTGACGAGCCTAATCTTGGAACATCTTTTTAAGCTGATCCATCATCTCATAAGTTTGCTGCTCCATGAATTGCTTCTGAAGATCAAAAACATGGTACCCAGCATAAGGCACGAGACATCAAAATCGTCCCTCATGTACTGGTCGTACTGCTCAACCATTGCTATGGTGGCACCTCGACCTCTGGGAGGGCCAGTTGGTAAAGGTGCATTCAGTACATATTCCTTGGACTCTTGTCTAATAACTATTTGTAAGTTCTTAGCCTAATCTAGGAAGTTAGTCCCCGAAAGCTTCTCCTTCTCCAGGGGTGACCTAAGTGAGAGTGAGTTGTTGTTTGTTGCAGCCATTTAAATTGCTTATGTGAAAATGGGAATAATCTACATGGAAGAAATCATTACTTGAGTTAGAAATAAAGGACTTTATGGCAATTCAAATTATTACTGTGATTTTAATTTGTTGATTGGTGATGTTAATTGGCTGACATAACCAAGATCCACAACTTCTCAATGATTGGCCGAACTAGGGCTCGCTAACCGATCATTGATTCGTTTGGTAGGACAACCTATCCAATTCCTCCATGAAGGACTCTTGGTTTGATGGGCTTATTGACACTTCACCTATCTGTGCTTAGGGCCTGCTCTGAGCTAATGCTACCCATGTTGAGTCAAACCACCATTCACATGTCAACCATACTGAGTATCATAACCCTTGATGGCCTATCAAATACTACAATGTACCCAGCTAGGGCATGACGCACATTGCAGCATCAATGGGAGGAAGAGGTGTGAATGTGGGAAGCACTTTTAAATGACTCAATATTTTAATTTCCAGATTAAAATTAAGTGATACGGCTTAGCATGCATAACCTCGGGTTATAATTTGGTGATCCATACATCCATATTATATGATAAATGCAATAGCATACTTAATTTAAAACAATGAGATCTTATGGGCCTTAATTACAACCTAATGAAAAACTAGATATCCTATCTAATTCTTTATAGGCTAGACTGCATTTCACTTTAGGCTCCCACTATGGGCTTGCTCCATCTTGGCCTTCCTTCATACTTGATGCAGTTACAATAATTTTATAAAATAAAATCTATTCAAAAATTACATCAAAATAAAAGAAATGGCACACAGGCCATATTTTCCAAAATTCAAATTACAACCGATAATAATATAGGACCCATAGAACTCAACACAACATTTCAAACAAAGTACTTGTCATGCACATACATACCAATATGATGCATGACCATGGCATTCCAAATTATAATTATAAATGTTAAGTCGAGCCACTTAGGGTGAAATCGCCAATTTTAACAAATGTGACTAAGGCCTATAAAGGCCCAATGGATAACATCCATTAATGCAAAATTAACAATTTTGCTCCCACTGGAATTTGGGTTGTCACAAATTTAAAATTTAGCTCTCCAATTTTAATCGGTGCCACGGTTTATTGGACCAATTTCACAAAGTCCATATTCAATTTAATATGCAAAATAATTAAATTAAATATGCATGCCAACATAATAAATAATTTAAATAGAAATTAATTCAAAATAAAACATTTTAATTTAATTTGAATTACGGGCTCGGGATAAAAAAAAGACCCGCAAAAGCAAAAACCGGACCCAAACCCCGAGCTAAGGCGCTGCTGTCCGGAGACAGCAGTGCTGCCGCGGCAGTAGCAGCCTAGTGGGTTGCTGCTGTGGCCAGCAGCTGCTGAGTGATGGGAATCGCAATTGAGATTCTTTTTGCGCACCCATATAATTTTTTTAAAATCATAAAAAAAAGTTCCAGCCAAGAAAATATATACAACAGAAAAAAAAAATAGCAGCAGAAAGTAAATCGCAGCAGGAAAAAAAAGGATAAAACTAATCAGGGAAAAATTATCAAAACCTGAAAAACCATTCTTGAAACCTATTCTTTCTTCAAGAACACAATCAAGAATGAATTCCAATCAATCTAATGGACAAAACCTAGCTCTGATACCATTATTGGGATTTGTCATCGGAAAAATAACGTGGCATAGCGGATTACACCGTTTAAAATGTATAATACAAAATACAAGAAACCAATGCCCTAAGAACTAGGGCAGACCAATGCTTGTTGGACATGTTCCATTCAATGATGAGTCTTACAGCTCTTCCTATATCTTTCTAGGGCTATGCACTAGACATGGTAGCGTTCCTGCTAAACCATACACCAATAAAAGCACTTGAAAAGACACAATATGAAGTATGGACGGGCAAGGTGCCCAATATGTCTTTCTTAAAGATTTGGGGATGCGAATGCCATGGCAAAAAGTTGAGCATGGATAAACTTTCCTCTAAAACTGATAAGTGCTTATTTGTGGGGTACCCAAAGGAAACCAAGGGATACTATTTCTACATCCCTTCTGAGAACAAAGTGATTGTGTCTCAAAAGGTTATTTTTCTTGAAAAGGAGTTCCTTTCTAAGAAGGATAGTGGGAGTAGAATTCATTTTGGTGAAGTTAAACAACCACAAGCTCCTATACAGGATGGGTTGGGGATTGATTCAGGTTGTCAAAGGATTAAGAAATCTGAACCAATCACATAAGACCCAAGAAGGTCTGGTAAGACTCCTCATTAGTTAGAGAGATATGGATTTCTTATGACTGATGATAACACTATTTTGATATATGATCAAGATGACCCGGCCACTTACCTGGAGGCTATTGAAAGGCCCAACTCAGCCAAGTGGCTTAGAGCATGGAAGCTGAAATGTAATCAATGTATGATAATAAATGTTAGTACTAAATGGGCTTAGAAGTACATTAGAAGGGGGTGAATAATGTATGTACCCGAATAAAAATTCTTTTGCAGAAACATTTATAATCAAAAACAATTTTGCCCAAGAAATAAGTTTTACTTTAAAATGTGGAATAAAATAATTTGTAAACCTTGTAAAAATAATTACTTTCGAAGAACTTAAATAAAATCTCTTAAAAAGCTATTACTACTAAATATAAATGCAGAAATATAAATGGCAGTAATTAAAGAGAGTAGGGATATAGAAATTTGTGACACAGAGAATTATACTGGATTGGCCAATTGTTCTACTCTTGTCCCTAAGTGAACCACTTTAGATTTTCCACTACAATTCCTTTAATGGTAGGAATCAAACCAAGTGATCTTTCTTCTATCTAAGATCAGAACTGTGAGCATGGGATTTGATTCACTGAGACGATATCACTGGCCTCTTGAAGAATGTTACTAATAAGTGTGCGGCTGCACCCAAACAAGATTGGATCTTGTTTGTGAGCATCAGTTCATTCGGTATCAAGTTAATGTCCAGACACAATAGAGGGCGATACTTCCATGCCTCTGTATTGGACACCGATATCAGCAACATGGGATTTACAAGTTCAAACTACCGGGTAATGTTTTCAGTTGGACTGCTTACTCCGTCTTAATTGAGGGCTGCAGTGGCTTGCTAGAGCCTGCCTGCAGTCTGTGGGCCTTGGCCCAGCCAACATAAAGATGGGCCCATCAGATCGTACACATTGAATATCTGGACTCTAACTAGTCGGATTAAGTGTGTACTTGGAGTGTACACGTTTGTAGAGAGAGAGATCTATTAATTATATTATGGATCAATTGGATTGATCAAAGTTATATAAATAATATTTATTTCGGCAGTCTTTTAATTAATTCAATGAATTAATTTATGAGATTATTTCCTAGGTGGAAATATTATTACACGTATAGGTTTACATGTATCTCATTTTATGTGTGTCTAATTTAATCCATTAATTAAATTAAGGGGTAAAATGAATTTTAATTTAAATGTATGTAATATATTATATGGTATAATATATATGCATACATGTTAAATTAAAGTTGCATTTGAAATGAATTAAATCAATGGGATTAAAATTAGGCTTGGACTTTAAAAGAATAAAGTCTACATTAAATGGGAGAGTTGGCCGAAATTTTCCATGGAAAGGGCTAGAAAGATGATTCATTTTGTTGGTCAAAAGTGATGATAAATATGGTGAGTCATGGAAGATTTTTGGGGTGGCAAAGTTGGACTTTGCTACTTGGATATTTTGGTTCATTCTTATGGTAAGAATGAAATAAAAAATATCCCACCATCTTTTCTTCTAGCTTGGCCGAATCTTTAAGGCATTTGGATGAGTCGTTCTTTTGTCTTTAAGATAAAGATTGACTTTACTTCTTATGCATTTAAAGTGTGAAAGTGATGTGTCATAGGTTTGGCATAGATTTTATTCTTTTGGAAAGAAAATAAAACTAAGTCATCACTTTTTAAGGGATGGCTGAAACTTATGGTAAGGGAGGGATAAGTATGGTGAGTCACCATTTGGACCAAAAGGTTGCAAAGTTAGACTTTGCATCTTTTGGACCAATTGGAAGTGGTGACTCACACTTGGTATAAAAAGGTATTTTTTCCTACTTGCTGCTTATCCATCTTTTTCTCTCTGAAGTATTAGAAAAATTACAGCCATAAGATTAGAGCTTGGGGTAAGTTTTGAAACCTTCCTCCTTATGCTTTAAGTTTTTGATTTCCATATCTTAAGCTCCTGGGCTCGGATTCCAGGAAATCGATGTGTATTTCCGCTTTTGATCCATGGAAATCTTTAACTTGGCTGATCCCGTGTTTTAAAATGGGTGTTTTATGGATCTGGATTCTTTTGGTTTTGGGGTTTTATATTTTTCCCCATTTGAATTTCAAATAGAAAATTGTTTATGCATATTTGGTTTTATATGTATATGTTTTCTATTTGATTATGTATGTTTTATTGCTTTGGAATTTTATATGCATATAGGTAATATGCTAGGTTTAATGTTCCATTGCTTTAGTTTTCTTGATGTGTTGGATTTATTTTTGATGCATCTTTAAAAAAAAATATAGGGTTTTTGAGGGGTTTTACCCCTCGGCGGTAGCCTGCTGCTGGCGCGCTGTTGGGTAGCACGCCAGGTAACAGTTTGCTGTTGGCCACAGCAGCTACTGCTGCACAGCGTGCTGAGCATTCTGCTAGCTGCTTAGCTGTGGCTGCACGGTGCTCTGTTGGGCAGCGCGCTGCAGCTCGGCGGGCTGGGCTGATATTTGGATTTGGCGGGTTTTTGGGCCGGGCCGTTTTTTAAAATTTTAATTGGTTTTAAAATTTTGCGTGTTTAAATTTTGGTAATTTTTATGCGCGTGTTTTATTAATGAAATTTATTTTTTGTTCATGCGATATTAATTTTGGAAATTAATACGGTTAATTGAAATTGGTTCGGGTTTTCTTGGCATGATTACCCGGACGGCTAATTTGGAATTCATGGTTTCCCAATTGGATTGGAAGCAGTGTTCTGCTTGGGCTGGAGGCCCAAGGCCCATGCGGGCTTAGAACCATGAATGGCCAAAATTTGGCGATTTCAAAATAATGGCTATGGACATATATGAAATGGGATTAATTCATGCATTTAACATGTTTATAAATTGTATGTATTGGTTTACATGGATGTATGATTAAATGCATGAATAGATGTTATAGGGCCTTATTTATTTAGGATGTAATATTCTTTTGGTAAATACGGCCTGCGTGCCATTTTCTTTTTATTCAATTTTATTTTATTGGTTTATTGTAAAATTATGTAAAGAAGAAGCCGATTGGATTGGCGTGCTAGAAGGATGAGGATGCGGCCCACCTGATGTCGTTCTAGTATAGGTTTACTAGAATTATATTAGGATGTAAATTTTGGCCCATAGCATTTCATTTTTATTTAATTATGCTTTATTTATTTACATGTGAGAATGTATTTGCAAACCCAATTTCACCCTCCTATGCATCTAAGCTGTTATTAATTGAATCTAATAACCAAAAGGTAATTACTAAGTCCCTTAAAAGTACTTCCCTCATTCATAACCTACTCGAAGTGGGGATAGGCCAGCTGTAGACCAACCCGTGTTGGATGCACTAGAGTATCATCATTTTGTATTGGGTTGGAGTATTGGTTACTCTAACACTTGGATGGAGGTTTTGACTTAGCGTGGGTAGTAGGATGTGTTGGAAATGCCCTAGTCCCGAGGCATTGGTCCTTGCATTTGTATCATACATTAATTGGATTTATGTATTATACTTATTTGTGTTATTAATAAAGGCATTAATTCATTTATTATATTTATCTTGTGCAATATATTAAATGAAGTATCTGATGGACATATCCATGTCCATGATTATAAGTGTCATGCGCTTGGCAGTAAGACCATGGATAGGGTAAACGATATGACCATGAATAGATCCGTAGTCTGTTCCAGTCATGGGAATGAATGGAACAAGAGACTATCATTAACCTGGTTGTATGGCGGTGTCTTACCGGTCATTGGACATGGAATGTCAACCAAGTTAATGGGTACATGCATAAGGGGCATGGTACTGGATAGATCCACTAAACGAGAAATCCACATGGTATAGTATCACAAGTGATTCTCGTGTAGTACTTGTATGGATCCTTTGACTTGACCATATGATGGTGTTACATGTGAGGTCGCATACTTAGGGGTATGCCTAAAGGGCCTGTAATAGGGTGCCAAGTATGGGTACTTTCGGGTATGTCACTTAGCATGGTAATACTATGGATATGCAGAAGGGATTTGTCACTCAGTAGTCCATTGGGAAGATATCACCGGCCTCTTGATGAATGCAACTGATAAGAGTGTGGCCACACCCAAACAAGTGGGAACTTGTTTGTGAGCTTCAGTGCATTCGGGATCAAGTTAATGTCCGACACAAAAGAGGGTGATCAATCCATGCCTCTGTGTTAGACACCGATATCAATGACATGGGATGTACAAGTTTAAACTACAGGGTTATGATAACAGTTAGACTGCCATCTCCATCTTAATTAGGGGCTGCAGTGGCTTGCTAGAGCCCAACTGCAGTCTGTGGGCCAAAGGTCCGCTGCCAACATAAAGATGGGCCCACGGGATCGTACAGATAGAACGACTGAACACAGACTTAAGGAATCACATGTATACTTAGAGTATACACTATGGAGAGAGAGGTATACATATATTAATCATATTATAAAGATCAATTGGATTGATCCTAATAATAAAATTAATATAATCAATTGGCTCTACATAATTAATTGGATTAATTATGAGATTATTTCCTAGGTAGAAATATTCATATGTATAGGTTTACATATGATTTTGTTTTGTGAAGATTTAATTTTAATTTGATGGATTAAATTAATTGCTCGAACTACTTTTAATTTAAATGTAAATAATATATTACTTGGTGTAATATATTAAATACATGGGTGTATTAAAATTGGGCTTGAAATTAATTTAAACCAGAATAATTAAAATCAGATTGGGCCACAATTAAAAGATGGAAGTCCACACAGAATGAAAGGAGCCAAGCTGGGCCTAAATTCCCCTAGGGGAATTCGGCCACCCTAGGTATAAAAACCTAGGGTGAAATTTCGGCCAACCTAACTAGAGATAGCCACCTTTGCCGAAATTCCATAGCCCCTCTCATCATTGTTTTTGTTTTTCCAATGCTAGCACGGGTTGTGTTCGTTAGGCGTTCGTGTATGAAAACGAAGAGGGAATCTAATTTGATTTCTGCAGTCTTCATCCATCTCTAGAAAGAGATATTCCGGGTAAGAATTTAATCTCTTTCTATTTCAATTTTATGTTTTACAATTTCCACTTCAATTGCTCCTGGGACTGGATTTGAGGAAATCATCGCGTTCTTCCGCTTTTATCGGGTGATTTCCGATGAAAAATCCCAACAGTAGTATCAGAGCTGGCTTTTGATCTGTGGAAATTGTTAAAATTGGTTGAATCCCATGTTTTAAAATTGGAGATTTTTTATTGGGGTTCTTGGTTTGGGCATAAGATTTTTCCCATTTGTTTTTTGTACAATTGAAATTAAATTTGCATATAGGTTTATGTTAGTTTAATTTAATTGTATGATTTTGGAATTCTTGGTGAATTTCTTATTGTTGATGGATGCTATATTTTGTTTTTTCATTTTTTTTTTATTTCTGGTTTAAAAAAAAAAAAAAAATCTGGCTCCCCGGGGTGAGGGGCTACCGGCGGTGGAATCACCGCCGGCGGCCACTGCCTGCTGCTGCTGGGCGGCTGCACCGCTGCTGGCCCTAGCAGCGGCTGCTAGTAGGGCAACTCGATTGCCCTAGCCGCAGCGGGCCGGGCCCAGCATTTTTGGATTTGGCGTGTTTTGGGCCCGGGGCCCAGTTTTGAAATTTTAATTGGTTTTAAAATTCGTGTGTTTAAATTATGCAATTTAAATGCATGTGGTTTCTTGAATGAAATTTTATTTTATTCATTGATATTAATTTTGGAAATTAATATGGTTAATTGAAATTGGTTCGGGTAATTTTGGCACAATTACTTGGACGGCTGAATTGGACCCATGGTTTCCCAATTCCAGTGGGAGCAGTTGGACTGTCCGGGCTGGAGGCCCAAAGCCCGTTAAGGGTTAGAACCATGGTGGGCCAAAATTGGCAATTTTTATATAATGGCTTGGACATAATTGAAATGGGTTTAAATCATGCATTATAACATGCTTATGAATTATATGTATTGGATGCATATGTATGATTAAATGTTTGTATGGTTGGATGCCATTGGGCCTTGTACAAGATGGGTTGTATTTTTCTTTTTGGGTAAATACGGCCTGCGTGTCGTTTTTCTTTTTTTTTTTAATGTAATTTTATTTTATTCAATTATTATAAAATTTGTAAAAGAAGAAGCCCATGGAGTGGTGAGCCCAAGTGGAGGTGCGAGTCCAAGTGGAGGTGCAAGCCCAGAAGGGAAAGATGGAGGCCCACCTGATATTTATTTCTAGTATAGGTTTACTAGAATAATATTAGGATGTAATATAGGCCTATAGCAATCCATTTTACTTTTATTTAATTATGCTTTATGTTTATTTGCATGTATGAATGTATGATCCAACAGCTATTTCACCCGCCTTATGTATGTAAGCCGTTATAAATTGAATCTAATAACCAAATGGAATTACTAAGTCGCTTAAAAGTGCTTCCCTCATTCAAAACCGACTTGAAGTGGGAATAGGCTAGTTGTAGACCATGCCCTCGCAGGATGCACTGGAGTATTGTCACTTTGTATTGGGTTAGAGTATGGGATACTCTAACACTTGAATGGAGGTTTTGACTTAGCGTGGGTAGTAGGATTCTCCTGGCCCTAAGCACAGATGGGTAAGTGCCAACAAGCCCATCAAACCGAGAGTCCCTAGGTTGGGATTGGACGGCGTTCGTACCTAAATAATTAAGGTATAGTTGTACTAAACCCTCGTTTGGCTATATCTTGATGAAATATGGATCTCGGCCCATGAGCCCAACAACTCAGTTTAAATTAATAACATTATTCATTATTATTTTATATGGGAATAACAAATTAAAGTCCTTTATTAACACTCTAAATGTTTTTCTGTGTAGAAATTCTTAAATGGCAAACAACAATACCTTATCACTGCGATCAATTCTGGAAAGGGATAAGCTTTCCGGTCCTAACTTTTTGGACTGGTCTAGGAACTTGAGAATAGTTCTGAGGCAGGAGTCTAAAGAGTATGTACTGGAAAGGCCTGTGCCGGCTGCGCCTTAAGGACGTAATCCACCGGCTGCCCAGCTGGAGGAATACGAGGCGCATGTCAAGGATAATAGGGATGTGACATGCCTTATGTTGGCCTGTATGGTCCCTGAACTGCAAAAAGAGTTTATGGACCATCAAGCCTTTGCTATGATAACAACTCTTAATGAGATGTTTCAGGACCAAGCTCGTTAGGAAAGGTACCTGACCAACAAGGCATTCCACTCTTGTAAGATGGGGGCCGGGACATCTGTGAGCGCACACGTGCTCAAGATGAAGGGCTATTTGGACATTTTGGCCCGTCTCGGATCGCCTATCTCTCAGGAGTTGGCGGTGGACACAATCCTTGCATCCTTGCCTGATTCTTATGATCAGTTCATCCTAAACTACAATATGCAAGGGATGAACCGTACTGTTAGTGAGCTACATGGGATGCTCAAGCTCATCGAGCAGTTGATCAAGAAGACTCCACCGGTGCTGCTGGTCAACAAGGGGAACCCTCCTCTTGCTAAGGGCAAGGCCAAGGAGAAGGCCAAAGCCAAGGCCAAGAAGGCCAAGGCTAAGAAGGCCAAGGCCCAGCGCAAGGCTCAGCAGAAGGCAGGTCCTAAGGATATCTGTTTCGGGTGCAGACAGACGGGCCATTGGAAGAGATTGAGTCCCAGGCTGATGGGAGAGCAAAGAAGGGGCCAAGGTGCGTCCTCTTCAGGTATTTATGTTATAGACATTAACCTCAGTATTTCAACATCCTAGGTATTGGATACTGGATGTGGTTCTCACATTTGTTGCAATGTGCAGGCACTTAAAAACAGAAGGTCACTGGGGTCGGGAGACGTGGACTTGCGGGTCGGGAATGGAGCAAGGGTTGCTACCATAGAGATCGGCGAATACCACCTCATGATGCCTAGTGGATTGGTTTTAATCTTGGAACATTGTTATTTTGTACCTGCTATGTGCATGAATATTATTTCAGTTTCTATGTTGGATATTTCTGGATTTTATTTTACTATTTCTAATTGTAGAATTTCAATATCTAGAGAGGGATTATTTTATGGAGATGCTCTATTAAATAATGGCCTATATATCCTGGACTTAAATGAAAACAATCACGTCTATAACATAAACACTAAAAGGGTTAAGCCTAACGAACTTAATCCTGTCTACCTATGGCATTGTCGTCTTGGCCACATAAACGAGAAACGCATTGCTAGGCTTAGGGTCATTTGACTTGGAGTCAATTGATACATGCGAATCATGTTTACGAGGCAAGATGACAAAGTCGCCTTTTAGCAAGAAGGCTGAAAGGGCCACTGGCTTATTGGACCTAATACATTCAGATGTTTGTGGACCTATAAGCGTAGTGACTAGAGGTGGGCATCTGTACTTCATCACGTTCACGGACGATGTGAGCAGATATGGCTATGTCTATCTGATAAAACACAAGTCCGAGACCCTTGATAGGTTCAAGGAATTTAGGAACGAGGTACAGAACCAGCTAGGTAGGAATATCAAAACCCTTCGGTCGGACCGAGGCGATGAGTATATGAGCCTAGAGTTTGACTCATACTTGAGAGAGCATGGAATAGTTCCACAGCTCACTCCTCCCGAAACACCGCAATGGAATGGGGTGTCCAAACGGAGGAATAGGACCCTGTTGGACATGGTCCGCTCAATGATGAGTCAAGCCTCTCTCCCAATTAGTTTCTGGGGACACGCCCTCTAGACAGCAGCTCTTATCTTAAATAATACTCCGACTAAGGCAGTAGAAAAGACCCCATATCAGATATGGATGGGCAAGGAGCCCAATGTGTCTTTCCTAAGGATTTGGGGATGCGAAGCACATGTCAAGAGATTGACTAGTGGCAAGCTGGAGCCCAAAACCGATAAATGCCTGTTTGTGGGCTACCCTAGGGAAACCAAAGGGTATTACTTCACTCAAGTTTTAATTTAAAAACAATCACTTAAAGTTATAAAAGTACAAATAAATGAAATTAACCCAAAAACCATACATAGCTCCTTAAGAACGTCATAACTTTTAGTTATTCAAATAACTCAAAATAATATCAAATATTATTGCCCAAGTAACTCAAGTAAAATAGAAACAGGAATTGGATACGGGGGCGGACAAGCCCGAAGCCGAAGCTCCAAAATCAAATATTCACAATGATCGGACAAGCCCGAAGCCGAAGCTTCAAAATCAAATTTCCATAAGTTTACTAATCACATAATATCGGCCAAAGCCCGAAGCAAAAGCTTCAATTGTTTGTGCAGTACCGCACCCCCCCTTTATTGGCGCCAATCTACCCGAACCCATTCTTACTTGAATTCTAAGGGCAATACCATTTATCTTCTATAATTCAAACAAGAGCTTAAACTCAATTTCATAAAACCAACAGCCCAAAAATCATATCACCAAAAACAATAGCATCAAAACAATGTGGCAATATATTTCACAACACAATACAAACCTATTTCTTCCCAAAAACAGGACAGCTTCTAACATCAATTTTGGAACCCAAATTCAAACCTTTAACCAGCCTAAAAATTCAAAAAAAACATCACAAACATGTTCCCCTGCATCTTAAGATCACTAGGAATTTTGAATCATGAAATTTCAAGTCATACACACCAAGTTATAGCCACACCATTAGACCACACTCCAAAAATTTCTGCCCAGAAACAGAATTCGAGCATCAACTTCAACCATGAATTCGAACCAGAAAACAATCGAATTTGACAAAATGTTCTTCTAAACATATCTTTCTCTATGTCTTAAGAATCCACAGAAATTGGAATTGCCCAAATTGGACGCGTAAAACATGAGAAAAGTCACAAACAATCCACAGTACTCAAATCTGAAATTTTCAGCAGAAGGAGAGAGAAATAAAATTAGTGTACACAAACCTTATAAAAGCCCTCACTAGCCTTCTTCTACCTCTTTTCCTCTTTCCCTACTTGATCTTGATTCCTCTACACATAACCCAAGGGATTCAAGATATAACCACAATTGAGTCAAGATAGATAACATATAATTAAACCATCAAATGCATAAACCATGCTTAATTAACCTTAAACCCTAACTTACAAGCTTCAATTTCATCAATTTCTACTTACCTCAAATTTGGGTTACTATTCACCAAGAACCCTAACTTCTTTAAAACCCTCTTTTCTTGACTTAATAAGTGAAATTGATGAGCTTAATGAGCTTAATCATCAATTTCTAACAAGAATTTGACATTGGATTGAAGGAATGAGAAGATTTCGGTTTCTTAAGGAAAATGGTAAAAAAAATGGGTAAAGAAGAAGAAGGAGAAGAAGAAGAAGAAGAAGAAGAAGTAGTAGTAGACGTGTATGAGCTGATGAAAATCAGATTTTATTTGGCTTAGAGGTGTAAAATTACACTTTAGTCCTCTAAGAAAAAATAAATTTTCACAACACCCGTCACAAATTAACTCGTTAACCCTTTCTCATAGTTTAACGCCATAAACAAATATTATACACTCAAGATATAACCACAATTGAGTCAAGATAGATAACATATAATTAAACCATCAAATGCATAAAACATGCTTAATTAACCTTAAACCCTAACTTACAAGCTTCAATTTCATCAATTTCTACTTACCTCAAATTTGGGTTACTATTCACCAAGAACCAATAAGGTGTATAGAAATTGCCCTATTAGGACTCAACATCAAACTTTCCTTGCAAACTTTATTGAATTACCTTTCCGAGATTTTGATATTATTTTGGGAATGGACTAGTTGTCGAAGCATCGAGCAGTGGTGGATTGCAGAAATAAGAGGGTGTCTCTACAAGTTCCAGGTGGAGAAGAGATAGTTATGGTGGGAGAGAGATCGGACTATCTCTCCAACATAATTTCGTCTATGAAGGCGAAGAGGATGATTAGGAAGGGATGTCAGGCCTACCTAATCTTTGCTCTTGAATCTAAACAAGAGGAGTTAGGAGTACTGAGTATTCCTACGGTGTGCGATTTTCCAGATGTCTTTCCAGAAGAATTACCGGGGTTGCCACCAGAACGGGAAGTGGAATTCGTGATTAATGTGCTACCAAGTACCGCACCGGTATCTAAAGCACCCTATAGAATGGCATCTGCTGAACTTAAGGAGTTAAAGATCCAGTTGCAGGAATTGTTAGACAAAGGATTTATACGCCCAAGTGTATCTCCATGGGGTGCACCAGTGTTGTTTGTTAAAAAGAAGGATGGATCACTTCGATTGTGTATCGACTATCGGGAGTTGAATAAACTAACAGTGAAGAACAAGTATCCGTTACCACGCATTGAAGATTTATTTGATCAACTTAAGGGTGCTAAATACTTCTCCAAGATTGACTTGAGATCGGGCTATTATCAAATGAGAGTAAAAGAAGATGATATCGCAAAAACAACTTTCCAGACCAGATATGGGCATTATGAATTTTTGGTGATGCCATTTGGTCTTAGTAATGCACCAGTAGCATTTATGGACCTTATGAATCGTGTGTTCTATTCATATTTAGACCAGTTTGTGGTGGTTTTTATTGATGATATTTTAGTGTATTCTAAGACAAGGGAGGAGCATGATCAGCATTTGCGGATAGTTTTTCAGACTTTGAGGGAGAATCAATTATATGCTAAGCTTAGCAAGTGTGAGTTCTGGCTTGAAGAAATTTCTTTCTTGGGACACATTGTCTTAGCAGAAGGTATTAAAGTGGATACCAAAAAGATAGAAGCAATCCTGGAGTGGAAACCGCCAAGGAACCCTACTGAAGTTAGAAGTTTTCTTGGGTTAGCGGGCTACTATAGGAGATTTGTAAAGGGAATTTCACTCATTGCTGCCCCATTGACAAAATTGCTTCATAAGAACGTAAAGTTTGAGTGGAATGATAAATGCCAAGCTAGTTTTGAGAAGTTAAAGACTATGTTGACTGAAGCACCTGTACTTACACAACTGGAGCCGGGAAAAGATTTTATAATCTATAGTGATGCCTCACTTAATGGCCTTGGATGTGTATTGATGCAAGAAGGAAAAGTAATTGCCTATGCTTCTAGGCAATTGAAGAATCATGAAAAGAATTATCCAACTCATGATTTGGGATGGCAGCGATAGTCTTTGCCTTAAAAATTTGGCAACACTACCTTTATGGAGAGAAGTGTTATATTTACACAGAACATAAAAGTTTGAAATATTTGCCAACACAGAAAGAGTTAAATCTGAGACAATGGAGGTGGATGGAATTTATCAAAGATTATGATTGTGTTATAGATTATCATCCGGGAAAGGCTAATATAGTAGCAGATGCTCTTAGCAGGAAGACTATGATGGCGCTAAAATCTATGAATACAGGGTTAAATTTGACCAATGATGGAGCTATAATTACGGAGTTGATGGTTCGACCCATATTATTGCAACAAATAAAGGAAGCACAGAATGAAAATGATGCAATGAGAGTCCTTCGCACACAGATAGAAGTTGGCATAGAAGGCGATTACTCAGTTCAAGAAGACGGATGCATATACTACAAGAGAAGACTGTGTGTGCCAAACAATGAAGAATTAAAGAAAAAGATCCTATATGAGGCACATAATAGCCCATATACTGTTGGGATTCGTCACGGGAAACCGACCGATAAAAGCAGAAATACGCGTTGATTTCCTCGAATCCGGCCCAGGAGCTTAAGATGTGGAAATCAAAAACTTAAAGCATAAAAGGAGGGTTTCAAAAACTTACCACAATCTCTCTAAGAGACGGATGCGGACTGCAGAAATCAAGTGTAGATTTCCTCCACCGATGCGTACACGAACGGCTCTCGGACCGAAACCCGTGCTAGCGACTCGGATGACAAAAAGAGAGGGAGAAGAAGAGAAGAGAGGGGCGGCCTAGCCAAGTGGAATGGCTGCCCAAACTTTTTTTCCAAAAGAAAGTTCAAACCCTCTTTAACTCACAATTGTTTCTTAACTCACAATTGTTTCTTCCCTTCAAAACAAAGAGCATTGAGTAAAATGTAGGCAAAACATTCTTACCATAAGAATGTATATATCTACGGCCAATTCATAAAATTGAGAAGAAAAGTGATCCATTCATTAATTTCTAGTCATTATCAAAAGAAAGAAAAAGGATGAGTTGAAAAGTAAACAAAGTCCAACTTTGCTTTCCAATTTTCAACCTATGACTCACACCATGAGTCATCACTTTTCATCATTCAATTTTGTCAACAAAATGACTCATCATTGACTCATCACTTGCCTTAATATTCGGCCAAGCTAGAAAAGATGGTGGGATGATTTTGTTTTATTCCATTCTTACCATAAGAATGAACCAAAATATCCAAGTAGCAAAGTCCAACTTTGCCACCCCAAAAGTCTTCCATGACTTAACACTTACATCATCTCTTTTGTCCAACAAAATGAGTCATCTTTCTAGCCCTTTCCATGCTATGCATCCAGGAGCAAACAAAATGTATCAAGATTTAAAAGGTCATTATTGGTGGAGTGGAATGAAGAAAGATATTACCAATTATGTGGGACAGTGTTTGACTTGCCAACAGGTGAAGGCTGAACATCAAGTTCCATCTGGATTGTTACAGCCACTAACAATTCCCAAATGGAAATGGGAAAGAATTACCATGGACTTTGTGACATCCTTACCTCTTACTCAGAAGAAACATGATGCAGTGTGGGTTATTGTGGATAGATTGACCAAGTTAGTGCATTTTCTTCCGGTCAGAACTGATTATTCACTATTGCGATGTATATATGGATTAAAGGACCAAATTAATAGATATTAACAGAGTTTAGCAAGTTATTATAAATATAGGGGGTGTTACATCTACAACCCCGCCGAGAACAAGGTGTTCGTGGCAAGGAAGGGGGTCTTTCTAGAAAAGGAGTTCATTTCCAAAAAAGACAGTGGGAGCAATGTTGAACTCAGGGAAGTTCAAGGTCCA
Organism: Euphorbia tirucalli; assembly: GCA_039660915.1. NCBI lineage: Eukaryota > Viridiplantae > Streptophyta > Magnoliopsida > Malpighiales > Euphorbiaceae > Euphorbia > Euphorbia tirucalli. The sequence continues at coordinate 42,539,180 of CM077632.1, read as the reverse complement.
CAAGCTCCTGAAGAGGATAACTCGGAGGCCCAGGTGGAGCTTCCGTAAGGGGAAGCACCGACCCAGGCCGCACAAGAACCTAGAAGGTCTGGTAGGGATCGTCGAGAACCGGAGAGGTATGGTTTCCTCGTCACCGATGATCAAACTCTTCTCATCTGGGATGAGGAAGAACCCAAAACCTACCAGGAGGCTATGACTAGCCCACAATCTACGAATTGGCGTAAAGCCATGGAGGCAGAAATGCAATCTATGTATGGTAACCAAGTTTGGAACTTGGTTGATACACCTCCGGGTGCTAAGGTAATAGGTTGCAAGTGGTGCTATAAGCTAAAAGCTGATAATACCTTCAAGGGGCGTCTGGTTGCAAAAGGTTTCAGACAAGTCTATGGAATAGACTATGATGAAACTTTCTCACCAGTAGCCATGCTCAAATCCATCAGGATACTACTGGCCATAGCCGCATGGTATGGCTATGAGGTATGGCAGATGGATGTCAAAACCGCTTTCCTTAATGGAAAGCTACTCGAGGATATGTATATGACACAACCTGAGGGTTTTATCGATCCAAAGTATCCGGGAAGGGTATGCAAACTTCAAAGGTCCATTTATGGACTAAAGCAAGCATCCCGAAGTTGGAATCTAAGATTATATGAGGCCATAAAGGAATATGGCTTCATACAGAATCAAGATGAGCCTTGTGTGTATAAGAGGACTAGTGGGAGCATTGTCGCATTCTTGGTACTTTATGTAGACGACATCCTACTCATTGGAAGCGACATACCTACACTGCAAGGGGTAAAGCAGTGGCTGAGTAAGCGCTTCGCAATGAAGGACTTAGGTGAAGCTGAGATGATCCTAGGGATCAGGATTTATAGGGATAGATCAAATCGGCTTCTGGGCCTAAGTCAGGCCTCGTACATAGACAAAGTTCTGAAAAGGTTCAGCATGGACTGGGCCAAGAAAGGTTTCTTGCCAATGGGTCATGGGCTGAAACTTAGTAAGAAACACTTTCCTAAAATAAGGGAGGACAGGGAGAACATGAAGTTGGTTCCATATGCTTCGGCTATAGGATCAATCATGTACTCCATGTTATGTACGAGACCTGATGTCACCTTTGCACTGAGTATGACAAGCCGGTACCAGCAGGATCCCGGGGAGGATCACTGGAAAGCTGTCAAGACGATCCTTCAATACCTTAACCGGACTAAGGATAGCTTCTTAGTGTATGGTGGTCAGGAAGTGCTGTCAGTTACTGGGTACACTGATGTGAGCTTCCAGACCGACCAGGATGAGTACCAGTCATAGTCTGGGTATGTATTTTTACTGAATGGTGGTGCTGTAAGATGGAGGAGCTCAAAGCAGCCAACCATAGCGGACTCTACAACAGAAGCTGAGTACATCGCTGCGTGTGATGCGGCTAAGGAAGCTGTGTGGATGAAGAAGTTTATCACTGAGTTGGGAGTAGTGCCTACTATCCAGGACCCAGTTGATATCTTCTATGATAACAATGGGGCCGTTGCATAAGCTAAGGAGCCCCGGTCACACAAGAACACAAAGCACATGCTCAGAAAGTTTCACCTCATACGAGAGATCGCGGAGAGAGGTGACATTGCATTGCATAGAGTGGACACCGAGGATAATGTCGCAGATCCTTTGACCAAGGCGCTAGCCCAGCCCAAGCACGAGGGTCATACTAGATCTATAGGGATTAGGCCCATGCCTAGTTGGAACTAGTGCAAGTGGGAGATTGTTGGAAATGCCCTAGTCCCGAGGCATTGATCCTTGCATTTGTATCATACATTAATTGGATTTATGTATTATACTTATTTGTGTTATTAATAAAGGCATTAATTCATTTATTATATTTATCTTGTGTAATATATTAAATGAAGTATCCGATGGACATATCTATATCCATGATGACAAGTGTCATGCACTTGGCAGTAAGACCATGGATAGGGTAAACGATATGACCATGAATAGATCCGTAGTCTGTTCCAGTCATGGGAATGAATGGAACAAGAGACTATCATTAACCTAGTTATATGGTGGTGTCTTACCGGTCATTGGACATGGAATGTCAACCAAGTTAATGGGTACATGCCTGGAAGCATGGTACTGGATAGATCCACTAAACGAGAAATCCACATGGTATAGTATCACAGGTGATTCTTGTGTAGTACTTGTATGGATCCTTTGACCTGATCATATGATAGTGTTACATGTGAGGTGGCATACTTAGGGGTACGCCTAAAGGGCCTGTAATAGGGTGCCAAGTATGGGTAGTTTCGGGTATGTCACTTAGCATGGTAATACTATGGATATGCAGAAGGGATTTGTCACTCAGTAGTCCACTGGGAAGATATCACTGGCCTCTTGATGAATGCAACTGATAAGAGTGTGGCCACACCCAAACAAATGGGAACTTGTTTGTGAGCTTCAGTGCATTCGGGATCAAGTTAATGTCCGACCCAAAAGAGGGTGATCAATCCATGCCTCTGTGTTAGACACCAATATCAATGACATGGGATGTACAAGTTTAAACTACAGGGTTATGATAACAGTTAGACTGCCATCTCCATCTTAATTGGGGGCTGCAGTGGCTTGCTAGAGCCCAACTGCAGTCTCCACGGGATCGTACAGATAGAACTACTAAACACAGACTTAAGGAATCACATGTATACTTGGAGTATACACTATGGAGACAGAGGTATACATATATTAATCATATTATAAAGATCAATTGGATTGATCCTAATAATAAAATTAATATATTCAATTGGCTCTACATAATTAATTGGATTAATTATGAGATTATTTCCTAGGTGGAAGTACTCATATGTATAGGTTTACATATGATTTTGTTTTGTGAAGATTTAATTTTAATTTGATGGATTAAATTAATTGCTCAAACTAATTTTAATTTAAATGTAAATAATATATTACTTGGTGTAATATATTAAATACATAGGTGTATTAAAATTGGGCTTGAAATTAATTTAAACTAGAATAATTAAAATCAGATTGGGCCTCAATTAAAAGATGGAAGCCCACACAGAATGAAAGGAGCCAAGCTGTGCCTAAATTCCCCTAGGGGAATTCGGCCACCCTAGGTATAAAAACCTAGGGTAAAATTTCGGCCAACCTTACTAGAGATAGCCACCTTTGCCGAAATTCCATAGCCCCTCTCACCATTGTTTTTGTTTTTCCAAAGCTAGCACGGGTTGTGTTCGTTAGGCGTTTGTGTACGAAAACGAGGAGGGAATCTAATTTGATTTTTGCAGTCTTCATCCATCTCTAGAAAGAGATATTCCGGGTAAGAATTTAATCTCTTTCTATTTCAATTTTATGTTTTACAATTTCCACTTCAATTGCTCCTGGGACTGGATTTGAGGAAATCATCGCATTCTTCGGCTTTTATCGGGTGATTTCCGGTGAAAAATCCCAACAGGATGTTCCTGGCCCTAAGCACAGATGGGTAAGTTTCCAATAGACCCATCAAACCGAGAGTCCCTAGGTTGGGATTGGATGGCGTTCCTACCTAAAAATTGGGGTATAGTTGTTCCAGGCCCTCGTCTGGCTATATCTTGATATAATATGGATCTTGGCCCATGAGCCCAACAACTCTGTTTAATTAATAACATGATTCATTATTAATTATAATATGGGAAGAATAAGTTAAGTTCTTTATTAACACTCGTAAATTTTTCTGTGTAGTAACCAATGGCTACGAATAATACTTTATCACTGTGATCTATCCTGGAATGGGACAAGCTTTCTGGCCCTAACTTTTGGGATTGGTCTAGGAACTTGAGGAGAGTTCTAAGACACAAGTCCAAAGGGTATGTGCTAGAAAGGCCTGTACTGGCTGTGCCAACGGGATGTAATCCACCGGCTACCCAGCTAGAGGAATACTTGGCACATGTAAAGGATAACTAGGACGTGTCATGCCTGATGTTGGCATGTATGGTTCCTGAATTGCAAAAGCAGTTCATGGATCATCAGGCCTTTGCTATGATAACAACTCTTAATGAGATGTTTCAGGAGCAAGCTTATCAGGAAAGGTACCTGATCAACAAGGCATTCCACAGCTGTAAGAAGGGGCTGGGACATCTGTGAGCACACACGTGCTCAAGATGAAGGGCTATCTGGATAATTTAGCCTATCTCAGATTGCCTATCTCACGGGGCCTAGCGGTTAACACGATTCTCGCTTCCTTAACGGATTCTTATGATCAATTCATCCTAAACTTTTACAAGCAAGGGATGGACCGTACTGTTAGTGAGCTGCATTGGATGCTTCAGCTCGCTGAACTGTTGATCAAGAAGACTCCGCTGGTACTTAAGGTTAACAAGGGGAAACCTCCTCTTGCCAAAGGCAAGGCAAAGGCCAAGGCCAAGGCTAAGGAAGCCCAGGCTAAAAAGGCTAAAGCCCAGCCCAAGGCCTGTTGCAAGGATGTCCGTTTCGGGTGCAAGCAGACTGGACATTGGAAAAGATTGTGTCCCAAGCTTTTGGGAGAGAAAAGCAAGACACATGGCATTCTTCATCAGGTATATATGTCATAGACATTAACCTCTGTTTCGACATATTATGTATTGGATACTGGATGTGGTTCTCACATTTGTTGTAATGTGCAGGGACTTAAGAACAGGAGATCACTGGGATCGGGACAAGTGGACTTGCAGGTCGGAAATGGAGTAGGGGTTGCTGCCATAGAGATCAGCTGGACCAGCTTATGATGCCTAGTACATTAGTTTTGTTACTAAAACTATGTTATTTTGTACTTGTTATGTACAGGAATATTATTTCTGTTTCAGTTTTGGATATTTCTAGATGTACATTTACTATTGGTAATAGTAAAATGGGTTTATCTAGAAAGGAATTATTTGATGGAGTAGCTCTGTTAAATAAGGTCTTTTATATCCTAGATTAAATTAAACTAATCATGTCTATAATATACAAACGTAAAGGGTTAAGCCTAACCATCTTAATCCAGTTTGCCTTTGGCACTGTCATTTAGGCCACAAAGTTTGAATCCTAGGATCATTTGACATGGAGTCACTTGATATATGTGAGTCTCGTTTATGGGGTAAAATGACTAAACCTCCTTTTAGCAAAGAGGCTGAAAGGGCCGCTAGCTTACTGGACCTAATACATTCAGATGTATGTGGAACTATGAGCAAAGCAACCAGGGGTGAACATATATACTTCATCTCCTTCACACACGATTTCATCAGATATGGCTATGCCTATTTAATGAAATATAAGTCTGAGACCCTTGATAGGTTCGAGGGATTTAGGAATGAAGTACAGAACAACTAGGCAGAAAGATCAAAGCCCTTCGGTCAGACCGAAGTGGCGAGCATATAAGCCTAGAGTTTGACTCATATTTGAGAGGACATGGAACAGTTCCATAGCTCACTCCTCCAAGAACACCACAATGGAATGAGGTGTCCAAACGGAGGAATAGGGCCTCGTTGGACATGGTCCGCTCAAAAGATGAGTCATGCCTCTCTCCCAATAAGTTTCTAAGGATACGCTCTTAAGACAATGGCTCTCATTTTCAATTATACTCCAACTAAGGCTTTGGCAAAGACCCCATTTGGAATATGGACGGGCAGGGTGCCCAATGTGTCTTTCCAACGGATTTGGGGTTGTCATGCACAAGTCAAGAAATTGACTGTGAGCAAAACTAGAACCCAAAACCGATTAATACCTATTTGTGAGCTACCCTAGGGAAACCAAAGGGTATTACTTCTACAACCCCACTGAGAACAAGGTGTTCATGGTGCGAAAGGGGGTCCATCTTGAAAAGGGGTTTCTTTCCAAGAAAGACAGTGGGAGCAATGTTGAACTCAGGGAAGTTCAAAGCTCACAAACTCCTAAAAAGGATAACTCGGAGACCAAGTTGAAGCCTCCATAGGTGGAAGCACCAGCCCATGTCACACAAGAACCTAGAAGGTCTGGTAGGGATCATCGAGAATATGAGAAATATGGGTTTCTCATTTCGAATGATTACGGTCTTTTTGTCTTGGATGAAGAACAGCTCAAAACCTACTAGTAGGCTATAGCTAGCCCATTGTCTGCCATGGTGGTGGATATGCAATCTATGTACGATAATCAGGTTTGGAAACTGGTTGATCTACCTCCGGGTGCTAAGGTGATAGGTTGCAAGTGGTGCCATAAGCTATAGGCCGGCAATACCTTTAAGGGTGTGTATAAGAGGTTTAGTGGGAGCACAATAACTTTCCTGGTATTATATATGGATGGCATCCTTTTGATTGGAAACGACATACCAACATTACATGGGTAATGTAATGGTTGAGTAGGTGCTTCACAATGAAGGACTTAGGCAAAACTGAGATGATCCTAGGGATCAAGATCTACAGGGATACACCTAATCGACTTCTAGGCAAAAATCAGGCCAAGTACCTAGACATAGTTCTGAAAAGATTCAGCATGGACCAGGCTAAGAAAGGTTTCTTGCCAATGGGTCATAGGTTGAAACTTAGTAAGAAGAACTATCCTAAGATAAGGCAGGACAGGGAGAACATGAGATTGGTTCTATATGCTTCGGCTATAGGATCAATCATGTACTCCATGCTATGTACAAGACCTGATGTCACCTTTGCACTAAGTATGACGAGCCGGATCCCGAAAAGGATCACTGGTAGGCTGTCAAAGCAATCCTGAAGTACCTTAACTGGACTAAGGATAGCTTCTTGGTGTTTGCAGGTCAGGAAGAGCTGTCAGTTACTGGGTACACTGATATAAGCTTTTGGACCGACCAGGATGAATAACAGTCGTAGTATAGGTGTGTATTCATGCTAAATGGTGGTGCTGTTGTTGGAGAGGCTCCAAGTTACCGACCATCACGGTTTCTATCACAGGAACTAAGTACATTGCAGCGTGTGAAGCAGCTAGGGAAGCTGTGTGAATCAAGAAGTTTATCACGGAACTGGGGATAATATCTACTATCTGGGAACTAGTTGATATCTTCTGTGACAACGAGGGGCTGTTGCACAAGCTATGTGCACCGGTCACACATATACACGAAGCATTAACTCAGGAAGTTTCACCTAATACGAGAAATCATTGAGAGAGGTGACATTTCATTACACAGGGTGGACACCAAAGACAATGTCGTAGATCTTTTGACCAACATGCTTTGCTATGCCTATGCATGAAGGTTATACTAGATCTATAGGGATTAGACCCATGCCTAGTAGGTACTAGTGCAAGTGGGAGATTGTTAGAAATGCCCTAGTCTTGAGGCATTGGTCCTTGTGTTTGTATAATACATTTGTACATTAATGTGAATTTTATGTATTATACAATTTGTGTCAAGAGATAAAGGCATCAATCTATTTATTAGATGCCTTGTGCTATATGTTAAATAGAGTATCCAATAGACATATCCATATCCATGTTGTCAAGTGTGAGGCACTTGGTAGTAAGACTGTGGATAGGGAAAATGATATGGCCATAAAGTCATCCGTAGTCTGTTCCAATCATGGGAATGAATGGAACTAAAGACTATCATTAGCCTGGTTGTATGGCGGTGTCTTACCGGTCATAGAACATGGAATGTCAACCAGGTTAATGGGTACATGCAAAAAGGGCATGGTACTGGATAGATCTACTTAACGGGAATCTACATGGTATAGTATCACAAATGATTCTCGTGTAGTACTTGTATAAGTCCTTTGACCAGACCATATGATGGTGCTGCATGTGAAGTGGCACACTTTGGTGTACGCCTAACGGGCCTATCAAAGGGTGCCAAGTATGGGTACATTCGGGTGTGTTACTGAACGTGGCAGTGCTATGGATATGCAGAAGGGAATGTCACTCAGTGATTCACTAAGACGATATCATTGGCCTCTTGAAGAATGTTACTGATAAGTGTGCAGCCACACCCAAACAAGATTGGATCTTGTTTATGAGCTTCAGTTCATTCGGTATCAAGTTAATGTCCAGACATAATAGAGGGTGATACTTCCATGGCTTTGTGTTGGACACCGATATCAGCGACATGGGATTTACAAGTTCAAACTATAGGGTAACATTTTCAGTTGGACTGCTTACTCCATCTTAATTGGGGGCTGCAGTGGCTTGTTAGAGCCTGCCTACAGTCTGTGGGCCTTGGCCCACTACCAACATAAAGACAGGCCCATCGGATCATACACATTGAACTTGTGGACTCTAACTAGTCGGATTAAGTGTGTACTTGGAGTATACACATTTGAAGAGAGAGAGATCTTTTTACCTCCTTTACATAATCAGACTACATTGTCATCCAGAAGTATCCCTGTCTCGTGATCTTTCTAGCCATAGCAATCCCATTCATATGCGGTTTGTAGGATCCGGCATGCACCTGCCGCATCACCGTTTCTGCTCCTTGTTCTGTCAAACACCTCAGAAGAACCCCATTTGCAGTTCTCTTGTATAGTTTGTCTTTGAAGATTCTAAACTGGCTGGCTAACCTTCTTAATGATGTCTTATCAGTAATGCTATCTTCCTCTGGATACTTTCCCTCTTTCACATACCGTTAAATGTCAAAGAACTAGGGCTTTTCCTCAGCTATTAACTCCATCACTTCGTGCACCTCAAAGCAAGGTTGTCTGGAAGTTGCTATGACCAAATGAGGTACCTGTGTCTTTTTTGGATCTTGCCATATGGAGGACAAGGTTGCTAGCCCATCCGCCATCTTGTTCTCATCTCTGGGGACATGTCTAAATTTGCATTGGTCCAAAACTCTTTTCTGTACTGTAATAGCTCCAGGTAAGGTCATAAGGCTTCTTCTTTCAGCTCCCATTCACCTTGTGCCTGCCTAATCACCAAGAGTGAATCCCCAACAATGAAGACATTGTTTGTCCCTAGTGTTAGGAGGGCTTCCATTCCGAATAAGCATGCTTTATATTCTGTCCCATTGTTGGTTATGGGGAAGTCTAATCTTTTTGACAGCGGAATGATCTCACCATCTGGCATTGCTATAAGTACCCCGATTCTAGTACCCTTTCTATTTACAGCACCATCGAAGTACATAACCCATCTCTTGACTTCCACTATAGCTAACTGCTCGTCAGGGAACTCCAGATTTTCTGCGTGGTTCGATTCTAGTGTCTGGCTTGCTAGGAATTCTGCCACAACTCAATGTCAAATTCTGACAGAAGTAGCAACCACCTAGATAATTTCCCAATCAACACCGGTGCTTCGTACAGGTATTTCATCGGATCCAGTATAGCCACGGCTTGCACCTTGTATGACTAAAAGTAGTGGCGTAACTTCTTAGTCAGCCAAATCATTGCTACGTATGTCTTCTCCACCAGTGTGTACTTGGTTTCGTATTCTAGTAGCTTCTTGCTGAGGTAGTAGATGGGATACTCCTTCCTTCCCTCCTGTTCCTGTGCAAGCATTGCCCTTATAGAGAAATCTTCGACAGCCAAGTACAAAATCAAAGGCTTTCCCGGAGTTGGTGAGCTGAGAACAGGTGGATTTACCAGGTAAGCTTTGATCTTTTCAAAAGCCAACTGAAACCTGCCATCCCATACAATCGGCTGATCTTTCCTTAGCAGCTTGAAAATCAGCTCACACACTGAGGTTAACAGTGCTATAAAACGGCTGACATATTGCAAGGAACCCAAGAATGATCGGACCTCCTTTTTTGTCTTAAGAGCTGGCATATCTCGGATGGCTTTGATTTTGTCTGGGTCTATCTCTATTCCTCTCTAACTGACCACATGACCCAGCAGCTTACCTAATGTAACCCTAAATATGCACTTTTTAGGGTTGGGATGCATGTTGTATTCTCCAATGCTTGTAAGAAATTTGTCCAGGATAGCAGGGTGCTCCTCCCGGGTCATTGATTTAACAAGCATATCATCGGCATACACCTCCACTTCTTTGTGAATCATGTCATGCAGCAATGTCATGACAACCCTTTGGTTAGTGGCTCCAGCATTTTTCCACCTGAAGGGCATTACCTTGTAGCAGAAGGTGCCCACTTTGTAATGAAGGATGTTTTCGCCTTGTCGATCACATCCATCAAGATCTAGTTATATCTCAAAAATCCATCCATAAAGGAGTACATTGCTGCCTTGGCTATGCTATCTATTAAAGCATCAATGTGAGGCAAGGGGAAATTATTTTTTGGGCAGGCTTTGTTCAAGTCTCTGTAGTCAACGCACACCCTGACCCTTCCGTCTTTCTTAGGCACTGACACATTGTTGGCTAACCATTCTGTGTATTCCACCACTTCGAGGAACTTAGCTTTAATCTACTTAGCTACCTCTTCCTTCACTAATGTAGCCCATTCTGGTCTTAGCCATCTCAACTTCTGCCTTACTGGTCTGAATCTGGGATCTGTTAGAATCTTATGAACTGCTATTTCTGTGTTGACCCCTAGCATGTCTTCGTACGACCATGCAAAAGCCTTAACATGTTTTTGTAGTATTCTTGTCAATTCCCTCTCTTCTTCAGATTTTAGTTCATGTGAAATGAATACCATTTTGGGGTTTTCATTTGTACTTATGTTAATTTCATGCAATGCAGTGTCATGAATGCTAAATATGCTTAATGGTGATTCAAATGCATGCACAGAATTATCAGGATAAACATCACACATGTAAGCAAACTGGATTTCATTGCATTAAACTTTTAAAAAGTACATCATTCACATCAAAAAGAGAAGAAACAGATACAACAAAGTGATTTTCATCCTCCACAGGCGGAGGGCCTTGAACTCCTCCAGCATCCTTGCTCAGCTCTAGGATGTTGTCCAGGTCAGCAGCGATTTCAGACTCCTGTTTAGCCAGAAGAGCAGTCTTATCAATCTCAGCCACCTGTGCCTTAACTTTCATCATGATTCCTGCTATCTTGGCAACCATAGAATCTAGGCTTGCCTTGGTCATCAGCTCCTTAGCGGATCCTTCCTCAGACTTTTCAAATGTCCTGCCTAAGGTAGCAGCCAGCGCCTCCGAAATTGCTTTCACAGATTCATTACAGACTTTTTCTTCAACTTCCTCCTTGGCCACTTCTACTGCTTTTGCCATTACTTCAGATGGTTTCTCCTAAGGCATGACAGGCTCAACAACTACCTCCTCCACTACTACTTATGCAACTGGCTCCTCCTGGCTCTTTTCAAAGTCCACAACATCAGAAAATATCTCAAAGCCTGGGTGTTCGATGCTCCCGACCTTCACTGGTTCGGTTTGCCCCTTGTATAGTTGTTCACCAGCCTTAATGAATGGCTTCATCATAGGCTTGCCATTCTTTCCTCTTTTCAGATCCTTCTTCTCAGATGCCTCTGTTGTGTAGCCTAAGCCAAACTGCCTCGGCTTTCCAAAATCGATATTAAATTCGGGCACCCTCTGTGAATTGACTCCGAGTCCCATACCAGGAACAAAATCATGCCTGTGAAGGTATTTAGATAACCATTCTGGCATATAGTTCTTATAGATAACCATCAGGGCCTCTGTAGTTTCCTCCTCACTAACCATTAGGACTTGGAATCCACCGAATGGTATGGTCTCCTCACTAACAGCAGCAATCACGGACTGAGAATCTGCTTCGACTGTCATAACCTCACCGCCTACTGAAAACTTGATCCTCTGGTGCAAGATTGAAGGAACACCTCCCAACAAGTGGAACCATGGCCTCCCCAACAGCAAGGAGAAGGTGACCGGAATGTCAATCACAGTAAAGGTGACCGTCGACTTGACCGGTCCCACTTCCACTTCAGCTTCAAAAGTCCCAATTACAGTCCTTTTGGAATCATCATAGGCCCTGATCATAGTGGAGGACTTTTTCAGACTGTCTTCGCTTAGACCCAAGAATGGCAGCATCTTCAGTGGACATATATTCAGGGTAGATCCATCGTCCACCATCACGCATGGCATAACTCAGTCCAGGAGGTTAACCTTGACTTAAAGGGCTTTGTCATGAGCTCTCCCTTCATGTGGCAAATCTTTTTCAGAAAATACAATCTCAGGGAACCCTATATGAATCTTGTCCAGTAAGCAACACATGGCCTCTGGAGATGCCAGTGGAGAAACTTTGATTTCAGACAGCTTCTTAACCAGCGCTGCTCTATGTTCTTTGGAAGTCAGCAACAAGTGCCACAGACTAGCCTTTGCTGGAGACTTTTTCAATTATGAAATAACCAGGTCCTCTTTTTCCATCTCTTTAGGTGCTGACATACTACCTGACCCGGTCACTAGAGCCTTGTCATTCTGTTGAACCACTGGTTGATAGACTCTGCTGCTCCTGGTTATATTCTAGACTTCAGAAACTTTTGTCTCCATAACTGGCGGCTTGACTATCTCATTACAGCCATATTCTTCATATTCATCTTTCGAATCCAAATCATCCAAACTTACAAGATTCAGTTCCTTCTGCTCTGTCAACTTCTCACAATCAGACTTTGCCCTAGCTCCATTAGTCACTACAGACTGTACGGTGGGATTTGCCTACCGGACTTGTGCAAAAATGAAGTTGTCTGGCAGGCCCGACTGCACCATATTAACCTGCCTTTCAAATGTTGGCAAAGGGTTAGTCTTAGTACTGGGCTTGGCAGGCTCCTGCAACTTCCCTTCGTCGATCAACTTTTGTATGGCATCGTTCAGCCTGTGATAGTTGTTGGTTCTATGCCCCAACATGACGTGGTAGGTACAGAAGTTATCCTTGTCTTCCTCTACTAGTTTCTCAAAAGGCCTGAGAGAGCTTAACAGACTGCCATTCCTGCACTTGGCAAAGATCTTAGCCAAGGAGAAAGCCCACGGAGATATACCTTGGCCTTTTGAAATTCTGCCTTGGTTTCCCCGCTATTGAGACACAATAGCTACCCCTGCTTGCTTGGTCTCTAAAAACTATCCACTTTTACCTGCAAAACCAGATCCAGACCCACTGCTTGACCCAGTCACAGCAGTTGACCGATACCCTGAACTATACCCGGAGCCTCTGCTGCCCCTTTGGTTTACTGCCCTTTCTTCTTCATCTCTCTCAATTTTCATTGCCATGCTATATACTTCACTGAGCTCACTAAAAGAGTGGAATTTCATGTTGTTTTGGAAGATGTCCCTACTCTCCTCAATCAACTTTTGAATCAGTTCATCTTCATCGGGGTGGTTCTTTAGCAGAATCATCTTGTTCATCCATCTCTGATAGTATGCATCAAAGGATTCATTGGGCTTCTGCTTAACCCTCTCCAGATCATATAGCTTCACCTGGATCTTAGAATTGAAGCTGTAATATTTGATGAAAGCTGTTGATAAGGCTTCCCAGTCAGATTGCACATCTTCTGCCAGAGAGTTGTACCAATTCAGGGCTCCCCCTTCCAGTGTGGTGGGGAAGAAGTTAACTAGCTGCTATTTAGTGGTGCCCACTGTCAACATTATCCGGGCGTATAGATTCACATGAGCTTCTAGGGAGCCAATCCCCTTGTATGAAGGAATCTTAGGTACTTGAAACCCATTGGGGAAGGTCTCAATGCCCTTGTTGATCATTGCATCGACATTTACCCCCCTCTTAGAGCCCAGGCTGATGTTGGCCCCTTTCTTCAGTTCTGCCACTACTTCATCAAGTTTAGAGTACTTGGCCTTCATTTTCTTTTCCATGGCTGCTTCCATCTCTTGCAGCTTCTCCACACTTGCTGAGACATTAGCCCCATACGGAGAAGATTCGTCTACCTTTTCTTTTCCGGGCCTACTAGTGCCGGTTTCCCCAGTTTCCCTTACAACAGCCCACATCTCTTCTTTCAGCATGTCACAAAAATCCTGAGATCTTAGGAAGTCCTTCAAATCATCAGCAAGATTTGGTGTTTGATTAGCCATTTCCACTTCCTCCCCGAAATCAGAATCATTGTCAGTTTCTACTGCTCTTTGTTCCCCAATAGCTCTCAAAGCCTGAGACCTTGTCCTTGGTCTATCCAGCTTACTCTATGAACTACCTTTACGAAGCTTTAGCCTTTTCTAGTCTCACATGTGTATGGTCCTACATCATACGTGGAGAGTTAGGGATGGTAAATGAATGACGTGGTGTCGTGGAGAATGATGCTTGGATGATGCTTCATGAATGGAAACGAAAATGAGGATGACCTTTGCATGTTTGAATTTCCTTTATTTGGGATGTCCCAAGAGTGTCCAATGCTATGCAAAATAATACAAAAATGTCTCGTAAGAGCTGCCGCACGGACAGAAGTTCAGCGCCTTTGGGGCACCTAATGAATTATCGTGAGATGGCCACGTGTGTACTGGCACACGGGTGGAGTTTCAATGCTTTGTAGGTCGATGTCATGAAGTGAAATGGTCACATGGGGACCGCCCCATAGACAGAGTTTTGATACTTTTGAAGCAATGTGATATGAAATGATGTTACAGAAAAGCCGTATGTAACCGGGGACACGGACAGAGGTTCGGTGTTCGTGGAACGCCCTGAATAATTTTTAATAATGTTATGGAATGCCCCTGTACGTGTACTAATCCGGTACTTGGGGAGCACCTTGAATGATTTTACAATGTTATGAAATGGTCCGATGTGAACCATAATGCGCAAACAGGATTTTGGCATCACCGGGACACCTATGATGAATGCATAAGATGCCATGTGATGACATCATATGAACTGTCACATGAAAATAGGCCTAGGACCATTATGGTCTTATACTGAATGACATGATATTTGTGAAGTGGCCGAGTGCAATCCGAGACACGAGTGGAACATGGGTAATTTTGGGGTACCCGATATGTTATGGAATGAAATGACCGTGAAGGGCACACTTGGAATCATCCTTTATTAGGTGAATGAAATGATGTGAATGTGTATGTCACACGAAAATACAAGTGGCTGCACAAAAATGTGGTCAAAATGCATGACACACGGAATGATGTCTTGTATGTTTCATGGGAATGTCACACACGAGATGTAAATGGCACACAAATAAAATGTCATGGTTGCACGAAAATGTGATTAGTGTCATGCATATGTCAATGTTTAAAAATGGCTGCATAAAGATGTGATTAGAATGGCATGTGAGAGCTATGCATGTTTGATGCTTCGTGAAAAGTTAAATAGAAAACACCATAGAACGAACGTTAGCACACGTAAAAATATGCGCTCCCTTCCAACCTTATTTCTCCTTTCGATTGATCTCGCATTCTTCCTAGGTGTTGGGTCTCTTTGGCATCAACTGGGGACACCAAAGGTGCACACTCATTGTTCAATTTTGAATTTAAGTTTTGGTAATCCTAAGGGAAGTTGCTAAGCCATTACATGTGGGCCAAAGTCAAAACCAAGGGTTGTACAGGTTCCCATAGCGAATATACACTTCCCCACCACAGAACACGATGTAAGGTCATGCGGTGCTATGAGTGGTTTACCCTATCGGGTGTCTCCAATCCTGGCGGAAGAGGTAGTCCACTATGAGCGGATGACGTTTTTGATGGAACGTGGAACTCTCTTGGAAGGGAGCCTTGAGATCGGGCAACCCTCCCTCACGTGGGGTTTTTATAAATGGAAATCGTGCTTTTGAAAATAATATTATTTCTTAAAAGAACAGAGACCTAAGTCTCGATGAATATTGTAGGAGTCGCCACCCGGCTCAGCTCAACCGGGAAATTTCAATGTAGCTGAACCGGACGAAAGGCTGCTACACTATCCAGAGATCTAAGTCCGGACAAGTCCCTTATTTCGTGTCTAATTAAAATAAAAATTGGCCAATGTTCTCAGATGATATTTTATAATTCTAAAGTCAAATTTATTGAATAAAACATGTAGCGCACATACACATAATACAAAAATAGAAGTAAAGCAGTAACTATTTAAATGACTTACAACCCAATCGAACAGAAATAAAAATCTTAACCTCACTTTTACAACCGCCTAAACTACACGATAATCTAAAAAATTTACAATCGCCTAAATACATGGATTAGTCTAATAAATTACATGAAAAATAAAAATAAAAGAAATTAAAAGCTGCAAAACAGAGGATTAGCACAATTTACAGCACGCCACAAATAGGACTCAAGTAGGATAGAATTAGGGATTTTAGAGATTGGGAGCATACATTTAGGGGGGGATAACCGGGTCGGCTAGGCTAGTCAGCCTTATTCGATCTGGGAAACATTTTGAAACGTCCCTGTATTTTGGTTTTGTGAGAAAATCATTTTTGAAAATGTTTTTCCGGTTTTAATTTTATTTAACATGTGAGGTGGGTCGGTTTTCAGGAGAATCGGGTCTCCGTCGTTGTATTGTTCTATATGCAATAACATTGAAAATTAAATCTAAGGTCGTGAATGACTACAACAAAATTCATTTTTGATGATTTTCTAGTTTTCTGAATTTTATGGATTTTTATGCATTTTTAGGGATTAAAATGGAAATTCTGCATCTGGGCGAGCATTACAGTCGTGCGACTGTAAGTAGCCCAGATGCAGGATTTTGCCAAAATTATTCAAAATAAAAGCAAAATTTGGAGGGAAATCAAGAATACTCGTACGACTGTAATTACAGTCGTATGAGTATTCTTGATTTCCTTCCAAATTTTAGTCGTACAACTGTCCTTCAATTCAAGAACAGTCGTACGGCTGTTTTTCATTTCCAGAAACAGAATACGAGAAAAATGAACTTTTATGCACCAAAACACATCAAATTACCCAGAAAGCATAAGAAAATGAGGGATTGAAGTGTGTTTACCTCTTTGGCGCTAATCCACTATAGGAATGACCTTTGGCAACGCACCAATCCACTTCAAATTGCTCTTTTCCCTTTGAGTTGAGGTTTGAAGAGTTGGGTCTGAAATCTCCAAAATGTTAAGGATTCTTAAGGTTTTTAGTCCAAAATTGATTAAGTTTAGAGAGTCAGATTATCAACCTAGGATTTCTAATAGATTTTTAATCTAAACACTTGAGAATTAAAAAGAAAAAGAAGAGAAAAAGAGATTTGAGGTTGAGATATTCTTTTTCTTCCCTTTTTCTTCAATTCCCTCTTTAAAGCTTTCACTGAACTTTTTTTAGCCAAAAGTCCCAATCTTCTCTCTTTTCCTTGTTTTTATTTCTAGTTCCTTGCTGTAATGGGCAGAGCATTAATTGCTCTCCTTTCTTTTTCTCATTTTTCTGCTCCAGAGGTATGGGCTTCTGCACCTGCTCTGAGGTTGCAGTTGTACTACTGTAATTTTTAATTACAGTCACAGGACTGTAACGATAGTCGCACGACTATATATTACAGTCGTGTGACATATGCTTTTTTTTAAGTCCGAGAAAATTCCGGCACTTACATCCACCTTCTTGGGGTAAACCGGGGCTGATCAGTGTGTTGGAGGGATTGAGAAGAAGAAAATGTCATGATATGAAAGGTGCAAATAAATATGGTAATGTGAATTAGTGAAGTGACTGCAAGCGAGGTTATGTTTCGGTACTTGACTGCAAGCGAGGTTATGTTTCGGTAGTTGCCTAAGTTCCTTAAGTTTTTATGAAAACTTTTTAAGAAACCATTACTCCCCAGCAGAGTCGCCACTGTGAGCGGACGACCTTTTTCCAAAGAAGAAAAATCGGGACGGGACAAAGCGAACCGGGGAAAATGTTTTCGTTCGTTTTTTATTTATTTTGTGGAAAAGCGGGTTTTGTTTATCTTGAATTAGGAAAAATCATGGATTTGATTTGGAAATTCCTTTGTAGAAAACATTTTCCTATTTTAACTTAAGGACCTCGAAACTTAAATCCCGAGATCAGTGACAGAGTCACCACCCGGATCAGCTCATCCGAGAATTCTGGTACAGCTCCCTACCGAGGACAGACTACTGTACCTAATCCAGAGATTTAGGGTTCGGGCAAGTGACTTACTTTAACCTCTAACTTGCTTTCACTTTACAATTTATATTACCATATTTAATTTGCTTTATTATCTTTTTCTAACCCCAATTTGTTTATTTTAATTAGCCGATGCTAAAGCAAAATGCAAAATTTAAATTGCAGAAAAATAAAGCATACATCCAAAATATACAAGAAAATAATAGAGGCCGACTATACAACCAAATCGAATAAAAATGGAAAACTCTCGTCCTCACTTTATAATCGCCTAAATACATGAGGATTTAAAAATTACAACCGCCTAAGAAATACACGGGATAGTCTATTAATTACATAAGAAATAAAAATAAATGCTGAAAAACAGACGATTAGCACAGTTTATATTACACACACAGATAGGACTCGAATAGGACAGAATTGGGAATTTAGGAAACGGGAGCATGCATTTAGGGGGTAACCGGGTCGACCCCGACCGGTCGGACCGGTTAGACCTGGAAAACGGTTTTGAAATACCGTGTAATTTTTGTGCTGAAAAATCATTTTTGGAAAACAATTGGCTCGATTACATGCAAATTTTCATTTTTTTGTGGGTCTGTTATTTCAAAATCCAGGGTTCCATTCGTGCGGGTTACGTTCATGCGGGTTCCTAAATACACAATCCATCTAGGGTCCAAAACGCAATAAACACACCAAAAAGACTTGTGAAAATACTATTTTGCTCATTTTCAATATTTTTCAGGAATTTATAGGGTTCGGGGGTCAGCTAATGCTGAACTACGGATCCGATCCGGATAAAACAACCCCAAAACTCATAAAATAAAACTCCAGGAAAACCGAGAACACTAATATCCGTACGTACAGAAATCCAAAAGCCAAAACTTTATGAAATAAGAATGGATTTGGGCCGAAAATGATCACAACAGAGTGCACAAAATGGAAAACAGACTATTTTCGGCCAATCAGGACAAACTGGGAGTCTGCCCCTGTAGAACAGAGCCGGGCGGCTTTGGCACCAGAGCCGCTCGGCTCTATTCGGGCAATCCAATTTTTGAAAGTTGCAAAAATGAAGAAAACGCATAGAAAAGACAATGCAAGTAGGTTTAAGGCCTCTTAGAGTTTACCTTGATGTTGTTTTGATGCTTTGAATGTCAATAAACGGATTGAAAGCTTGGAATTTGTCCTGGAAGCTTAACCGGCCGAAAACCGAAACAATCCAAAACAATCCAAAATCAATCCGAAATGATCCCGAATAAATGAGCAAAGGTTAAGGAACTTGCTATTAATGTCTTAGGATTGATTTTAGGTCTTAGCTTTGTGTTTTTGGGTTCACTTCCCTAGCTCCTGTGTCTCGGTTTCTATCTCCCTTCCTTTCTCTGTTTCTTTTTTTTTTTTTGGTTCCTTAAGAAGATGAATTTCTACCTAAGATTTCTAACCTTCTTTTGATTTGATTTTTTCTTTTCTTTTATACTCTCCCATCCTCATCATTTCAAACATTAAATGGCCGCTTGCAACTTTATGATTTTACGCCCAATTTCTCTTATGCCGAGCCAAGTTGCTCTGCTTTGTAGAGCAACTTTGTTTGGCCACTAGAGCCGTACGGCTCTAGTAAGAGCCGGGGAAAAACTTCAAAAATCGGACGCGCACCTTAAACCTTAGAAACCACCTGGGAGACCTTTTAGGGGATTTCGGATCGCAGATAGCTTGGTTTTCAGGACTTTTGAGGAACTCCATGCAACATTCCATCATTTTCACATCCGGTTCGTGTCTGTCCACTCAATAGGTAATACAGGGATTCTCATCATAGAGGTTGGGAAAACCCGGTGCTTACACATGGGCTGCAGACAGCCCCCATTTAAGACCGAGATAGCATTCTAACTAAAATCAAAACCCCTTAGTTTAAACTTATATATCCCATGTCACTGATATCGGTGCCCAACATAGAGGCTTGGTTTAATCACCCTCTCTTATGTCCAGACATTAACTTGATCCTGAATGAATTGATGGTCCCAAACAAGTTCCAACTCACTGATCAAGTTGCACTTATCAAGTGGTTGGTGATATCTGCTCAGTGGACTACTGAGTGACATTCCCTTTTGCATATTCATGGCCTTGCCATACTCATTGACACACCCGAACGTACCCATACTTGGCACCTTGTTTGAGGCCCTTTAGGTGTACACCAAAGTGTGTTACTTCACATGCAACACCATGATATGTTCAGGTCAAAGGATCCATACAAGTACTACTTGAGAATTACTTGTGATACTATACCATGTGGTTTTCTCGTTTAGTGGATCTTATCCAGTACCATGCCCTTTGCATGCACCCATAAACCTGGTTGACAATCCATGTCTAATAACTGGCAAGACACTACTATACAACCAAGTTTACGAAAGTCTTTGGTTCCATTCATTCCCATGACTGGAACAGACTACAGATATCTTTATGGTCATATCGTTTTCCCTATCCATAGTCTTACTGCCAAGTGCAGGACACTTGTCAACATGGATATGGATATGTCCATTGGGTACTCTATTCATAATATTGCACAATGTATATAATAAACAGATTAATGCCTTTATTCATTAACACAAATTATATAATACATAAATCTCATTACAAGATACAAAATGTATGATACAATACAAGGACCAATGACTCAGGACTAGGGCATACCCAACCCTTTAACCAGACTAAGGATGCTTTCTTAGTGTATGGAGGTCAAGATGAGTTGGTAGTGTCAGGTTACACTAATGCAAGCTTTGAGACTGATGAGAATGAAAACCAATCATAGTCTGGTTATGTTTTTCTCCTGAATGGTGGAGCCATTAGTTAGAGGTCCTCAAAATAGCCACCATTACTGACTCTACAATAGAAGCTGAGTACATTACTGCATGCGAAGTTGCAAAGGAAGCCGTTTGGATCAAGAAGTTCATAACTAAGTTGGGAGCAGTACCCACTATACTGGACCCAGTTGATGTTTTCTGTGACAACAACGGAGCCATCGCACAAGCTAAAGAGCCTGAGTCATACAAGAGATCAAACACGTGCTCAAAATGTTTCACCTCATTCGAGAGATCATGAACAGAGGTGACATATCATTACAGAGGGTTGACACCAAGAATAATGTCGTTGATCCATTGACCAAGGCACTGCCACAGACACAGCACGACGGTCATACCAGATCTATAGGAATTAGGGCAATGCTTGCTTGGAACTAGTGCAAGTGGGAGATTATTGGTGTGGCCTACTTCTTAGGGCATTAGATTCTTGTATTTTGTATTATACATTAAGATTTCTTAGGTGTATACATAATTTTTGTCACATTAATAAAGTCAATAATCTATTTCATTTATATCTTGTGCTATAACATGAATAGAGTATCTATTGATTGATAATCATAAAACATATCCCAAGTTTATTCTAGTCGTGGGAATGAATAGAATCATAGACTTGTATATTCAATGACCGTATGGCAGTTGTTAACTAGCCATAGTACTTGTAAAGTCAGTCATGAATATAGGTACTTGTTGTTGACATAGGACTAGATCAATCAGCACAAGAAAGCTGCATGGTTGTCACGTCATAGGTCTTTCCTGAGTAGGTCTCTTTTGTCCTCAAACCAGAATTCATTATAGGATAAATATGGAATCCGGTTCACTTTGACATTTAGCTAACAGGTCTGTAAAAGGATGCTAAATACGAGTATGATTGGGTGGACAGGTGAACATATTGATACTGATAATTAAGTGATGGAATTGCCACTCGAGTAACACTGAGATGATGTCATTGGCCACTTGATAAGTGGGACTGATAAGTGTATAGCCATACCCAAATAAGTCGGTTGCTTATTTGATTAATCAGTCAACTCAAGATCAAGAAATATAATAAACAGCAGAAGAGGTGTGAGTACCCGACCTCTGTGATAAAGATCCTATGTTACCTGTTTGACGGACGAACGTGAGATAGATTTGAAAATGAGGAGAATGATGCCTGGAATGTTCTTAAAAGCTCCAAAAAACCAATAGCCCTTGATCCGAAACCCCGAAAAAGGTCCTTCGAGTGATTAGAGAGCTTAGACGTGAGTGTAGGATTTAGGAAAAGCCTTGATAGCTCTGGTTAGCGCCCCATGGCTGTAGTTTCACAACTACAACTATACAACTATAGTTGCATGGCTCTATAATTACAGCCGCATGGCTCTAAGGGGTGACCAGGTTTCTTCCTAAATAACCAAACTTAAGTCTTTGACAGCGGGGTTTAATTCCTAAATTAAAGGAATTTGAACTGAAAGACTGTAGGGTTAAGAGGAGGAAAGACAGTAGAATAAAAGAGGGGAGTACATAACAAAAAAGATCGGCTAGGGATAGAATTCTAGGAAGAAAAAAAGAGGGAAAAAGAGAGAAAAAGGGAGAAAGAGTAAAAGAACAAAAAGAAAAAGAGATAAAACACTCGGGAAACACATAGCACAAGGGTTTCTGGGTAATTCTTGTTTGTTCGAATTAATTTTAGGTTTCGTTCGGACTGGTTCGAGGCTCATGTTCGATAAGTGCATTCCGATGTTCAAATCCACTTCCTATCGTTAACTACACTGTGCCTTAAACTCGTAATTGATTGCTTTATACTGTGTTTTTGTTTGAGTTTTGTGAAATCTGAAAATTATCTATTTGATTATAGTCATGCGGCTCTAACTAGAGCCGAGCGGCTATAATCCCTTATAATAGAGCCACGCAGTTGTACCTCTATAGCCGCACAGCTGTGTTCTTCTGGGCAGAAACCTGAATTGCCCTAAAACGACCGAATATAGTTAGCTTCCTATTTTGATTGTTTTGTTATGATTTAATTCCATTGAATCACATCCATTATATTCAAAATTATGGTTTTTGGATTTTCAATAACGTTGATGTGAGATTTGGGTTTTGTTGATTTTGATTTTTGGAACCCGGGGTTGTTTGATCTGAATTGGATCCCTGGTTCAGCTTTAGCGGACCCCCAAATTCCCTAAAATCCTTAGAAATCACCAAAACAGTTCAAAATAGTGATTTACATAAGCAAAGCAAACCAATTAATGTTCTGGACACTATAGCCGCACGGATGTTGTGGCTATAGCCGTGCGGCTATAGTTTTGAGGCAGCATCTCGGGACGACTCCCACTGATGTTGTAGCTTTAGTTTTAGATTTGAAACTACTTTTGGCGTGTTTACAGCTTTAGACTTAGATAGGTGTTGGAATTAGGAACCCACACGAATGGAACCTCGAGTTCCAGGATAACCGACTCACCAAAAAAAGAATGATTTGCATGTAATTGAGCCAAATTGTTTTCCAAAATTGTTTTCAAGCATAAAAACCTATAGGGCATTTCTAAAATGATTTTCCAGGTCTAATCGAGTAAGTCGCCCGGACTTCTCGGTTACCCCCTAGATGTATGCTCAAATTTCCTGAAATCCCCTAGTCTATCCTGTTGTGAGTCCTATGTGTGTTTGTGATATAATTGTGCTAACTGTCTGTTTTACAGCTTTTATTTCTTTTTTTATTTTATTTTGGATGTATTCAATAGATCAAATTGTGTATTCTAAACGATTGTACTTTTTATAGATTTTCGTGCATTTAAGCAGTCGTAAGGTGAGGATGAGAGTTTTTATCTTTTTGGGTTGTAATAAGTGGCCTCTATTCTTTTGTTTGGTTTGGATGTATGGTTTACTTTTTTGCACTTTAATTTTATGCAATTTATTTATGTCATTTGAATGAGCATGGGCTAACATTACAAGATCAAATGGGCAGAGAATAAGTGAGTATAATATGGTGGTATGACTCATTAAATGAAAGCAAGCTTGAGGTTGAATAGGTAAGTTGCCCAAACCCTGAATCTTTGGATCAGGTATGGCAGTCTACACTTGGTAGGGAGCTATACCGGAATTTCCCAGATGAGCTAATCCGAGTGGCGACTCCATCACTGATCTCAAAATTTGGATTTTAAGGTCTTTAAGTTAATAAAACAAGATTTTCTAAAATGTAAAACTGGTTTTCTCAAAACTTACATTTTAAAGGATGTTTCCTACAAACCAGATTTCGAATCATATCAATTTGTTTTCTTAAGCAAGATCAAACCTGTTTTCCCATTAAAATAACTCCTCAACACACCTTTGTCAAAACCACTTTGATTTGCTTCGTCGCGTTCCGACTTTAAGGTCGTCCGCTCACAAGAGGATGACAGACACCTTACCTCTTGTTTATTCATATCGATGTCATTTGGCATAAGACACTATGAGATTACTACCGGATAAGTGTTTTCTAAAGACTGTTACATCTTTGTCTTAATTGGGGGCTACAACAGTTTGCTAGAACATTTACAGTCTATGGGCCTTGGCCTATTGCCAACATAAAAACAGACCCATAGGATCGTGCACATAGATCAACTGAGCCAGAACTTAAAGAAATTATACATGTAGTGTACATTGGAAGGAAGGGGTTAATTAATTAGTTGACATTCGATCTCAAGGTAATTAATTAACATTGGATTGTTTTAATTTAATTAATAAGTTTACATAATGTGATTAATTTATTTATTAATTAATTGAATTACATAAAGTAAATAATTAATTAAATAATTTTCCTAAGTAGGAAATTAAAATACATGTATTGTATTTCCTTAAGTGTGATTTAATTTTAATTTAGGGGTAATTAAATTCAGCCTAATGGGATTAAATTATATAGTATGAACTTTTAATTAAAGTTTATTTATATAATTGTAATCCTAGTGGGATTAGGTTTAATTAGCCTAGTCAAAACCCAATTAGACAAGGAGTCTATAATAGGTACACTTAAGAATAAAAAATTAGCCCTAACCCTAATCTAATAGTTAGAAATTTCGGCCACTAAGAACAGCCCCAACAGCTAAAAATTTCAGCAGTTAATCCTCCATTCCTTCGCCTCTTCGGCTAGCACCGGTTCCCGTTTGATAGTTAGTCGTGCACCGGACTTTGGAGATCATAGTTTCAAGAAATGATTTTGCAGCAGTCTCTAGAAGAGATGAATCCGGTGAGTTAATCTCTCTTGATTCAAATTGGTTTTCATTCTAATCAATGGTAATCGGACACGATAGATGGATTCTAGGAAATTTTAAATGGTGTATTTTTCACTGCACCACGTCATTTTTCCGATGAGGAATCCCAACATTCTCATCGATCATTGGAGAGATAATCCTAACCTTCATTTCAGGATTAAGCATTTCCTTGATAGAGCCAACCCCATAGAAGTCGACTATATTAGAAAATATTTCAAACTTGGGAACTATTTCTCCCTCGACTATCACTAGTTCAGACGTTCCATCATATGGCTCGTCGTTTGCATGGATAAATGTGTCCACAAGGTGGACTCTTTTTTGTTCAGGCCCCTCCTTTTTAGTGCCTACTTTATACCCAAGACCCCTACGGTGTGACTGGCCAGCTTTGATGTCAAATTTCGTGAACCCTTGTTGACAAGTTCTGAGCCCCTTGCCCAGAATGAACTTCTGCTTCTGAAAGTGCTTATGGATCCAAGGAGAAAACATAGGCTCTTTCCCCTCTTGCTTTAAGATGACTGCCACATGAAAACCCGTTATAGGTTGCTCGTAGGCATCTAATGCTGCCACCATTGATGATTCATTCCCCTACCAGGATCTTCACCTTTTGATGTAGGGTTGAGGGCACCCCTCCTAATGCATGGAACCATGGCCATCCCAAGAGCAAAGAAAATGTCACTAGGATATCAATGATAGTAAATAGTACTTTGGATCTTATCTCTCTGATTATCACCTCTTCTTCGAAGGTGCCAATCACCCAGCACTGTTTTGGATTTTAGGTGGGCTTCTTCACTCATGTTGAGACTCGGGAGCACTTTCAGGGGCAAATGTTCAATGTCGAACTATCATCAACCAATACACAGGGTAGCATCATGTCCATCATCTCAACCTTCAAATAAAATGCCCGATTATGGTTGATACCCTCGGGTGGTAGGTCATCATCAGTGAAAATGATTACTTTGGGGCTATTGGCTCATTGATCATCATAGATACCTCCTCAGGGGACATCAACAGAGTTGCATCCATCTCCATGAGCTTTTTGACCATTGCTACCCGGTGTCTTTAGGACTCTATATGTAATTGCCACACAAACGCTTGTGCAGGCATTCTCTTCAACTGTTCAACTACCAAATCTTCCTTTTCATCAATCTTGATCGGCACATGGTCTTGGGCTGAGGCTTTGGCTCTCTGACTGGGCTCCTCTTGCCATTGTGGTTCAGGTTGGTACACTCTCCCACTCCTTGTGATGTGATTCATAGGAGCATGCTTCTTTCTCAAGTACATCCCACTTTTGATGCAAACAAGGTACATGGGCTTTGCTTGGATCATAGGCTTAGGTCGGCTCATCATCTCGAATTCATCCGCAGCATCATTCAGTTCTATGTTGTCTAAATTGACGGGTTTGCTTTCCTTTGCAATTGGCTTAGTTTCTTCACCTGTCACCACTTCTATTGCTAGGTTTGCCTTTGTAATTTGGGCAAGCACAAAATTAGCGGCCAATCCCGTTTGCACCATGTTGACTCTCCCTTCAAACTGAGGCAAAGGGCTGTTTTGAACACTAGGCTTCGGATGGGGCTCTTTTTATCTTCTTTTCATCAATTAACTGCTGGATAGGCTTCTTCAAACTATGGTAGTCATTGGTACAATGCCCCTTTGACATATGGTAGGAGCAAAAGTTGTTTTTATCCACCTCAGCCAGAGGCGTGTACGGTTTCAGGCTTTGGAGGAAACCTAGATTTTTGCAATTCATGAAAATTGGTCCCAAAGAATCCTCCCACGAGGAGATCCCTCTACCAATTACTTAGTGGTTCATCCCTTAAACTATAGCTGCTACATCTGCTTGTCTAACTTGAGTAGAAGACCAACTTGGCTTAGCATCTGTTGAGGAAGATGCTGTGGGATTGTTTTTGCTCTTGTATCTCGATGAATATGTTCGGCCTCGATACCCTCCTCCCGAACTATTTGGGACTGAATCAACATCATACTTCCCACTTTCCAAGCCATCTCATACACCTCTACCAAAGAATGGAGCTTATGGTACTTCATCATGTTTCGGTATACCTCTAAACTGCCATTGATCAGCTTCACAATCAACTCATCCTCCAATGGGTTTTGGTGAAGGAGGATCATCTTGTCCATCTACCTTTGGTAGTATTTAGAGAAGGTTTCATTAGGCCTTTGTCTCACAACTTCCAAATCTTGCCGCTTGACCTCCAACTAAGTGTTGAACCTGTAGTATTTCAAGAATGCCTCAGATAGTGCATTCCATCTCCTTGCACACTTTCTGGTTGCTTATTGTACTAGTTAATTGCCCCACCTTCTAGCGTAGTGAGAAATAACCCCACCAGCTAGTTCATTGTGAGCCCGGCTATTGTCATAATCCGTACATACTGGTTCAGGTGTACAGTAGGAGGATTTTTCCCTACATAGGGAGCAATTTTGGGCATTTGGAAGCCTATTGGTAGCATCTCAATACCTCTGGCCATAAGTGTAGTTGGATCAATTCGCTTGGAAGTGTGAGCTTTGAAACTCCCACGTATTTCCGCCATGAGTTCTTCCATCTCATTACATTTTTCCTTCTACTTCTTCTCCATGGCGGAATCTATTGGCCTTTCATCACTGTTCCTTTGAGCTTCCCCCATGTTAGACAGTCCGTCATTCAACCTCCCTCCATTACCTAGTAAGATGACTCATCCATGGCAACTTGGACTTGACTCTTGATGAGGTTTTTGAACTCATACGAGTTCAAAAATTCACGAATGGCAGCAGTGGCCAACATAGCAGTAGCGACGTCAAGTGGGATTGCCATTTCTTGGGAGCCTCATTGGAGTTGTTCGAGTTCTGGCAAAAGTTCAGATTTCAAGTTTATCTCAGATGCTATCTCAATCTCCTCTGACTGGACCGACTCTTCAAACTCACTAGATGTCGAATCTACATGTTCTACTCTTTCAAGTCCGCCTTCCGGTCTATGCCAAACTACAAAACATATTAAACCAGAGTTAGTGAAAGATGTTCACCCAAAGAGTTATGAACTAGGTGGTATGTGTGAAAAATGCATGGCGTGTCGAATGAATGGCGCATGAATGTCATATGAATGACCCCATAATGTGAACCTTGAACAATTGACCAACCGAGTGGTGAAGTGTACATAAAGATGTGAATAGTACTCTTGCACTCTTGCAGTACTAAAATTCGGTCCTTGGTACTCATGGAGCACTTGTATGAGAAATGATGGAATTGAACTTTCGATACTCATGGAGTACCTAAATGGGTGAATGCGTGATGAGGCAGCGTTTTCGGTACTCGTGGATTACCTAAATGAAAATGTGATGACTTAGGGTTTTGGTACCAATAGAGCACTTAAATGAGTTCCTACTTGAGTAGACCATGCATTGACATTCATGTGCTTGGCACACAGATAGAACTTCGACGCTTGTGAAGCACCTAAAAGTTTCATGCTTTCATATGAGATGAGATAGGATGTGCTTGGCACGCGGACAAATTTTGATGCTTCGGGGAGAACCTTGGGTTTTAATGTCATGATATGAGATGAAATAAATGTGTGCTTGGCACACGGGCAGAATTTTGGTGCTCGGGGAGCACGTATGCTTGGTACATGGGAAGAATTTTGCACCTGGAGAGCACCATGGGTTTTAATGTCATGATAAGAGATGAAATGAACGCGTGCTTGGCACACAGGCAAAATTTATATGCTCGAGGAGGACCTTGGGTGTTAATGTCAAGATATGAGATGACATGAATGCGTGCTTGGTACACGGGCGGAATTTCGGTGCTTAGAGAGCACCTTGGATTTTAATGTCATGATATGAGATGAAATGAACATGTGCTTGGCACACTGGTGGAATTTCGGCGCTCGGGGAGCACCTTGGGTTTTAATGTCATGATATAAGCTGAAAATGAATGTGCTTGGCACATGGGTAGAGTTTTGACGC
Source organism: Euphorbia tirucalli (assembly GCA_039660915.1). NCBI lineage: Eukaryota > Viridiplantae > Streptophyta > Magnoliopsida > Malpighiales > Euphorbiaceae > Euphorbia > Euphorbia tirucalli. The sequence goes on along the minus strand of CM077632.1, from coordinate 42,510,363 downwards.
TTGGGGACCACTTTTACGGACATAATGTATGGGATTTTTCGGCGTTCATGGAACACCTATGCATGAAGTGGAATTTTCGGTGCTAGTGGAGTGCCTAAATGACTTGGTGTATGAAATGAAATTTTTTAGCGCTCATGGAGCACCTAAATGGATTGATGTATGAAGTGAAGTCTTCAGTGCTCATGGAGCACCTAAACGGTTTCCTACTTAATAGGCAATGTGATGTGTACGGTCCTTATGGGAAGGCTCACATGAATGTTTTATGCATGACATGCATTCCATATAGCTACAAAACAAATTGGTTAGTGCTTATGACATTCAAGTGATGTGTATGAATTAATGTTTTTCACACAATGAGGGGATGCATGGATGCAAAAGAAATGGTTAGTGTGAATGTCACATTGGTGATTAATGCATTTACACACGAAAAATACAAGTGGCTATACAAAAGATATGAGTTAGTATCACACAAATGATTTAGGTCTTGCATGTTATGTTCGTGGAAAATGTTGATGACGGTATGATGTGAACAAAAGAAAAAAACATAGCACATAGCATACGGAACATATTCCTCTAACCTTATTCCTCCAGTCGTGGTCGATTTTTGAGAAAATTCTACCCGAGTCCTAGGACGGGTTCACTTCAATCACCAACCAGGGATGATAAAGGTGTAATTGTAACATTCATGCAATTTTTTTTGGTATCCTAAGGGAATCCAACTAAGGTTGCCTATATGAGTTCAGTCCAAGTCGGGACAAAATCAAGGTCCCCATAGCAAAATATACTCCTTACTTCTCCCCACTTAAGGGTCCAAATGAAGGGGTATGTATGGGGCTATGGGTGGTGTTTTGTATCCGTGGCCCTAAGACCATGAGGAACATTGGTGACACTTCAACAATTCACCAGGCTGAGAATTGGATACTCAACCTAATGCAAGTATGTCTAACTAAAATGTAAGATAAAATGCTACGAACGAATCATCCACCTTATTTTGATTGGACATTTTCGCGGCTTGTCAAATTCTTTTAAGTTTTAAGAAAACTTTTTATGAAAAATCCCCAGCAAAGTCACCATTGTGAGTGGATGATGTTTTTCACGGGATGAAGCAAAATAAGATGAGTGCCGCAAGGCATGCCGCTTTTCGGAGGTTTTGGTTTTAATAGAAATCGGCTTTTGGTTTTGGAAAATTCATCATTTATTTCATAAAAGAATCGAGACCTAAATCTCCAAAGTAAATATAAGAGTCGCCACCTAGTTTAGCTCAACCAAGAAATTAGAGCATAGCTGAACCAGACGAGGGCCACTGCACTTTCCAGAAATCTAAGTCCAGACAAGTCCTTTATTTCATGTCTAATCAAAATAAATAGCCAATGTTCATTAATATCATTTTATATTTTAAGGTTGATTTTCCACTGATTTAATCATGCGGCATACATGCGGATAAGGCGATAAATGAATTAGTTATTTACAACCCAATCGAATCACAACAAAACTATCCTAGGGGATACATTTGTATAATTTGGGGATCGGGGTACAATCGCCTATTTTACACGGGTATCTAATGCGTTAAAATTAGAAAAAATAAATAAAAATAAGTTAAATTAAATTCCTACAAAACAAAGTTAGCACAAATATATGCAACAAGTTGGACTCAAATAGACAAAACGAGGAGATTAGTGATTTGGGGACATGCATTTAGGGGGTAATTGGGTAAACTCGGCCAGTTCACCTGACTAGACCTGGAAAAAAGTTTTGAAATGTTCTTGTATTTTTGTTTCATGAGAAAATATATTTTTGAATATATTTTCTTTTACCGGTTTATTTCCATTTAGCATGTGAATGTGGGTCGGTTTTTGGGAGATTCGGAATTCCGTCGTTGCATTATTTTAATCTTAACAACTTCGAGAATTAAATCTAAGGTCATGAATGCATGGAATGAATTTATTTTGGATGATTTTCTGATTTTTATGCATTTTCCATGATTTTTCTCATTTTTTTTTGGTATTTTTCTAGATTTTTCTGAATTTTTTGTGATTTTCTGTTCCTCACCGGAATTTACAGTCGTGGGACTGAGATTACAATCATACGACTATATTTATAGTCTTTCAACTATAAATAAATCCTGCTCAGAAAATTGCTAAGGTGAGATTAAAAGGATAGGAAGTATAGTCGTGATGAGCAAGTATGGTCGTACGACTGTAATTAGAGGCATACCACTCTAATTGCAGGAGTACGACTGTTCATCCTGCCTAGAAACAGCAAACTTGTATTTGGGTTTTAAGTGATTTTATGCATGAAAAGGAACCAAAACACCCAAAAAATAACACAAAATACTAGTTTAGGATGTACTTACCCTTGTAGCACAGATCCACCATCGATTTGACCAAGGAAAATGCCTTGAATTGGCTCCAGGTTGCTTCTCCTTAGAATGTTAGGGTACAAAAATAAAGTCCAAAAATCTCTATAAGTTACGGATTTAATTGAGTTCAAGTTCTGGAATTAATTATCTTTGAGTGACAAATTATTAATCTATGATTTCTATCAATTTCAACCTCATAATACAAAGATTCAAAAGGAATAGAGTAAGAGAAAATATGTGCATGTGTATATTCTACTCTTATATTCCCTTCTCTCAATGCCCCTTGAGCTCTCTTCAATCCAAATTTTATGAATTCTGATTCCCCCCATCCTTCTCTCCTGTAATTATTTGGCTTAAGTATGGGACAAAAAGACAAGAAAATACCTCCAAAATCCGCCTATTCCTCTCCCAAGTGGGCTTGGTTGGAATGGGTAGAAAATGGATCTACAGTCGTACGACTGTAATTACATTTCTTCGACTGTAAAATTAGATCATTGACTTTTATTTCTTGGACTTTAACCGAGAATTTTAACTATAGGTGTGGAAACCAAATTACAGTCGTACGACAGTAATTACATTCGTACAACTTTAAGTACAGTCATACAATTGTAGTAGTTATTTTTCTAAATCTCCAATTTCTGAACCCCGTTAGTTCGTAGACATCAAGTCTAGGAAAATCCCATGTTCACAGATAGATGAATGTCTAGCTTTTCATTTTTAGACATTGTGTATATAGACATAATTTGTACCCCAAATCCCTTTTATACAGTTGTATCCCCTATGATAGTCATTTGATCAGTCTGTATATTTTAGATTTCCTGAATTTATTTACTGCTTTTTGAATTTATTTATTGCTTTCAGCATTTGTATCTCGTGTGTGAGCATCGGCTAAAATCAATTGTAGAAAATATAAAAGGCATTGATATAAACTGTTATACACATTTTGAATTGAAAAGAAATAGGTGAGTTGTCCGAACCTGAATCTCTGATTAAAGGTATAGTGATTCTTAGGTCATCTCAGCTGTATTGCAATTTTCTCGGTTGAGCTAAGTCGGGTGGCGACTCCTGTCACTTTAGTGAGAGCATTCCAATTTGTTTGTTTTGTCACTACAAAACCCCATTTTCATGAAACCTTTTAATACAAAATCTTCCTGGCCCGGTCACGAGGTCCGTCTTTTTAAGGATCGTCCGCTCATAATGGCAACTCGCTGGGGATTTTTTGTTTTTGATTTTCAAAATCAAAATTGAAAATTTTCAATGTAAATTTTTTAACATTTTATATCAATGCCTTTTATTTGCATATCACTTAGAAACACTTTGCACACTCACTTTTGAGGTATCCTTTTAAACCTTAATGTGCTATTGAAATGTTGCGTAAGTTTCGCTAGGTCTTAGGGGCACCGAAATGGCACATCCTCATATCCTCATACGAATCCCTTCGTTTGTACCCTTGATGGGGGAAAAGTGAGGAGTATATTCTGCTATGGGAACCTTGATGTGAACCCGAGACTTTTTGACTTGGCCTACATTAAGCAACCGTAGTTACTTCCCTTAGGAAACTAAAACGCAAACTGCATTAACTTGTTGAGAAACGACCTTTATTATCCCTTGTTGATGATAAAGAGAACCAAATTCTAGGAAAGATTTGTGCTAACCAAAAGTGAAAAAATAAGGTCAGAAGGGAGTGCATATTTATGCGTGATCTTATGTTTATTTTATGTGCAGGAATTTGCATATTTTGCATTTTCACAAACCATTTAGATTTGCATCTATTTACGCATTTACATAATATCATTTTATCACAAAACCCAAAACCACTAAAACCCCCAAAATCATTAAAACCCTAAAATCACTAAATTCCCAAATTCCCAAATCCCAAATCCCCCAATGCCAAATTACCAAAATCCCCAAATAGCAAAAATCACTAAATTCCCAAAATCACCAAATTTAAAATGCCAAATCCAAAGTCACCAAATTGCCAAATCCTGAAATTGCTAAATCCCAGAATCGCCAAATCCCAAAATTGCTAAATCCCGAAATCGCCAAATTTCGTGATCTTTAAATCCCTGAAATACATAAATCGCCAAAAATCCCAAAATCGCTAAATCTCCAAATCCTTGAAATCCTCAAATCGCCAAAAATCCTCAAATTGCTAAATCTCCAAGCCCCTAAATCCTGAAATCACTGAAAAACCCTAAATCCCCAAAATACACTGAAATGCTGCCCATTTACACTCAAATTTATTTATGTAAAACCCTGTGTAAGACTAGCTCTATACACATATCCAAATTCCTATTTAAGACCAGCTCTATACACATATCCAAAAGCCTCGTGTAAGACCAGCTCTATGCATTAATCCAAGTCCAACCCCGTATAAGACTAGCTCTATACACAAATCCAAGCCCCGTATAAGACTAGTTCTATACACATACCTAAAATCATGTATAAGATCTGCTCTATACGTCAATTATCAAACCCAAAATGAATTTATTTTGTTCATTTACCTAAAGCCCGTACATGATACATTATCATGTATATTCAAGTAAATCTCATTTGCTCAAGGCCCCATACATGATACACACATATATCATGTATATTTAACCAAAATTGCATAACATTTCATTGTATATTATGTATATACATATACATCCATACATTCATTCATTCATTTACTCAACCTTCCTCACATCACTACCTCATTTATTCATCATGAATCATTCCTAAGGTTTCATGTTTAATCTAAAGCAGAACGTATATGGAAAAGGAAACCGGGTAAGAGGTTAGAGAGAAAGAAACTTCAGTTGGGGAGTCTGTTAAGAAAAAAGCTAGATCGGAGTAGGAAGGAAGCTCAATCTATAAGGATTGAGGAAGAGTATAATAGATAAGACACCAACTAAGAGAAAAAATTAAAAGCGAATTGCACAGAGCTTGATGAAGTAGTCTCTAAATTAAAGAAGAGTGCTAATATCAATTTGAAGTCTAAAAAGGGTGTGAATGTGGATGCCATGATTAACAAGGGCATTGAAACTTTCCCTATCGGGTTTCAAGTACTAAAGATTGCTTCTTATAAGGGTATCAGTTCTCCAATAGCTCATCTGGATATGTATGCTCAAGTGATATTAACAGCAGGTACTATAAAGTAGCAGTTGATTAATTTCATTCCATCCACACTTAAAGAAGGGCATTATCCTGGTACAATTCATTTTCTGAAGATAATCAGTCAGAATGGAAAGCTTTATCAGCTGCTTTCATCAAATACTATAGTTTCAATACCAAGATTTAGGTGAAGTTGTATTATTTGGAGAGGATAAGGCAAAAACCGAATGAATCCTTTAATGAGTACTATCAAAGGTGGATGAATAAGATGATTTTGCCGAAAAATCACCTGGATGAAGATGAACTAATTCAGAAGTTGATTAATGGTAGAAGAGATGTATACATAAATAACATGAAGTTTCATACCTTCAGTGAGCTCAGTGAGGTGTATAGTGTGGCAATGAAAGTCGAAAGAGAAGAAGAAGAGAAAGCAATAAGTCACAGAGGTAGCAGAAATTCTGGGTATAGGTCAACAACCATAGCTGGGTCAGGCAGTGGATGTGGTACCAGTTCTATAGGTAAAGGGGGGCAGTCATTAGAAGTGAAACAAGTTGAAGTCGTTGAAGTGTCACAGTAGAAAGGTAGTCAAGATAGAAATCTGGGAAGTCAAGGCATTTGTCCTTGGACTTTGTCTTTGTCCAAGATTTTTGCAAAGTGCAGAAAATGGTTGCTTATTGAATTCCTTGAAGCCATTTGAAAAGCCAGCAGATGCAGATAGGGATAATTTCTGCACATGCCATGTCATTGTTGGTTATAGAACCAATAATTGTTACAAGTTGAGAGATGTTATTCAAAAGCTAATAGAGGAAGGTAGATTGCAAGAGCCCATGAAGCCCAGCACCAAGAGTAATAGCAAGTAATGTTGCAAGCAAACCCTAGTGTGCAGTCTATGATAGTCAGTGATGCTAAAGCGTAATCTAAGAGTAGGAAGTTAGCAGAACAAAAAGTTGTAAAGCCTGTGAGTCTGAATGATCTAGATTCAGATAATCAATACGAAGAGTATAATGAAGGTTAATTAGTTAAACCACCAATTATGGAGAAGCTGAAAGTTGCTAAAGTTAGAAACGTGATAAGGAGCGGTAGGGAATATCAGCCTGTTTTCAACAGAAAGATAAAGCCCAGTGACCGGATCAAGCAGTGGATCACCTCCAAAGGAAGTTGAGAAAGAAGATTTAGTCATTTCAAAGTTATAGAAAACTCTAGCCCAAGCTAGTTTATGGCATCTCTTATTGGTCTCAAAAGAACATAAAGCAGCATTAGTGAAGAAGTTATCTGAAATTGAAGTTTCTCCGATTACATCTCCAGAGGCAATGTGTTGTTTGTTGGACAAGGTCAACTCAAGTTACCCTGATATAGTATTTTTTGAGAAGGATCTTTCGGATGGAAGAAAAGCCTATAATAAAGCTATTTATGTGAAGGCTAACATAGTGGACAAAATTATATCGTATGTAATGGTAGATAATGGGTCGACTTTGAACATCTGTCCATTGAAAATGCTACTGTATCTGGGCTTAAGTGAAGAAGATTTGAAGAAGTCTTCAACTATGATTATGGTTTATGATGATTCAAAACAAACTATGACTGGCACGCTTGAAGCTGAAGTGGAAGCGAAACTAGTATTGATATTCCTGTCACATTCTCCCTACTGTTGGGAAGGCCCTGGTTTCATCCGTTAGGAGGAGTCCCTTCTACATTACATCAGAAAACAAAGTTCCCTGTAGGTGATAGGGTTGTGACTATTGAAGTAGACTCTCAATCAATGATTACTGCAGTGAATGAAGAGGTTCCACCATTTAGTGGGTTCCAAATTGCTATGATTAATGAAGAAGAGGTTATAGATGCTCCAATGGTTATATATGAGAATTATATGTTGAAGTGGTTTTCCAACTACCAGTGTAAGCAGAAATTTGTATTGGGGTTAGGGCTTAGAGCTAATTTGCAGGGAGTGCCGGAATTTAACATCGAATCTGGAAAGCCTCAACAATTTAGGCTGGGTTATGAAGCTAAAGCATCTAAAAAGAAGAATCAGAAGAAAGGAAGAATTGAAAACTCATGATGAAACCATTTATCAGAGCTGGTGAAGAGATGTACAAGGAGCAAGCTGAGCCTATGAAAGTGGGAGAAGTAGTGTGGCTAGGTTTTGAAATTTTCTCTAATGTGGTTGATTTTGAGAAAATTCAAGAAGAGCCGATTGGACCAGTGATAAAGGAAGAGATAGTTTTTAGGTGTGCTATTTGTTAAAGGAAATTATTTGAGAAGTCAACCAATGTGGTGGAGATAAAGAAGAAAGTAAGCTATGTTGAGAAAGACGTGTCTAAGGAAGAGGCTGAGAAGAAGAATTGTGATGAAGCTGTGGAAGTGATTTCAAAAGCATTGAATATAATGCTTTTGTGAAGACAAAGAAAGGATATAAAAAGAAACTGATGACCAAAGAAAGCCTCGATTTTGTAATCTCTGAAATGGCAGAAATCATGATGAAAGCTAAAGCACAGTTGGTTGAAGTTGAGAATATGAATCTTTCTGCAGAACTATAGTCCGAGATAGCTACTGATCTGGATAACTTCTTGAAGCTGAATGTCAAGGAAAATGAAGAAGTGAAAGGCTATCTGCCTGTGGAGGATAAAAATGAATTTGTTGTATCTGTTTCATCCATTTTCAATGTAAATGATGTACTTTACAACAAGTTTAATGCAATGAAGTCTCAATTTACTTATTTGTGTGATGTTTATTCTGATAATTTGGCGCATGCATTTGAATCAGCATCAACCATATTTAGCATTCATGACACTGCATTGCATGAAATTAATATAAGTATAAATGAAAAACCCAGAATGGTATCTATTTCATGTGATCTAAGCCCCTAAGAAGAGAGAATTGACAAAAGTATTGTAAAAACACATTAAAGCTTTCGCCTAGTCATATGAAGATATGCCAAGTTGACACAAAATTAGTAGTACATAAGATTCTAACTGATCCAAAATTCAAGCCAGTAAAGCAGAAGCTGAGGAGGCTAAGACTAGAATGGGCTACACTGGTAAAAGAAGTGGCTAAGCAGATTGAAGCCAAGTTTCTTAAAGTGGTAGAGTATACAAAATGGCTACCCAACATTATTCTAGTGCCTAAGAAAGATGGAAGGGTTAGAGTACGTGTTGATTACTAGGATCTTAATAAGGCTTGTCCGAAGGATGATTTTCCATTGCCCCACATTTATGTTTTAATCGAAAGTGTATCTAAAGCAATAATGTATTCTTTTATGGATGGGTTTTTAGGGTATAATCAGATCCTGGTGGAAATAATTGACAAAGTGAAGAAATCATTCATTACTGAATGGGGTACCTTTTGTTATCGAGTAATGCCATTTGGATTAAAGAACACTGGAGCTACCTATTAGAGGGTGATCACAACTATATTGCACGATGTGATTCACAAAGAAGTGGAGGTATACATCGATGATATGCTTGTTAAATTAATAACCCGGGAAGAGCACCCTACTATCCTAGATAGATTTCTAACATGCATTAAAGAGTATAATCTTAGAATTAATCCTAAGAAGTGCATATTTGGGGTTACAACAGGAAAGCTGCTTGGCCATATGGTTAGTCAGAGGGGAACTGAAATAGATCCAGATAAAATCAAGGTTATTCGGGATATGACAGCTCAAAAAAAATAGAGAAATAAGGTCGGTCATTTCTAGGTTCTCTATAGTATGTCAGTTGGTTCATAGCACGATTGACTTCAGTTTGCGAGCCAATTTTTAAGCTGTTGAAGAAAGATCAGCCGATTATATGGCATGACAGGTGTCAATTGGCTTTCGAAAAGATTAAAGCATATCTGGTAAATCCTCAGTTTTGAGTCCACCAATTCCAGGAAAGCCTTTAATTTTGTATTTAACAGTTGAAGATTCCTCAAAAGGGGCAATGTGTTGGATATGCCCTAGTCCTGAGGCATTGGTCCTTGTTTTTTGTATCATACATTTGTACTTTGTTACGGGATTTATGTATTATATCATTTGTGTCAATGAATAAAGGCATTAATCTATTTATTATATATCTTGTGCAATGTTATAAATAGAGTATCCAATGGACATATCCATATCCATGTTGACAAGTGTTATGCACTTGGAAGTGAGACCATGGATAGGGGAGACGATATGACCATAAAGTCATCCGTAGTCTGTTCCAGTCATGGGAATCAATGGAACCAAAGACTATCATGAGCTTGGTTGTATGGCGGTGTCTTACCGGCTATTGGACATGGAATGTCAACCAAGTTAATGGGCATGATACTGGATAGATCCACTAAACGAGAAATACATATGGTATAGTATCACAAGTGATTCTCGTGTAGTGCTTGTATAGATCCTTTGACCTGACCATATCATGGTGGTGCATGTGAAGTGACATACTTTAGTGTATGCCTAAAGGGCCTGTAATAGGGTGCCAAGTATGGGTACGTTCGGGTATGTCATTAAACATGGCAGGACTATGGATATGCAGAAGGGAATGTCACTCAGTAGTCCACTAAGAAGTTATCACCGACCACTTGATGAATGTAACTGATAAGAGTGTGGCCACACCCAAACAAGTTGGAACTTGTTTGTGAGCATTAGTACATTCGAGATCAAGCAAATGTCCGGACACAAAAGAGGGTGATTATTCCATGCCTCCGTGTTGGACACCGATATCAATGACATTGGATATACGAGTTTAAACTACAGGGTTTTGATTTCAGTTTCAGGGTTTTGATTTCAGTTTAACTACTATCTCCATCTTAATTAGGGGCTGCAGTAGCTTGCTAGAGCCCACCTGCAGTTTAAACTGCCAACATAAAGGCTAACCCACAGGATCATACATATTGAACGTCTGAGCTTGAACTTAAAAGATCAACAGTATACTTGGTGTCTACTAACCGAGGAGAGAGGATTCTATTGATTATATTATATAGATCAATTGGATTGCTCAAAATAATATAATTAATATTAGTATTGGTTTTCTTATAATTAATTCAACAAACTAATATAAGATATTATTTCCTAGGTGGGAATATTTCACATGTATAGGTTTACATGTGATTAATTTTATGAAGGGTCTAATTTAATTTTTTGGTTAAATTAATTGGTCATATTAATTTTAATTTAAATGGAATGTAATATATTATATAGTATAATATATTCGCACACATAAAAATTAAAATTAGATTTGCAATTAAAACAAACCTAGAGAATTATTGTCTTCAGACCTGGGCTTTAATGAGTGAAAAGCCCACATAAAATAAAACCAAATGGGGCATAAATTTAACAAGTGAATTTCGGCCAAGAAGGGTTAAAACCCTAAGATTCATCCAAAAGTGAGATCCCTAGGTAGAAAATATTAGCCACCATTTCCTCTCTTCCGAAGATCCAAACGCTAGCACGGGTTCACGCTCCATCGCCGTTCATGTACAGGATTGTGGAGGGAATCAGTATTGATTTCTGCAGCTATTTCTAGAGGAGATATTCCTGGTGAGAATCTGAATTTTCTTATTTAATTTTGTTGTTTTGATTTCCACTTCAATTGCTCCTGATATTGGATTTGAGAAAACGATTCGTGCTTTCGCTGATATCATTCGTTTTGCGATGAAAAATCCCTACAGTGTATCAGAGCGGGCTTTTGATCCTTGGAAATCTTAAACAGGATTGAATCCCTCGTTTTAAATTTTTTTTTTTTTTTGCATTCTTGGATATGGGGTTTATGATTTTCTCCATTTTTTTTTTTTTTGCAATCGAAAATTAATTTGCATATTGGTTATGTATGTTTTAATTTTCTGTTCATGTTGAATCTTGGTGATTTAATTTGCTATTTTAAAAAAAATCATGGGCTGTTTTAGTGGGTATGGGGTTGCCGGCAGCAGAATCCATTGCCAGCCGCTGCCTTAGCGGCGAAAACAGTGACAGCTGCTATGATAGTAGAATGTCGCTGCGCAGCAACAGGCCACTGCTAAGGCGGTAGCGAATGCTGCTTGCAGCGGGCCGGACCCTGTTTTAGATTTGGCGGGTTTTTTCTGGTCTTGGTCCAGTTTTAAATTTTAATGGGTTTTAAAATTTTGTGTGTTTAAATTTTCTGCAATTTAAATGCGCATGATTTCTTGAATGAAATTTTATTTTATTCATGAGATATTAATTTTGGAAATTAATATGGTGGAATGAAATTGGTTCAGGTTTTCTTGGCACGATTACGCAGACGGCTAGTTTAGATTCATGATTTCCCAATTCCAGTGGGAGCAGTGTTCTGCCTGGGCTGGAGACCCAAAGCCCATTGAGGGTTAGAACTATAATGGGCCAGATTGGCAATTTCTAAAGGGTCTTTTACATAAATACATACTTTTTGGCACCATCAAGGGTTAGAACTATAAGGAAAGGTTTGTATAAATACATTAAAAACATTTCAAAATTTCAAAAATACCTAAAAATAAAATATTTATCTTTACGTGATTCTTCCCCAATAAACTACAAAGCAAAAAATCATAATCTCCAAAATACCTTCTCAACTTTGTCCACGTTTCCCTCTCATCTTTTTGTAATTTTTAATCTAATTTCGCATTTATCTCTTAATCCGTTTATTTTTTTGTCATGCAACTTTAGAAAGTTTTTTTTGTTTTTTTTATCTTTGAAATGTATATACTTTTTCCAACATTTTTTTTCACTAAGGTATAACTAGTTGTACCTTTGTATCTTAAGGTATAACTAAGGTATAACTAATGTATAATCAATGTAATAGTGTATCTTAAGGTATAACTAAGATATAAATAAGGTATAAACATTGTAATAGTGTATCTTAAGGTATAATTAAGGTATAACTAAGGTATAATCAATGTAATAGTGTATCTTATGGTATAACTAACGTATAATTAATGTATAACTAAGGTATAATCAATGTAATAGTGTATCTTAATGTATAATTAAGATATAACAAAGGTATAATCACTGTAATAGTGTATCTTAAGGTATAATTAAGGTATAAGTAAAGTATAATCAATATAATAATGTATCTTAGGGTATAAATAAGGAATAGCTAAGGCATAATCACTATAATAGTATATCTTAAGGTATAATTAAGGTATAATCAATGTAATAGTGTATCTTAAGGTATAATTAAGGTATAACTAAGGTATAATCACTGTAATTATACATTAATTACATTAATTATACATTAATTATACATTGTGATACATTAATTATGCCTTATTTATATATTGTTTAGCATTATAGTGTATAAACAGTGTATAACAGTGTATTTATAACTTTTATAAATATTATATGTTAGTTTTACCTTGTGATACAATAATCATACTTTAGTTATATATTGTTTATACCTTTGTAAACCTGTTAGACCTTGTTTATATACTATTTGTACCTTATTTTATACATTAGTTAAGCATTATAGTGTATAATCAATGTATAATAGTGTATAACAATGTATAAGAAGTGTATAACAATGTATAATAAGTGTATAAATAGTGTATAACAATGTATAAGAAGTGTATAACAATGTATAAGAAGTGTATAACAGTGTATAACAATGTATAAGAAGTGTATAACAATGGATAAGAAGTTTATAACAATGTATAAACAATGTATAATAATGTATAAGCAGTGTATAATAATGTATAAACAGTGTATAACAATGTATAACAGTTTATAAGAAGTGTATAAACAGTGTATAAACAATGTATAACAATATGTAAGAAGTGTATAACAATGTATAAGAAGTGTATAAACAATGTATAACAATGTATAATAAGTGTATAACAATGTATAACAGTGTCTAAGAATTGAATAAATGGTGTATAAACAGTTTATAATAAGTGTATAACAGTGTATAACAATGCATAAGCAATGTATAAGAAGCGTATAACAGTGTATAAGAAGTGTATAAATAGTGTATAAGCAGTGTATAAGAAGTGTATAAATAGTGTATAATAATGTATAAGCAGTGTATAACAATGTATGATAAGTGTATAAACATATAACATTGTATAAGAAGTGTATAAATACATTAGGAACAAAAGGATCTAATCTAAATTATAAGATAATACTAATATGTCTTGCAACAAAGGTGTTCGATACAGATATAAAAAGATGACAAACTCAAACTACTCAATGTTGAGATTCTATTCAGTTCCTTTAATCTTCTTCTTCAGTAAAAAGAAAAATTCTTCATGGTTTTCAATTGTACCACCAAAGATGAGATTCTATTCAGTTCCTGCAACAAAAAAAAAAACGCATATATAACAGCATATAAGAAGGTATTTTCACATTTCAAAGGTGGATTTCAACTTTCTCAGTAACAAATCTTCAAATCTATAAACATGGAACTCTCCTTTTAAAATTAACATTAGCAATTTGATAACAAATATTAATTAAGATTTGAAGATTGTATAACAATGTATAATAAGTATATAAACATATAACATTGTATAAGAAGTGTATAGCAATGTATAACAATGTATAAGTAGTGAATAAACGATGTATAACAGTGTATAAGAAGTGTATAAACAATGTATAAACAATGTATAAACAGTGTATAACAATATATAAGAAGTGTATGATAATGTATATCAATGTATAAGTAGTATATAAACAATGTATAAGAAGTGTATACACAATGTATAAAAGTGTATAACAGTGTATAAGAAGTGTATAAACAATGTATAATAATATATAAGAAGTGTATAACAATGTATAACAATGTATAAGAAGTGTATAAACAGTGTATAAACAATGTATAAACAGTGTATAACAGTGTATAAGAAGTGTATAAACAATGTATTAACAGTGTATAAACAATGTATAACAATATATAAGAAGTGTATAACAATGTATAACAGTGTATAAGAAGTGTATAAACAATGTATAAACAGTGTATAAGAAGTGTATAAACAGTGTATAACCAATGTATAAACAGTGTAGTCATAAAATGCACTCCTAAAGTGCAGATACAGTCCCAAAATTGTAGTCCTAAAGTGCAGATGCAGTCCCAAAGTGTAGATGAAGTCCCAAAATTGCAGTCCTAGAATGCAGTCATAAAGTGCAGATGCAGTCCCAAAATTGCAGTCCTAAAATGCAGTCCTAAAGTGCAGTCATAAAGTGCAAATGCAGTCCTAGAATTGCAGTCCTAAAGTGCAGATGCAGTCCCAAAATTGCAGTCCTAAAATGCAATCATAAAGTGCAAAGGCAGTCCCAAAATCGTAGTCCTAAAATGCAGTCCTAAAATGCAGATGCAATCCCAAAATTGCAGTCCTAAAGTGCATATGTAGTCCCAAAATTGCAGTCCTAAAATTCAGTCATAAAGTGCAAATGCAGTCTCAAATTTGCAGTCCTAAAATACAGTCCTAAAGTGCAGATGTAGTCCCAAAATTGAAGTGCAGTCCTAAAGTGTAGATGCAGTCCCAAAATTGCAGTCCTAAAAGTGCAGATGCAGTCCCAAAATTGCAGTACTAAAATGCAGTCTTAAAGTGCAGATGCAGTCCCAAAATTGAAATGTAGTCATGAAGTGCAAATGCAGTCCCAAAATTACAGTCCTAAAGTGCAGATGCAGCCCTAAAATTGAAATGCAGTCCTAATTAAGGTATATTCAATGTAATAGTGTATCTTAAGGTATAAATAAGGTATAATTAAGGTATAACTAAGGTATAATCAATGTAATAGTGTATCTTAAGGTATAACTAAGGTATAATCACTATAATAGTGTATCTTAAGGTATAACTAAGGTAAAATCACAGTAATTGTGTATCTTAAGGT
Source organism: Euphorbia tirucalli (assembly GCA_039660915.1). Classification (NCBI taxonomy): domain Eukaryota; kingdom Viridiplantae; phylum Streptophyta; class Magnoliopsida; order Malpighiales; family Euphorbiaceae; genus Euphorbia; species Euphorbia tirucalli. Next base: position 42,495,130 of record CM077632.1, on the reverse strand, counting down.
ATAACTAAAGTATAATTAAGGTATAACTAAGGTATAATCAATGTAATAATGTATCTTAAGGTATAATTAAGGTATAACTAAGGTATAATCAATGTAATAGTGTATATTAAGGTATAATTAAGGTATAACTAAGGTATAACTAAGGTATAATCACTGTAATAGTGTATCTTAAGGTATAATTTTGAACACCTAATGGATAAATTTTAGCACATAGATATGTTGGGATTTGTCACCGGAAATCACCCGATTAAAGCGGAAGGACGCAATGATTTCCTCAAATCCATGCCCAGGAGCAATTGAGATGGAAATTGGAAAAATAAAATTCAATCACAAGAGATAAATCTCTTACCCGGAATATCTCTCTAAGAGATGGATGCAGACTACAGGAATCAATCTAGAATCCCTCCTCGTTCACGTACACGAACGCATAAAAAACACGGCCCGTGCTAGCGTCGGAAACACAAAACTTTTGAGAGGAGGCTTGGGTAAATTTCAGCTATGCTTCTTAGACTCATAGTGGCTGAAATTCCTAGGGTTATTAAACCCTAGGTTGCCCGAAATTCCCTAGAGGAATTTAGGCCCAACTTGGCTCCTTATTTGTGTGGGCTTCCTTCTTTTAATTCAGGCCCAATCTTATTTTAATTAGTTTGGTTTAAATTAATTTCAAGCTCAACTTTAATTTACCCATGTATTTAATATATTACACCAAGTAATATATTATTTACATTTAAATTAAAATTAGTTTGACCAATTAATTTAATCCATCAAATTAAAATTAGATCTTCACAAAATAGAATCATATGTAAACCTATACATATGAATATTTCCACCTAGGAAATAATTTCATAATTAATCCAATTAATTGCGAAGAGCCAATCAAATATTAATTTTATTATAATGATCAATCTAATTGATCTTTATAATGTAATTAATGTACACCTCTCTCTCTTAGAGTGTATACTCCAAGTATACATGTGATTCCTTAAGTCAGTGTTCAGTCGCTCAATGTGTACGATCCCGTGGGCCCATCTTTATGTTGGCAGTGGGCCCGTGGCCCACAGACTGCAGTTGGGCTCTAGCAAGCCACTACAGCCCCCAATTAAGATGGAGATGGCAGTCTAACTGTTATCATAACCCTGTAGTTTAAACTTGTACATCCCATGTCATTAATATCGGTGTCCAACACAGAGGCATGGATTGATCACCCTCTTTTGTGTCCGAACATTAAGTTGATCCCAAATGCACTGAAGCTCACAAACAATTTCCCACTTGTTTGGGTGTGGCCACACTCTTATCAGTCACATTCGTCAAGAGGCCGGTGATATCTTCCCAGTGGACTACTGAGTGACAAATCCCTTCTGCATATACATAGCATTACCATGCTAAGTGACATACCTGAAAGTACCCATACTTGGCACCCTATTACAGGCCCTTTAGGCGTACCCCTAAGTATGCGACCTCACATGCAACACCATCATATGGTCAGGTCAAAGGATCCATACAAGTACGACACGAGAATCACTTGTGATACTATACCATGTGGATTTCTCGTTTAGTGGATCTATCCAGTACCATGCCCCTTATGCATGTACCCATTAACTTGGTTGACATCCCATGTCCAATGATCGGTAAGACACCGCCATACAACCAGGTTAATGATAGTCTCTTATTCCATTCATTCCCATGACTGGAACAAACTACGGATCTATTCATGGTCATATCATTTACCCTATCCATGGTCTTACTGCCAAGTGCATGACACTGGTCATCATGGATATGGATATTTCCATTGGATACTTCATTTAATATATTGCACAAGATAGATATAATAAATGATTTAATGCCTTTATTAATAACACAAATAAGTATAATACAAAAATCCAATAAATGTATGATACAAAAACAAGGACCAATGCCTCTGGACTAGGGCATATCCAACAATCTCCCACTTGCACTAGTTCCAACTAGGCATGGGCCTAATCCCTATAGATCTAGTATGACCCTCGTACTTGGGATAGGCCAGCGCCTTAGTCAAAGGATCTGCGACATTATCCTCGGTGTCCACTTTGTGCAATGCAATGTCACATCTCTCCGTGATCTCTCGTACGAGGTGAAACTTTTTGAGCACGTGCTTTGTGTTCTTGTGTGACCGGGGCTCCTTAGCTTGTGCAACGGCCCCATTGTTGTCACAGAAGATATCAACTAGGTCCTGGATAGTTGGCACTATTCCTAACTCAGTGATAAACTTTTGCATCCACACAGCTTCCTTAGCTGCATCACACGCCGTGATGTACTCAGCTTCTGTTGTAAGGGGCCCGCCCGAGATCGAGGTGCCCCTTTCCGAAAGGGAGTCTCACGTTCCGTCGAAAACTTCATCCGCTCACAGTGGCGACTCTACTGGGGATTTCTTAAAAATGTTTTCTTAAAAACTTAAAAGAATTTGACAAGCCCTGAAAATTGTCCAATTAAAATAAGGTGGATGATTCTTTACTGGTATTTCATTTTGCATTTTTAGTTAGACATGCTTGCATTAGGTTAAATATCCTATTTTAGCCCGGTGGAATGTTGAAGTGTCGCCTTTGTTCCTCATGGTCTTAAGGGCACGGATACAAAACACCACCCATAGCCTCGTACAAACCCCTTCGTTCGGACCCTTGAGTGGGGAGAAGTGAGGAGTATATTTTTCTATGGGAACCTTGATTTTTAACCCGACTTGGACCGAACTCATATAGGTAGCCTTAGTTGGATTCCTTTAGGATACCAAAATAATTGTGTGAATGAAAATAAAATCGCGCCTTCGTCACCCCCAGTTGGTGATCGAAGTGAACCCCTCCTAGGACTCGGTTAGAAATTTTTGAGACTGACCACGCTTGGAGAAATAAGGTTGAAAGAATCCGCTTCATGTGCTACGTGTTACACACTTCTCGACATTTCACGACATACCATAATCACCATTTTCCATACATGATTAACATTTTCCATTCATAAAACATTTTGTGTGATACTAACCCACATTTTTATGCAGCCATTTGCATTTTATTTTCATGTGAAAACATTAAATCATCCATTTGCCATTCATACTAACCATTTCTTTTTCAACCATAACAGTAAATTTATGTGATTAGCATTTTTTCACATAGCATACATAACATTATTATGTGTGTCATGCATCCTAACCACTTTTTGTGCAGCCATTTGCATTTTGTGTGTTATAAGCATTGACGACATATCACCTAAATTAAATTAGGGGCGTTCCAAGGATGCCCACCACGATCATATCATTCCATCATATATCGAGTATCCTAAAATACCCGTATTCTGCCAATGCACCGGATTCCATTCGGCCATTCCACCAAATCATGTCATTCAATAGAGACCACAAGGGTCCTAGGTATATTCCTTGTGACAATCCACACGATGCACTTCATGACACCATGCTCATTTATCATAAACATCATATGACACTGTGATCCACATCGGGTTACTTCATGACATTACTATATCATTCAAGGTGCTCCTCAAGTGCCGGATTAGTACGCATGTAGGGGCATTTCATAACATCCCAAATCATGAAAGGTGTTCCTGAATGCCGAATCTTTGTCCGTGTCCCTGTCACATGCGACTTTCTCATAACATCATTTCATATCGTACGCTCAAAAAGCATCAGAACTCTGTCCATGGGCCTATCCCATGTGACCATTTCATATCATCTCATAGACCTTCAAAGCGTCGAACTTCGTCCGTGTGTCGGTACACACGCGACCATTTCACGAAATTCATTAGGTGCCCCAAAAACACTAACTTTTATCCATGTGGCGGTCCACACGTGACATTTTTGCATAGCATTGGGCGCACTTGGAATGTCCAAAGTTAAAAGAATAAAAACAAAGGGATCATCCTCATTATCTCACGATGTCTATCTCATTCATCCATCAAACATTCGAGCACTCCATAACATTCAAGCACTCCATAAGCACCAAGTACTTTACAGCATACACTGAGTCATTTAAGTGTTCCAAAAATGCTAGAAATTCCATTAAGCCCCTTAGGTCTTCCATAATCATTAGAAACCCTATCCTTGTGTCCCGCACACCCAAATACCAAATATTTTCCCGTGCAAGACAAGCTCTGCACGTACCGCTTTAAACTCTACCCTTCCTCCCCGTGTAAGACAATCTCTACACGTATCGCTCCAAATCCTTCCCCTGCAAGACAAGCTCTGCACGTACAACAGCAAACTTTACACATCCACCCCGTGTAAGACAAGCTCTACACGTATCGTTCTAATTATTTTCCCGTGCAAGAGAAGCTCTACACGTACTGCTTTAAACTCTACCCTTCCTCCTCGTGTAATACAAGCCCTACACGTATCGCTCTAAATCCTTCCCGTGCAAGACAAGCTCTGCACGTACCGCATCAAACTCTACACATCCTCCCCGTGTAAGACAAGCTCTACACGTATCGTTCCAAATATTTTCCCGTGTAAGACAAGCTCTACACGTACCGCTTTAAACTCTACCCTTCATCCCCGTGTAAGACAAGCTCTACATGTATCGCTCCAAATCCTTCCCGTGCAAGATAAGCTCTGCACATACCACGTCAAACTCTACACATCCTCCCTATGTAAGACAAGCTCTACACGTATCGTTCCAAATATCTTCCTGCGCAAGACAAGCTCTACACGTATCGTTCCAAATATCTTCCTGCGCAAGACAAGCTCTGCACACTTCCTCCCCGTGTAAGACAAGCTCTACACGTATCGTTCCAAATATTTTCCCGTGCAAGACAAGCTCTGCACATACCACATTAAACTCTACACTTCCTCCCCATGTAAGACAAGCTCTACATGTATCATTCCAAATCTTTTCCCGTGTAAGACAAGCTCTGCATGTACCGCATCAAACTCTACACTTCCTCCCCGTGTAAGACAAGCTCTACACGTATCGTTCCAAATATCTTCCTGTGCAAGACAAGCTCTGTACACTTCCTCCCCGTGTAAGACAAGCTCTACACGTATTGTTCCAAATATTTTCCCGTGCAAGACAATCTCTACACGTATCATATCAAACTTTACACTTCCTCCCCATGTAAGACAAGCTCTACACGTATCACTCCGAATCTTTTCCCGTGCAAGACAAGCTCTGCACGTACCGCATCAAACTCTACACTTCCCCCCCGTGTAAGACAAGCTCTACACATATCGTTCCAAATATCTTCCCGTGCAAGACAAGCTCTGCATACATCCTCCCCGTGTAAGATAAGCTCTACACGTATCACTCCAAATCTTTTCCCGTGCAAGACACGCTCTGCACGTACCGCTTTAAACACTAAACTTCCTCCCCATGTAAGATCCGCTCTACACGTATCGCTTTAAATATTAACTCTCTCCCTGTATAGGATCCCCCCATACATATATGCAGTTTATAAGTATCACCTTGCTTCAATCTGTGGACACCCTGCGTGTCATTTTATCCATGTGGTGTATATTTATATGCCATGCTCTCCTTTAGCATATAGCTTCATCAGTAACATTCATTGCAATTTGCACGTTTCCATTCTTGGCTTTATGTGCACTTGACTAGATTAGGATTGCATAACATGACATGGCATCACGTGACATCATCATTCATATATGCATGCATCACATCACGCACTCATGCCTACATCATCCCTTGACTTGGTATTCTCCGTGCGCATATCCCAGTCAATGCTAACAAGTATTTTTATCAGGGGAGAAAGGGAAGGAGTCTCGAGATGGCTGGCCCAATGAACTTCAACACCATAACAGATGTCGTGGATGATTATGTTGCCTCATCGTGATTCCGAAAGGTGGTCAGGGAAGAGGTAGTGGCAATGTTGAAGGAGATGCTAGGAGGTGATCATGAAAAGGTAGAAAAGCTTACGACAAGGTGCTCTGAATTAGAGGCACGTGTGATTGAGCTTGAGGGAGTAATGAGAGGGCTAACCGGTGAAGTAGAATCAAAGGCCCCCCTCAAAGCCAATACTGACCTTGTTCCACGACCAACCAGGAGTCCGCTCCCCAAGGGTGACAGAAAGGGCATATCCTTATGGCCTATTTCGTTGAGCCAATTATTTGCCAAATGTAGAAAAGAGGGACTATTGCAGAGCATCAAGCCATATGTGGAGCTGGCACCGGATCAAAAGAGCAACTTCTGCACCTATCATATAGTGACAGGTCACCGAACTAATGTCGGCTATGTTTTAAGGAAGGAGATCCAGAAGTTAGTTGATGAGGGTGTTGGTGTGCCCTAGTTCTTAGGGCATTGGATTCTTGTATTTTGTGTTATACATTAAGACTCATTGTATAAATACATTATTTGTGTCACATTAATAAAGGCAATTAATCTATTTCATTTATATCTTGTGCTATAATATGAGTAGAGTATCCATTGATTGATAATCATAAAACCTATCCCAGGTCTGTTCTAATCGTGGGAACGAATTGAACCACAGACTTGTATATTCGATGACTGTATGGTAGTTCTTAACTAGCCATAGTACTTGTATAGTCAGTCATGAATATAGGTACATGTCGTTGACATGGGACTGGATCGATCCGCACAAGAAAGCCACATGGTTGTCACGTCATAGGTCTTTCTTGAATAGGTCTCTTTTGTCCTCAGACCAGATTTCATTATAATATCGATATGGAATCCGATTTAATTTGACATACGCCTAACAGGTCTGTAAAAGGATGCTAAATATAGGTATGATTGGGTGGACCGGTGAACATGTTGATATTGATGATGAAGTGATGGAATTGCCACTCGGGTAAGACCGAGATGATATCATTGGCCACTTGATGAGTGGGACTGATAAGTGTATGGCCATACCCAAATAAGTTGGTTGCTTATTTGATTAATCAGTCAACTCAAGATCAAGAAATATAATAAACAACAGAAGAGGATGACGGACACCATGCCTCTTGTTTATTCATATCGATATCGTTAGGCAAAGGACAGTATGAGATTACTATCGGGTGAGTGTCTTCTAAAGACTGCTGCATCTTTGTCTTAATTGGGGGCTGTAATGGTTTGCTAGAACCCACTTACAGTCTGTGGGCCTTGGGCCTACTGACAACATGAAGACAGACCCATAGGATCGTGCACATAGATCAACTGAGCTGGAACTTATAGAAATTGTACATGTAATGTACATTGGAAGGAATGCGTTAATTAATTAGTTGACATTCGGTGTCAAGGTAATTAATTGACATTGGGTTGAATTTAATTTAATTAATAAGTTTACATAATGTAATTAATTAATTTATCAATTAATTGAATTACATAAAGTAAACAATTAATTAAATAATTTTCCTAAGTAGGAAAATTAAATACATGTATTGTATTAACTTAAGTGTGATTTAATTTTATTTAGGGGTAATTAAATTTAGCCAAATGGAATTAAATTACATAGTATATACTTTTTAATTAAAGTTTATTTATGTAATTATAATCCTAGTGGGCTTGGGTTTAATTAACCTAATTAGAACCCAATTAGACAAGGTATCTATAAAAGGGCACACTTAAGGAATAAAAACCTAATTCAACTCTAATTAATTGCTGGAAATTTCAGCCACCAATAGCATCCCCAAAACGGCCGAAAATCCCATTATTAAACCTCCATTCTTTCGCGTCTTCGGCTAGCACCGGTTCCCGCTCAATAGTTGGTCGTGCACCGGACTTTGGAGATCGCAGTTTCAAGAAACGATTCTGCAGCAGTCTCTAGAGGAGACGAATCCGGTGAGTTAATCTCTCTTGATTCTTATTTGATTTTATTCTAATCAATGGTAATTGGACACGATAGGTGGATTCTAGGAAATTTTAAACGGTGTATTTTCCGCTGCGCCACGTTATTTTTCCAATGACGAATCCCAACAGTGGTATCAGAGCCTAGGTTTTGTCCATTAGATTGATGGGAATTGGTTCTTGAAAGCGTTCTTTGAGAAAGAATGGGTTTCATGTTTGTGATTTTAGTGTTTTTGCTTAATTGGTTTTGTTTTGGATAAACCTTAAAATTGTTGGATTGGGGTTTTTGATTATTTTTCCCCAATTGTTTTCCATCTAAAATTGTTTTGTATATTAATTATATATTTATATATTTTTTTGTTGGAAACCTTTTTGTTAATGATTTAATAAAAAAAAAAAGATTTTTTGGGCTGGATGGAATCGCAAATTGCGATTCCATCCAGCGGCAGCAGCTGCTGCTGCCGCAGCTGTTGGAAATGCCCTAGTCCCGAGGCATTGGTCCTTGTATTTGTACTATACATTTATTGGATTTATGTGTTGTACTCATTTGTGTCATTAATAAAGGCATCAATTCATTTATTATATTTATCTTATGCAGTATAGTAAATGAAGTATCCAATGGACAGATCTATATCCATGACGACTAGTGTCATGCACTTAGCAGTAAGACCATGGATAGGGTTAACGATATGACCATAAATAGATCCGTAGTCTGTTCCAGTCATGGGAATGAATGGAACAACAGACTATCATTAACCTGGTTGTATGACGGTGTCTTACCGGTCATTGGACATGGAATGTCAACCGAGTTAATGGGTACATGCCTGGGAGCATGGTACTGGATAGATCCACTAAACGAGTAATCCACATGGTATGGCATCACAATGGATTCTCGTGTAGTACTTGTATGGATCCTTTGACCTAACCATATGATGGTGTTACATGTGAAGTCGCATACTTAGGGGTACGCCTAAAGGGCCTGTAATAGGGTGCCAAGTATGGGTGCTTTCGGGTATGTCACTGAACATGGTAATACTATGGATATGCAGAAGGGATTTGTCACTCAATAACCAACTGAGAAGATATCACCGGCCACTTGATGAATGTGACTGATAAGAGTGTGGCCACACCCAAACAAGTTGGAACTTGTTTGTGAGCATCAGTACATTCGGGATCAGGTTAATGTCCGGACACGAAAGAGGGTGATCAATCCATGCCTCTGTGTTGGACACCGATATCAATGACATGGGATGTACAAGTTTAAACTACAGGGTTATGATATCAGTTAGACTGCCATCTCCATCTTAATTGGGGACTGCAGTGGCTTGCTAGAGCCCAACTGCAGTCTGCGGGCTAAAGGCCCGCTGCCAACATAAAGATAGGCCCACAGGATCGTACACATAGAACGATAGAATGCAGACTTAAGGAATCACTTGTATACTTGGAGTATACACAGTGGAGGGAGAAGCATGTATATATTAATTATATTATAAGGATCAATTGGATTGGTCATAATAATAAAATTAATATATTCTATTGGCTCTTCATAATTAATTGGATTAATTATGAAATTATTTCCTAGGTGGAAATATTCGTATGTATGGGTTTACATATGATTTTATTTTGTGTAGAGTTAATTTTAATTTGATGGATTAAATTAATTGTCAAACTAATTTTAATTTAGATGTAAATAATATATTACTTGGAGTAAGATATTAAATACATGGGTATATTAAAATTGGGCTTGAAATTAATTTAAACAGAATAATTAAAATTAGACTGGGCCTAAATTAAAACATGAAGCCCGCACAGAATAGAGAGGAGCCAAGTTGGGCCTGAATTCCCCTAAGGGAATTCGGCCAACCCTAGGTATAAATACCTAGGGTTAGAAATTTCAGCCAAGCCAAGCTAAGAGCCTCCTAGCCGAAATTTCCATAGCTCTCCCCTCTCCATTGTTTTGTTTTTCCGACGCTAGCACGGGTTGCATTCGTCAAGCTTTCGTGTACGTGAGAGTGGAGGAATTCTATTTTGAATTCTGCAGTCATCATCCATCTCGGAAAGAGATTTTTCTGGTAAGAATTTTAATCCCTTTCTATTTGATTTTAAGTTTTTTCAATTTCCACTTCAATTGCTCCTGGGACTGGATTTGAGGAAATCACCGCGTTCTTCCGCTTTTATCGGGTGATTTCCGGTGACAAATCCCAACAGTGGTATCAGAGCGGGCTTTTGATCCGTGGAATTTGATTAATTTGGTTGAATCCCTATTTTGAAATTGGATGTTTTTGTTTGGGATTCATGGTATGGGTTTTATGATTTTTCTCATATGTTTTATGCAATGAAAATTAAATTTGCATATAGGTTTATGTTAGTTTAATTTTATTGTGTATTATTGTAATTCTTGGTGAATTGCTATGGATGATGATTGGTTAATTTTTATTTTTTAATTCTGGATTTAAAAAAAAAAAAAAAATCGGCCTCCCGGGGGCAGGGTTGCCGGCGGCGGAATCGCCGCCGGAGGCAGCCGCTGCCGCGCGGCTGCACCGCTGCTGCTGCTAGGGCAACTCTGTTGCCCTAGCTGCAGCGGGCCGGGCCCTGTGTTTTGGATTTTGCGGGTATTTTGGGTCCGGGGCCCAGTTTTGAAATTTTAATTGGTTTTAAAATTCGTGTGTTTAAATTTATGTAATTTAAATGCGCATGGTTTCTTGGATGAATTTTATTTCGTTCATGTGATATTAGTTTTGGAAATTAATATGGTTAATGGAAATTGGTTCAGGTAATTTTGGCACAATTACTCGGACGGCTAAATTGGACCCATGGTTTCCCAATTCCAGTGGGAGCAGTTGGACTGCTTAGGCTGGAGGCCCAAAGCCCGTTAAGGGTTAGAACCATGGTGGGCCAAAATTGGCGATTTCCCAATAATGGCTTTGACATAATTTAAATGGGCTTAAATCATGCATTATGACATGCTTTTGAATTGTATGTATTGGATGCATATGAATGGTTGAATGAATGTATGATTGGATGCTATTGGGCCTTTTACGAGATGGGTTGTATTTTTCTTTTGGGTAAATACGGCCTGCGTGTCGTTTTCTTTTAATGTAATTTTATTTTATTTAAATTAAATATTATAAAATTTGTAAAAGAAGAAGCCCATGGAGAGGTGCAAGCCCAAATTGGAGGTGCAAGCCCAGAAGGAGAAGATGGAGGCCCGCCTAATATATGTTTCTAGTATAGGTTTACTAAAATAATATTAGGATGTAATATAGGCCCATAGCAGTCCATTTTAATTTTATTTAATCAATTTTATATTCATTTGCATGTATGAATGTATGTTACAAATAGCTCATTCACCCGCTTTATGTATGTAAGCCGTTATAATTGAATCTAATAACCAAACGGAAATTACTAAGTCGCTTAAAAGTGCTTCCCTCATTCAAAACCGAATCGAAGTGGGAATAGGCCAGTTGTAGACCATGCCCTCGCAGGATGCACTGGAGTATTGTCACTTTTTATTGGGTTAGAGTATGGGATACTCTAACACTTGGATGGAGGTTTTGACTTAGCATGGGTAGTAGGATTCTCCTGGCCCTAAGCACAGATGGGTAAGTGCCAACAAGCCCATCAAACCGAGAGTCCCTAGGTTGGGATTGGACGGCGTTCCTACCTAAATAATTAAGGTATAGTTGTACCAAACCCTCGTTTGGCTATATCTTAATGAAATATGGATCTCGGCCCATAAGTCCAACAACTCGGTTTAAATTAATAACTTGATTCATTATTAATTTTATATGGGAACAACAATGCAAAGCCCTTTATTAACACTCTAAATGTTTTTCTGTGTAGAAACACCCAAATGGCAAACACAAATACCTTATCACTGCGATCAATTCCTGAAAAGGACAAGCTTTCCGGTCCTAACTTTTTAGACTGGTCTAGGAACTTGAGGATAGTTCTAAGACAAGAGTCGAAAGAGTATGTGCTGGAGAGGCCTGTGCCGGCTGCGCCTCAGGGACGTAATCCAACGGCTGCACAGCTGGCGGAATACGAGGCGCGCGTCAAGGACAACCGGGATGTGACGTGCCTTATGTTGGCTTGCATGGTCCCCGAACTGCAAAAACAGTTTATGGACCATCAAGCCTATGCTATGATAACAACTCTTAACGAGATGTTTCAAGAGCAAGCTCGTCAGGAAAGGTACCTGACCAATAAGGCATTCCACTCTTGTAAGATGGGGGCCGGGACATCTGTGAGTGCACACGTGGTCAAGATGAAGGGCTATTTGGATACTTTGGCCCGTCTCGGATCGCCTATTTCTCAAGAGTTGGCGGTGGACACAATCCTCGCGTCCTTGCCGGATTCTTATGATCAGTTCATCCTTAACTACAACATGCAAGGGTTGAACCGCACTGTCAGTGAGCTGCATGGGATGCTTAAGCTTACTGAGCAGTCGATCAAGAAGACTCCGCAGGTGCTGCTGGCTAACAAGGGGAACGCTCCTCTTGCTAAGGGTAAGGCCAAGGAAAAGGCCAAGGCTAAGGCCAAGAAAGCCAAAGCCAAGAAGGCCAAGGCCCAACCCAAGGCCCAGCAGAAGGCAGATCCTGAGGACGTCTGTTTCGGGTGCAGACAGGCGGGCCATTGGAAGAGATCGTGTCCCAAGCTGATGGGAGAGCAGAGAAGGGGCCAAGGTGCGTCCTCTTCAGGTATTTATGTTATAGATATTAACCTTACTGTTTCAAAATCCTGGGTATTGGATACTGGATGTGGTTCTCACATTTGTTGCAATGTGCAGGGACTTAAGAACAGAAGGTTGCTGGGATCGGGAGAGGTGGACTTACGGGTCGGGAATGGAGCAAGGGTTGCTGCCATAGAGATCAGCGAATACCACCTAATGATGCCCAGCAGAATGGTTTTAATTTTAGAACATTGTTACTTTGTACCTGCTATGTGCAGGAATATTATCTTTGTATCAATGTTGGATATTTCTGGATTTGAATTTTCTATTATAAATGGTCGAATTTCTATATCTAGAGAGGGGTTATTTTATGGAGATGCTCTATTAAATAATGGCCTGTATGTCCTGGACTTAAATGAAACCAATCACATCTATAACATAAACACGAAAAGGGTTAAGCCTAACGAACTTAATCCAGTCTACCTATGGCATTGTCGTCTTGGCCATATAAACGAGAAGCACATAGCTAGGCTTCACAAAGCTGGAGTCCTAGGGTCATTTGACTTGGAGTCAATTGATACATGTGAATCATGTTTAAGAGGCAAGATGACAAAGGCGCCTTTTAGCAAAAAGGCTGAAAGGGCCACTGGCTTGTTGGACCTAATACATTCAGATGTATGTGGACCTATGAGCGCAGCAACCAGAGGTGGGCATCTGTACTTCGTCACGTTCACGGATGATTTCAGCAGATATGGCTATGTCTATCTGATGAAACACAAGTCCGAGACCCTTGATAGGTTCAAGGAATTTAGGAACAAGGTACAGAATCAGCTAGGCAGGAATATCAAAGCCCTTCGGTCGGACCGAGGCGGTGAGTACATGAGCCTAGAGTTTGATTCATACTTGAGAGAGCATGGAATAGTTCCAGCTCACTCCTCCTGGAACACCACAATGGAATGGGGTGTCCGAACGGAGCAATAGGACCTTGTTGGACATGGTCCGCTCAATGATGAGTCAAGCATCTCTCCCAATTAGCTTCTGGGGACACGCCCTCGAGACAGCAGCTCTCATCTTAAACAATACTCCGACTAAGGCTGTGGAAAAGACCCCATATCAGATATGGATGGGCAAGGAGCCCAATGTGTCTTTCCTAAGGATTTGGGGATGCGAAGCACATGTCAAGAAATTGACTAGTGGCAAGCTGGAGCCCAAAACCGATAAATGCCTGTTTGTGGGCTACCCTAGGGAAACCAAAGGGTATTACTTCTATAACCCCGCCGAGAATAAGGTGTTCGTGGCAAGGAAGGGGGTCTTTCTGGAAAAGGAGTTCCTTTCCAAGAAAGATAGTGGGAGCAACGTTGAACTCAGGGAAGTTCAAGGTCCACAAGCTCCTGAAGAGGATAGCTCGGAGGCCCAGGTGGAGCTTCCACAAGTGGAGGTACCGACCCAGGCCACACAAGAACCTAGAAGGTCTGGTAGGGATCGTCGGGAACCGGAGAGGTATGGTTTCCTCGTCACCGATGATCAAACTCTTCTCATTTGGGATGAAGAAGAACCTAAAACCTACCAAGAGGCTATGGCTAGCCCAAAGTCTGCAAATTGGCGTAAAGCTATGGAGGCAGAAATGCAATCTATGTACGATAACCAAGTTTGGAACTTGGTTGATCCACCTCCGGGTGCTAAGATAATAGGTTGCAAGTGGTGCTATAAGCTAAAAGCTGATAATACCTTCAAGGGGCGTCTGGTTGCGAAAGGTTTCAGACAAGTCCATGGGATAGACTATGATGAAACTTTCTCACCAGTAGCCATGCTCAAGTCCATCAGGATACTACTGGCCATAGCCGCATGGTATGACTATGAGGTATGGCAGATGGATGTCAAAACCGCTTTCCTTAATGGAAAGCTACTCGAGGATGTGTACATGACACAACCTGAGGGTTTTGTCAATCCTAAGTATCCGGGAAGGGTATGCAAACTTCAAAGGTCCATTTATGGACTGAAGCAAGCATCCCGTAGTTGGAATCTAAGATTCAATGAGGCTATAAAGGAATATGGCTTCATACAGAATCTGGATGAGCCTTGTGTGTATAAGAGGACTAGTGGGAGCATTGTCACATTTTTGGTACTTTATGTAGACGACATCCTACTCATTGGAAGCGACATACCTACACTGCAAGGGGTAAAGCAGTGGCTGAGTAAGTGCTTCGCAATGAAGGACTTAGGCGAAGCTAAGATGATCCTAGGGATCAGGATCTATAGGGATAGATCAAATCGGCTTCTGGGCCTAAGTCAGGCTTCGTACATTGACAAAGTTCTGAAAAGATTCAGCATGGACCGGGCCAAGAAAGGTTTCTTGCCAATGGGCCATGGGCTGAAACTTAGTAAGAAGAACTGTCCTAAAACAAGGGAGGACAGGGAGAACATGAAATTGGTTCCATATGCCTCGGCTATTGGATCAATTATGTACTCTATGTTGTGTACGAGACCTGATGTTGCCTTTGCACTGAGTATGACGAGCCGATACCAGCAGGATCTCGGGGAGGATCATTGGAAAGCTGTCAAGGCAATCCTCAAGTACCTTAACCGGACTAAGGATAGCTTCTTGGTGTATGGTGGTCAGGAAGTGCTGTCAGTTACTAGGTATACTGATGCAAGCTTCCAGACAGACCAAGATGAGTACCAATCGCAGTCAGGGTATGTATTCTTGCTGAATGGTGGTGCTGTAAGCTGGAGGAGCTCAAAGCAACCAACCATAGCGGACTCTACAACAGAAGCTGAGTACATCGCTGTGTGTGATGCAGCTAAGGAAGCTGTGTGGATGAAGAAGTTTATCACTGAGTTGGGAGTAGTGCCAACTATCCAAGACCCAATCGATATCTTCTGTGACAACAATGGGGCCGTCGCACAAGCTAAGAAGCCCCGGTCACACAAGAACACAAAGCACGTGCTCAGAAAGTTTCACCTCATACGAGAAATGGCGGAGAGAGGTGACATTGCATTGCACAGAGTGGACACCGAGGATAATGTCGCAGATCCATTGACCAAGGCGCTGGCCCAGCCCAAGCACGAAGGTCATACTAGATCTATAGGGATTAGGCCCATGCCTAGTTGGAACTAGTGCAAGTGGGAGATTGTTGGAAATGCCCTAGTCCCGAGGCATTGGTCCTTGTATTTGTACTATACATTTATTGGATTTATGTGTTGTACTCATTTGTGTCATTAATAAAGGCATCAATTCATTTATTATATTTATCTTGTGCAGTATAGTAAATGAAGTATCCAATGGACATATCTATATCCATGACGACTAGTGTCATGCACTTATCAGTAAGACCATGGATAGGGTTAACGATATGACCATAAATAGATCCGTAGTCTGTTCCAGTCATGGGAATGAATGGAACAATAGACTATCATTAACCTGGTTGTATGACGGTGTCTTACTGGTCATTGGACATGGAATGTCAACCGAGTTAATGGGTACATGCCTGGGAGCATGGTACTGGATAGATCCACTAAACGAGTAATCCACATGGTATGGTATCACAATGGATTCTCGTGTAGTACTTGTATGGATCCTTTGACCTGACCATATGATGGTGTTACATGTGAAGTCGCATGCTTAGGGGTACGCCTAAAGGGCCTGTAATAGGGTGCCAAGTATGGGTGCTTTCGGGAATGTCACTGAACATGGTAATACTATGGATATGCAGAAGGGATTTGTCACTCAGCAACCCACTGAGAAGATATCACCGGCCACTTGATGAATGTGACTGATAAGAGTGTTGCCACACCCAAACAAGTTGGAACTTGTTTGTGAGCATCAGTACATTCGGGATCAAGTTAATGTCCGGACACGAAAGAGGGTGATCAATCCATGCCTCTGTGTTGGACACCGATATCAATGACATGGGATGTACAAGTTTAAACTACAGGGTTATGATATCAGTTAGGCTACCATCTCCATCTTAATTGGGGGCTGCAGTGGCTTGCTAGAGCCCAACTGCAGTCTACGGGCCAAAGGCCCGCTGCCAACATAAAGATGGGCCCACAGGATCGTACACATAGAACGATAGAATGCAGACTTAAGGAATCACTTGTATACTTGGAGTATACACAGTGGAGGGAGAAGCATGTATATATTAATTATATTATAAGGATCAATTGGATTGGTCATAATAATAAAATTAATATATTCTATTGGCTCTTCATAATTAATTGGATTAATTATGAAATTATTTCCTAGGTGGAAATATTCGTATGTATGGGTTTACATATGATTTTATTTTGTGTAGAGTTAATTTTAATTTGATGGATTAAATTAATTGTCAAACTAATTTTAATTTAGATGTAAATAATATATTACTTGGAGTAATATATTAAATACATGGGTATATTAAAATTGGGCTTGAAATTAATTTAAACAGAATAATTAAAATTAGACTGGGCCTAAATTAAAACATGAAGCCCGCACAGAATAGAGAGGAGCCAAGTTGGGCCTGAATTCCCCTAAGGGAATTCGGCCAACCCTAGGTATAAATACCTAGGGTTAGAAATTTCGGCCAAGCCAAGCTAAGAGCCTCCTAGCCGAAATTTCCATAGCTCTCCCCTCTCCATTGTTTCGTTTTTCCGACGCTAACACGGGTTGCATTCGTCAAGCGTTCGTGTACGTGAGAGTGGAGGAATTCTATTTTGAATTCTGCAGTCATCATCCATCTCGGAAAGAGATTTTTCTGGTAAGAATTTTAATCCCTTTCTATTTGATTTTAAGTTTTTTCAATTTCCACTTCAATTGCTCCTGGGACTGGATTTGAGGAAATCACCGCGTTCTTCCGCTTTTATCGGGTGATTTCCGGTGACAAATCCCAACAGCAGCATGCAGCTGCATGGCATGCTGCCCAGCAGCATGCCACGCAGCAGCTGGCTGCTGCGGCAGCCTGCTGCAGCGGCAGGATGCCGCACAGCGGCACTGCTGCCCCGCGGGGACAGCGGCACCGTGCGCGGGTTTCGGGTCCGGTTTTGGATTTTGCGGGTACTTTTTTATCCCGGACCCTAATGCAAATTAAATTAAATTTTTTAAATTAATTTGTGTTTAAATTATTTATTTTGTTGGCACGCATATTTAATTTAATTTTTTGCATATTAAATTGAATATGGACTTTGTGAAATTGGCCCAATAAACCGTGACACCGGTTAAAATTGGGAGAGCTAAATTTTAAATTTGTGACAACCCAAATTCAAGTGGGAGCAAAATTGTTAATTTTGCATTTATGGATGTTATCCATTGGGCCTTTATGGGCCTTAGTCACATTTGTTAAAATTGGCGATTTCACCCTAAGTAACTCGGCTTAACATTTATATTTATAATTTGGAATGCCATGATCATGCATCATATTGGTATGTATGTGCACAACAGGTACTTTGTTTAAAATGTTATGTTGAGTTCTATGGGCCCTAAATTATTATCGGTTGTAATTTAATTTTGGGAAATATGGCCTGCGTGCCATTTTTTTATTTTGATGTAATTTTAGAATAGATTTTATTTTACAAAATTATTGTAATTGCATCAAGTATGGAGGAAGGCCCAAATGGAGCAAGCCCATGGTGGGAGCCCAAGAAGGATTGCAGTCCGGCCCATGAAGAATTAGATAGGATATCTAGTTTTTCATTAGGTTGTAATTAAAGGCCCATAGGATCTCATTTATTTTAAATTAAGTATGCTATTGCATTTGTCATATAATATGGTTGTATGGATCACCAAATTATTACCCGCGTTTATGCATGCTAAACCGCATCACTTAATTATAATCCGGAAATTAAAATATTGAGTCGCTTAAAAGTGCTTCCCACATTCACACCTCTTCCTCCCATTGATGCTGCAATGTGCGCCATGCCCTAGCTGGGTATATTGTAGTATTCGGTGGGCCGTCGAGGGTTAAGATACTTGGTATGGTTAACATGTGAATGGTGGTTTGACTTAACATGGGTAGCATTAGCTCAGAGCGGCCCCTAAGCACAGATGGGTAAAGTGTCAATAAGCCCATCAAACCAAGAGTCCTTCGTGGGAGGATTGGATAGGTTGTCCTACCAAACGACTCAATGGTTGGTTAGCGAGCCCTAGTTCGGCCAGTCATTGATAAGTTGTGGATCTTGGTCAAGTCAGCCAATTAACAACACCAACAAACAAATTAAAATCGGATTATTAATTTGAATTGGCTTAAAAGTCCTTTATTTGTAACTCAAGCAATGATTTCTTCCATGTAGATAATCCCATTTCAGTTAAGCAATTTAAATGGCTGCAACAAACAACAACTCACTCTCACTTAGGTCACTCTTGGAGAAGGAGAAGCTTTCGGGGACTGACTTCCTGGACTGGGCTAGGAACTTACAAATAGTTCTTAGACAAGAGTCTAAGGAGTATGTACTGAATGCTCCTTTACCAGCTTGCCCTCCCGCAGGTCGAGGCATCACCACGGCGATGGTGGAGTAGTACGATCGGCATGTGAGGGATGACCGAGATGTCTCGTGCCTCATGCTGGGTACCATGGATTCTGATCTTCAGAAGCAGTTCATGGATGAGCATGCTTATGAGATGATGGATCAGCTTAAAAAGATGTTCCAAGATCAGGCTCGTCAGGAACGTTACCTGACAACTAAGGCACTTTGCACGACTGTGATGGCAGCTGGGACTTCTGTTAGCACTCATGTGCTAAAGTTGAAGGGGTACATTGATACACTTGCCCGCCTCGGCTCGCCAGTTCCGCAGGACTTGGCAACAGACATTATTCTCGGGTCACTTCCTGAGTCTTACAACCAGTTTATCATGAATTACCATATGCAAGGGTTGGATAAATCGGTTGTTGAGCAGCATGGCATGCTCAAGCTTGCTGAGCAGTCTCTTAAGAAGACTCATGAAGTATTACTGGTGAACAAGGGCAATACGCCCATTGCTAAGGGAAAGGCCAAATCTAAGGCCAAGGCTAAGGCCCAAAAGGCCAACGGTAAGGGCAAAAAAAAGGTTGTGGCCCAACCTAAAGCGAGGGTTGCCTCTCCTGACGATGTTTGCCATGAGTGTCATGAGAAGGGGCACTGGAAGAGCTCATGTCCAAAGCTAAGGGAGCAACTGAAGGGCAAAACTGCTGCTTTAGGTATTTATGTTGTTGAGATTAATCTGGCTATTTCTACATCTTGGGTCTTGGACACTGGATGTGGATCTCACATTTGTTCAAATGTGCAGGGTCTAAGAAATATGAGATTATTAGGATCTGGAGAAGTAGATCTTCGAGTCGGAAATGGTGCTCGGGTTCAGGCCATGGAGATCGGAGATGCCTAGTGGACTTGTTTTGGAACTAAGAAACTATTATTTTGTACCTGCGATGCGCAGGAATATTATTTTCGTTTCTTTGTTGGATATTTCTGGTTTTGTATTTAATATTGGACATGGTAGAATTTCTATGCAATGTGGCAATATTATTTATGGAACAGCATTTCTTGAAAATGGCTTATATATCCTTGATCTAAAACATGAAAGTTCAATCGATAACATAAATACTAAAAGGATTAAACAAAATGAAATTAATCCTACTTACATCTGGCATTGTCGACTTGGCTATATAAATGAGAAGCGCATAGCTAGGCTTCACTCTAGTGGAGTGCTAGGGTCATTTGACATCCAGTCTTATGACACATGCGAATCTTGTTTGAGAGGCAGGATGACAAAGGCGCCTTTTAGCAAGACTGCTAAAAGGGCCTCAGAGCTATTGGAGCTAATACATTTCGATGTATGTGGCCCAATGAGCACTAGTGCTAGATCTGGTTTTCTGTACTTCGTCACCTTCACGGATGACTTCAGCAGATACGGTTACGTGTATCTGATGAAGCATAAGTCTGAGACTCTCCAAAGGTTCAAGGACTTTAAGAATGAAGTAGAAAACCAACTTGGCAAGAAAATAAAAGCACTTCGGTCTGACTGAGGGGGTGAATATTTGAGCCAAGATTTTGACTCGTTTTTGAGAGAGTGTGGGATCATATCCCAACTCACTCCTCCTGGTACACCCCAGTGGAATGGAGTGTCAGAAAGGAGGAATAGGACCTTACTTGACATGGTCCACTCGATGATGAGTCATGCTACACTCCCTGTCTCCTTTTGGGGATATGCTTTAGAGACAGCTGCTTACATTCTTAATAATACACCAAGCAAGGCAGTTGAGGGAACACCATATGAACTATGGAAAGGCCGAAAGCCCAATGTTTCCTTCTTGAAGATTTGGGGCTGTGATGCACATGTTAAGAAATTGACAAGTGGCAAACTCGAGTCCAAATCTATCAAGTGCCAGTTTGTGGGTTACCCTAAGGAAACTAAGGGTTATTACTTCTACGATTCAGCCGAAAACAAAGTTTTCATAGCCAGAAATGCAGTCTTCTTGGAGAAGGAATTCCTTTCCAAAAGAGACAGTGGGAGTAATGTTGAACTTTCAGAAGTTCAAGACTCACAAACTCCTGCAGCTACTGCTGAGGATGCTTTGGGAACCAATCTGACTACTCAAGAAATTGAGAAACTAGAAATGGTTGCACAGGACCTTAGAAGGTCTGGTAGGACATGTCATCAGCCAGAGAGGTACGGCTTTCTCGTGACTGATGATGGGGACCTTATGGTCGTTGACCAAGAGGAGCCCAAGACCTATCAGGAGGCTGTTGAAAGCCCACACTCAGATCAATGGCGCAAAGCCATGGAGGCTGAGATGCAATCTATGCATGATAACAAAGTATGGAACTTGGTGGATCCACCTCCGGGTGCTAAGGTGATAGGTTGCAAGTGGTGTTTCAAGTTAAAGGCCGACAACACCTTCAAAGGGCGATTGGTGGCAAAAGGATTCAAGCAAGTTCAAGGAATTGACTATGATGAAACCTTTTCACCAGTTGCTATGCTCAAATCCATTAGGATACTACTAGCCATAGCTGCATGGTACGATTATGAGATATGGCAGATGGATCTTAAGACCGCTTTCCTTAATGGAAAGCTACTCGAGGATGTGTACATGGCACAACCTGAGGGTTTTATCGATCCAAAGTATCCAAACCGGGTATGCAAGCTTCAAAGATCTATTTATGGATTGAAGCAAGCATCGAGGTCATGGAATCAGAGATTCAATGAGGCCATTATAGAATATGGCTTCACACAGAATTCTGATGAGCCCTGTGTGTATAAGATGGTTAGTGGGAGCGTTTCCACCTTCCTAGTGCTGTATGTTGACGACATCCTTATCATTGGAGGCGACATACCAACACTGCAAGGAGTTAAGCAGTGGTTGAGTAGGTGCTTTGCAATGAAGGACTTAGGCGAAGCTGAGACGATCTTAGGGATCAGGATCTACAGAGATAGATCTAATCGGCTTCTAGGCCTAAGTCAGGCCACGTACATTGACAAGGTTCTGAAAAGATTCAGCATGGACAAGGCAAAGAAAGGATTCTTGCCTATGCGCCATGGGTTGAAGCTGAGTAAGAAAGATGGTCCTAAAACAAAGAAGGACCGGGAGAACATGGAAAAGATCCCTTATGCATCTGCTATTGGATCTATCATGTACTCCATGTTATGTACGAGGCCTAATGTCGCGTTTGCACTAAGTATGACCAGCCGGTACCAGTCAGACCCCGGGGAGGAACACTGGAAGGCTGTCAAGGCAATCCTAAAGTACCTTAATCGGACTAAGGATGCTTTCTTAGTGTATGGAGGTCAAGATGAGCTTATAGTGTCAGGTTACACTGATGCAAGCTTTGAGACTGATGAGGATGAGAACCAGTCACAGTCTGGTTATGTTTTTCTCTTGAATGGCAGTGCCATTAGTTGGAGGTCCTCAAAGCAGGCCACCATTGCTGACTCTACAACGGAAGCTGAGTACATAGCTGCGTGCGAAGCTGCAAAGGAAGCCGTTTGGATCAAGAAATTCATAACCGAGTTGGGAGTAGTACCTACTGTCCTAGACCCAGTTGATGTTTTTTGTGACAACAACGGGGCCATCGCACAAGCTAAGGAGCCCCGGTCACACAAGAGATCCAAACATGTGCTCAGAAAGTTTCACCTCATTCGGGAGATCGTGAACAGAGGTGACATATCATTGCAGAGGGTTGACACCAAGAATAATGTCGCTGATCCATTGACCAAAGCGCTGTTGCAGACACAGCACGACGGTCATACCAGATCTATAGGAATTAGGGAAATGCCCACTTGGAACTAGTGCAAGTGGGAGATTGTTGGTGTGCCCTAGTTCTTAGGGCATTGGATTCTTGTATTTTGTATTATGCATTAAGACTCATTGTATAAATACATTATTTGTGTCACATTAATAAAGGCAATTAATCTATTTCATTTATATCTTGTGCTATAATATGAGTAGAGTATCCATTGATTGATAATCATAAAACCTATCCCAGGTCTGTTCTAATCGTGGGAACGAATTGAACCACAGACTTGTATATTCGATGACTGTATGGTAGTTCTTAACTAGCCATAGTACTTGTATAATCAGTCATGAATATAGGTACATGTCGTTGACATGGGACTGGATCGATCCGTACAAGAAAGCCACATGGTTGTCACGTCATAGGTCTTTCTTGAGTAGGTCTCTTTTGTCCTCAGACCAGATTTCATTATAATATCGATATGGAATCCGATTTACTTTGACATACGCCTAACAGGTCTGTAAAAGGATGCTAAATATGGGTATGATTGGGTGGACCGTTGAACATGTTGATATTGATGATGAAGTGATGGAATTGCCACTCGGGTAACACCGAGATGATATAATTGGCCACTTGATGAGTGGGACTGATAAGTGTATGGCCATACCCAAATAAGTTGGTTGCTTATTTGATTAATCAGTCAACTCAAGATCAAGAAATATAATAAACAACAGAAGAGGATGACGGACACCATGCCTCTTGTTTATTCATATCGATATCGTTAGGCAAAGGACAGTATGAAATTACTACCGGGTGAGTGTCTTCTAAAGACTGCTGCATCTCTGTCTTAATTGGGGGCTGTACTGGTTTGCTAGAACCCACTTACAGTCTGTGGGCCTTGGGCCTACTGCCAACATAAAGACAAACCCATAGGATCGTGCACATAGATCAACTGAGCTGGAACTTATAGAAATTGTACATGTAATGTACATTGGAAGGAATGCATTAATTAATTAGTTGACATTCAGTGTCAAGGTAATTAATTGACATTGGGTTGAATTTAATTTAATTAATAAGTTTACATAATGTAATTAATTAATTTATCAATTAATTGAATTACATAAAGTAAACAATTAATTAAATAATTTTCCTAAGTAGGAAAATTAAATACATGTATTGTATTAACTTAAGTGTGATTTAATTTTATTTAGGGGTAATTAAATTTAGCCAAATGGAATTAAATTACATAGTATATACTTTTTAATTAAAGTTTATTTATGTAATTATAATCCTAGTGGGCTTGGGTTTAATTAACCTAATTAGAACCCAATTAGACAAGGTGTCTATAAAAGGGTACACTTAAGGAATAAAAACCTAATTCAACTCTAATTAATTGCTGGAAATTTCAGCCACCAATAGCAGCCCCAAAATGGCCGAAAATCCCAGTATTAAACCTCCATTCCTTCGCGTCTTCGGCTAGCACCGGTTCCCGCTCAATAGTTGGTCGTGCACCGGACTTTGGAGATCGCAGTTTCAAGAAACGATTCTGCAGCAGTCTCTAGAGGAGATGAATCCGGTGGGTTAATCTCTCTTGATTCTTATTTGATTTTATTCTAATCAATGGTAATTGGACACGATAGGTGGATTCTAGAAAATTTTAAACGGTGTATTTTCCGCTGCGCCACGTTATTTTTCCAATGACGAATCCCAACAGAGGGAAGGTTAAAGGTGCCATCTGCTACTAATGAGCGACTGGGGGCAGGCAGAGAGACTGGCAAGGAAATTCCTCAAACCTCCTGGGGAGAGGAATATGATGAAGAGCTCCAAAGCCTGATCTGATGAGAGCGGGGCAGTGACATTAGAGCCGGGGCAGTGACCGGATAAGGAATAGTCGGACGTTGTGAGATTAATACCTTTAGAGGCTCCTGCCCATAGGGAACTCATTTTGTTTGTAAAGTGTATTGAACTCATTTTGAATGCAATGCATATTGTTATTTTCTTACTTATGTGATGATTACATGTACATGGCATTAAGCGTGCATTTGATCATCTGAAACGACATGTCCATCACGTATAATATTAAGGTGCATGACATCAATTTGAGTCTTGCAGGGAATTTAAAAGTGAACCTGACTTCGGTTAAATCCCTCCCTTAAAAAAAAGTCTGCCAAGCAAGTAATGGGATGGCATCATTTCCGTCGAATCAATTGCCAACCTAGATCAGTGATCCCTACAAACCACGATCCAAAACACTGTTAGTCTTGCCCCAAAAGTTTCAACTTGAATAGCCCACAATACACTCAAATCATTCCAAACTAGGGACCATTGCTAAATTTTAGAGCCGATCCCCAAAATGAAGCTTTGAGCCTAATTCACACTCGAGGAAGCATCCCACACTATAACCTTGTGGTTAAAAAACCAAACTCATCAAAAGCACCAAGCCCTAAAAATCCTAACGACCTTCGCCACCCACCATGCTGTAAAACTCTGAAGCAGACATTGGTTTTAGTGCATATATAGTCTTGTTTATGTGGCATTCATGTGTATATGACATTACACATGCATTGTTCATCCAAAAAAGACATATCAAACACGCATGACATACATGGATTTGAATGCAGCGAGAAAATCAATAGGTGGCTATGGTTTGGATTTAGCTTCTTCAAAAAAAAAGGGTACTGATGGAAGACTTCATCTCTCCCTTACAGTGGTATTTTTGCTCCTGGCCTAAAGTTGTGCTCTCTTCAATCATAGAGTCAAACTCTGTTGGGTGCTTGATGAATCCAGGGGTGGCCCATCTATTGCATGAAATGTCGGGCTTAGTGATTTGAGACAATGGAGATAAGTACGTTTTTGCCTGTTCTAAAAAGTTAACTTCGCGCGGTGGCAGAGAAGATTGGTGTCTTTATCTATCTCATACACGGCGGCCATAATTAAGTCTGGAGTGTTTTATGGCATTAAATGGCAAGGCGCAACATTTTCATCTTCTCCCTTGAACCAATTCTGTGAAGCCTTATTTTCTGCCATCAATGGCTTCTAAGAAGAAATAGAACCCCAATGCTACTCCATATCGCATTTTTCTTCATCATCTCATCACCAAAAGGGCGACAGAGCAGAGAGAGGATTTGAATATGAGTCTACTTCGAATGAGCTCAACAATGGTTACCCAGGAACCTAACTACTGAAAAGATCAAGTCGAATAAGAGGGAGACCAACTCCAGTCTCGGTGAAAAAGCAAGCTTGATGATTAGAAATCTGCCAGGCCAGTTCCAAAGACATAATCTGCCATAAACACTGTCAAGAGTAGGTCCAAAAGGAAGTCTGCTTATGGTTTCCCCTATTTCCCTATGGATTTCAAGACTGCTGGAAATGTCGGTTATGCATTTGTGAACTTCATCAATAGTGTTGGGGCAACTTGGTTTTACAAAGCTTTCAACAATCATGAAAGGGATAATACCATCAATAGGAAAGCTTACAAAGTCTTCTGTGCTCATATTCAAAGGGAAAGTTGCATTCACCAACCATTTCAAGTATCCATTCTTCGGGAACCGTGCCTGAACTGGAATCTGGGGTGAATTGGAAACATGAATATGGCATCAGACCGCAGGAGAGTCCAGCGGTTAATTGAATTCATCTCAGGTTGTCCGTCTATAATGGCAACTCTATCCAATGATCGGGCTTTAAAAAAAAAGAGTTCCAATGTGTAAAAATGAAAGGGCATATTGGTAATTTGAAGGGGCTTCAATTAAAACCAGAGCCACATTTTAGATTTTCCTAATGCATCCGCATTCATTATGTCATGAATGTTTTGTATTCAATTTTGGTGTTCAATATCCATTTGTTGTGTCATTGCATGTCTATGTTCACTTACGGGCTACATCACACAGCAAACCTTGTCTGTGGAAGTGCTTCACTCCCCAAACATAGACCTATAATACTCCCTAAACACAAACCTATAATATCAGGGGCAAGTAAAAACCGAACCACTGGGTATCGTCGACAACAGTATCTTCACGAGTCGCAATGAACATATCAAGGTATATTTTTCCCGTCCTAAGACAAACCGTCACGAAAGGGATCTACGCAGACAAAATGCCCATTGCAGAATCATTCGTCACAAAAAAAAATCTAACACGGAAAACCGAAAGGACGTGTCGGCAACAGAAGAGGGGTGATATACAAAGTCAGAGTCAATGTCACATTCCCTATTATACTCATTATGATGTCATCATTGCAATATTGCGTATGTTTGGATTACCGATCAGATGTTCATCTTGCATACACCATGCCATTACATATAAAAATCCATCAGTAGGACATTGCATCCAAGCTCGTGATAATACCACAGGAACTCTTATTTACAAAAATGTGAGGTCTCACTCTCATCTTCTTGCTCAGCCAAACGGACCATCTGCCAGCACGGTCTATTATCCTGATCTGCTGAGCACTTACAATGCTCCAGAATATGTAGAGGGTAAAGTGGAAAGTCACTCAAGATGGCTAACTCCTCTAATACCTAGATCAGCATAATAGTCAGTCGGTTAGAAGAAACGTCGGAACAATCAGATCAGGTCACTTGGGTTACCATCGGGGCCAGTCACAAGCCGTGAATTCTGTCTCCGGGCTCACACGGATACCAAGAACAAAGCATATGCCACATGTTGCATGCATACATACATTTAGAACCATACATGCATCTGTACATACATGCATAAGTTTAAAGTAAACACGCATAATTCATATGCATATGCATCACAACCAATCCAAGTGCAGGTACCCACTGCCATCACCAGGTCTTCCTAAACCAGGATTGCACTCAAAGCAGAGATGGCACAATACTAGGGCATCTATTGGGCCTTAAGCATCAGCGCAAACCCAAATCTCAACTATCAAGTCTCCAAGGGGTAGAACAATCAAGCCGTATTTATCCTTGATCGAAGGGCCAAAAATTTTTGTTTCCAAAATTATCGATCAAGTGATAAATACTCATCCTTGAGCCAACATCAAAATTATCATTCCTAAAGCTATCTTCTTTCATTCAAGCCAGATTTCGAACCCTTGAACCCTTTTACGTTGAAGCATGGTTACAAATCCTTGAACCCCTTTCTTTATTCAAGCCAGATTTCAAACGCTTGAACTCCATTACGTTCAAGCATGGTTACAAATCCCTGAACCCCTTTTCTTCATTCAAGCCAGATTTTGAACCATTGAACTCCATTATGTTCAAGCATGGTTGCAAATACTTAAACCCTTTTCTTTCATTCAAACCAAATTTCGAACCCTTAAACTCCATTACATTCAAGCATGGTTGCAAATCCTTGAACCCTTTTCTTCATTCAAGCCAGATTTTGAACCCTTGAACTCTATTACGTTCAAGCATGGTTGCAAATCCTTGAACCCTTTTCTTCATTCAAGCCAGATTTTGAACCCTTGAACTCTATTACGTTCAAGCATGGTTTCAAATCCTTGAACATCTTATTTCATTATTTCGAGCCCATCCAATTCTAGCAAGATTTCAAATCCTCAAAGTTTCTGTAGATTTTCCTCGGGTAACCTAGACCCGGTATCGGCTTAGTTCTACATCAAACCCCTCATTTCATCCAAGCTAGATTTCAAATCCTTGAACTTTCTTCAAGCATGATTCCCAATCCTTGAAAACCACTCCAAGCCAGATTTCGAATCCTTGAACTTCTTCAAGCATGATTCCCAATCCTGGGAAACTTCCTCAAGCCAGATTTCGAATCCTTGAACTTCTTCAAGCATGATTCCCAATCCTTAATAAACACCTCTCCATGCTAGATTTCAAATCCTTGAACTTCTTCAAGCATGATTCCCAATCCTTGCAAACTTCTCCAAGCTAGATTTGAATCCTTGAACTTCTTCAGGCATGATTCCCAATCCTTGCAAACCTCCTCAAGCGTGATCTTGAATACTTGAAACCTCTTCAAGCCTGATTCTTAATCCTTGAAAATCGCCCAAGTTAGATTTTGGATTCTTGAAGATCGAGTCAAGCAAAATCCTAGATCTTTGAAACTAATTCAAATCCCGCACTTCATTTTCCTAGCCTCGGGTAACTTGGACCTGGTATCGGCTTATTTCATCATCAACTCTGCCTCGAGTAACATAGACCCGATATCGGCTTATTCCATCTAATCAACTCAACACGTCACCACAGTAGTGAAGCTTCAGCAACTCAGTTGCATGTTTTATTTCCCGTGTCTGCGGTGCTTTGAGTCGCGTTCTCAAATTCACATCAACTATCCCAGATGAAGATCAGGTGGTGAATTTGATCATGCGAGGGGTAGCTGTAAGCGTTGGAATTTTACTCCTCTCTAAAAAAAAAAAGCATAGTCATACGACTTTAACTACAGTCGTACGATTGTAATTAAACTACAGAGGTATGACTGTAGATCGTGGCAAGTGAGCCAACCCATACCCTAAAAGCTGAAAAAAGGGAAAGAAAAATAAGGGGGCGAACAGAAAAGAAAGACAGAGGAGAGGGGAGAGAAGAAAAACCTCAGAAAATTAGAAAGAGAGGAAGAAGAAAAGAAACAAAGAAGAGAAAAGAAAGAACTCATCTTCAAGGATCCCTTAGCATTTGAAGATTTGGGACCCAAAATTCCCAACCCTAACTCAAGGAGAAAAGTGCAGATTTTAGTGGATTGGAGCGACGCCAGAGGTCAATCCTACGGTGGACGCACGCCAAAAAGGTAGACACTCCTTTTCCCCTCTCTTTCCGAAGCTTTCTGGGTGATTGGTGTGGTTTTCTGCCATTTTTATCCGTTTTTCTGTGTTTCTGTTTCTGGAGATCAAGAACAGTCGTGCGACCGTTCTTGAGTTTGATGAACAGTCGTACGACAGTGGTTATAGTCGACGAGTGTTCTTGATTTCCAAGCATTTTCTTTCAGTTTGCTTTAAATAAAATTTTGGCAAGATTCTGACTTTTGGTCGCTTACAGTCGCACGACTGTAATTTATAGTCTTACTACTGTAGTTACAGTCACATGACTGTAACGTATTTCCAGAATCAGAATTTCCATTTTGATCCCCAAAAATTTCCAAAATCCCTAAAAATTCAGAAAATCATCGAAAATGAATTTTGTTGTGTGCATTCACGAACCTAGATTCAATTTTCAGTAAAATTGCATTTAGAACAATGCCACGATGGAGACTCGATTCTCCCGAAAACTGACCCACCTCACATGTAAAAAATGCATGTAAACAGGGAAAATTTTTTTCAAAATGATTTTTCTCACAAAACCCTAAAATACAGAGAAGTTTCAAAATGTTTTCCAGGTCTAATCAGGCCAGCTAGCCGAGCCGGCCCGGTTATCCCCTAAATGCATGCCCCCTATTTCCCAATTCTGTCATGTTTGAGTCCAACTTATGGCGTGCCGTATATTGTGCTAACCTTTGTTTTGCAACTTTTATTTTTATTTTTATTTTATATGTATTTAATAGAATTAATCGTGTATCCTAGGCGATTGTAATATTTTTAGATAAATCGTGTATCCTAGGTGCTTGTAAAGTGAGGCTGAGAGTCTTGTATCTTTTATTCGACCGGGTTATAATAATTTAATCTTTTACTATTTTACCTTAACCTGTATGCGCGTTGTATGTCTATTTATTTCAATAAAATTGACTTTAGAATTTGAAATACTGTCTATGAACATTGACCAATTTTATTTTAATTAGACACGGAATAAGGGACATGTCCGGACCTGAATCTGTGGATAGTGTAGCGGTCGTTCGTCCGGTTTAGCTACGTTATAAATTTCCCAGTTGAGCTGAGCCGAGTGGTGACTCCTACAATATTTATCGAGACTTAGGTCTCGGTTCTTTTAAGAATTAATTCCATTTATTTTTCAAAACCCTATTTTTCCATCATAAAAACCCCACACGAGGGAAGGGCCCACCAGAGATCGAGGTGCCCCTTTTCGAAAGGGAGTCTCGCGTTCTGTCGAAAACATCGTCCGCTCACAGGTATCCATCTCGCTCTAGCCGTAACCTAGCCACCGCCTCAGCTGGGGGAAGTCTGGGAACTCAGCATTGGCTGGTATGGCCAACTTCGGCTGAGGGACGAAGGTGTACTTGTACAGCCAAACCTGCACAATGAGGAAGTCAGTAAAAAAAATCATATGAAAGACTATCCACGCGCCCCTTACCTCCCAGTGCTTCCCCCAGGTGCAGATGTCGAGGCCGTAGTGCAGCTGAGAACCCAGCTCGCCCTTAGTTCAAGCTCCCTATATCCTCTGACTATATCAGCAAAGGGAGCACCACTAGGTTCAGATCGCTCTAGCCCATCGGGGAATAGCAGGTTACTCAAAGCGTATAATAGAAATGCCTGGGCATAGCACATCGCATCTCTAGCAGAGAACGTAGAGCCTTCAGGGAGACCATCCTGCCTGCTCAGCCAATAGTCCTGCAGTGTGCTGCCATGGACCTGCTTGCCCGGAGGAGACAAGCAGATCAGCATGGCTATGGGCTCTGAGCGGAAACCCCCTCACTCTAGGGTCTAGTTGAACTCAATGGTCCGCCCGCCAAATGACAGCCCAGTAATGGCCACAAAGTCCTTGGGCGTGATGGTAAACTCCCCGATCGGAAAATGGAAGGTGTAGGTGGAATCCATCCACTGCTCCAGCAGCTCCAGTAGCGCCATCAATAAACCCCTGCTCGTCTGGGGCGGGGCCTCACACATGGACCACACAAACCGGTCCAGCCCAGTTGAGTAGACAATCTCCCTCACCTCATCAGGGAGCCTCCTGTACTAGATCAGTGCATCAGAAATGGACCTAGCCCCCCGGTTATGATTCTGCTCCTATAAAACAATTAACAGGGAGTTTTATGAGTTATTTATATTGTGCATTGCCGGAATAAATTGAATGCAAGCATTGAAATGGAATTAAAGTATGAAAAATCCCCTTTTCTGTCTGAAAAGAGCCACACGGTTGTGTTCTAGGAAGATAAAGCCGCAAGGCTCTATTCTTCATCAGACCCGCCGGACCAAGAATAGAGCCGCCCAACTTTGTCGTTGAGCCATGCGGCTCTGTTCGGGAAACCGACGGTTTCACTTCTAAAACCTAGGTTTTGCAATTTTTCACCCTAAAATCGATTCTAATCAACTTTAAATCATCAACCAAGGTTTCTAGGGGCATAATCTACTGTAAACATACATCAATTTCATGAAATTTCACCTAATTTTCCCTACATTGTAGAAATTTAAAAATTGGTAAAAAGGAGGAAAAGTTGGAAAAACTAACCAAATCTTGGACAATATGCATTGATGGCTTGAGAGTCATAGGCAAAGGGTTGTTCCTCCTAACCTCGCAGTAGGCGACCGATTCCGGGAGTCCATACATGTCCACAGTGGATTCGGTGGGTAGAAAAAACTCCCCCTCTGTGGGTAATACATATCTGACGTGAGGAGTGGGTAATACATATCTGACGTGAGGAGTGGGGTTGTGCGGGAGTGTTAAGAGCTTTCCGTATTTTCGTCATTTTGGCAGTATTGAGTTCTAGTGGAGATTTTCAGAGGAGAAGAGAAAAAGAAGAAGAAAATTATGACTTGTGAGAAATGAGGGTTGCCCCCCCCCCCCTTTCTTTTTAAAGCCACCTCTTCCCCGCTAGAGCTTCACGGCTCTAGCCTGCCACTCCCCAGGTAAGCGATTTTTCTCGATTTTTCGCATTTGTATTTATTCCAATGTAATCTTGAGAAGGGTATTTCTCGCCTTTTGCAGGTATCTAGGGGCAAAATAACCAAGCCGTATTTATTCTTCATCGAAGGGGCAAAAATTTTTGTTTCCAAAATTATCGATCAAGGAATAAATATGCTCTTTCAACTCAATTTCAACGGTACGCACCACCACAGAGAGCCGATCCTAGCAACAAACCCAAATTCACTGGGCACATTCTACCATAGAGAGTCAACCTCATCGGTATGCTCCGTCACACGGAGAAATCAGTCTTATTAGGTGCTCCACCACATGGAGAAATCAGTCTTATCGGGTGCTCCACCACATGAAGAAATCAGTCTTATTGGGTGCTCCACCACACAGAGAATCAGATTTTATTAGGCACACTCCACCACAGCGAGTCGAATCATGGGCAACACTCGATGGGCGACATTTCACCATAGTGAGTTGAACAACATGGGAACACTCCACCACAGCGAGTCAACTCGAGACCAAGGCCAGTACCCCAAGCGAGGGGCATCAGGTACGTCTTCTTTTCCTTTCTCACCGCACTCCTAATCGCAAGACCAAACTTGATTCAGACTCCACAGCCCGATCATGAATCGACTTTAATCCCACGAGGGGCAGCCTATGAGCACGGGTTTTCCCAACCTTTATGATGAGAACTCTTTGTTACCTCTATTAAGCAGTCAGACTCGAAAGAGAGTAGAATGTCACCTGGAATGCCTCGAACTTTCCAAAAACTGGGCAATCCTCAATCAGAAACCCCGAGAAAGGTCCCCCAGGTGATTTTAAGGTTTAGGTGCGTGTTGTTTTTTTACGGATTTTGACCCCGGCTCTACGTAGAGCCGCACGGTTCTAGCACAAATATATCCATGCGGCTCTAGTGGGTTAATCAAGAACTTGACTAAAAGGAGCAAAAATCGGCTGAAATTTGCAAAAAAGACGACGGCGCATTTAATTCTCTAAATCATTATGGGGTGTGAGATATAAAAGGAAAATTAAAAAAATCAAATGAGAGAGGATTGGAAAAAAGAAAGTTTTCGAAAGAAAGAAAACTAAGACAGAGGAAAGAAAATAGTTATAGAGAGTGAGGAAGAAGAAGAGAGAAAGAGAGAAAAGGAAATTGTTATTTTCAAGTCTAAGACTCATATCCTAATCGTCCTATAATTCATCTAGACCCTTACTCATTCATCCGGATACACTTTTGGATTCGTTTTGGATTGGTTCGGATTTGTTTTCGGGATTTCGGAATGTTAGAGGATTTGAAGCACATTCTCGCTTTTCAATCCGTTTCTGAATATCCAACACAATGGAACAACGTCAAGGTAAACTCTGAGAGGCCTTAAACTTGTGTTCATTGCATTTTCTGTGCGTTTTTCCTTTGTCTTCTTAATTTTTTGAAAACTGGCTACCTAAATATAGCCGTACGGCTATGTTCTCCAAGAACACAGCTACACGGGTCTATCCCCTAGGAACAGAGCCGCGCGGCTCTAACCTCAGAGTCGCACGGCTATGTTCCTCCCGGGTGAAAACCCGAAAATGCCCGATCGACGGAAAATAGCCCGTTTTCCATTTTTATGCATTCTGTTGAGATGTTTTTCGGCCCGAGTAAATTCATATGTTATTAAACTTCGGTTTTCGGATTTCTGTATGTACGGGTATTAGGTTTTCGGTTTTTCTCGGATTTTATTTTCTGATTTCGGGGTTGTTCGATCCGAACCGGATCCATAATAGCCCGAACCCTATAAAATCCCTGGGAAACACCGAAAATGAAGCAAAATAGTAATTTTTCAAAAAAGAGAAAACTGATTTTGAGTCCGGGTATTACAGCCGCACGGCTGAATTTTAGAGCCGCACGGCTGTAGTTCCTGGGAATAGGTAGAATCACGGAACGACCCGTACGGACATCGTCGCACGATGCTATCTTCGAATTCAAACTGTTTTTAGCATATTTAGCTTTTTCAGACCCTAGATGTTTGTAAAAATTAGGAAACCCGCACGAACGGAACCCTGAGTTCCAGAATAATAGACCCGCTGAAATATGGAAATTTGCATGAAATCGAGCCAAATAATTTTCTAAAACTATTTTTCAACACAAAAATCTACAGGGTGTTTCAAAACCATTTTCCAGGTCTAACCGGGCCAGCTAACCGAGCTGACCCGGTTACCCCCTAAATGCATGCCCCCATTCCTAAAAATCCCAATTCTGTCCTACTGTGAGTCCTACCTGTGCTTGTGATATAAAATGTGCTAACTGTCTATTTTGTAGCATTTATTTGCCTTTTTTATTATTTTTGATGTAATTAATAGATTAATTCGTGTATTTTAGGCATTTGTAAATTTTTAGATCCTCATGTATCCTAGGCGCTTGTAATGTGAGGACGAGAGTTTTTATTTCTATTCAATTTGGTTGTATAAATGGCCTTTATTATTCTTTTGTATAATTTCGATGTATGATTTACTTTTCCATAATTTATTTCTGTCATTTGCTTGAGCATCGGACGTAATTGGGTAGAGAAAGATAATAAATTGAATAAATACGGTAATATAAATTGTAAATGAATACGAGCTCAGGTTGAATAGGTAAGTTACCCGAACCCTAAATCTCTGGATTAGGTACGGTAGTCAACACTCGGCAAGGAGCTGTACCGAAATTTCCCGGATGAGCTGATCTGGGTGGCGACTCTGTCACTGATCTTGAAATTTAGGTTTCGAAGTCTTTAAGTAATAAAATGGGAAAATTTTTTTTCTACAAAACGAATTTTTAAACGAATAAATGGTTTTCCCTAAAGCAAGATAAACAAAACCCGCTGTAAGCGCCGGGATTTTCTTACAAAAAAAAAGAAAGAAGAGAAAAAAAAAAAGAAAAAAGAAAAGAGAAAAAAAAAGAAAAAAAAAAAGAGAAAAAAAGAAAAAAAAAGAAAAGAAAAAAAGAAAAAAAAATTCGGAAAAAAAAAGAAAAAAAGGAAAAAAAAATTTACAGTGGTACGACTGTAATTCAAAAATTACAGTCGTACGACTGTATTATCGGGGCAGGTGCAGAACACCATACCCATGACATAAGAAAAAGGAGGAGAGGATTTTGGGCAATTAATGCCCGGATTTTGGAGAGAAAATGAGAGAAATCAGAGTACAAAAGGAGAAGAAAAGGGAGAAAAAGTTTTAGTTTTGGAATTCTGGTGAAATCTAGAGAGAGAAAGGAGAAAAGAGAGAAGGAAAAGAAAGAGGACCAAAACCCCACAAAACTCATCTTTTCCTCTTCTATTTTCTTTAATTCTCGAAATTAGGATTAAAACTTGATAGAAATCCATAGGTTAATGAGTTAACTTCACAAACAAATTGAAATTTCGGACTAAGAGAATCAGAATCCCAAGCATTTTGGATTTTCGGACTCAAGGCTCTCAACTCCAATTCAAGAGGAAAAGTGCAAATTCTTGTGGATTGGAGCGACGCCAGGGGTCAATTTCGACTTGGAGGGACTTCTAAAGGGTAGGCCCCCCATTTCTCTTTAATTTTGCTTGCTTTCTGGGTGTTAATTGCGATTTTTGTGCATTTTTATCTCATTTTCTGCGTTTCTGCTTCTGGAAATCAAGAACAGTCGTACGACTGTTCTTGAAATTGATGAACAGTCGTACGACTGTAGTTATAGTCGTACGACTATTCTTGATTTCCAGGTGATTTTATTTCCAGCTTGTTTTAAATAAGATTTTGGTGAAATC
Organism: Euphorbia tirucalli; assembly: GCA_039660915.1. NCBI lineage: Eukaryota > Viridiplantae > Streptophyta > Magnoliopsida > Malpighiales > Euphorbiaceae > Euphorbia > Euphorbia tirucalli. Next base: position 42,459,097 of record CM077632.1, on the reverse strand, counting down.
TTGAATTTTCAGCATTTACAGTCGTACAACTGTAGTTGAGTTTGCACGACTGTAATTTACAGTCGTACCACTGTAGTTTCCAGAATCAGAATTTCACCTTTAAAACCCACAAATTTCATAAAAAATCCATAAAAAATTTCCAAAAAATCCCAAAAAATTAGAAAAACCAAAAATCATCCAAAATGAATTTTGTTGTGTGCATCACGACCATAGATTCAATTTTCTGGTAAATTTACATTTAGATCAATTCAACGATGGAGACACAGTTCTCCTGAAAACCGACCCATTTAACATATGAAAAATGCATGTAAACTGGTAAAATTATTTTCAAAAATGATTTTCTCACAAAACCAAAAATACAGGGACGTTTCAAAATGTTTTCCAGGTCCAATCGGGCCGGCTAGCCGAGCCAACCCGGTTATCCCCTAAATGCATGCCCCCAATTCTTAATTTCCCAATTCTGTCTATTTGAGTCCTAATTGTGGCGTGCCGTATAAATTGTGCTAACCTTCTGTTTTGCAGGTTTTAATTTCTTTTATTTTTATTTTTGATGTATTTTAATAGATTTAATCGTGTATTTAGGCGGTTGTAAATATTTTTAGATTCCCGTGTATTCTAGGCGATTGTATTAGCGAGGCGAGTGTTTTTATTTTTCTATTCGATTTGGTTGTAAGCCAATTAATATTTATTTTTCTATTTTTTGTATTATATATTTGTATGCGCGCTGTATGCCTTTTATATTCAATAAAATTGACTTTAGATTTTGAAATATCATTCGAGAACATTGGCAATATTTATTTTAATTAGACACGAAATAAGGGACTTGTCCAGACCCGAATCTCTGGATAGTGTAGTGACCGTTCATCCGGTTCAGCTACATAAGAATTTCCCGGTTGAGCTGAGCCGGGTGGCGACTGTACGATATCCATCGAGACTTAGGTCTCGGTTCTTTTATGCATTAATTCTATTTATTTTCCAAAACCCGTTTTCTATTTATAAAAACCCCACGCGAGGGAGGGATCCGCCCGAGATCGTGGCGCCCCATTCCAAAAGGGAGTCCCGCGTCCCGTCGAAAACGCGTCGTCCGCTCACAGTGGCGATTCTGCTGGGGATTTCTTAAAAAAAAAGTTTTCTTAAAAACTTAAAAGAATTTTGACAAGCCCTGAAAAGTGTCTAATTAAAATAAGGCGGATGATTCTCTTTTGGTATTTTATTTTGCATTTTTAGTTAGCCATTTCTTGCATTAGATTAGGTATCCTTTTATAGCCCAGTGGATTGTTGAAGTGTCACCTAAGTTCCTCTTGGTCTTAGGGGGCACGAATACGAAACACCACTCATAGCCTCGTACGAACCCCTTCGCTAGGACCCTTGAGTGGGGAGAAGTGAGGAGTATATCTTGCTATGAGAGCCTTGATGTTATCCCGACTTTGACCGAACCCATATAGGCAGCTCTAGTTGGATTCCCTTAGGATACCAAAATAATTGTGTGAATAATAATAATAAAATCGCGCCTTCATCACCCCCGGTTGGTGATTGAAGTGAACCCTGCCTAGGACTCGGTTAGAAATTTTTGAGACCGACCACGTTGGAGGAATAAGGTTGGAAGAATTCTTTTTGCTTGCTATGTGTTCTTCACCATCTCGTGACACATCGCCATTGCTACCTACGCGTGCATAACATATCATAATCACCATTTTCCATGCATGTGACATATCATACATAAACATTTTTATGTGATACTAACCCATATTTTTATGCAGCCATTTGCATTTTATTTTGTGTGTAAAACATTAATTCATTCGCTTGTCATCCATACTAACGATTTCTTTTTCAGCCATAACATTAAATTTGTGTGATTAGTATTTTATTTTTGACATAGCATACATAACATCATTATGTATGTCATACATCCTAACCCACGTCTTTGTGCAGCCATTTGCATATTGTGTGACATGTTCATTTACCACATTTCACTTAATTAAACTAAGGGGTATTTTAAAGAACGCTTATCATGACCATCCCATTCCATTTCATAACATATCGGGTACCTAAAATTACCCATGTTTTGCCAATGCACCGGATTGCATTCGGCCATTCCACCAATATCATTTCATTTAATAAAAGCCACAACGGCCTTAGGCCCATTTTCGTGTAATAATTTACACGATGCATTTCATGACATCACACCCATCTATCATAAACATCATATAACACTGTGGTCCACATCCGACCACTTCATGACAATAATTCACCATTCAAGGTACTCCCCGAGTGCCCGATTAGTATACATATAGGCCCATAACATCACCAAATCATGAAAGGCATTCCTCGAATGCCGAATCCTTATCCATGTCTTTGTTACACTTGACTTTCTCATAACACCATATGATGTGCTCAAAAGCATCAAAACCTTGTCCGCGAGCCCGGCCCATGCGACCATTTCATATCATCTCATAGACCTACAAAGCATCAAAACTCTGTCCATGTACCGGTATACACGCGACCATTTCATGAATTCATTAGGTGCCCCAAAGGCGCCGAAGTTCTGTCCGTGTGACAGCCCACACGTGACGTTTTTGCATAAACATTGGGTGTTCTTGGAATGCCTCGAAAAAAAAAATAATAAAAAGAAACCATTCATATCATCATTCCATACATAATTCCACTCCATGCATCTCAAGCATGTTCAATGTCTTAATTTTCATGTCATATCACATCATTCATTCACGACCCTAATATCTCCTATCTACTCCCAAGCAGAATACACTGGAGCGACCTTGGACAAGATCCCAAGCTTTAAGGGCAGCTAGGAGATAGAGGGCAGTCGAGAGTGACAGTGATTTTGAGTCTGGAGAAGGAGTGAATATGGCAGAACAGACACTGAGCATGGCTGATGTTTTGAGAGATTTCTTCAGGTCGCAGGATTTCCGCGACATGTTAAAGGAAGAAATGAGGGCAGTGGTTAGAGAAGCTGGTGAGACCGGTGGTAGTGGAGCCAGGAAAGAAAAAGAAGCTGAGTCGTCCCAACATGGTGGTGACGCTTCAACTAGCCTTGAGAAGCTGCAAGAGATAGAAGTAGCTATGGAACAGAAGATGAAGGCAAAGTGTTCTGAATTAGACGAGATCATGGCCCAGTTAAAGAAGGGGGTCGGTATCAGTGCGGAATCCAAGAAAGGGGTGAATGTTGATGCCATGATCAGTAGGGGCATCGAGACATTTCCTATCGGCTTCCAAGTGCCGAAAGTCCCCACTTACAAAGGAATGGGCTCGCCGGAGGCCCATGTGAGTTTATATGCCCGGGTTATGCTAACAGCAGGCGCTACAAAGCAACAATTGATTAATCTTTTCCCCACCACACTGGAGGGAGGTGCATTAGGATGGTATAACTCACTGTCAGAGGAGGAGCAATCTGATTGGGAAATTTTGTCTGCGGCCTTCATCAAATACTACAGCTTCAACACCAAAATCCAGGTGAAGCTGTATGATCTGGAGACGGTGAAACAGAAATTCAACGAGCCCTTTGACGAATACTACCAGAGGTGGATGAATAAGATGATCCTCCTAAAGAACTGCCCTGATGAAGACGAGCTTATACAGAAGCTCATTGATGGTAGCAAGGATATTTTCAAGAACAACATGAAATTCCATCCCTTCAAGTAGCTTAGTGAGGTCTACAGCATGGCCATGAAGATAGAACGGGATGAAGAGGAGAAGCCAGCTAGTCAGAAAGGGGGAAGAAGTACAGGGTATAGTTCAGGGTATAGATCAACCACAACAGCTAGGTCTGGCAGTGGTTCTAGTTCAGGTGCCAGTGGCAAGCAGGGGCAATCATCGGAGGTGAAGCAGGTTGAAGTGGCTACTGTGAATCAGCAGCAAGGCAACCAGAATAGGGGTTTTGGAGGACAAGGCATATCGCCTTGGACTCTTACTTTAGCAAAGATATTCGCCAAGTGTAGGAATGGTGGCTTGTTGCAATCCTTAAGGCCATTTGAGAAGCCATCAGAAGCCGACAAAGATAACTTATGCACTTATCATGTGGTGACAGGCCACGGAACCAATAACTGCTACAAGCTAAAGGATGCTATCCAGAAGCTCATTGACAAGGGAAAGCTGCAAGAGCCAGCCAAACCCAGCACTAAAACCAACCCACTGTTGGCATTCGAGAAGTGGGTTAACATGGTTCAGTCGGGGTTGCCGGCTAACTTTATATTTGCCCAAGTTCTGCAAGCGAACCCTACGATTCAGGCAGTGGCGGTAGGGGAACCTGAAGTGGAACCCGAGTGTGAGAAGAAGGAGGGGTGTAAGGAGATCAAACCCATAAGTCTGGATGATCTTGACTCCGAAGATGAGTATGAGGAATTTGACAAAAGAGAAGCAGTCAAGCTCCCAGTTGTTGAAAAGCTAAAAATTCAAGAAGTGCAGCACGTGACCCAAAGTGGAAGCGTATATCAGCTGGCAGATCAGACGAAAGATAAAGCACCGATGAATGGGTCGGGCAGTACTTCGGCACCGGAAAGAGTCGAGAAAGAAGACTTGGTCATTTCCCAATTGAAGAAGACCCCTGCACAAGCCAATTTGTGGCATCTGCTTATGACCTCCAAAGAGCATAGGGAGGCTTTAGTGAAGAAGCTATCAGAGATCGAAGTCTCCCCTATAGCTTCACCAGAGGCTATGTGCTGCTTGCTAGACAAAGTCCATGCTGGAGCTCCTAATATTGTTTTCTTTGAGAAAGACCTACCTGCAGAAGGAAAGGCCCACAACAAGGCTCTTTACATTAGAGCCTATGTCATGGATAAGGTGATGCCATGCGTTATGTTGGATGACGGCTCGACTCTGAATATATGCCCGCTGAAAATGTTAACGTTTCTAGGCATGAATGAAGAAGTGTTGAAGAGGTCCTCGACAGTCATTCAGGTGTATGATGATTCTAAAAGAACAGTGATAGGGACCTTCGAAACAGAAGTGGAGGTTGGGCCCATCAAGTCCATGGTTGTCTTTACAGTGATCGATATCCCGGTCACATTCTCCCTATTGCTTGGAAGGCCCTGGTTCCATCCTTTGGGAGGTGTTCCTTCCACATTGCATCAGAAGATTAAATTCTCTATGAGTGACAGGATTGTGACTGTTGAGGCGGATGCCCAGTCGATGGTAGCTGCAGTGGATGAAGGAGTGGTTCCTTTTGGTGGATTCCAAATTGCTGTCATTAAGGAGGAAGAAACCACAGATGCCCCTATGGTTCTTTATGAGAATTACATACCGGAGTGGCTATCCCGATATCTATACAAGCTGAACTTTATCCCGGGAATGGGACTTGGGATTAATTTGCAAGGTGTGCCGGAATTCAAGATCGACTCGGGAAAGTTGAAGCAGTGCGGCCTTGATTATGTAGAGGGATCATCCGAGCAGAAGAACCTGAAAAAGGGCAAGAATGGCAAGGTCATGATGAAGCCATTTCTGAAGGCAGGGGAAAGCCTTTACAAGGGCCAAGCTGAACCGGTGCTGGTTGGAAATGTCGAGCACCCTGGCTTTGAGATCTTTGCAGATGTTGTGGATTTTGAGAAAAGCCAGGAAGAGCTAGTAGCCCCTGTAATGGTGGAGGAACCAATTGCTGAATCTGAAATTTTGAAAGGAGAATCATCTGAGGTGATAGCAGAAACCATAGAAGTGGCCGAGGAAGAAGATGAAAAGAAGACCTGTGCCGAAGCTACAGAAGTGATCTCGGGAGCTTTGACTGCTGCATTAACCAAAGCTTTTGGGAAATCCAAGGAAGGATTTGGCGAAGAACTGATGGCCAAAGTGAATTTTGACTCTGTGGTCGCTGAAATCACCAAGATTATGGAAATAGCTAAGGCACAGGCGACCGGGAAATAAGCAGAGAAAGTTGCAACCCCGGATGATGCTCTGGAAGGGAAGGTGGAAGCTGATGAAGAACAAGGCCCTCCGCCTGTGGAGGATGAAAATGATTTTGTTGTATCTATTTCTTCCATTTTCAATGTAACTGATGTACTCTATGATAAGTTCAATGCAATGCAATCCCAGTTTGCTTACTTGTGTGATGTTTATCCTGAAAATTCTGTGCATGCATTCGAATCACCATCAAGCATATTTAGCATACATGACACTGCATTGCATGAAATCAATATAAGTACAGATGAAAACCCTAAAATGGTACTCATTTCACACGAGCTAAAATCCGAGGAGGAAAGAGAATTAATAAGAATACTCCAAAAACATGTTAAAGCTTTTGCCTGGTCGTATGAAGACATGCCGAGTGTAGATATAGAAATAGCAGTGCACAAAATCCCGACAGACCCCAAGTTCAGACCGGTAAAGCAGAAGTTGAGAAGATTAAGGCCGGAATGGGCTACACTGGTGAAGGAAGAAGTGGCCAAACAGATAGATGCCAGGTTTCTCGAAGTGGTGGAGTATACGGAATGGCTAGCCAACATTGTCCCCGTGCCTAAAAAGGATGGAAGGGTCAGAGTATACGTTGACTATAGGGACTTGAACAAGGCATGCCCTAAGGACAATTTCCCACTGCTTCACATTGACGTATTGGTTGATAGTGCAGCAAAAGTGGCAATGTACTCCTTCATGGATGGCTTCTCCGGATACAATCAGATTCTGATGGATGTGATCGACAAGGTGAAAACATCGTTCAACACAAAATGGGGTACTTTCTACTACAGAGTGATGCCTTTTGGATTAAAGAACGCCAGTGCCACTTATCAAAGGGCTGTCACAACTCTGTTGCATGATATGATCCATAAAGAAGTCGAAGTGTATGTCGATGATATGCTTGTTAAATCAACAACCCAGGGAGGAACACCCTGTTATCCTGGATAGATTTCTAACACGTATTGGAGAGTACAACTTGCGGCTTAACCCCAAGAAGTGCATATTCGGGGTCACATCAGGGAAGCTGTTGGGCCATGTAGTTAGCCAAAGGGGGATAGAAATGGACCCAGATAAAATCAAAGCCATTCAAGATATGCCAGCTCCTAAGACAGAAAAGGAAGTAAGATCATTCTTGAGTTCTTTACAGTATGTCAGCCGCTTCATAGCACGGTTAACCTCCACTTATGAGCCAATCTTCAAGCTATTAAAGAAAGATCAGCCAGTTGTGTGGGATGACAAGTGTCAGCTGGCATTCGAGAAGATCAAGGCTTACCTGGTAAAGCCACCAGTGTTGAGTCCTCCAATTCCAGGGAAGCCTTTGATTTTGTACTTGGCATTTGAAGAATCCTCTATAGGGGCAATGCTAGCACAGGAACAAGATGGCAAGAAGGAGTATCCCATCTACTACCTCAGCAAAAAGCTATTGGAGTATGAAACCAAATACACACTGGTGGAGAAGACATGTGTGGCGATGATTTGGTTGACCAAGAAGCTGCGCCACTATTTCCAATCCTACAAGATACAAGCCGTGGCTAAGGTGGATCCAATGAAGTACCTTTATAAAGCACCAACATTGGTTGGGAAGTTGTCTAGGTGGTCGTTACTTTTGTCTGAATTTGACATCGAGTACATCACGAAGAAAACCATTAAAGGGCGAGCCGTGGCAGAGTTTCTAGCAAATCAACCCCTAGAATCAGATTACACAGAGAACCTGGAATTCCCTGATGAGCAGTTAGCCATGGTGGAAGTGAAAAGATGGTCATGTGCTTCGATGGGGCAGTGAATAGAAAAGGCGCTGGAATCGGAGTACTTATAGCAACACCGGATGGTGAGGTCATTCCTTTATCCAAAAGGCTGATTTTTCCTGTAACCAACAATGGGGTGGAATATGAAGCATGCTTGTTTGGAATGGAAACTTTATTAACCTTAGGGGCAAACGATGTCTTAATTGTTGGTGACTCAACTTCTAGTGATCTGGCAAGCTCAGGGTGAATGGGAGCTAAAAGAAGAAGCCTTGCGGCCGTATTTGGAGCTGCTGCAATTCAGAAAAGGTTTATTCGACCAGTGTGAATTCAGACATGTCCCCAGGGATGAGAATAAGATGGCTGATGCGTTAGCAACTTTGTCCTCCATGTGGGAAAATCCAGAGGAAACACAAGTTCAACCACTGGTCATAGCCACTTCTAGACATCCTTGCTTCGAAGTGCACAAAGTGATGAAATTATCAGCTGAAGAAAAACCATGGTTCTTTGACATCCACCAGTATGTTAAGGAGGGTAGGTATCCCGAAGAGGCCAGTGTTGCTGATAAGTTGACATTAAGAAAGCTGGCCAGTCAATTTAGAATCTTCGAGGACAAGTTATACAAAAGAACAGCACATGGAGTCCTTTTAAGGTGTCTAACAGAGCAAGAAGCAGAAAAAGTAATGCAGCAGGTACATGCAGGGTCCTGTGGGCCACATATGAATGGACTTACCATGGCCAGAAAGATCATGAGACAAGGCTATTTCTGGATGACAATGCAAGCAGATTGTATAAGAAAAGTGAAGAGATGTCATGAATGTCAGATCTATGCAAACATTAGTCATCTTCCTCCACTCGAACTTCAGAATCTAACGTCTCCTTGGCCGTTTTCAGCATGAGGGATAGATATGATTGGTGAAATTCATCCAGCTGCATCTAATGGGCATAGATTCATAGTTGTAGCAGTTGATTATTTCTCCAAATGGGTCGAAGCGGAATCCTTCACTAATGTTTCAGCCGAGCACATGGTCAAGTTCATCCAGAAGAACATCTTCACTCGGTATGGGATTCCTCACCACATAGTAACTGATAATGGAGTACAGTTTCAAGGGGCGACAGCTGAGCTATTTGCAGAACATGGTATTGAACATCATAAGTCTTCCCCATACAGGCCTCAGGCTAATGGTGCAGTAGAAGCAGCTAACAAGGCAATAAAGAAGATCGTATCAAAGATGGTAACCACTTACAGGGATTGGGCTGATAAACTGCCTTGTGCTTTTTAGGGTTACAGGACCAGTGTCAGAACACTGACAGGGGAAACTCCTTATGCCTTGGTATATGGAATGGAAGCAGTGTTGCCAGTGGAGATAGAACTCAAGTCACTCAGAGTTGCCTTGGATGCTCAATTACCAGAGACTGAATGGGTTCAAGCCAGGTATGAACAGTTGGTAGCATTAGATGAAAGGCGACTAAAAGCACTGGATCACCTGCATATGTATCAGCGCAGAATGGCTAGAGCCTATAATCGAAATGTGAAGTACTCTAAGCGGCAGTTGAAAGCAGGAGACTTGGTTCTAAAGCAACTAAGGCCTTCAAATGTTGATGTTAGAGGCAAGTTCAGACCCAATTGGGAAGGACCATATGTGGTGAAGAAGGTGCTATCAAAAGGCGCTGTCAGCATTATGGACATGGACGGGAATGAGTTCACCAACCCGATCAACCAAGATAGGCTAAAGCTTTATCATGTATAAAAAAAAAAGAAGAAGGAGAGGTCTGCTAGGCTGAAAACTTGAAAAGAGCAGTCTAGGCAAAAGTTAAGACACGAGAGAAAATAATCAGTCGGAAGACCTGAAAAGGACGACTGGTGACGGATTCCGGCACAATGTGAAATGTGTATCATTTAGGAACCAACTTGTTCCAAATGTACTCATTTTGACTTCATCAATAAAGTGAAGTGTTTGTTTAAATATATTTGCATGGTTATGATAAATGCACAAACAAAGTTGTCTTGCATAAACACACATTCAAAGAAAGCACTTTGCATTCAACTGATCAATATCATCGCATTATTTGACAAATGAAAATGTACATGCAATTTAAAATCTCTTATCGTCCTCTAAAGTCCAGTTCATCTTCCCAAACGAGCAATAAAGGGTCACGACACCATTTTAATCAAATCTTAAAAAAAAAAGAAAGAGCTCGCTGAGGTGAAAACCGAAAAGGGGCCTCAGGCAAAAATTAGAGCAGCTCGCTGAGGTGAAAACCGAAAAGGCGCCTTAGGCAAAAGTTAGAGTGGCTCGCTGGGCTGAAAACCTGATTTGGGCAACCCAGGCAAAAATTAGAGCACTTAAAGAAAAAAAAAACTCATAACTTCCCACGGAGCAGGAAAAGCAGAACATCCTCAGTATTCCCCACAGAATTTGTCACATTACTCTCCAGCAGAGTTTCCCCCACTATTCCCTAGCGGAATCTACATAAAGAACACCATCAATTATTTCCCCGTAAAGTCTCCATATTACTCCCCAGTGTAGTCTACGCAAAGAACACCACAATTGTTTCCTCAATCGAGCTGTCACACTCTTCCCCAGCGGAATCTCTACAAGGAATACTACGATCATTTCCCCAGCGATCACCTCACTCCTTCGATAATCACCAAACAATGCCCCAAGAAAAGCAAAATCAACCAGGGGCACAACATATCTCCCCAGCGGAAGACAGAAACGTCCAATAACAGAAAATACATACATGTACATATACATCATCATGCATCCATACATTACATATATCAATTACTTATCCCCGGCTAGTCTTCATTCTTGATCGAAGGGGCGAAAATTTTTGTTTAAAAATCTCTCGATCAAGGAATGAAGACTTGCCATTTTAAGTGCAGGAATTCATCCCCAGCTTAATATCCTCAGCAAGTCAGCAGATTCGCCTCGAGTAATGTAAACTCGGTATTGGCCCAGGTCTGCTCCATTATCTCAACTTTCCCCAGCGAGTCCGCCTCGATTAATGTAAACTCGGTATCGGCCCAGATCCGCTCCATCATCCAAGTTCCCCAGTAGATCCGCCTCGAGTAATGTAAACTCGGTATCGGCCCAGATCAGCTTCATCTATTTCCCCAGCAAAGCTCGCCTCGGGTAACCTAGACCCAGTATCGGCCAATCTCTTCATCAACTCGCCTCGAGTAACCTAGACCCGGTATCGGCCAATTTCTTCATCAATTTCGCCTCGGGTAACATAGACCCGGTATCGGCTAATCTCATCTCCAGCATCGCCTCGGGTAACATAGACCCGGTATCGGCTAATTTCACCCATCATTTGCCTCAGGTAACCTAGACCCCCTATCGGCCTATCCGCATCAACTTTGCCTCGGGTAACCTAGACCCAGTATCGGTTTATTTCTTTCCCCAGTCTCGCCTCGGGTAACATAGACCCGGTATCGGCTTATCTCATCAGAGGGTTCATTCCAGTGTTCGCAGCGCTTTGATTCACGCTCTCAAATTCATCATCTTAGATATTATAAACCTGAATCTAGGTGTCGAATTTGATCACGCGAGGGGCAGCTGTAAGCACCGGGATTTTCTTACAAAAAAAAAAGAAAGAAGAGAAAAAAAAAAAGAAAAAAGAAAAAAGAGAAAAAAAAGAAAAAAAAAGAGAAAAAAAGAAAAAAACAGAAAAAAACAGAAAAAGAGAAAAAAAAATTCAGAAAAAAAAGAAAAAAAAAGAAAAAAAATTTACAGTGGTACGACTGTAATTACAGTCGTACGACTGTAATTTAAAAATTACAATCGTACGACTGTATTATCGGGGCAGGTGCAGAACACCATACCCATGACATAAGAAAGAGGATGAGAGGATTTTGGACAATTAATGCCCGGATTTTGGAGAGAAAATGAGAGAAATCAGAGTAGAAGAGGAGAAGAAAAGGGAGAAAAAGTTTTAGTTTTGGAATTCTGGTGAAATCTAGAGAGAGAAAGGAGAAAAAAGAGAAGGAAAAGAAAGAGGACCAAAAACCCACAAAACTCATCTTTTCCTCTTCTATTTTCTTTAATTCTTGAAATTAGGATTAAAACTTGATAGAAATCCATAGGCTAATGAATTAACTTCACAAACATATTGAAATTTCGGACTAAAACAATTAGAATCCCAAGCATTTTGGATTTTCGGACTCAAGGCTCTCAACTCCAATTCAAGAGGAAAAGTGCAAATTCTTGTGGATTGGAGCGACGCCAGGGGTCAATTTCGACTTGGAGGGACTTCTAAAGGGTAGGCTCCCCATTTCTCTTTAATTTTGCTTGCTTTCTGGGTGTTAATTATGATTTTTGTGCATTTTTATCTCATTTTCTGCGTTTCTGCTTCTGGAAATCAAGAATAGTCATACGACTGTTCTTGAAATTGATGAACAGTCGTACGACTGTAGTTACAGTCGTACGACTATTCTTGATTTCCAGGTGATTTTATTTCCAGCTTGTTTTAAATAAGATTTTGGTGAAATCTTGAATTTTCAGCATTTATAGTCGTACAGTTGTAGTTGAGTTTGCACTACTGTAATTTACAGTCGTACCACTGTAGTTTCCAGAATCAGAATTTCACCTTTAAAACCCACAAATTTCATAAAAAAATCCATAAAAAATTCCCAAAAATTTCCAAAAAATCCCAAAAACTTAGAAAACCCAAAAATCATCAAAGTGAATTTTGTTGTGTGCATCACGACCATAGCTTCAATTTTCTGGTAAATTTGCATTTAGATCAATTCAACGATGGAGACCCAGTTCTCCTGAAAACCGACCCATTTAACATATGAAAAATGCATGTAAACAGGTAAAATTTTTTTCAAAAATGATTTTCCCACAAAACCAAAAATACAGGGACGTTTCAAAATGTTTTCCAGGTCTAATCGGGCCGGCTAGCCGAGCCAACCCGGTTATCCCCTAAATGCATGCCCCCAATTCTTGATTTCCCAATTCTGTCTATTTGAGTACTAATTGTGGCGTGCCGTATAAATTGTGCTAACCTTTTGTTTTGCAAGTTTTAATTTCTTTTATTTTTAGTTTTGATGTATTTTAATAGATTTAATCGTGTATTTAGGCGGTTGTAAATATTTTTAGATTCCCGTGTATTCTAGGCGATTGTATTAGTGAGGCGAGTGTTTTTATTTTTCTATTCGATTTGGTTGTAAGCCAATTAATATTTATTTTTCTTTATTTTTTGTATTTTATATTTGTATGCGCGCTGTATGCCTTTTATATTCAATAAAATTGACTTTAGATTTTGAAATATCATTCGAGAACATTGGCAATATTTATTTTAATTAGACACGAAATAAGGGACTTGTCCGGACCCGAATCTCTGGATAGTGTAGTGACCGTTCATCCGGTTCAGCTACATAAGAATTTCCCAGTTGAGATGAGCCGGGTGGCGACTCTACGATATCCATCGAGACTTAGGTCTCGGTTCTTTTATGCATTAATTCTATTTATTTTCCAAAACCCGTTTTCTTTTTATAAAAACCTCACGCGAGGGAGGGATCCGCCCGAGATCGTGGCGCCCCATTCCGAAAGGGAGTCCCGCGTCCTGTCGAAAACGCGTCGTTCGCTCACACCCACTTTCTCAAAACAAACCAAAAACCTCAAAAACCCCCGGTTCGCTTCACCGCGTTCAACCTTAAAACGTCATCCGCTCATAACAAACATGCTTTTCTTCATTAGCACTATATATCAATATATCATCAAAATACACAACCATAAATTTTCCAATAAAAGGCCTTAATAACTGGTTCATAACATGCATAAAAGTGCTAGGTGCATTAGAAAACCCAAAGGCATGACCATCCACTCATACAGCCCTTCCTTAGTCTTAAATGCAGTTTTCCACTCATCCCCAGGCCTTAAACAAATATGATTGTACCCACTTTTCAAATCTGGCTTAGTAAAAATAGTTGCTCCACTAAGCTGATATAACAAATCATCAAGTCGGGGAATAGGAAACCGATACTTGATCGTTATTGTAAGCGCCGGAATTTTCTATACTTAAAAAAAAAAAAAAAAACTATAGTCGTACGACTATTGTTACAGCCGTACGACTGTAATTTAAAAATTACAGTCGTACGACTGTAATGTCGGAAAATCTGCAGAGGCCCATACCTCTGCAGCAGAAAATGGAGGAGAGAGAGTTTGAGCATTAATTGCTCCGGCTCTACAGCAAGCAAGCAGGAGGCAGAGAGATAAAAAGAGGAAAAAGAAGAAGAAAAAGGGGGGAGGATTTCTGGTGAGAAGAAATTTTAGAGAGAGAAAGAGAAGAGAGAGAAAAAGAAAACCACAAAAAACTCACTTTCTTCCTCTTTTATTTTCTTTAATTTCTCGAAATTAAGGTTCAAATTTGTTAGAAATCCCTAGGATAATCAATTAACTACATAATTAAATCAAGAATTCGAACTTAAACCATCAGAAACCCTTGCAATTTGGAGTTTGGACAAAAAGCTCTCCACTTCAATTCTAAAGGAGAAAGTGCGAATTTGTTGGGATCGGAGCGACGCCAGGGGTCAAAACGACTTGGAATAGCTTCTAAAAAGGTAGTCACTTCTTTTCCTTACACTTTTCCTTGCTTTCTGGGCATTTGAAGTGAGTTTTGTGCGCTTTTTGCTGCATTTTTGTATTTCTGTTCCTGGAAATTAAGAATAGTCGTACGACTGTTCTTGGTTTTCATGAACAGTCGTACGACTGTATATACAGTCGTACAACTGTTCTTAGTTTCCAGTCGATTTTTCTTCAGTTTTTTGGTTAAAAATGATTTTTGGCGAAATTCTGATCTCGGACTGACTACAGTCGCACGACTGTAAACTACAGTCGTATGACTGTAGTCCCTGTTCCAGAATCAAAATTTCAACTTTTATCCCAAAAAATTGGAAAACCCCAAAAATCATCAAAATGAAATTTTGTTGTGTGCATCACGACCATAGATTTGATTTTTAGTAAAATTGCATTTAGAACAATTCAACGACGGAGACCCAGTTCTCCTGAAAACCGACCCACTTAAATATGTAAAAATGCATGTAAACCGGAAAAATTGTTTTCAAAATGATTTTCCCACAAAACCAAAAATACAGGGACGTTTTAAAATATTTTCCAGGTCTAACCGGGCCGGCTAGCCGAGCCGACCCGGTTACCCCCTAAATGCATGCCCCCAATTCCTGATTTCCCGTTCTGTCTATTTGAGTCCTAATTGTGGCGTGCTGTATATATTGTGCTAACCCTCGGTTTTGCAGGTTTTAATTTCTTTTATTTTTATTTTTAATGTATTTTAATAGATTAAATCGTGTATTTAGGCGGTTGTAATTCTTTTAGATTTTCGTGTATTTAGGCGATTGTATAAGTGAGGCGAGTGTTTTTATTTTTTCCATTCGATTTGGTTGTAAGCCAATTAATATTTATTTCTTTTTTCTTATTCTTGTATTAAATATTTTGTATGCGCGCTGCATGTCTATTTACTTCAATAAAATTGGCTTTAGATTTTGAAATACCATTCGAGAACATTGGCAATATTTATTTTAATTAGACACGAAATAAGGGACTTGTCCGGACCCGAATCTCTGGATAGTGTAGCGGCCGTTCGTCTGGTTCAGCTACATAAGAATTTCCCGGTTGAGCTGAGCCGGGTGGCGACTCCTACAACATCCATCGAGACTTAGGTCTCGGTTCTTTTATGCGTTAATTCTATTCATTTTCCAAAACGCGGATTTTCATTATAAAAACCCCACGCGAGGGAGGGGCCCGCCCGAGATTGAGGCGCCCCATTCCGAAAGGGAGTCCCGCGTCCCGTCGAAAACGCATCGTCCGCTCACAGTGGCGACTCCGCTGGGGATTTCTTCAAAAAGTTTTCTTAAAAACTTAAAAGAATATTGACAAGCCCTGAAAAGTGTCTAATTAAAATAACGTGGATGATTCTCTTTTGGTATTTTATTTGCATTTTAGTTATCCATATTTGCATTAGATTAGGTATCCTTTTATAGCCCGGTGGATTGTTGAAGTGTCGCCTAAGTTCCTCCTGGTCTTAGGGGCACGAATACGAAACACCACTCATAGCCTCGTACGAACCCCTTCGTTCGGACCCTTGAGTGGGGAGAAGTGAGGAGTATATTTTGCTATGGGAACCTTGATTTTTAACCCGACTTGGACCGAACCCATATAGGCAGCCCTAGTTGGATTCCCTTAGGATACCAAAATAATTGTGTGAATAATAATAAAATCGCGCCTTCATCACCCCCGGTTGGTGATTGAAGTGAACCCCACCTAGGACTCGGTTAGAAATTTTTGAGACCGACCACGTTGGAGGAATAAGGTTGGAAGAATTCGTTTGCTTGCTACGTGTTCTTCACCGTTTCGTGACACATCGTCGACGCATGCATAACATGACATAATCACCATTTTCCATACACATGACATACCATACACAAACATCTTTGTGTGATACTAACCCACATTTTTTATGCAGCCATTTTGCATTTTATTTTGTGTGTAAAACATTAATTCATTCGCTTGTCATACATACTAACGATTTCTTTCTCAGCCATAACATTAAACTTGTGTGATTAGCATTTTATTTTTGACATAGCATACATAACATCATTATGTATGTCATGCATCCTAACCCACGTTTTTGTGCAGCCATTTGCATATTGTGTGACATTTTCATTCACCACATTTCACTTAAATTAAATTAAGGGGCATTTCAAGGACGCCTATCATTGCCATCCCATCCCATTTCATGACATATCGGGAACCTAAAATTACCCGTGTTTTGCCAATGCACCGGATTGCATTCGGCCATTCCACTAATATCATTTCATTTAATAAAAGCCACAACGGCCTTAGGCCCGTTTTCGTGTAATAATTTGCACAATGCATTTCATGACATCACACCCATCTATCATAGACATCATATAACACTGTGGTCCACATCCGACCACTTCATGACAATTAATTCACCATTTAAGGTACTCCCCGAGTGCCCGATTAGTATACATATAGGCCCATAACATCACCAAATCATGAAAGGCGTTCCTCGAATGCCGAATCCTTGTCCGTGTTCCTGTTACACGTGACTTTCTCATAACATCATTCCATATCATATGCTCAAAAGAATCAAGACCTTGTCTATGGGCCCGGCCCATGCGACCATTTCATATCATCTCATAGACTTATAAAGCGTCAAAACTACGTCCGTGTGCCGGTACACACTCGACCATTTCACGAATTCATTAGGTGCCCCAAAGGCGCCGAAGTTCTGTCCGTATGGTGGCCCACACGTGACATTTTTGCATAAACATTCGGTGTTCTTGGAACGCCTAAAAAAAATAATAAATAAATAAATAAATAATAATAATAAATATAATAATAAAAGGGAACCATTCATATCATCATTCCATACATAATTCCACTCCATGCATCTCAAGCACGTTCAGTGTTTTAATTTTCATGTCATATCACGTCATTCATTCACGGCCCTAATACCTCCTGTCTACCCCCAAGCAGAATACACTGGAGCGACCTTGGACAAGATCCCAAGCTTCAAGGGCGGCTAGGAGACAGAGGGTAGTCGAGAGTGACAGTGATTCTGAGCCTGGGGAAGGAGTGAATATGGCAGAACAGACACCGAGCATGGCTGATGTTTTGAGGGATTTTTTCAGGTCGCAAGATTTTCGCGACATGTTAAAGGAGGAAATGAGGGCAGTGGTTAGAGAAGCTGGTGAGACCGGTGGTAGTGGAGCCGGGAAGGAAAAAGAATGTGAGTCATCCCAACACGGTGGTGACGCTTCGGCTAGCCTTGAAAAGCTGCAGGAGATAGAGGCAGCTATGGAACAGAGGATGAAAGCCAAGTGTTCTGAATTAGACGAGGTCATGGCCCAGTTGAAGAAGGGGGTCGGGATCAGTGCTGAATCCAAGAAGGGGGTGAACGTTGATGCCATGATCAGTAGGGGCATCGAGACATTTCCTATCGGCTTCTAAGTGCCGAAAGTTCCCACTTACAAAGGAATGGGCTCGCCAGAGGCCCATGTGAATTTATATGCCCGGGTTATGCTAACAGCAGGTGCTACAAAGCAACAATTGATTAATCTTTTCCCCACGACACTGGAGGGAGGTGCTTTGGGATGGTATAACTCACTGTCAGAGGAGGAGCAATCTGACTGGGAAGTATTGTCAGCAGCCTTCATCAAATACTACAGCTTCAACACCAAAATCCAGGTGAAGCTGTATGATTTGGAGAGGGTGAAGCAGAAATTCAATGAGCCCTTTGACGAATACTACCAGAGGTGGATGAACAAGATGATCCTCCTAAAGAACCGTCCTGATGAAGATGAGCTTATACAGAAGCTCATTGATGGCAGCAAAGATATCTTCAAGAATAACATGAAGTTCCATTCCTTTAAGGAGCTTAGTGAGGTCTATAGCATGGCCATGAAGATAGAAAGGGATGAAGAGGAGAAGCCAGCTGGTCAGAAAGGGGGAAGAAGTACAGGGTATAGTTCAGGGTATAGATCAACCACAGCAGCTGGGTCTGGCAGTGGGTCTGGTTCAGGTGCCAGTGGCAAGCAGGGGCAGTCATCAGAAGTGAAGCGGGTTGAGGTGGCTACTGTGAATCAACAGCAAGGCAACCAGAATAGGGGTCCTGGAGGACAAGGCATAACACCCTGGACTCTTACTTTGGCAAAGATATTCGCCAAGTGTAAGAATGGTGGCTTACTACAGTCCTTGAGGCCATTTGAGTTCCCACCCGAAGCTGACAAGGATAACTTCTGCACTTATCATGTGGTGACAGGCCACCGGACCAATAACTGCTACAAGCTAAGGGATGCTATCCAGAAGCTTATCGACTAGGGAAAGCTGCAAGAACCACCTAAGCCTAGCACTAAAACTAACGCACTGCCGGCATTCGAGAAGCGGGTGAATATGGTTTAGTCGGGGTTACCGGCTAACTTCATATTTGCCCAAGTTCTACAAGCGAACCCTACGATTCAGGCAGTGGCGGTAGGGGAACCCGGAGTGGAGCCCGAATATGAGGAAAAGGAGGGGTGTAAGGAGATCAAGCCCATAAGTCTGGATGACCTTGACTCCGAGGATGAGTATGAAGAATTTGATAGAAGAGAGGCTGTTAAACTCCCAACTGTTGAGAAGCTGAAGATTTCAGAAGTGCAACATGTGACCCGAAGTGGAAGGGTATATCAGCCGGCGGATCAGATGAAAGATAAAGCACCGATGAATGGGTCTGGTAGTACTTCGGCACCGGAAAGAGTCGAGAAAGAAGATTTGGTCATTTCCCAGCTGAAAAAGACCCCTGCACAAGCTAGTTTGTGGCACTTGCTTATGACCTCCAAAGAGCATAGGGAGGCTTTAGTGAAGAAGCTATCAGAAATTGAAGTCTCCCCTATAGCTTCACCAGAGGCTATGTGCTGCTTGCTAGACAAAGTCCATGCTGGAGTTCCTAATATCGTTTTCTCTGAGAAAGACCTACCAGCAGAAGGAAAGGCTCATAACAAGGCTCTTTATATTAGAGCCTATATCATGGATAAGGTGATGCCGTGTGTTATGGTGGATGACGGCTCAGCTCTGAATATTTGCCCACTGAAAATGCTACCATTTCTAGGTATGAATGAAGAAGTGTTGAAGAGGTCTTCGACAGTCATTCGGGCGTATGATGATTCTAAAAGAACAGTGATAGGGACCTTTGAAACAGAAGTGGAGGTTGGGCCCATCAAGTCCATGGTTGTCTTCACAGTGATCGATATCCCGGTCACATTCTCCCTATTGCTTGGAAGGCCCTGGTTCCATCCTTTGGGAGGTGTTCCTTCCACTTTGTACCAGAAGATTAAATTCTCTATGAATGACGGAATTGTGACTGTTGAGGCAGATGCCTAGTCGATGGTAGCTGCAGTAGATGAGGGAGTGGTTCCTTTTGGTGGATTCCAGATTGCTGTCATTAAGGGGGAGGAAACCACAGATGCCCCTATGGTCCTTTATGAGAACTACATGCCAGAGTGGCTATCCCGATATCTGTATAAGCTGAACTTTGTCCCGGGAATGGGACTCGGGATTAATTTGCAAGGTGTGCCAGAATTCAAGATCGACTCGGGAAAGTCAAAGCAATACGGCCTTGGTTATGTAGAGGGGTCATCCGAGCAGAAGAATCTGAAAAAGGACAAGAATGGCAAGGTCATGATGAAGCCATTTCTGAAGGCAGGAGAAAGCCTTTATAAGGGCCAAGCTGAACCGGTGCTGGTTGGAAATGTCAAGTACCCTGGCTTTGAGATTTTTGCAGATGTTGTGGATTTTGAGAAAAGCCATGAAGAGCCAGTAGCCCCTGTAATGATGGAGGAAGCTATTACTGAATCTGAAATTTTGAAAGGAGAATCATCTGAGGTGACAACAGAAACCATAGAGGCGGCCGAGGAAGAAAATGAAAAGGGGACCTATGCCGAAGCTACAGAAGTGATCTCGGGAGCTTTGACTACTGCATTAACCAAAGCTTTCGGGAAATCCAAGGAAGGATTTGGCGAAGAACTGATGGCCAAAGTGAACTTAGACTCTGTGGTTGCTGAAATCGCCAAGATTATGGAAAAAGCTAAGGCACAGGTGGCCGAGAAAGCTGTAGTCCTAGATGATGCTTTGGAAGGGAAGATGGAAGCTGATGAAGAACAAGGCCCTCCGCCTGTGGAGGATGAAAATGATTTTGTTGTATCTATTTCTTCCATTTTCAATATAACTGATGTACTTTATGATAAGTTTAATGCAATGAAATCTCAGTTTGCTTACTTGTGTGATGTTTATCCTGATAATTCTGTGCATGCATTTGAATCACCATCAAGCATATTTAGCATACATGACACTGCATTGCATGAAATCAATATAAGTACAGATGAAAACCCTAAAATGGTACTCATTTTACACGAGCTTAAATCCGAGGAAGAAAGAGAATTAATAAGAATACTCCAAAAACATGTTAAAGCTTTCGCCTGGTCGTATGAAGACATGCCGGGTGTAGATACAGAAATAGCAGTGCACAAAATCCCAACGGACCCCAAGTTCAGACCGGTAAAGCAGAAGTTGAGAAGACTAAGGTCGGAATGGGCTACAATGGTGAAGGAAGAAGTGGCCAAACAGATAGATGCCAGGTTTCTTGAAGTGGTGGAGTATACGGAATGGCTAGCCAACATTGTCCCCGTGCCTAAAAAGGATGGAAGGGTCAGAGTATGTGTTGACTACAGGGACTTGAATAAGGCCTGCCCTAAGGACAATTTCCCACTACCTCACATTGACGTATTAGTTGATAGCGCAGCAAAAGCGGCAATGTACTCCTTCATGGATGGCTTTTCAGGGTACAACCAGATCCTGATGGATGTAATTGACAAGGTGAAGACGTCATTCATCACCGAATGGGGTACTTTCTGCTATAGAGTGATGCCTTTTGGATTAAAGAACGCCGGTGCCACTTATCAGAGGGCTGTCACAACTCTGTTACATGATATGATCCATAAAGAAGTTGAAGTGTATGTCGATGATATGCTTGTTAAGTCAACAACCCGGGAGGGACACCCGGTTATCCTGGATAGATTCCTAACACGCATTGGAGAATACAACTTGCGGCTTAATCCCAAGAAGTGCATATTCGGGGTCGCATCAGGGAAGCTGTTAGGCCATGTAGTTAGCCAGAGGGGGATAGAAATGGACCCAGATAAAATCAAAGCTATCAAGAATATGCCAGCTCCAAAGACAGAAAAGGAAGTCAGATCATTCCTGGGTTCTTTGCAGTATGTCAGCCGCTTCATAGCCAAGCTAACTTCCACTTATGAGCCAATCTTCAAGCTATTAAAGAAAGATCAGCCGGTTGTGTGGGATGACAAGTTTCAGCTGGCCTTCGAGAAGATCAAGGCTTACCTGGTAAAGCCACCAGTGTTGAGTCCTCCAATTCCAGGGAAGCCTCTGATTTTGTATTTGGCAGTTGAAGAATCCTCTATAGGGGCAATGCTAGCACAGGAACAAGATGGAAAGAAGGAGTATCCCATCTACTACCTAAGCAAAAAGCTGTTGGAGTATGAAACCAAGTACACACTGGTGGAAAAGACATGTGTGGCAATGATCTGGTTGACCAAGAAGCTGCGTCACTATTTCCAATCCTACAAGATACAAGCTGTGGCTAAAGTGGATCCAATGAAGTATCTCTATGAAGCACCGGCATTGGTTGGGAAGCTGTCCAGGTGGTTGTTACTTTTGTCTGAGTTTGACATCGAGTACATCACGAAGAAAACCATTAAAGGGCGAGCCGTGGCAGAGTTTCTGGCAAACCAGCCCCTAGAATCAGATTACACAGAGAACCTGGAATTCCCTGATGAGCAGTTAGCCATGGTGGAAGTGAAAAGGTGGGTCATGTGTTTCGATGGGGAAGTGAATAAAAAAGGCACTGGGATCGGGTTACTTATAGCAACGCCAGATGGTGAAGTCATTCCCTTATCCAAGAGGTTGAATTTTCCCATAACCAATAACGGGGCAGAGTATGAAGCATGCCTATTTGGGATGGAAGCTTTGCTAACACTAGGGGTAAATGATGTCTTAATTGTCGGTGATTCACTTCTAGTGATCAGGCAGGCTCAGGGTGAGTGGGAACTAAAAGAAGAAGCCTTACGGCTTTATTTGGAGCTGCTACAGTTCAGAAAGGGTTTATTCGGCCAGTGTGAATTCAGACATGTCCCCAAGGATGAGAATAAGATGGCTGATGCATTAGCTACTTTGTCCTCCATGTGGGAAAATCCAGAAGAGACACAAGCTCAACCACTGGTTATAGCCACTTCCAGGCATCCTTGCTTCGAAGTGCATGAAGTAATGGAATTATCAGCCGAAGAAAAGCCATGGTTCTTTGACATTTATCGGTATGTTAAGGAGGGAAAGTACCCAGAAGAGGCCAGTGCTACTGATAAGTTGACACTGAGAAAACTGGCTAGTCAATTCAGAATCTTCGAGGACAAGTTGTATAAGAGAACAGCACATGGAGTTCTTTTAAGGTGTCTAACAGAACAAGAAGCAGAAGACGTGATGCAGCAGGTACATGCAGGATCCTGTGGGCCACATATGAACGGGCTTGCCATGGCCAGGAAGATTATGAGACAAGGGTACTTCTGGATGACGATGCAAGCAGATTGCATAAGAAAAGTGAAGAAATGTCATGAATGTTAGATCTATGCAGACATTAGTCATCTTCCTCCACTTGAACTTCAGAATCTAGCGTCTCCTTGGCCGTTTTCAGCATGGGGGATAGATATGATTGGTGAAATTCATCCGGCTGCATCTAATGGGCATAGGTTCATAGTTATGGCAGTTGACTATTTCTCCAAATGGGTCGAAGCGGAATCCTTCACTAATGTTACAGCCAAGCACATGGTCAAGTTCATCCAGAGAAATATCTTCACTCGGTATGGGATTCCTCATCACATAGTAACAGACAATGGAGTACAGTTTCAAGGGGCAACGGCTGAGCTACTTGCAGAACATGGTATTGAACATCATAAGTCTTCCCCATACAGACCTCAGGCTAATGGTGCAGTAGAAGCAGCTAACAAGGCAATAAAGAAGATCTTATCAAAGATGGTAACCACTTACAAGGATTGGGCTGATAAACTGCCTTATGCTCTTTGGGGTTACAGAACCAGTGTTAGAACGCCGACCGGAGAAACTCCTTATGCCTTGGTATATGGGATGGAAGCAGTGTTGCCAGTGGAGATAGAACTCAAATCACTCAGAGTTGCCCTGGAAGCTCAATTGCCAGAGACTGAATGGGTTCAAGCTAGATATGAGCAGCTGGCTGCACTAGATGAAAGGCGACTAAAGGAACTGGATCACCTGCAGATGTATCAGCGCAGAATGGCTAGAGCCAATAATCGAAATGTGAAATACTCCAAGCGGCAGTTGAAAGCAGGAGATTTGGTTCTAAAGCAACTAAGGCCTTCAAATGTTGATGTTAGGGGCAAGTTCAGACCTAACTGGGAAGGACCCTATGTGGTGAAGAAGGTGTTATCAAAAGGCGCTGTCAGCATCATGGACATGGATGGAAACGAATTCACCAACCCGATCAACCAAGACAGGCTAAAGCTTTATCATGTATAAAAAAAAAAAGGGGTCTGCTAGGCTGAAAACTCGAAAAGAGCGGTCTAGGCAAAAGTTAAGACACGAGAGAAAATAATCAGCCGAAAAACCTGAAAAGGACGACTGGTGACGGATTCTGGCTTAATGTGAAATGTGTATCATTTAGGAACCAACTTGTTTCAAATGTACTCATTTTGACTTCATCAATAAAGAGGAGTGTTTGTTTAAATATATTTGCATGGTTATGACAAATGCACAAACAAAGTTGTCTTGCATAAACACACATTCAAAGAAAGCACTTTGCATTCAACTGATCAATATCATCGCATTATTTGACAAATGAAAATGTATCAAATATATACAATTTAAAATCTCTTATCGTCCTCTAAAGTCTAGTTCATCTTCCCAGACGAGCAATAAAGAGTCACAACACCATTTTAGTAAAAAAAAAAAAAAAAAAAATGCTCGCTGAGGTGAAAGCCGAAAAGGCACCTCAGGCAAAAATTAGAGCGGCCCGCTAAGCTGAAAACCCATATCGGGCAGTTTAGGCAAAAGTTAGGGTATATGAAAAGCTCGCTAAGTCGAAAACCGAAAAGGCGCCTTAGGCAAAAGTTAGGGCGGCTCGCTGGGCTGAAAACCTGATTTGGGCAACCCAGGCAAAAATTACAGCATTCAAAAAAAAAAAAAAAAAAAAAAAAAAAAAACTTCCCCACGGAGCAAGAAAAATAGGACATCCTCAGTATTCCCCGCATAATTCGTCACATCACTCCCCAGCATAGTTTCCCATACTACTCCCTAGCAGAGTCTACATAAGGAACACCATCAATTACTTCCCCGCAAAGTTGCCATGTTACTCCTCAGTGTGGTCCACACAAAGAACAACACAATTGTTTCCCCAGCCAAGCTGTCACACTCTTCCCCAGCGGAATCTCTACAAGTAATACAGCAATCATTCCCCAGCAGTCACCTCACTCCGTCAATAATCACCAAACAATGCCCCAAGAAAAGCAAAATCAACCAGGGGCACAACATATCTCCCCAGCGGAAGACAGAAAAGTCCAATAACAGAAAATACATACATGCACATATACATCATCGTGCATCCATACATTGCATATATCAATTGCTTATCCCCGGCTAGTCTTCATTCTTGATCGAAGGGGCAAAAATTTTTGTTTAAAAATCTCTCGATCAAGGAACGAAGACTTGCCATTTTAAGTGCAGGAATTCATCCCTAGCTCAATATCCTCAGCAAGTCAGCAGATCCGCCTCTAGTAATGTAAACTCGGTATCGGCCCAGGTCCGCTCCATTATCTCAACTTTCTCCAGTGAGTCCGCCTCGAGTAATGTAAGCTCGGTATCGGCCCAGATCCACTCCATCATCCAAGTCCCCTAGCAGATTTGCCTCGAGTAATGTAGACTTGGCATCGGCCCAGATCAGCTTCATCTATTTCCCCAGTAAAGTTCGCCTCGGGTAACATAGACCTGGTATCGGCTAATCTTATCTCCAGCATCGCCTCGGGTAACCTAGACCCGGTATCAGCCAATTTCTTCATCAATTTCGCCTCGGGTAACAAAGACCCGGTATCGGCTAATTTATTCATCAACTCGCCTCGGGTAACATAGACCCGGTATCGGCCAATTTCTTCATCAATTTCGCCTCGGGTAACATAGACCCGGTATCGGCTAATTTCTTCATCAACTCGCCTCGGGTAACATAGACCCGGTATCGGCCAATTTCTTCATCAATTTCGCCGCGGGTAACATAGACCCGGTATCGGCCAATTTCTTCATCAATTTTGCCTCGGGTAACATAGACCCGGTATCGGCTAATTTCTTCATCAATTTCGCCTCGGGTAACATAGACCCGGTATCGGCCAATTTCTTCATCAACTCGCCTCGGGTAACATAGACCCGGTATCGGCCAATTTCTTCACCTCGGGTAACATAGACCCGGTATCGGCCAATTTCTTCATCAATTTCGCCTCGGGTAACCTAGACCCGGTATCGGCCAATTTCTTCATCAATTTCGCCTCGGGTAACATAGACCTGGTATCGGCTAATCTCATCTCCAGCATCACCTCGGGTAACCTAGACCTGATATCGGCTTATTTCCTCCCAGTATCGCCTCGGGTAACCTAAACTCGGTATCGGCCTATCTCATCAGAAGGTTCATTCCAGTGTTCATGGCGCTTTAATTCACGCTCTCAAATTCATCATCATAGGTATTATGGACCTAGAGCTAGATGTCGAATTTGATCACGCGAGGGGCAGCTGTAAGCGCCGGAATTTTCTATACTTAAAAAAAAAAAAAAAAACTATAGTCGTACGACTATTGTTACAGTCGTACGACTGTAATGTCGGAAAATCTGTAGAGGCCCATACCTCTGCAGTAGAAAATGGAGGAGAGAGAGTTTGAGCATTAATTGCTCCGCCTCTGCAGCAAGCAAGCAGGAGGCAGAGAGATAAAAAGAGGAAAAAGAAGAAGAAAAAGGGGGGAGGATTTCTGGTGAGAAGAAATTTTAGAGAGAGAAAGAGAAGAGAGAGAAAAAGAAAACCACAAAAAACTCACTTTCTTCCTCTTTTATTTTCTTTAATTTCTCGAAATTAAGGTTCAAATTTGTTAGAAATCCCTAGGATAATCAATTAACTACATAATTAAATCAAGAATTCGAACTTAAACCATCAGAAACCCTTGCAATTTGGAGTTTGGACAAAAAGCTCTCCACTTCAATTCCAAAGGAGAAAGTGCGAATTTGTTGGGATCGGAGCGACGCCAGGGGTCAAAACGACTTGGAATAGCTTCTAAAAAGGTAGTCACTTTTTTTCCTTACACTTTTCCTTGCTTTCTGGGCATTTGAAGTGAGTTTTGTGCGCTTTTTGCTGCATTTTCGTATTTCTGTTCCTGGAAATTAAGAACAGTCGTACGACTGTTCTTGGTTTTCATGAACAGTCGTACGACTGTATATACAGTCGTACGACTGTTCTTAGTTTCCAGTCGATTTTACAGTCGTACGACTGTTCTTAGTTTCCAGTCGATTTTTCTTCAGTTTTTTGGTTAAAAATGATTTTTGGCGAAATTCTGATCTCGGACTGACTACAGTCGCACGACTGTAAACTACAGTCGTACGACTGTAGTCCCTGTTCCAGAATCAGAATTTCAACTTTTATCCCAAAAAATTGGAAAACCCCAAAAATCATCAAAATGAATTTTTGTTGTGTGCATCACGACCATAGATTTGATTTTTAGTAAAATTGCATTTAGAACAATTCAACGACGGAGACCCAGTTCTCCTGAAAACCGACCCACTTAAATATGTAAAAATGCATGTAAACCGGAAAAATTGTTTTCAAAATGATTTTCCCACAAAACCAAAAATACAGGGACGTTTCAAAATATTTTCCAGGTCTAACCGGGCCGGCTAGCCGAGCCGACCCGGTTACCCCCTAAATGCATGCCCCCAATTCCTGATTTCCCGTTCTGTCTATTTGAGTCCTAATTGTGGCGTGCTGTATATATGTGCTAACCCTCGGTTTTGCAGGTTTTAATTTCTTTTATTTTTATTTTTAATGTATTTTAATAGATTAAATCGTGTATTTAGGCGGTTGTAATTCTTTTAGATTTTCGTGTATTTAGGCGATTGTATAAGTGAGGCGAGTGTTTTTATTTTTTCCATTCGATTTGGTTGTAAGCCAATTAATATTTATTTCTTTTTTCTTATTCTTGTATTAAATATTTTGTATGCGCGCTGCATGTCTATTTACTTCAATAAAATTGGCTTTAGATTTTGAAATACCATTCGAGAACATTGACAATATTTATTTTAATTAGACATGAAATAAGGGACTTGTCAGGATCCGAATCTCTGGATAGTGTAGCGGCCGTTCGTCCGGTTCAGCTACATAAGAATTTCCTGGTTGAGCTGAGCCGGGTGGCGACTCCTACAACATCCATCGAGACTTAGGTCTCGGTTCTTTTATGCGTTAATTCTATTCATTTTCCAAAACGCGGATTTCCATTATAAAAACCCCACGCGAGGGAGGGGCCCGCCCGAGATTAAGGCGCCCCATTCCGAAAGGGAGTCCCGCGTCCCGTCGAAAACGCGTCGTCCGCTCACAGTTATCTTATTGATGGCTCTGCTATTCACACACATCTGCCAACTCCCATCTTTCTTTGGAATCAAGAGGGCCGGCACTGCACAGGAGCTCAAACTGTCTTGGATATAGCCCTTCATCAGCAGCTCCTCTACTTGCTTCCGTAACTCCTCATGTTCAGCTAGACTCATTCTATAATGGGGATAGTTTTGAAGAACATCTCCAGGCTCAAGGTCAATCTGGTGCTGAATATCTCGAAGGGATAGTAATCTGGCAGGAAGCTCATCTGAAAATAGATCATCAAGCTCTCTTAACATGGGCTTGATCTGTTCAAGGATCTCAACCTCCTTCTCAGCTACTTTCCCCACCAATGCATACACCACCTCATTCTCTTGCACTACATCTTCAAATTGGGACACAGCCAGTAATACAACACTTTCAGCCACTATACTACTCCTAACGTCCTCTTTCTTTGGGACAAGAGTAATACTCACCCCTTCAAATAGAAAGGTGTGAGTGTTTAACTTCCCTTGATGGGTCACATCTCGATCATACTACCATGGTCTCTCTAACAATAGGTGGCAAGCATCCATGTCTACAACATCACACAACACCTTATCCTTATATGAAGCCCCCACTGAAAAAGGAACTACTGCTCTCTTAGACACCATCACCTCTCCCCCTTGTTTCAGCCATGCTAGTTTATAGGGTTTTGGATTTTTTTTTGTTGACAAACTTAGTTTTCGAATAGCTTCAGCTAATACTTTATTCTCACAACATCCTCCATCAATTACAAATTTACACACTTTTCCCTTAATGGTGCAAGTGGACTAGAATATATTACTCCTCAGCCATTCATCATCAACAGTGGCCCGTAATGTTAAACAAGAACATCGCACCATTAAAACAGTGCCTACATCTCCTACTACCATCTCCTCTTCAACCTCATCTTCCTCATCATAGGCTGGATTATCACAAGCACCAGAATCTGCATCAACACCTTCATCAGCCTTTAGAAACATGGCTCACTTTCTAGCCTTCCTGCAATCAGCCTGCCTATGTCCTACCTCACCACAAGCAAAGCACTTCGGGGTACTGCCTTATCTGGTTCTCCTAGGTGCCATTTCTGGAGGTTTTATCGAAACTGCCTCTACTACCCTTCTGCTGGCTCTACCATCAGAAAGCCCAAAATTATGATGATGTAACCTTTTTATCAAGCTGTAAGGCTCGTTGATGCGCATCAGAGATATTTATGGATCAAAATCATTAATGGCTTCCCTAATCTGCTCCCTCAATCCTCCTATATACCTAGACACTAACTGCTCATTGGCCTCCATTATATCACTCCTAGTAATCAATTGATAAAATTCAATTGTTTATTCATCAACTGATCGACTACCTTGCCTTAAATTCTGCAATCTTTGATACATTAGTCTCTGAAAATTTACATGCAAAAAGGTGGCTCTCATTTATTTCTTCATCTTTTCCCAAGTTACAATGTTAGGCTTACCCATCCGAAGTCGGGTCTGTTTGACTTGCATCCACCATGTCGTCACCCTTTCTCAAAACCTAGTAGCAACCAATGATACTCTTTTATCCTCCGGGACTCCTTTGAATTCCAGCACCTTCTCTACTGTCACCAACTAGTCCAAGAACTCCTCTAGTTGGAGAGTTCCATAAAACTCGAGAATCTCTGTCCTCAATCTAGCCTCCCAATGTCTATCCTTCACCTCTGCAGGACGTCTATGCTAGTGGTAATCTCCCTCATCTGAATCATCCTCGTCCTCCTCCAATCCAGTGAACGAATTATGATGATTATCGAAATTAGGGTTAGGGTTTCACCTCTATTGATGATTCGCCCAAATACGAGCCACAAGCAGCCCATCCATACGTTCTGCCAATCGATCCATAATGACCTCCATTCTCTGGTCCTTCATGGCATTGACACGTTGCTCGAATCTCTGCTCTAACCGATTCAAATCGTCCTGACCCGCAACTTTGTCAACTCTTCGCTCTCTTCTTGGTAGCATGATGATGGCTAGGGTTTTGGAATTTGGCTCTGATACCAAATGATGTAGTCGATACGACTAAGTTATCTTAATTCTGTTGATTGCGCACGATACCGAAAACAAGATCTTCTAAATACTAGAATTTGACAAAATTCAGAGTATAAAGGAATGAAGGGAAATTTTATTCAAATCAAGTCTGCCAATCCAATTGCAACCAAGCGTTTATATAGGAGAAAAATAAAACCAAAACAGTTCAAAACTAGCAAGAAAAGAAAAGCAAAACAAAAAAAGAAACAACTGAAAACTTTCCTAAAAGGTCTGAAAAACTGAAAAATGCTAATTTGAAGGCCTAACATCGTTTTTTGGCTGAAAAGTGATGAACCACATAGCCAAAGGCTGTGTACTTTACTCGTTGGCCAATTTCCAATAACTTTAGGCTCAAAAATCACTAAAATCAGCCCACTTTCACTTGTCATCATAAAACTTGAATAAAAAGGCCAAAGCCTTCTCTTCTACATCAAGTTCAAGGATGGTTGGTAAAAAATGGTAAAATATTTTCACTTCAAAATTACTCGTGGCTGGCTGAGATTTACAATATTAAAGATAGATGGATTGCACCTTTTCTCAATGACCATTTTTAGGTAGGTATGGCTTCTACACAATGGAGCGAGGGCATGAATGCTTATTTCCATGGATATCTATGTCCAAGAAGTTCTTTGACCAATTTCATATGTCAGTACGAACTTGCAGTGCAAGATAGGGTTGAGAAAGAAAAGATGGCCAACTTCAATGTGATGCACAATACAATCAAACTATGCACTGATTTGCCATTTGAGAACCAATTTCAAAATGTGTATACCCATTTAATATTTGAGAAAGTACAACATCAGGTGCGGTGCATGAATAATTGTACGTGAAGAGATTCAAAATGGTTTGAAGGTATACAAAGTGACTGAGACTGTTTATAAGGAAGACGGCAAATCTAAGACAAAGCAGTTCGAGGTAGAATACAATCCTTAAAGAATTGATGTATCTTGTAATTGTAGAATGTTCAGAAGCACAGGCTATTTGTGGATACATGTAGTGAGGTTATTTGTTACATTTAAAGAGTAAGAGATCCCTAAAAAGTATGTGTTAAGGCGTTGGAGGAAGGACATAGTTAGACCTCATAGCAAGATTGATATACGTTTGGCCACAGGTGAAATGAGGCAGCCAATATAGCTAATGCAGATGAAAAAGGAGTGTCATTGTTAAGAGATACTCTAAAAGATTGCATAACTAAAATGAAAGATATGGCCACTTCTAGAGAAGGAAATTGCAGTGGAAATGATGCAGTTAATGCGGTTGCTTTTAGGTCACAAAATGCTTATGAACGAACGGAATGAACATATGATGACCAAAGAGGCAGGGAATCGAATGTTTCAATGCAGAGTCGTCAAACAAAACCCGAAGCTATTGTTGACACACAAAATGATGTTGTAATTAGAAATCTAATTTCAATAACTTTTATGAACCTTTTTTGAGTGAATTACTTTTATATACTTTAATGACTTTTAATATCTTGCAGAGAATTTTTAAAAGTATTGATAACTTTTTAAATGTTTATTCATAGACTTTTAAAGACTTTTGTAGACTTATTAGAAAATACTAATAATCTCCATGTGTGCAATGATAATACATCACATAAATGACCACAACAATCGCCAAACATAAAATATGAAATAGTAACATAAAAATTGAGTAGTAATGTTAATTAAAAAATTGTAATTTGGCTATAAAATTTCTAATATTCATCATCATTCATATGTTCAACATTATTCCATTTGTTAGTAGCAATACTAGCTCTCCATTCATTAGCATCATTTTTTTGTTGCTCTTATGTTCCAACAAATGGTTCAAAATCTTCTTCTTCATTAATTGACATTGGTGTAGATGAATTAGTTTCACCATTTTGTTCAATTGGAAACTCATCTGATCGACACTCCATTCTAAGAAAATTTTGCAATCCTACACAAGCCAATACTATCTCTGTTTGTGTGTCAAACTGAAATGGGAGACCAGTGGTGGAGCCAGGGGTGGGCATGGGTAGGCCGTTACCCCCCCGGCCGCCGAGAATCACCCCCATGGCTGCCGCCGTTCTCTGGTTTTGGGGGGGGCAGCCCCCCCAAAACCAGGGAAAGAAAGGGGAAGAAGACGATGTCTTCTTTCCCCCTTTTTTCTTTCTTTTTTTTTTTTTTTCAATCCCAGGCAAAACGACGTCGTTTTGCCTGGGATTTTAAATTTTTTTTTAATCCCAGGCAAAACGACGTCGTTTTGCCTGGGATTTTAATTTTTTTTTAAAACCCAGGCAAAACGACGTCGTTTTGCCTAGGATTTAAATTTTAAAAACCCAGCAAAACGACGTCGTTTTGACTGGGCCTAAAAAAAAATTCACTTCTAACTTGGGCCTAGAATCGTTTTGCCTGGGTTTTAAATTTTAAAAACCCAGCAAAACGACGTCGTTTTGACTGGGCCTAAAAAAAAATTCACTTCTAACTTGGGCCTAGAATTCAATTCTATAATTAAAACTTGAGCCTAGAAAAAAATATCCATCTTATGATTAAAAAAATAAAATAAAATAAATTAGATGGTATTCTAATTTTAAGAATTTTAATTTAGGGATTCTAATTGGAAAAAATTAATTGCTAGTATGTTATGTGTATAAATAATGAAGGATTGTGTTGTTATTAAATTAAATTGAATTAATTACGGGTTTTTGGCCGGTCAGAAATTTTTGATTGCCGGCCGGGAAATTTTTAAGGAAATTTTCGCCCCCCCAAAGCTGGCGTCCTGGATCCTCCACTGAGGAGAACTGTCTTAAAGACGGTAAATGGGAGAGCTATCTTAAAGATGGTAAAAAGGGCAAGTGATTATGGAGGTCGGAGAGGGTAACGAAAAAGGGCAGGTTGATTATGGAGGCCGGAGAGGGTGGAGATAAATGACAAATAAAAAGTATTGCGTGTAGATGCAAGACTTTTTTCTAAGGATTTTGTGTTATATTTTGTAAAAAAAGTCTATAAAAGTCATGCTCATCAATTGTTAATGATTTTTTGAATACAAGATGACTTTTAAAGACTCTTAAAAAATCATAATTGAATACCTGATGACTTTTAAAGACTCTTACAAAGTCATAATTGAACACCTGATGACTTTTAAAGACTCCTAAAAAGTCTTAATTGAATACTTCTGGATTTTAAAAGTATGTAAAAGTTATTAAAAGTCTTAATCCAACACACCACTGCAAAGGTAGGCCAAAGAAGAAAAGAAATGTTTCGTTTCATGAAGTTCATGCTAAAATACCCAAAAAGAAATATCGAAGATAAGTGTTACTCGCTGATGAACAACAGGACAGACGGTATGATAAACAAAATTGAAAACGAAAAAATATTAAGAAAATACCTAAAGAAAAAAAGAAATCCAAAGAAAAAAATATTGAAAATCACGTGAAAAGAAGGAAGAGGAAGACTAGAAAAGAGAGAGAGAGAGAGAGAGAGAGAGAGAGGGAGCCTGGAGAGCCAGCCGCAATGTGATAGCATATATATTGGAGTCCTCTTAGAAGAAGAGAAAGAAGTTTAATTAATGATTGCCAATTGTCATTTATATAAATATCAAATACTGATATATCAAATATCAATTGTCATTTAATTAATGATTGCCAATTGTCCCATTCAAAAAGGATGCCACAACAACTCAAAAAATTTGAGGAGTCAAGAAAAGGTGAAGAGAAAAAAATAAATAAATAAATGCAATCGTTTCTCAAATTTATTTGGCTATTTCTCTCAAAATAAATGTCGTCATTTCTAGAAGCCATTTTATTTGCATTTTATTTGGTTATTTCTATTAAAATAAATGCAAATGTTTTTTTTAAAAAAAAAAAACTCTCTTATATATTCAACTAGTTTCTTGCCCACGCGTTGCGCGATCTGTTTTTTTGTGATTAATTCTTTTTATTGTTTTCTTTTAAGTCATGAATTACTCAATGTATTAAATAAATGAATGATATTTTTTTTTATAAGTATATATATATATATTTAAAATACTTTCGAAAAATACTTATGTTTTACCATTCAAAATAAATAGATAAAAATGTAATAAACTCGTAATAAATTAGTGATTGATAGTTGAGTAATGATCAATAATAAACTGATTTAAATAAATACTTCATGTGGCCTAATTGTATAGTCAAAATAAGCTTTTGTGTCGTTTAAAAAAGTATAGTTGGACAAATTTTTACATATAAGTTTTTTATATCTCCCATCTTAATTTTGTTAGTGTATGCCCGACTCCCTGTATTATGTAACCGGATAATTTGTTATAATAAAAGGTATAATCTTGTTTAATATATTTCTTGTGCAATTTAATAAATAAAGAGAATCTATTAATTGTTGTTTTACTCATGTATGTCGGTAACGTTCTCCAGATAGTAAGGCCATAAGTAGGGAAAGAACACCAGTTATAAAGCTATCCATAGTCTATTAAAGTCATGGGAATGATTTTAATTAAAGGCTAGCATGTGTCTTGATTGTATGGTGGTGTCTTACTGACCATTGGACATTAAATGTCAATCAAGAACATAGGTACATGTTAGGTTACATGGTACTGGATCAATTCGCTATGAGAACACCACATGGTTTCTATGTCATAAGTGTTCTCTGGTTGTACTTATATAGGATCCTTTAACTTGATATCGCTATAGACCGAGATGCTAACTCACATACTTTGATGTATGCCTAATGGGCCTTTAACAGGGTGCCAAGTATGGGTACGGTTGGGTATACCAATGATAATGCTAAGGATGTGAGTGATGAGATGGGACGTGCCTCTCTCTTAATTAAGAGTAGATATCACTAGCCACTTGATGAGTGAGATTGAGAAGAGCATGGCCATGCCCAAGTAAGGTAATCACTAGGTGATTAGTTGCTTATGTTTTTCAATCTATTTAGAATCAAGGAACATCCTTACAGCTAAAGAGGGTGACATTGCCATGCCTTTTGCAGGACACTGATATCACTAGCATAGTGTAAGCGCCGGAATTCTCTGTACTTAAAAAAAAAGAAGAAAAAGAAGAGTCGTACGACTGTCCTTACAGTCGTGCGACTATAATTTAAAAATTACAGTCGTACGACTGTAATGTCGGAGCAGTTACAGAAGCCCATATCTCTGCAGCAGAAAAATGGAGAAAAGTGGAGGAGCATTAATTGCTTCGGTCTGAAGACAAGCAAGTAGAAAAATCATAGTAGAAAAGGAGAAAGGGAGGTAGAGAAACCAATTAGGATTTCTGGTGAAAGAATTAGAGAGAGAAAGGAGCAAAGAGAGAAGGAAAAGAAAGAACAAAGCCCAAACTCAAAAAAGTCTTCTTTTCCTCTTCTATTTTCTTTAGTTCTCAGAATTAGGATTAAAATTTGGTAGAAATCCTTAGGTTAAACAATTAACTTCACAAACAAATCGAAATCTCAGACTAAAATCAACAGAAACCGTGACATTTGGAGATTCTTTGGACCAAAGCTCTCAACCCCAAACTTAAGGAAAAAGTGCAATTTCGTGTGGATTGGAGCGATGCCAGGGGTCAAATCGACTTGGATAAGCTTCTAAAAAGGTAGACACTCTCCTTTTCCTTTCACTTTTTCTTGCTTTCTGGGGTGATTGAAGTGTATTTTTGTGCATTTTTGCTGTGTTTTCGCGCTTCTGTTTCTGGAAATTAAGAACAGTCGCACGACTGTTCTTGGATTTGATAAACAGTTGTACGACTGTATATACAGTCGTACGAGTGTTCTTGATTTCCAGGTTGTTTTTCTTCCATTTTGATCCAAAACAAAATTTTGGCAAAATCCTGATTCTGGGCTGCCTACAGTCACAAGACTGTAATTTACAGTCGTGCGACTGTAGTTACAGTCGCGATTGTAACCCTCATTCCAGATCAGAATTTCACCTTTAAGCCACAAAAATTTCCAAAAATCCATAAAAATTCAGAAAATTCCGAAAATTATCAAAATGAATTTTGTTGTGTGCATTAACTACCCTAGATTCAATTTTCAGTAAAATTGCATTTAGAACAATGCCACGATGGATACCCAACTCTCTCGAAAATCGACCCACCTCACATGTACAAAAATGCAATTAAACCCGAAAATTGTTTTCAAAAATGATTTTCCCACAAAAACCAAAATACAGGAACGTTTCAAAATGTTTTCCAGGTCTAACCGGGCCAGCTAGCCGAGCCAACCCGGTTATCCCCTAAATGCATGCCCCCAATTCTTGAATTCCCCATCCTGTCATGTTTGAGTCCTATTTGTGGCGTGTCGTATAAATTGTGCTAACCTTTGTTTTGTAGCTTTTATTTATATTTATATTTATTTTATTTGGATTTTAATAGAATTAATCGTGTATTTAGACGGTTGTAATTATTTTTAGATACTCGTGTATTCTAGGCGATTGTATAAGTGAGGTGAGAGTTTTTATTTTTTCATTCGATTTGGTTGTAGGCTAATTAATATTTATTTCTTTTCTTTATTTTTTGTATTATGTATTTGTATGCGCGCTGTATGCCTTTTATATTCAATAAAATTGACTTTAGAATTTTAAGATTCCATTTCGAGAACATTGGCATTATTTACTTTAATTAGACACGAAATAAGGGATTTGTCCAGACCCAAATCTCTGGATAGTGTAACGGCCGTTCGTCCGGTTCAGCTACCTTAAGAATTTCCCGGTTGAGCTGAACCGGGTGGCGACTCTATAATATTCATCGAGACTTGGGTCTCAGTTCTTTTAAGAATTAATTCCACATTTATTTTCCAAAACCGATTTTCCATTTATAAAAACCCCACGCGAGGGAGGGGCCCGCCCAAGATCGAGGCGCCTCTTCCGAAAGGGAGTCCCGCGTTCTGTCGAAAATGCGTCATCCGCTCACAGTGGTGACTCTGCTGGGGATTTCTTAAAAAGTTTTCTTAAAAACTTAAAAGAATTTTGACAAGCCCTGAAAAGTGTCTAATTAAAATAAGGCGGATCATTCTCTTTTAGTGTTTTATTTGCATTTTTAGTTAGCCATTTTTTGCATTAGGTTAGGTATGCTTTTATAGCCCGGTGGATTGTTGAAGTGTCGCCTAAGTTCCTCTTGGTCTTGGGGGCACGAATACGAAACACCACTCATAGCCTCGTACGAACCCCTTCGCTAGAACCCTTGAGTGGGGAGAAGTAAGGAGTATATCTTGCTATGAGAGCCTTGATGTTATCCCGACTTTGACCGAACTCATATAAGCAATTTTAGTTAGATTCCCTTAGGATACCAAAAAAAATCTCATGTAAATAATAAAATCACGCCTTCATCATCCTCGGTTGATGATCAAAGTGATCCCCACCTAGGACTCGGTTAGATTTTTGCCAAAATGACCACGTTGGAGGAATAAGATTGGAAGAATTCGTTTTGCTTGCTACGTGTTTTTCGCCGTCTCGTGACACATCGCTATTGCTACCCACACGTGCATAACATACCATAATTTACATTTATCACACATATGGCATTTTCCATGCATCGAACATTTGTGTGATACTAACCCACATTTTTTGTGGCCATTTGCACTTTATTTTCATGTGAAAACATTAATTCATCCGTTTGCCATTCATACTAACCATTTCTTTTTCAGCCATGACATTAATCTGCGTGATTAACCTTTTATTTTCACAAAGCATACATAACATCATTGTGTATTCCATGCATTTTAACCCACCTTTTTGTGCAGCCATTTGCATTTCACGTGTCATAAACATGCATTACATGTCATTTAAATTAAATTTGGGGCATTCCAAGGATGCCTATCATAATCATCCCATTTCATAACATATCGGGTATCCGAAATTACCCGTGTCTTGCTAATGCGTCGGATTGCATTTGGCCATTTTAACAAATCATCTCATTCAATAGTGACCCCAATGGTCTTAGGCCCATTTTCATGTGAGAATCCACGCGATGTATTTCATGACATCATACCCATTTATCATAAACATCATATAACACCATAGTCCACATCCGACCATTTCATGACATTAATTCACCATTCAAGGTACTCCCCGAGTGCCTAATTAGTATAATACATATAGGTCCATAACATCACCAAATCATAAAAAGGTGTTCCCCGAATGCCGAATCTCTGTCCGTGTCCCTGTTACATGTGACTTTCTCATAACATCATTTCATATCATATGCTCAAAAGCATCAGAACTTTGTCTGTGGGCCCGGCCCATGCGACCATTTCATATCATCCCATAGACCTGCCAAAGTGTCGAAACTTCATCCGTGCGTCGGTACACACGCGACCATTTCACGAATTCATTAGGTGCCCCAAAGGCGCCGAAGCTCTGTCCGTGTGGCGGTCCACATGTGACATTTTTTTATAAGCATTAGGTGTTCTTGGAATGTCCCAAGAAGAAGAAAAAAAATGAAAGTAACCATTCATGTCACCATTTCATACATAATCCCACTCCATTCATTTCAAGCATTCTCAATGCCTTAATTTTCATGCCACATCACGTCATTCATTCACAACCCTAATACCTCCTGTCTACTCCCAAGCAGAATACACTGGAGCGACCTTGGATAAGATCTAAGGCTTCAAGGGCAGCTAGGAGATAGAAGGTAGTTGAGAGTGACAGTGATTCTGAGTCTGGCGAAGGAGTGAATATGGCAGATCAAACACCAAGCATGGCTGATGTTCTGAAGGATTTCTTCAGATCGCAAGACTTCCGCGACATGTTGAAGGAAGAAATGAGAGCAGTGGTAAGAGAAGCTGGTGAGACCGGTGGCAGTGGAGCCGGGAAGGAGAAAGAGGCTGAGTCATTCCAACATGGTGGTGACGCTTCGGCTAGCCTTAAGAAGCTGCAGGAAATAGAAGCAGCTATGGAACAAAGGATGAAAGCAAAATGTTCTGAGCTAGATGAAGTTATGGCCCAGCTGAAGAAGGGGGTCAATATCAGTGCTGAATCGTAGAAGGGTGTAAATGTTGATGCCATGATTAGTAGGGGCATCGAGACATTCCCTATTGGCTTCCAAGTGCTGAAAGTCCCTACTTACAAAGGAATGGGCTCGCCGGAGGCCCATGTGAATCTATATGCCCGAGTTATGCTGACGGCGGGCACCACAAAGCAGCAACTGATCAATTTATTCCCCACCACACTGGAGGGAGGTGCTTTAGGATGGTATAACTCACTGTCAGAGGAGGAACAATTTGATTGGGACGTTTTGTCAGCGGCCTTCATTAAATACTACAGCTTCAACACCAAAATCCAGGTGAAGCTGTATAATTTGGAAAGGGTGAAGCAGAAATTTAACGAGCCCTTTAATGAATACTATCAGAGGTGGATGAACAAGATGATCCTCCTAAAGAACCGCCCTGATGAAGACGAGCTTATACAGAAACTCATTGACGGCAGCAAAGACATTTTCAAGAACAACATGAAATTTCATCCCTTCCACGAGCTCAGTAAAGTTTACAGCATGGCAATGAAAATAGAGAGGGATCAGGAAGAGAAGCCAACCGGTCATAAGGAGGGAAGAAGCACAGGGTACAGCTCGGGATATAGATCCACCGCAGCAATTGGGTCTGGCAGTGGCTCTGGTTTAGGTTCCAGTGGCAAACAGGGGTAATCTTCAGAAGTCAAGCAGGTTGAAGTGGCTACTGTAAATCAACAGCAAGGCAACCAGAATAGGGGTCCTGGAGGACAAGGCATATCGCCTTGGACTCTTCCTTTAGTGAAGATATTCGCCAAGTGTAGGAATGGTGGCCTACTAAGCTGACAAAGATAATTTCTGCACTTATCATGTGGTAACCGGCTATCGAACCAACAACTGTTACAAGCTAAGGGATTCCATCCAAAAGCTTATTGATGAGGAAAAGCTGCAAGAGCCAACCAAACCTAGCACTAAAACTAACCTGCTGTCGGCATTCGAAAAGAGGGTAAACATGGTCTAGTCGGGGTTGCCAGCTAATTTTATATTTTCCTAAGTTCTTCAACGAACCCTACAATTCAGGTAGTGGTAGTAGGGGAACCCGAAGTGGAACCCGAATGTGAGAAAAAGGCGGAATGTAAAGAGATCAAGCCCATAAGTCTGAATGATCTCGACTCCGAAGACGAGTATGAAGAATTTGACAGAGGAGAGGCAGTTAAACTCCCAGCTGCTGAAAAGATGAGGATTCAAGAAGTGCAGCATGTGACCCGAAGTGGTAGAGTATATCAGCCGGCAGATCAGATGAAAGATAAAGTACCGATGAATGGGTCGGGCAGTACTTCGGCACTAGAAGGAGTTGAGAAGGAGGTGTAAGCACCGGAATTTTACTTCCTTAAAAAAAAAGGTCGTATGACTTTAACTACAGTTGTACGACTGTAATTAAACTACAGTCGTATGACTGTAGATCGTGGCAGGTAAGCCAACCCACACCCTAAAAACTAAAAAAAACAGAAGGAGAAAGGGGAAGGCGTGAACAAACAGAAGATAAAAAGGAAAAGAGAAAGAAAGAAAAAGAGAGAGGGAGAAAGAAGAAGAGAAAACAAGAAAAGGAAAGAAACTCATCATCAGAAACCCTTGCATTTGGAGATTTTGGACCCAAAAGCTCTCAAACCCTAACTCAAGGAGAAAAGTCCAGATTTCAGTGGATTGGAGCGACGCCAGGGGTCAATCCTACGGTGGACGCATGCCAAACAGGTAGACACTCCTTTTCCCCTCTCTTTTACAAGCTTTCTGGGTGATTGGTGTGGTTTGTGCCATTTTCGTTCTTTTTTCTGCGTGTCTGCTTCTGGAAATCAAGAACAGTCGCACGACTGTTCTTGAGTTTGATGAATAGCGGTACGACTGTAGTTACAGTCGTACGAGTGTTCTTGATTTTCAGGCGTTTTCTTTCCAGTTTACTTCGAATAAGATTTTGGTGAAATTTTGATTCTGGATCGCTTACAGTCGCACGACTGTAACGTGTTTCCAGAATCAGAAATTCCCTTTTAACCCGTTAAAATTTCAAAAATTCCATAAAAATTCAGAAAACCCCAAAAATCATCAAAATGAATTTTGTTGGGTGCATTCACGACCATAGATTCAATTTTCAGTAAAATTGCATTTAGAACAATGCCACGACGGAGACCCAGTTCTCTCGAAAACTAACCCACCTCACATGCAAAAAAAATGCATATGAACATGAAAAATTGTTTTCAAAATGATTTTCCCATAAAATAAAAAATATAGGGACGTTTCAAAATGTTTTCCAGGTCTAACCGGGGCGGCTAGCCGAGCCAACCCGATTATCCCCTAAATGCATGCCCCCAATTCTTAATTTTCCAATTCTGTCTGTTTGAGTCCTGTTTGTGGCGTGCTATATATTGTGCTAACTTTCTGTTTTGCAGCTTTTCATTTTTATTTTTGATGTATTTAATAGAGTTAATCGTGTATCCTAGGCGATTGTAAAAGTGAGGTGAGAGTTTTTATCTTTTATTCGATCGGGTTGTAATAATTTATTCATCTACTATTTTACTTTAACCTGTATGCGCATTGTATGTCTATCTATTTCAATAAAATTGACTTTAGAATTTAAAATACCATCTTTGAACATTGACCAATATTTATTTTAATTAGACACGAAATAAGGGACTTGTCCGGACCCAAATCTCTGGATAGTGTAGCGGCCGTTCGTCCGGTTCAGCTACATTATAATTTTCCCGATTGGGCTGAACCGGGTGGCGACTCTACAATATTCATCGAGACTTAGGTCTCGGTTCTTTTAAGGATTAATTCCATTTATTTTCCACATCGATTTTCCATTTATAAATTCCCTACGCGAGGGAGGGGCCCGCCCGAGATCGTGGTGTCCCTTCCGAAAGGGAGTCTCGCGTTCCGTCGAAAACGTTGTCCGCTCATAGTGGCGACTCCGCTGGGGATTTCTGAAAAAAGTTTTCTTAAAAACATAAAAGAATTTAACAAGCCCTGAAAAGTGTCTAATTAAAATAAGGTGGATGATTCTCGATTGGTATTTCATTTTGCATCTTTAGCGAGACATGTTTGCATTAGATTTAGTAT
The DNA here is from genome assembly GCA_039660915.1 of Euphorbia tirucalli. Lineage (NCBI taxonomy): Eukaryota > Viridiplantae > Streptophyta > Magnoliopsida > Malpighiales > Euphorbiaceae > Euphorbia > Euphorbia tirucalli. Next base: position 42,417,129 of record CM077632.1, on the reverse strand, counting down.
CCATTTTTAGCCCGGTGGATTGTTGAAATGTCGCCTTTGTTCCTCATGGTCTTAGGGGGACGGATACGAAACACCACCCATAGCCTCGTATGAACCCTTTTGTTCGGACCCTTAAGTGGGGAGAAGCGACTGAGTATATTTTGCTATGGGAACCTTGATTTTTAACCAGACTTGGACCGAACTCATATAGGCAGGCCTAGTTGGATTCCCTTAGGATACCAGAATAAATCGTGTGTAAATAAATTAATATCATGCCTTCATCACCCCCGGTTGGTGATCGAAGAGAACCCCACCTAGGACTCGGCTAGAAATTTTTGAGACTAATCACGCTTGGAGAAATAAGGTTGGAAGAATTCGCTTTGTGTTTTACGTGTTAAACGCTTCTCGACATTTCACGACATACCATAATCATCATCTTCCATACACAATTAACATTTTCCATTCATAAAACATTTTTGTGTGATATTAACCCACATTTTTATGTAGCCACGTGCATTTTATTTTCGTATGCAATCATTAAACCATCTGTTTGCCATTCATACTAACCATTTCTTTTTTAGCCATAACATTAAATTTGTGTGATTAGCATTTTTCACAGAGCATACATAACGTCATTATGTGTGTCATGCATCCTAACCACGTTTTTGTGCAGCTATTTGCATCTTGTGTGTCATAAACATTCACGACATATCATTTAGATTAAATTAAAGGCATTCCGAGGATGCCCACCATGATCATATCATTCCATCATATATCGGGTATCCTAAAATACCGGTGTTCTGCCAATGCATTGGATTGCATTCGGCCATTCCACCAAATCATTTCATTCAATAGAGACCACAATGGTCCTAGGTATATTCCCATGTGATGATCCACACGATGCATTTCATACACCATGCTTATTTATCATAAACATCATATGACACTGTGATCCACATCGGGTTACTTCATGACATTACTACATCATTCAAGGAGCTTCCCGAGTGCCGGTTAGTACACATGTAGGGGCATTTCATAACATTATCAAATCATAAAAGTTGCTCCCTGAACACCGAACCCCTGTCCGTGTCCCCGTCACACGTGACTTTCTTACAACATCATTTCATATCATATGCCCAAAAGCATCAGAACTCTATCCATGGACTGGTCCTATATGACCATTTCATACCATCTCATAGACCTACAAAGCGTCGAATCCTGTCCGTGTGTCAGCACACATGCAACGATTTCACGAAATTCATCAGGTGCCCCAAAAGCACTAAACTTTTATCCGTGTGGCGGTCCACACGCGGCATCTTTGCAGAGCATTGGGTGCACTTGGAATGTCCAAAATAAAAGAAAGAAAAAGGTCACATTCATTATCATCCATACATCCAACCATGCACCTTTTAGCCCTAGCAGTCTTTATTTGCATTAAAGCAGAATAAACTGGGGCGTCCTAGAACCAGAGCCCAGGCTGCAAGAGCACGTGAGAGCGGAAGATCAGTCGAATCAAGTAGCGCAACAGAATCCGGAGAAGAAGTAGCAATGGCTGATCAAACGCCAAGCATTGCAAGTGTTCTGAAGGATTTCTTCCGATCCCAAGACTTCCAAGATATGCTAAAGGAAGAACTGAGGGCTGTTGTTAGGAAAAGTGGTGAAGCTGATAATGGTGGAACCGGGAAAGCAAAAGAAGGGGAGACCTCTCAACAAAGGGCTGATGCTTCGGCCAGCATAGAAAAGTTGTAGGAAATCGAGGCAGCTATGGAACAGAAAATGAAGGCCAAATACTCTGAGCTGGATGAGATGCTAGCTGAGCTAAAAAGGGGAGCCAACATCAGTTTGGGTTCCAGGTAGGGCGTCAATGTGGATGCCATGATAAACAAAGGCATCGAGACATTCCCTGTGGGGTTCCAAGTCCCTAAAATTTCTTCTTACAAAGGGCTCGGATCACCAGAAGCTCACATCAACCTTTATGCCTGTATAATGCTGACGGCAGGTGCTACCAAACAGCAGTTGGTCAACTTCTTCCTAACAACACTAGAAGAAGGAGCTTTAAACTGGTACAACTCTCTGACAGAGGAAGTATAGTCAGATTGGGGAACACTGTCAGCGGCCTTCATCAAATACTATAGCTTCAACACAAAGATCCAAGTGAAGCTATATGACTTAGAAAGGGTTAAGCAGAAGCTCAATGAACCCTTTGATGAATATTATCAAAGGTGTATGAATAAGATGATCCTGTTGAAGAATTGCCCCGATGAAGACAAGCTGATTCAGAAACTGATTAAAGGTAGTAGGGATGTCTACAAAGACAACATGAAATTCCATGCCTTCAATGAACTCAGCGAGGTCTACAGCATGGCCATGAAGGTTGAGAGGGATGAAGAAGAAAAAGCAGCCAGCCAAAAGGGTGGCAAAAGCTTCAAGCATGGTCTGGGGTATCAATCGACAACTGCCACCAAATCAAGCAGTGGATCCGGTTTCGGCTTCACAAACAAGAGTGACCAATCCCCAGAGGATGAGCCAACTAAAGTTGCTGTGGTGTCTCACCAATAAGGAGATCAAGCTGGAGATTCGCAAAATCGAGGCCTATCCCCGTGGACCCTTTCTCTGGCTAAGATTTTTGCAAAATACAGGAATGGTGGCCTCTTGAGTTCTCTGAAGCCATTCGAGAAGCCGGATGAGACAGACAAAGGCAAATTCTGCTCCTATTATGTGACAGTGGGGCATCACACGAATGACTGCAAGCAACTACTCAGGGCTATTCGTCAACTAATCGCCGACGGGAGAATCGTGGAGCCACCTTTGAAGCCCAGTGTGCAGACCAATCCTTTACCCAGCTTTGACTAGTCCAATCGAAGTGGGCGATGCAGCAGCAAAAGAAGACCCTCCGTATGTGGAGGATGTTAATTATTTTGATGTATCTGTTTTTTATTTTCTATCTTGTTTTATGAACAATGCAGCCTATAAGGCGTTTAATTTAATGTAATTTGATTTCAATTATCTATGTGATATTTTCATGGATGGAACACTGTACATGCATACAAACATTCATTTAATATCTTTAGCATACATGACACATTATCACATGAAATGAACCTAAGGACAGATGAGCATCCAAAATGATATCCGTCCTGAAAGACCTCATGACTGATAAGAGAAAGAAAAATTGCAAAGTACCCAAAAGCATGTGAAGACCTTCGCCTGGTCCTATGATGGCACGCATCGACAAAGGATCGCAAGAGGCAGAGTTACAAAGAATCAGAAGGACAACTCCAGCTAAGCGGAAGTTCTGTAGACATAAAAAAAATAATAAAAAAAAACAACAACAACAACACAAATAAAGTAAGCATGGTTTCAAGTTTCGAAATAAGAATGCATCTATACCACATGATGTTTCGCACCATGGCATCCCCGATAATAGAACGCAAGTTCTGGGGCAACAGTACAATCATTCCGGAATAAAGGAGAGAGGAACCATGCATCTCCTCCATACCACCCATAAGCCAGCAGGATGGTTCAAGCAGCTAACAAGCGCGTCAAAAAGCACAGCCATCGACCTGCAGGATCGAAGTAGTCCTACAGAGAAAGACAAAAACCAAGTCGTCAACCCCTTTCAATCAGGACAGGCTCAGGTTTGCATAAAAAAAAAGAGGAAGTCTGATGGATTGAAAATCACGAAAGCAATCCATGCAAAAGTTAGGACAATGCGGTGAGCACCACCGACAGGAAAATCCGCAAGGACCAGTTGGTGGCAGTCGTGGGTTCGGTCTAGACGGATACCATACTCATCTTGTCCTTAATTTCATTTCATATATCATGTGCACTATGCTAAAACATTATCAATGAATGAATGGATGAGTGCCTTGCTCTATTTATTTAAATATCCCAGGTTTACCTCAAATTGAATTCATATGATGCATCATATGCAGCTATACGCCTATAGGCTTCAGTAACAACGATGGAGCAACCAAATCCTAGAAGACTTCCCACAATCATCTCATCATCAGAGGGTGTATTGAATTGGAAGTCTTCTTCTAATTCCACGACACCCTTAAAAAAAAAAAAGAGCTCGCTGAGGTGAAAACCGAAAAGGCGCCTCAGGCAAAAATTAGAGCAGCCTGCTAAGTTGAAAACCCATATTGGGTAGTTTACGTGAAAGTTAGGGCATATGAAAAGCTCGCTAAGGAAAAAACCAAAAAGGCACCTTAGGTAAAAGTTAGAGCAGCTCACTGAGTTGAAAACCCACTTTGGGCAGCTCAGGCAAAATTTAGAGCACTTCCAAATCCATGAAGCCTAGGGGCAGAGAAGGCAAAACCTCTCCGTTATTCCCCCCAGTAAGAACATTTCATTAATCCTGATAAAATCCTCTACATCATTTCTCAACGGCATTATTGCCAAGAACAACATCACTTTCTCTCCAACATCATCGTATTTCTGCATTAGCCATCAAATATCTCTAGCGGGATCGCAAGAATTACATTGCACCCAAAATGTTGCTTCCCCAACTATGGACGATCAATCGCACAACATATCTTCCCCAGTATGAACCTGGAAGGTCAAGATTGAGCAAATGGCATTTTCTAAAGTTCATTTGCACATGCACACATTGAAACATATACCTGCATTCAAATCATACATGCATACACGCACGTACATATCACAACCAACCTAAGTACAGGTACCCATCATCATCATCAGGTCTATTCCGAACTAGGATCGCTCTCAAAGCAGAGATGGCACAACGCCGGGGCATCCATTAGACCTTAAGCGCCAGTACAAACTCAAATCTCAACATATCAAGTCTCCAAAGGGCAGAACAATCAAACCGTATTTATCCTTGATCGAAGGGGCAAAAATTTTTGTTTCCTAAATTATCGATCAATGGATAAATACTCATCCTTGAGCCAACATCAAAATTATCCTTCCTAAAGCCATCTCCTTATTTCATTCAAGCCAGATTTCAAACCCTTGAACTCCAGTACGTTCAAGCATGGTTGCAAATCCTTAAACCTTTCTCTTCATTCAAGCCAGATTTCAAACCCTTGAACTCCATTACGTTTAAGCATGGTTTCAAATCCTTGAACCCCTTTTCTTCATTCAAGCCAGATTTCAAACCCTTGAACTCCATTACGTTCAAGCATGGTTTCAAATCCTTGAACCATTCTCTTCATTCAAGCAGATTTCAAACCCTTGAACTCCATTACATTCAAGCATGGTTTCAAATACTTAAACCCCTTTTCTTCATTCAAGCCAGATTTCAAACCCTTGAACTCCATTACGTTCAAGCATGGTTTCAGATCCTTGAACCTCTTATTATTTCAAGTTCATCCAATTCCAGTAAGATTTCAAATCATCAAAATTCCATCCTTCCTTTGCCTTGGGTAACATAAGCCCGATATCGGCTTAACCGCATTCCACTTTTCTTGCCTCGGGTAACCTAGACCTGGTATCGGCTTAGTTCTACATCAAGCCCCTTATTTCATCCAAGCTAGATTTCGAATCCTTGAACTTGTTCAAGCATGATTCCCAATCCTTGATAAACACCTATCCAAGCTAGATTTCGAATCCTTGAACTTATTCAAGCATAATTCCCAATCCTTGAAAATAGCCAAGCCAGATTCCGGATCCTTGATGATCGATTCAAGCAAGATCCTAGATCATGGAAGCCAATTCAAATCTCCAGTATTGCCTCGGGTAACATAGACTCGATATCAGCTTATTTTATCCAATCAACTCAACACGTCACCACAGCAGTGAACCTTTAGCAACTTAGTTGCATGTTTTATATCCTTTGTCTATGGTACTTTGAGGCGCATTTCTCAAATTCACATCAGCTTTCCTAGACTAAGATCAGGTGGTGAATTTGATCACGCGAGGGGCAGCTGTAAGCGCCGGAATTTTACTTCCTTAAAAAAATGGTCGTACGACTTTAACTACAGTCGTATGACTGCAATTAAACTACAGTCGTACGACTGTAGATCGTGGCAGGTAAGCCAACCCATACCCTAAAAGTTAAAAAAAATAGAAGGAGAAAGGGGAAGACGCGAACAAACAGAAGAAAAAAAGGAAAAGAGAAAGAAAGAAAAAGAGAGAGGGAGAAAGAAGAAGAGAAAACAAGAAAAGGAAAGAAACTCATCATCAGAAACCCTTGCATTTGGAGATTTTGGACCCAAATGCTCTCAAACCCTAACTTAAGGAGAAAAGTCCGGATTTCAGTGGATTGGAACGACGCCAGGGGTCAATCCTACGGTGGAAGCACACCAAACATGTAGACACTCCTTTTCCCCTCTTTTTTACAAGCTTTCTAGGTGATTGGTGTGGTATGTGCCATTTTCGTTCTTTTTTCTGCATTTCTGCTTCTGGAAATCAAGAACAGTCGCACGACTATTCTTGAGTTTAATGAACCGTCGTACGACTATAGTTACAGTCGTACGAGTGTTCTTGATTTCCAGGCATTTTCTTTCCAGTTTATTTCGAATAAGATTTTGGCGAAATTTTGATTCTGGGTCACTTACAGTCGCACGACTGTAACGTGTTTCCAGAATCAGAAATTCCCTTTTGACCCATAAAAATTTCCAAAAATTCCATAAAAATTTAGAAAACCTCAAAAATCATCAAAACGAATTTTGTTGTGTGCATTCACGACCATAGATTCAATTTTCAGTAAAATTGCATTTAGAACAATGCCACGACGGAGACCCAGCTCTCCCAAAACTGACCCACCTTACATGTAAAAAAATGCATGTAAACAGGAAAAATTGTTTTCAAAATGATTTTCCCACAAAACCAAAAATACAGGGACGTTTCAAAATATTTTCCAGGTCCAACCGGGCCGGCTAGCCAAGCCAACCCGGTTATCCCCTAAATGCATGCCCCCAATTCTTAATTTCCCAATTCTATTTGTTTGAGTCCTATTTGTGGGTGCTATATGTTGTGCTAACTTTCTGTTTTGCAGCTTTTCATTTTTATTTTTGATGTATTTAATAGAATTAATCATGTATCCTAGGAGATTGTATTTTTCTAGATTCTCGTGTATCCTAGGCGCTTGTAAAAGTGAGGCGAGAGTTTTTATCTTTTATTTGATCGAGTTGTAATAATTTATTCATCTACTATTTTACTTTAACCTGTATGCGCGCTGTATGTCTATCTATTTCAATAAAATTGACTTTAGAATTTGAAATACCATCTTTGAACATTGACCAATATTTATTTTAATTAGACAAGAAATAAGGGACTTGTTCGGACCCAAATCTCTGGATAATGTAGCGACCATTCGTCCGGTTCAGCTACATTATAATTTTCCCGATTTGGCTGAGCCGGGTGGCGACTCTGCAATATTCATCGAGACTTAGGTCTTGGTTCTTTTAAGGATTAATTCCATTTATTTCCCACATCGATTTTCCATTTATAAAAACCCTACGCGAGGGAGGGACCTACACGAGATCGTGGCATCCCTTCCGAAAGGGAGTCTCGCGTTCCGTCGAAAATGTCATCCGCTCACAGGAGGACCTAGTCATTTCTCAGCTAAAAAAGACTCCTACCCAAGCTAGTTTATGGCATTTGCTTCTAACCTCCGAGGAGCACAGGGCTGCTCTAGTAAAGAAATTGTCAGAGATTGAAGTCTCCCCTATAGCTTCACCAAAGGCTATATGCTGTTTGTTAGATAAAGTCCGTGTTGGAAGCCCTGATATTATCTTCTTTGAGAAAGACTTGCCTGCTGAAGGGAAGGCCCACAACAAGGCTCTTTATGTCAGGGCCCATGTGATGGATAAGGTAATGCCTTGCATTATGGTGGATGATGGATCGACACTGAATATTTGTCTGCTAAAGATGTCGCCATTTCTGGGGCTGAACGAAGAAGTGTTAAAGAGATCCTCAACAGTCATTCGAGCATATGATGACTCTAAAAGAATGGTAATAGGGACATTTAAGGCAGAAGTAGAGGTTGGGCCAGTTAGGTCCACAGTTGCTTTTACAGTGATTGATATCCTGGTCACATTTTCCCTATTGCTTGGAAGGCCCTGGTTCCATCCTTTGGGAGGTGTACCTTCCACATTGCATCAAAAGATCAAGTTCTCTATGAACAACAGAATTGTGATTGTTTAGGCGGATGCCCAATCGATGGTAGCTATAGTGAATGAAAGAGTTGTTCCCTTTGGTGGATTTCAAGTCACTGTAATCAAAGAGGAAGAGACCACGGATGCTCCTATGGTCCTTTATAAGAATTATATGCCAGAGTGGCTATCCCAGTATTTGTATAAGCAGAACTTTGTCGCGGGAATGGGACTCGGAATTAATTTGCAGAGTGTTCCAGAATTTAAAATTGACTCGAGAAAGTCAAAGCAGTGTCGCCTTGGTTATGTAGAAGGAGCATCTAAGCGGAAGAATCTGAAAAAGGGCAAGAATGGTAAGACTATGATGAAGCCATTTCTGAAGGCAGGAGAAGGCCTTTATAAGGTTCAAGCTGAACCGATAATGGTAGGATATGTCGAGTATCCTGGCTTTGAGATTTTTACAGATGTACTTGATTTTGACAAAAGCTAAGAGGAGCCGGTAGCCCCTGTAATGGTGGAAGAAACCGCTGTTGAATCTAATGTGCTACAAAGCGAGTCGCCTCTAATGATGGAGAAAGCAGTAAAGGTGGCCAAAGAAGAAGGTGAAAAGAAGGCCTGTGTTGAAACTACAGAAGTGATCTCGGGTGCTTTGACTGCTGCTTTAAGTAAGGCATTTGGAAAATCCAAGGAAGGGTTTGATGAAGAACTAATGGCCAGAGTGAGCTTAGACTCTACGGTCGCTGAAATTGCCAAGATTATGGAAAAAACTAAGATGCAAGTGATCAGAAAAGAAGCAGAGAAAGCTGCAGTCCCAGATGATGCTCTGAAAGGGGAGGTGAAAGCTGATGAAAAACAAGGCCCTCCGCCTGTGGAGCATGAAAATGATTATGTTGTATCGATTTCTTCCATTTTCAATGTAACTGATGTACTTTATGATAAGTTCAATGCAATGAAATCCCAGTTTGCTTACTCGTGTGATGTTTATCTTAATAATTCTGTGCATGTATTTAAATCACCATCAAGCATATTTAGCATACATGACACCGCATTGCATGAAATCAACATAAGTACAGATGAAAACCCTAAAATGGTACTCATTTCACGTGAGCTAAAATCTAAGGAAGAGAAAGAATTAATAAGAATACTCCAAAAACATGTTAAAACTTTCGCCTGGTCGTATGAAGACATGCCAGGTGTGGACATAGAAATAGCAGTGCACAAGATCCAAACGGACCCCAAGTTCAGAACGGTAAAGAAGAAGTTGAGAAGGCTGAGGCCAGAATGGGCCACACTGGTAAAGGAAGAAGTGGCTAAGCAGATAGATGCCAAGTTTCTCGAAGTGGTGGAGTATACAGAATGGCTAGCCAACGTTGTCCCTGTGCCTAAAAAGGATGGAAGGGTCAGAGTATGCATCGACTATAGGGACCTGAATAAAGCATGCCCAAAGGATAACTTTCCACTGCCCCATATTGATGTCCTGGTTGATAGCGCGGCAAAAGTAGCAATGTACTCTCTCATGGATGGCTTTTTGGGGTACAGCCAGATTCTGATGGATGTGATTGACAAGGTGAAAACATCGTTCATCACAGAGTGGGGTACTTTCTGCTATAGAGTGATGCCCTTCGGGTTAAAGAATGCCGCTGCCACTTATCAGAGGGCTGTCACTTATCAGAGGGCTGTCACAACTCTGTTGCACGATATGATCCATAAAGAAGTCGAAGTGTATGTCAATGATATGCTTGTTAAATCAACAACCCGAGAGGAACATCCTGTTATCCTGGATAGATTTCTAACACGCATTGGAGAGTACAACTTACGACTTAACCCCAAGAAGTACATATTTAGAGTCACATCGGGAAAGTTGTTGGGTCATGTGGTCAGCCAGAGGGGGATAGAAATGAACCCAGACAAAATCAAGGCCATCCAAGATATGCCAGCTCCAAAAACGGAAAAAGAAGTCCGGTCATTTCTAGGTTCCTTGCAATATGTCAGTCGCTTCATCGCACGGTTGACTTCCACTTGTGAACCAATCTTCAAGCTATTAAGGAAAGATCAGCCGATTGTGTGGGATGACAGGTGTCAACTGGCATTCGAGAAGATCAAGGCTTACCTGGTAAAGCCACCAGTATTAAGTCCACCAGTTCCAGGGAAACCTCTGATTTTGTACTTGGTAGTTGAAGAATCCTCTATAGGGGCAATGCTATCATAAGAACAAGATGGCAAGAAGGAATATCCTATTTACTACCTCAGTAAGAAACTGTTGGAGTATGAAGCCAAATACACACTAGTGGAAAAGACATGTGTGGAGATGATTTGGCTGACCAAGAAGCTGCGCCACTATTTCCAGTCCTACAAGATACAAGCCATGGCTAAGGTGGATCCAATTAAGTATCTCTATAAAGCACCAGTATTGGTTGGGAAGCTATCCAGGTGGTTGTTACTCTTGTCTGAGTTTGACATCGAGTACATCACGAAGAAAACCATCAAAGGGCGAGCCGTGGCGAAGTTTTTGGCAAACCAACCTCTAGAATCAGATTATACAGAAAATTTAGAATTCCCTGATGAGCAACTAGCCATAGTGGAATTGAAAAGATGGGTTATGTGCTTCGATGGGGCAGTGAATATAAAAGGCGATGGAATCGGGGTACTTATAGCAACACCGGATGGTGAGATTATTCCTTTGTCCAAGAGGCTGATCTTTCTTGTAACCAATAATGGGGCAGAATATGAAGCATGCTTATTTGGAATGGAGGCTCTATTAACCTTAGGGGAAAATGATGTTAATTGTCAATGATTCACTTCTAGTGATCAGGCAAGCTTAGGGTGAGTGGGAGCTAAAAGAAGAAGCCTTACGGCCTTACTTGGAGCTGCTATAGTTTAGAAAGGGTTTATTCGGCCAGTGTGAATTCAGACATGTCCCCAGGGATAAGAATAAGATGGCTGATGCATTAGGCACTTTGTCCTCCATGTGGGAAAATCCAGAGGAAACACAAGTACAACCACTGGTTATAGCCACTTCCAGAGATCCTTGCTTCGAAGTGCACGAAGTAATGGAATTATCAGCTGAAGAAAAGCCATGGTTCTTTGACATCTACCGGTATGTTAAAGAAGGAAAGTACCCAGAAGAGGCTAGTGCTGCTGATAAGTTGACGCTGAGAAAGCTGGCTAGGCAATTCAGAATCTTCGAGGACAAGTCATATAAAAGAACAGCACATGGAGTCCTTTTAAGGTGTCTAACAGAGCAAGAAGCAGAAGAAGTGATGCAGCAGTACACGCAGGAACCTATGGGCCACATATGAATGGACTTGCCATGGCCAAGAAGATCATGAGACAAGGCTACTTCTGGATGATGATGCAAGCAGATTGCATAAGAAAAGTGAAGAGATGTCATGAATGTCAGATCTATGCAGACATTAGTCATCTTCCTCCACTTGAGCTACAAAACTTAGCATCTCCTTGGCCATTTTCAGTATGGGGGATAGAATGATTGGTGAAATTCATCCAGCTGCATCTAATGGACATAGAGTCAGAGTTATAGCAGTTGATTACTTCTCCAAATGGGTCGAAGCAAAATCCTTCGCTAATGTGACAGCCAAGAAAATGGTCAAGTTCATCCAGAAGAACATCTTCACTCGGTATGGGATTCCTCACCACATAGTAACTGACAATGGAGTACAGTTTCAAGGGGCAATAGCTGGGCTACTTGCAGAGCATGGTATTGAACATCATAAGTCCTCTCCATACAGACCATATGCTAATGGTGCAGTGGAAGAAGCTAACAAGGCAATAAAGAAGATCTTATCAAAGATGGTAACCACCTACAGGGATTGGGCTGATAAACTGCCTTATGCTCTTTGGGATTATAGAACCAGTATCAGAATGCCGATAGGAGAAACTCCTTATGCCTTAGTATATGGAATGGAAGCAGTATTGCCAGTGGAAATAGAACTTAAGTCACTTAGAGTCACCCTGGAGGCTTAGCTGCCAGAGACTGAATGGGTTCAAGCCAGATATGAACAGTTGGAAACATTAGATGAAAGGCGACTGAGGGCACTGGATCATCTTCAGATGTACCAGCACAAAATGGCCAGAGCCTATAATCGGAATCTGAAGTATTCCAAACGGTAGTTGAAAACAGGTGACTTGGTTCTAAAGCAGCTAAGGCCTTCAAATGTCGATGTTTGGGGCAAGTTCAAACCCAACTGGGAAGGGCCCTATGTGGTGAAGAAGATGCTATCAAAAGGCACTGTCAGCATCATGGATATGGATGGAAACGAGTTCACTAATCCTATCAACCAGGACAGGCTAAAGCTTTATCATGTATAATATATATATATATATATATATATATATATATATATATATATATATATGCTAGGCTGAAAACTCGAAAAGAGCGGTCTAGGCAAAAGTTACGACACGAGAGAAAATAATCAGTCAGAAAACCTGAGAAAGACGACTGGTGACAGATTTTGGCTTAGTGTGGAATATGTACCATTTAGGAACCAACTCATTTCAAATGTACTCATTTTGACTTCAATAAAGTGAAGTGTTTGTTTAAATATGTTTGCATGGTTATGGCAAATGCACAAGCAAAGTTGTCTTGCATAAACATACATTTAAAGAAAGCACTTTGCATTCAATTGTTTGAAATCATCGCATTATTTAACAGATGAAAATGCACCAAATACATGCAGTTTGAAATCTTTTGTCGACCTCTAAAATCCAGTTCATCTTCCTAAAAGAGCAATAAAATGGTCATGGTGACATCTCATTCATAAAAAAAGAAAAAAAAAAGAGAGCTCGCTGAGGTGAAAACCGAGAAGGCGCCTCAGGCAAAATTTAGAGCGGCCCACTAAACTGAAAACCCATATTGGGCAGTTTAGGCAAAAGTTAGGGAATATAAAAAGCTCGCTAAGGTGAAAACCAAAAAGGCGCCTCAGGCAAAAATTAGAGTGGCTCGCTAGGCTGAAAACCCGTATTGGGCAACCAAGGAAAAAATTAGAGCACTTAAAAGCTCATAATTTCCCCATGAAGCAGGAAAAGCAGAATGTCCCCAACATTCCCCACAGAAGTCATCACATCGACTCCCCACAGAGTCATCATGCAATTCCCCAGCAGAATCTACATAAAGAACACCATAATTGTTTCCTCAATCGAGTTGCCACAATTTTCCCCAGCGGAATCTCTGTAAGGAACACTATGATTATCTCCCCAGCGGTATCATACATTCCCAGCAATCACCTCACTCCTTTAAAAATTACCAAGCAAAGCCTCGAAGAAAGCAAAATCAACTAGGGGCACAACATATCTTTCTCCAGCGGAAGGCGGAAACGTCAAATGACGGAAAATGCATACATGTACATATACATCATCATGCACTCATACATTACATACATCAATTACTTATCCCCAGCTAGTCTTCATTCTTGATCGAAGGGGCAAAAATTTTTGTTTAAAAATCTCTCGATCTAGGAATGAAGACTTGCTATCTTAAGTGCAGGAATTCATCATCCCCATCTTCAATTCCTCGGCATATCCACCTCGAGTAATATAAACTCGGTATCGGCCCAAATCGGCTTCATCATCTAAGTTCCCCAGCAGATCCACCTCGAGTAATGTAAACTCGATATCGGCCCAGATCGGTTTCATCATTCACTTCTTCAGCAGATCTGCCTCGAGTAATGTGAACTCGGTATCGGCCCAGATCGGCTTCATCATCCATTTCCCCATCAGATCCGCCTCGAGTAATGTAAACTTGGTATCGGCCCATATCAGCTTCATTTTTTCCCCCAGCAAAGCTCGCCTCGGGTAACCTAGACCCGATATCGACCAATTTCTTCATCAGCTTTGCCTCGAGTAATGTAAACTCGATATCGGCTAATTTCATCTCCAGCATCACCTCGGGTAACCTAGACCCGGTATCGGCTAATTTCTTCATCAGCTACACCTCGAGTAATGTAAACTCGATATCGGCTAATTTCATCTCCAGCATCGCCTCGGGTGACTTAGACCCGGTATCGGCTTATTTCACTCATCTTTTGCCTCAGGTAACCTAGACCCGGTATCGGCCAATTTCTTCATCAGCTTCGCCTCGAGTAATGTAAACTCGATATCGGCTAATTTCATCTCCAGCATCGCCTCGGGTAACTTAGACCGGTATCGGCTTATTTCACTCATCTTTCGCCTCGGGTAATATAGACCCAGTATCGGCTAATTTCACTCTTCCTTTGCCTCGGGTAACATAGACCCGGTATCGGCCAATCCGTAATCCATCTTTCTTCGCCTCGGGTAACCTAGACCCGGTATCAGCTTATTTCCTCCCCAGCATCGCTTCAGGTAACCTAGACCCGGTATCGGCTTATCTCATCAGAGGGTTCATTCTAGTGTTCACGGCCCTTTGATTCTCGCTCTCAAATTCATCATCTCAGGTGTTGTAAACCTGGATCTAGGTGCCGAATTTGATCACGCAAAGGGCAGCTGTAAGCGCCGGAATTCTCTGTACTTAAAAAAAAAAAAGAAGAAGGAGAGTCGTATGACTGTCCTTACAGTCGTGCGACTGTAATTTAAAAATTACAGTCATACGACTCTAATGTTGGAGCAGTTACAGAAGCCTATACCTCTGCAGCAGAAAAATGGAGAAAAGTGGAGGAGCATTAATTGCTCCGGTCTGAAGATAAGCAAGCAGAAAAATCAGAGTAGAAAAGGAGAAAGGGAGGGAGAGAAACCAATTGGGATTTCTGGTGAAAGAATTAGAGAGAGAAAGGAGAAAAGAGAGAAGGAAAAGAAAGAACAAAGCCCAAACTCAAAAAATTCTTCTTTCCCTCTTCTATTTTCTTTAGTTCTCAGAATTAGGATTAAAATTTGGTAGAAATCCTTAGGTTAAACAATTAACTTCACAAACAAATCGAAATCTCAGACTAAAATCAACAGAAGCCATGACATTTGGAGATTCTTTGAACCAAAGCTCTCAACCCCAAACTTAAGGAAAAAGTGCAAATTCGTGTGGATTGGAGCGACGCCAGGGGTCAAATCGACTTGGATAAGCTTCTAAAAAGGTAGACACTCCTTTTCTTTTTCTTGCTTTCTGGGTGATTGAAGTGTATTTTTGTGCATTTTTGCTGTGTTTTCGCGTTTCTGTTTCTGGAAATTAAGAACAGTCGCACAACTGTTTTTGGATTTGATGAACAATCGAGTGTTCTTGATTTCCAGGTTGTTTTTCTTCCATTTTGATTCAAAATAAAATTTTGGTGAAATCCTGATTCTGGGCTGCCTACAGTCGCACGACTGTAATTTACAGTCGTACGACTGTAACCCTCGTCCAGAATCAGAATTTCACCTTTAAGCCACAAAAATTTCCAAAAATCCATAAAAATTTAGAAAATTCTGAAAATCATCAAAATGAATTTTGTTGTGTGCATTCACGACCCTAGATTCAATTTTCAGTAAAATTGCATTTATAACAATGCCACGACGGAGACCCAACTCTTTCGAAAACCAACCCACCTCACATGTAAAAAAATGCAATTAAACCCAAAAATTGTTTTCAAAAATGATTTTCCCATAAAAACCAAAATACAGGAACGTTTCAAAATGTTTTCCAGGTCTAACCGGGCCGGCTAGCCGAGCCAACCCGGTTATGCCCTAAATGCATGCCCCCAATTCTTGAATTCCCCATCCTGTCATGTTTGAGTCCTATTTGTGGTATGTCATATAAATTGTGCTAACCTTTGTTTTGCAGCTTTTATTTATATTTATATTTATTTTATTTTTATTTTAATAGAATTAATCGTGTATTTAGGCGGTTGTAATTATTTTTAGATTCTTGTGTATTCTAGGCGATTGTATAAGTGAGGCGAGAGTTTTTATTTTTCCATTCGATTTGGTTGTAGGCTAATTAATATTTATTTCTTTCTTTATTTTTTGTATTATGTATTTGTATGCGCGCTGTATGCCTTTTATATTCAATAAAATTGACTTTAGAATTTTAAAATACCATTTCGAGAACATTGGCATTATTTACTTTAATTAGACACGAAATAAGGAACTTGTCCGGACCCAAATCTCTGGATAGTGTAGCGGCCGTTCGTCCAGTTCAGCTAACTTAAGAATTTCCCGGTTGAGCTAAACCGGGTGGTGACTCTATAATATTCATCGAGACTTGGGTCTCGGTTCTTTTCAGAATTAATTCCACATCTATTTTCCAAAACCGATTTTCCATTTATAAAAACCCCACGCGAGGGAGGGGCCCGCCCGAGATCGAGGCGCCCCTTCCGAAAGGGAGTCCCGCGTTCCGTCGAAAACGCGTCGTCCGCTCACACATAGGATGTATAAGTTAACTACAAGGTTTACATCACCAATAAGATTGATGTTTCTATCTTATTTGGGTAGCTGTAACAGTTTGCTAGAACCCACTTGCAGTTTGTGGGCCTTAAGATATTAGGCCCACTACCAACATAAGTTGGACCTACAGGATCGCACACATAGGATGTTTAAATGAGTTTGTCACAGACGATATGATATGTATTGGATACATGTCATACACTTTGGAAATTTTGGATTTATGAGTTTTATGGAAAAGACTCGGTTATATAAATCCTGGGAGAGATTTATTTTATTTATATGGTTAATTTTTTATTAGGTGATAAATTAATCAATAAAATAAAATTCATATCAAATATTAAATTAGGTTATTTAATTTTTTATTATGATTAATAAATATCTGGGATATTTATTTTAAGGTGGGAATTAAAATTGAGGTAGATTTATTTTAAGTTAATTTGATTTTCAATTATTAGATTCTTCTGGGGTGGAAAATCTAATAAAGGAAATTAGAATTAATTAAAATAAGCCTACCCTAATTTCTAACCTAATCCTGCGTTTTCTTCCCCCCTTTTTCCAGCATGTTTTAACATGAAAATAGAGGGATTTTCTCTCTAAGTTTTTCGGCTAAGGCAATGAAAGGAGAAGGAAAATTTCTGGTGCTAGTATGCCAACTGATTCTAGAGGCATCCGTGTGCGTGAACATGGAGGTTCTTCGCACAAACGTAAGAACTTGAATCAATCTTAATCAGAGACGGCATAGGTATGGATTTATCTTGCTTTCTGGCTGAGTCTGTTCTTGATTCTCTTCTAAGCAATTGCTCCTGTTATTGGATTCGAGTGTGAATTGAATCGCTTCCACTGCTGTTAAAATTTTGATTTATATTGGGAGAATCCCTACAAATTTCCAAGTAGAGATTAATATATTTCATATAGTTTTTTGTGAATATGATGTAGAGCAGTTTCTGGATGAGTTTGTGAGCCAAGTTAATAAGAGAAAAAGGGTTAATGCGATGAAGAAGGAAAATAAGAAAATGACTAAAGATCTTTTTGCCCCTTTGTGCTGTCAATTATTTTTCCTTTTGCCCCCTATCTTATTGACGTTCCCTTTTTACCCCTTATGCTATTCCAAAAAAGCTCCAAAATGACCCATAATAAGCTTATCCTATCATATTCTATTAACAATTTTGTTAACAGAATATTCTTATTAGGAGCAATTTTAGAGCGCTTTTGCATACCATGAGGTGCAAATGGATAACTACCATATAGGGTTGTCAACGGAGACACGGGGACCCATCGCCGCCGAGGGCCCGCCCGAACGGGGACGGGGATTCCCCATTTAGAATCCCCGCGGGGCAGGGACGGGGACAATTTTGTCCCTATTTACTAAACGGGGATGGGGATGGGATTTACCTCCCCCGTCCCGCGGACCCGTCCCCATCCCCGTTTAGTCTCCGACGGGGATTTCCGTTAAATCCCCATTTATTTATTTATTTATTTATATATATATAAATAATTAAATTTTATAATAATAAAACTAAAACTAAGGATTGCTTTACATATCTCTTTTTTAGTTTTAAAGTTTCTAACAATCAATCATGTGTACTTAATTGTTGTTGCTGATACTAAATATATGCAATTATGTGATTATTTGCAGAACTTCTGCCTAGGTGCAAAACTTAAAATTTAGCCTTTGCACTTGATAGAATTTATTAATTTAGAAACCTCTAATTTAATTTCTGTATATTGGACTCCTGTACTCTATTTTGAAATAATAATATTAGTAGTTGTAATATTTTAATTAAATATTACTTTCTTATAAGAAAAATTAAGTGATTTATTTAATGGTCTCCAAACTGTAATATGCTTTTTAACTTATTTTTTACCAAATTGAATTTTATTAAAAATTTCAAAAAAAAAAATCTTAACGGGGATGGGGATCCCCGTGGGGAACCCGTTCCCCGACGGGGCCGGGGATGGGGATGAAGATCGTCCCCGTTTACTAAACGGGGACGGGGACGTGGATCCCCACCTAGCCGAGGAACGGGGATGGGATTGCCAATCCCCGCCCCGCCCCGCCCCGCCCCATTTACATCCCTACTACCATACCATAGAAGGGGAAAAGAAAAACGTGTAATAGCACATGGGGTAAAATAAGAAAATCAAATAGGTTTTCTATCGATAAAGCATTAAATTGACGTAACTTTTGCCACAATTTCCAGATTTCTTGTTATCATATGTTTTCGAGGAGGAAATTTTGAGCTTTACATTTAGCATTGGGTTTATTTGTGATGACCTGATTTGGGGTATGAAAAACACCACTTAGGGCTTCACACCAATTTTAAGTTTTTTTGTTATATAACTACTACGTAATTTCGATTTTATTAGTATTTTGTATTTGGGTTGCTTTTGGCTCCCTATAGAAGTGCACTTTTTCATATTACAAGCTATATATCATTTTAATTAAAGAATACATACATATATATATATATATATATATTGTTCTTCCATAATGTGGAATTTTACTTACGAATCAATCGTTGATCTATTCCTATTTGTTTAATGCGAGCTAGCTACGTTAGAATAACAAAATACATCCAAAGTTTCTTTTTATTTATTTGAAAAAATAATAATAAATAATAACATAATATTTTTTTTATATTCTTTCATAACATAAATAATGTTAAGAGCCCCCGGTGCGAAAACAAAAACGTTTGTGATGTTGAAAGAGGTTTCTAATAGAATAAAATCTAAAAATTCAATAATAAGCATATATGTGTTATCTAAAAACACATAAATAATACAATGAACAAATACAAAATATAAATGGTTGAAAACAAAAACTTTTAACGCTTGAAATAATTAAGGTTGGTAACAAATAATAACTTACAACCGTTTATATTTCTGTATATGGTCACTGTATTATTTATGGGTTTTTTTTCTTAATACAACCTTTGTAAAATTAGTTTGTGATTCAGTTAAATCCATTTGATTACAAATTTCAATAGAATAAATTTTCACTAATATATATGATATGTATACTATATAGTTATAAATCAAATATATTTGTGTGCACGATGATGTAAAAGGTTGATGATATAATATAATAATAAGAACAAAATATTAAATGAAATAAGTTTTTCTTGCTTGCGTCTTTTTTTTTATTCCTCGTAATTGGTTTTCAATATTTATAAAATAAAACCACAACAAAACTTTCTTCATACTAAGAGTTTGTTCATTATGAAGAGAGAGAGTTGCCCATTAGATTCCTAAGTACCACATATTCTCATTCGTCCATTCTGTTGTACATTCAATTCATCATTGATGAGAAAGTATGTTTTTACTCTTCTCGAAATTAGCTTTCAGATTGAACTTTGCTAATCTTTATATTTGCTAGCATAAATTCACACTAAAGATACCAATAAAAAATGAAGATACAATTATTTATATTCGAGCATTTAAATTATTACAAGCAAACAATAGTAACTTTCAAACAAAATCACAAGTTAAATCTATTACAAAAAGAAAAAAAGGTTTTTCGGACTAAAAATTGTTAGATTCAAATTTTTCCATGGAGGCAATCCATCGAATACAAATTTCTTCGCAAGACATTAACTAATGATAACTTAACAATGGCCATATCTCATTGAAAATAATTTTAGTATTGTGATTTCTCTCACTATAAGATTTGCATGTCATCATAAGGACAAGACTCCACTGTGTCCAAATAGATCCAACTATCTTTTTTTATGCTTTACTTTAGCTATGAGGAGTAGATGACCATAGGGATTTCTATTTTTTTTTAAGAGAATCACTGATTTTTCTTATTAATTGCTGCTTTCTGTTTTCATGGAACAACTATTTGTTGAAGATGAATAAAATTTCTCCATTATAAATATGTAAATAGAGTCTTCAATGGATCAATATAAGATGATGGAGCAAATGGGAGAACGTGCTTTTATAGCCTTAAAAAGAAGGTTAATGCATTCGTAATATAAAGAGTTATAAAAGGATTAATTATAAATTACTGTTACACAAATTTAAAGATATTTATCTAAAATTAATAATTTGTATTAAGAATAAATGCTCTCATCAATTGTATGATAAATAACAATTATAAACTTTAATGATAGGATTTAATTCAACATGTAACTTATTTACAACACACATATTGAAGAAATAAAACATTTTAGAATTAATAATTTGGGATTAAAGAATATGTAAAATTTAAGAAATAGAAAAATAGAATTATGAACCTTTGAGACATGCCACATAGGATGTAGAAAAAATCCCTTAAACTTTGTTTTACTATGTACTAGCTTTGATCCTACACGTTGCGTGGGTCTATTTAATAATTTATATATATATATATTTTAAAATCTTTTATTTATTTTTTTTTCTTTGACAATTCACATTTTTTATATGGATATACTATGCGGTATTAAGAAAACCCGAACTTTAAATCTCTCATTTAGAGAGATGCACTTATCACCAAGGCATAATTGGATATATAGTTCATTTATTCATGTCAAGATTACAATTTTAACTTATTATTTATACTTTTCTATGAATTTTTTTTTATTTTATAATTCAATATATCTCCATATGATTTTTTTTCTAATGGCAAAACTTATCAATTTTTACCCATTTGTGCTATAATCATCTTCAATCTCCATAAAAGAAACACATATAAAATGACAACACAACTATAAATATACAGAGTTATGATTTGCAATTATAATTGTATAAAAAAGATTGTTTGATTTTTCTCCATGACTTGTTAAAGAAAAGAAATGTAAAAAGACCAAAATGGTGATAATTTTATTGTTTAAGAAACCAAAAGAATAAAAAGGAAATAATGTGGAATACATAAAATATGCTATAGAGTTTTATTGTCTATAATTTATTAAAATAAAAAGAGAACAGAAAAAATAATCATAGTGAAAGAGAAAGAGATAAGAGATAAATAGAAAAAAGGGTTGTGGAGGCATCTTAGTGCAAAATCAAGGGAAAAAATTTGAGAATGGAAGACATTAGAACATGCCATAGAAAGAGAATATCCTTTTCATCTTAGCAAGATACATAATTCAATCAAGTGGATATGGAAAAATCACGAAGATGTGAATTGGGGTATATCAATGATGCAAATCCATGAGGATTTATAGTCCTCATCTGCTCTTTATCATGTCAATTAAATCAATAACAATAATTAATTTAGTAGTTAATGTTACGATACTC
This sequence comes from Euphorbia tirucalli, assembly GCA_039660915.1. NCBI lineage: Eukaryota > Viridiplantae > Streptophyta > Magnoliopsida > Malpighiales > Euphorbiaceae > Euphorbia > Euphorbia tirucalli. The sequence goes on along the minus strand of CM077632.1, from coordinate 42,395,530 downwards.
TTAGTTTGACAATGAGAAGAAATTAGAGAAGTTACATTTTGTATTTTAAAAAAGTGAAATAAAGAATGAAAATAACAAAAAAATGAAAAAAAAAAAGAATAAAAATGGAAAGATTTGATATATGCCAAGTACTAGTGAGAATAGAATCCTAAGATCTCAAAAAGTTATTCAATTTTTCTACATGATTTGTTAAAGAAGACAAATAAAGAGAAAACAAATAATCTTTAACTTCTGTGAAATCCTTCAAAAATGATTTAGATTTTTCTTTATTTTTTTCTCAAATCCTATTGCTCATTGCCAATATTTTCAATCTTATCACCTTTTATATGATAAAAAAAAAACAGAAGTTATGATTTACAGTTAAAACTGAACAAATAAAATTTATATAATATCCATGCATTATTGGTTAAAGAGAAGAAAGAAAATAAAAAGACTAAACAAAGAGGGATTAATACAAAGACAAATAATCTTTATTATGTGAAAGCCGTAAAAATTATTTATATGTCTCTTTATTTTTTTCTTATATTTGGTTGCTTCTTACTAAAATCTTCAATCGCAATAAAAAAAAAACCTATAAAATGCAAATAAAAAAATCTAGAAGAAAAACCTCTTGAAGGAGAGAGAGAGAGAGAGAGAGAGGGAAATCTTTATCTATGTAAAGATTGTATTGATATTCATTTATATATGAAAGATGATTAAATTAACGGTCGTTATAATTCATCAAATTATAACTCTCTGTTTATTTTTCATTAATGACAATTAGTTTTGTAACTTAAAAAATAAATTTCTCCATTAAAGTTTAGCTTTCATTAGTTTATAAATTATAGCTTAATTATCATGAAAATAATATATATAAAAATTCTTAAAACTCAAGAAAATAGATAAATATAAATGGAGCGCTTTGAGATAGAAAAAATAGACTACATTTGAAAGCATATCTCATTGAATAAGTGTAGAAACTGTAACTTAACATACTGAAGTAAATTAATTCAGTTTTATCAAAGAAAAATTAAATATGATTCAATTAAATTAATTCAATTAAATTATAAGATTATTACATGAAATACTTCTATTTCATGATCTATTTTTTTATAATAGAATTCCATTACTTTTGTAACTCAAAATATTTATTATGTTATTAGTAGCAAATGGAAAAACTTTGGTGGTTAAAATGAAAAATTTATTTAATTTCCATAAGCTTGCTTAATGAAAAATAATAATAATAATAATATTAATAATAATAATAATAATAATAATAATAATAATAATAATAACAAAGGGACGAAAAGAAATAACATATCTAAAAGCCTTATAAAATACTTTGATTGCTCTTTATTTTCTCAGACCAAGTTCATGTTGGTGTATGCCCTTGACACTATATAATGTAATCAGATATTTTGTTATAATAAAAGGTATAATCTTGTTTATTATATTTCTTGTGTAATTTAATAAATAAAGAAAATCCATTAACTCATGTTTTACTCAAGCATATCGGTAACGTTCTTTGGGTAGTAAGACCTTTTGTAGGGAAAGAACATCAATTATAAAGCTATCCCTACTTTGTTAAAGTCATGAGAATGATTTTAACTAAAGACTAGCATGTGTCTTGATTATATGGTGGTGTCTTACAGACCATTGATGGAATGTCAATCAAGAACAAGGGTACATGTTAAGTTACATGTGTTGGGATTCATCCTAGGAAATCAAATCAGGTAGCAATGGAAGCCATTTTTAATTTTCTAGAATCTAGATCTAGGAACTTATGTAGATAAAATTAAAATCATTTTAACAAGAATTAAGAGAATAATTCTCACCTTTTCTGTCTCTTCTAGAGACTGTTGAAGAATCAAAGGGAGATCCTTTCCACTCTCGCATACATGACCGGCTATAAAACAAGTACACGTGCTAGCGTCAGATCAAGAGAGGCAAAGGGAGAGGGGGCCCAAATTTCTCAAAGAGAATTAGGTTAGGCGTTGACTTTCTTAATTCTGTATTTATATCCCATAAAACCCTAAGTCTAATACTTTGGGTTAAAAGTTAATTTTCAATTGATTTAATTTTATGTGTAAAAATTAAATCATACCATATGATGTAATTTATATCATGTCAATTAAATGCAATTGGTTTATTAAAATTAACCCTAATAATTATTTAGACTTAACTTAAGAAATAATATATATAAACCTATATATATATTGACTTAATTTCCATCTAGGAAATTAATTCATAAAATTAATTCTATGAAAATAATCAATTCGTATTGATTAAATTATCTTGATAAATCCAATTGATTTATAATTTAATCAATAACTTTCCCCGCTGGTCAATATACTCTAAGTATATAAGTGATCCGTTAAGTGCTAGTTTAGACGTTCAATGTGTACGATCTTGTAGGCCCATCTTTATGTTAACAGTAGGCCCATGACCCACAGACTGTAATTGGACTCTAGCAAACCATTACAGCACCTAATTAAGATAGAGACTGCAGTTTAACGGAAGTTATAACCCTATAACTTATATGTCCTATGTCATTGATATCAAAGTCTAACACGAAGGCATGGTTTTATCACCCTTTTTTGTGTCTACACTTTTACTTGATATCAAGTGAACTGATACTCTCAAATAAGATCCAACTTATTTAGGTGTGACCATACTCTTATCAGTTCCACTCCTCAAGAGGTCAATGATATCTTTTCAGTGAAACACTGAGTGACATATCCCATTTGCACATTTATGGTCTTGTCATGCTCACTGACACACCCAACCGTACCCATACTTAGCGCCCTATTACAGGCCCGTTAGGCACACGTCAAAGTGTGAGAGGTCACATGCAATTCCATAATGTGGCCAGGTCGAAGGATCCAATATAAGTACTACAAGAGAATCACTTGTGATACTGTACCATGTGGATTTCTCATTAGTGGATCTATCCAGTACCATGTCCTATTACATGTACCCATTTACCTATTGGACAATCCATTTATTATGGCCGATAAGAAACCACCATATAATCAAGGTGATGCTAGTTTGTTCTTCCATTCATTCCTATGATTAGAACAAACTAGGGATCGATTCATGGTTATATTGTTTCCCTATTCATGGTCTCACTGCCTAGTGCATGACACTTGACAACATGAATATTGATATGACCGTTGGATACTCTATTTACATTCATTGTACAAGAATTAAGTGAAATAGATTATGCCTTTATTTAATGACACAAATGTATAATACATCAATCAATAAAATATCCAATAATGTATGAAACATAACAAAGACCAATGCCTTGGGACTATGGCATATCCCAACAATCTCCCACTTGCACTAGTTCCAACCAGGCATAGGCCTAATCCTTATAGATCTAGTATGACCCTCGTGCTTTGGCTATGCTAGTGCCTTGGTGTAAGCGCTGGAATTTTCCATACTTAAAAAATAATTTATGGTCGTACGACTGTCCTTACAGTCGTACGACTGTAATATCAGAAAAGTTGCAGGAGCCCATACCTCTGCAGCAGAAAAATGGAGGTGAGAGGTGGTGCAATTAATACGCCGGATGGATAGCAAGCAAGCCAGAAAGGTAGAGATAAAAGGAAGAAAAAGAGAGGAGAGAAAAGGACTTTGGATTCTGGTTGTTTAGGGAAAGAAATTTAGAGAGAAAGAGAGATAAAGAAGTGGAAGAGGAAATACCAAAAACTCAACTTTCCTCCCTTTCTTTTTCTCTTGATTCTCAAGTTTAAGATTAAAACTTGCTAGAAATCCATAGGTTAATCAATTAACTTCACAAACAAATCAAAATCTCGGACTTAAATCATCAGAATCCCGAGTAATTTGGATTTTTGGACACAAAACTCTCAACCTCAATCTCAAAGGAAAAGTGCAAATTTGTGTGGATTGGAGCGACACCAGGGGTCAAAACGACTTGGATAAGCTCCTAAAAGGTAGGCACTCCCTTTTCGTTTCATTTTTTCCTGCTTTCTGGGTACTGGATATGATTTTCGTGCATTTTTTATCGTATTTCTGCATTTCTGCTTCTGGAAATCAAGAACAGTCGCACGACTGTTCTTGAATTTGATGAACAGTCGTACGACTGTATGTAAAGTCGTACGAGTGTTCTTGATTTCCAGGTGATTTTCTTTCCAGTTTGCTTCAAATAAATTTCTGGCGAGATTATGACTTTGGAATGTTTACAGTCACACGATTGTAAGTTACAGTCGTACGACTGTAGTTACAGTCGCACGACTGTAACGTATTTCCAGAATCAGAATTTCCGTTTTTATCCCCAAAAATTTCCAAAAACCCATAAAAATTCAGAAAACCCCGAAAATCATCAAAATGAATTTTTTCATGTGCCTCCACGACCATAGATTCAATTTCCAGTAAAATTGCATTTAGAACATTGCCACGACGGAGACCCAGTTCTCCCGAAAACCAACCCACCTCACATGTAAAAAAATGCATGTAAAACTGTTTTCAAAATGATTTTCCCCATAAAACCAAAAATACAGGGATGCTTCAAAATGTTTTCCAGGTCTAACCGGGCCGGCTAGCCGAGCCAACCCGGTTATCCCCTAAATGCATGCCCCCAATTCTTGATTTTCCCCAATTCTATCTTGTTTGAGTCCAACTTATGGCGTGCCGTATATTGTGCTAACCTTCTGTTTTGCAGGTTTTAATTTCTTTTATTTTTCTTTTGGATGTAATTTAATAGATTAATACGTGTATCCTAGGCGATTGTATTTTTCTAGATAAAGCGTGTATTCTAGGCGTTTGTATAAGTGAGGTTGAGAGTTTTTATCTCTTATTCGATCGGGTTGTAATAATTTAATTATTTACTATTTTACCTTAACCTGTATGCGCGCTGTATGCCTTTTATATTCAATAAAATTGACCTTTAGAGTTTGAAATACCATTCAAGAACATTGACCAATATTATTTTAATTAGACATGAAATAAGGGACTTGTCTGGGCTCGAATCTCTGGATAGAATAGCTGCCGTTCGTCCGGTTCAGCTGCATTATAAATTTCCCGGTTGAGCTGAGCCAGGTGGCGACTCTACAATATTCATCGAGACTTAGGTCTCGGTTCTTTTAAGGATTAATTCCATTTATTTTCCAAATCGATTTTCCATTTATAAAAACCCCACGCGAGGGAGGGGCCCGCCGGAGATTGAGGCGCCCCTTCCCAAAGGGAGTCTCGCGTTCCGTCGAAAACGCGTCGTCCGCTCACAGTGGCGACTCTGCTGGGGATTTCTTCAAAAAGTTTTCTTAAAAACTTAAAAGAATTTGACAAGCCTTGAAAAGTGTCTAATTAAAATAAGGTGGATGATTCTCGATTAGTATTTCATTTTGCATCTTTAGCTAGACATGCTTGCATTAGATTTAGTATCCATTTATAGCCCGATGGATAGTTGAAGTGTCACCTTTGTTCCTTATGGTCTTAGGGGCACGGATACGAAACACCCTCATAGCCTCGTACAAACCCCTTCGTTCAGACCCTTGAGTGGGGAGAAGTGAGGAGTATATTTTGCTATGGGAACCTTCATTTTTAACCCGACTTGGACCGAACTTATATAGGTAGCCCTAGTTAGATTCCCTTAGGATACCAAAATAATTGTGTGAATAATAATAAAATCGCGCCTTCATCACCCCCTGTTGGTGATCGAAGTGAACCCCGCCTAGGACTCGGTTAGAATTTTTTGAGACCGACCACTCTTGGAGAAATAAGGTTGGAAGAATTCGCTTCATGTGCTACTTGTTACATGCTTCTCGACATTTCACAACATACCATAATCACCATTTTCCATATACGATTAACATTTTCCATACATAAAACATTTTTGTGTGATACTAACCCACATTTTCATGCAGCCACATGCATTTTATTTTCGTGTGAGAACATTATATCACTTGCTTGCCATTCATACTAACCACTTCTTTTTCAGCCATAATATTATATTTGTGTGATAAGCATTTTTTTTTTCACATAGCATACGTAACATCATTATGCATGTCATGCATCCTAACCACGTTTTTGTGCAGCCATTTGCATTTTGTGTGTCATAAGCATTCACGACATGTCACCTAAATTAAATTAAGGGCATTCCAAGGATGCCTACCACGATCATATCATTCCATCATATATCGTGTTGGAAATGCCCTAGTCCCGAGGCATTGGTCCTTGTGTTTGTATAATACATTTGTACATTAATGTAATCTTTATGTATTATACAATTTGTGTCAAGGAAATAAAGGCATTAATCTATTTATTATATGTCTTGTGCTATATTTTAAATAGAGTATCCAATGGACATATCCATATCCATGTTGTCAAGTGTGAGGCACTTGGCAGTAAGACCGTGGATAAGGAAAACGATATGGCCATAAAGTTATCCGTAGTCTGTTCCAATCATGGGAATGAATGGAACTAAAGACTATCATTAGCCTGGTTGTATGGCGGTATCTTACCGGTCATAGAACATGGAATGGCAACCAGGTTACTGGGTACATGCAAAAAGGGCATGGTACTGGATTGATATAAATACGGTTAATTGAAATTGGTTCGGGTTTTCTTGGCACAATTACCCGGACGGCTAATTTTGGAATTCATGGTTTCCTAATTGGATTGGGAGCAATTTTGCCTGGGTTGAAGGCCCAAAGCCCGCACGGGTTTAGAACCATGATCGGCCAAAGTTTGGCGATTTCAAAATAATGGCTATGGACATTATTGAAATGGGATTAATTCATGCATTTAACATGTTTATAAATTGTATGTATTGGTTTACATGGATGTATGATTAAATGCATGAATGGATGTTTTGGGCCTTATTTATTTGGGTTGTAATAGTCTTTTGGTAAATAAGGCCTGCGTGCCATTTTTCTTTTTTATGTAATTTTATTTTATTTGTTTATTATGAAATTATGTAAAGAAGAAGCCGATTGGATTGGCGTGCTAGAAGGATGAGGATGCGGCCCACCTGATGTCGTTCTAGTATAGGTTTACTAGAATTATATTAGGATGTAAAGTTTGGCCCATAGCATTTCATTTTTATTTAATTATGCTTTATTTATTTACATGTGAGAATGTATGTGCAAACCCTATTTCACCCGCCTATGCATCTAAGCCGTTATTAATTGAATCTAATAACCAAAAGGTAATTACTAAGTCTCTTAAAAGTGCTTCCCTCATTCATAACCTACTCGAAGTGGGGATAGGCCAGCTGTAGACCAACCCTCGTTGGATGCACTGGAGTATCGTCATTTTGTATTGGGTTGGAGTATTGGTTACTCTAACACTTGGATGGAGGTTTTGACTTAGCGTGGGTTGTAGGATGTTCGTGGCCCTAAGCACAAATGGGTAAGTGCCAACAGACCCATCAAACCGAGAGTCCCTAGGTTGGGATTGGACGCGCGTTCCTACCTAAAAATTGGGATATAGTTGTTCCAGGCCCTCGTCTGGCTATATCTTGATATAATATGGATCTCGACCCATGAGCCCAACAACTCGAGTTAATTAATAACACGATTCATTATTAATTATATTATGGGAAGAACAAGTTAAGTCCTTTATTAACACTCGTAATTTTTCTGTGTAGAAACCAATGGCTACGAATGATACTTTATCACTGCGATCTTTCTTGGAATGGGACAAGCTTTCTGGCCCTAACTTTTGGGACCGGTCTATGAACTTAAGGAAAGTTCTAAGACAAGAGTCTAAAGAGTATGTGCTCAAAAAGCCTGTACCGGCTATGCCAACGGGAAGTAATCCACCGGCTGCCCAGCTGGAGGAATACTTGGCACATGTAAAAGATAACCGGGATGTGACATGCCTGATGTTGGCTAGTATGGTTCCTGAATTGCAAAAGCAGTTCCTGGATCATCAGGCCTTTGCTATGATGACAACTCTTAACGAGATGTTTTATGAGCAAGCTTATCAGGAAAGGTACCTGATACACAAGGCATTCCGCAGCTGTAAGATGGGAGCCGGGACATCTGTGAGTGCACACGTGCTCAAGATGAAGGGCTATCTGGATAATTTAGCCCATCTCGGAACTCCTATCTCACGGGGGCTGGCGGTTAGCACGATCCTGGCTTCGTTACCAGATTCTTATGATCAATTCATCCTAAACTTTTGCAAGCAAGGGATGGACCGTACTGTTAGTGAGCTGCATTGGATGGTTGAGCTCGCTGAACTGTCGATCAAGAAGAATCCGCCGGTACTTGAGGTTAACAAGGGGAAACCTCCTCTTGCTAAAGGCAAGGCAAAGGCTAAGGCCAAGGCTAAAAAGGCTAAAGCCCAACCCAAGGCCCATTCCAAGGATGTTTGCTTCGGTTGCAAGCAGGCTGGACATTGGAAAAGATCATGTCCCAAGCTTTTGGGAGAGAAAAGGAAGACGCAGGGCGTGTCTTCATCAGGTATAAATGTCATAGACATTAACCTCTGTTTCAACATCTTATGTATTGGATACTAGATGTGGTTCTCACATTTGTTGTAATGTGCAGGGACTTAAGAACAGGAGATCACTGGGATCGGGACAAGTGGACTTGCAGGTCAGAAATGAGATCAGCGGGACCAGCTTATGATGCCTAGTAGATTAGTTTTGTTACTGAAACTATGTTATTTTGTACCTGTTTTGTACAGGAATATTATTTCTGTTTCAGTTTTTGGATATTTCTGGATGTACATTTACTATTGGTAATAGTAAAAAGGGTTTATCTAGAAAAGAATTATTTTATGGAGTAGCTCTGTTAAATAATGTCTTTTATATCCTGGATCTAAATGAAACTAATCATGTCTATAATATACATACTTAAAGGGTTAAGCCTAACGAGCTTAATCTAGTTTACCTTTGGCATTGTCATATAAACAAGAAGCGCGTAGCTAGGCTTCACATAGCTTGAATCCAAGGATCATTTGACATGGAGTCACTTGATATATGCGAGTCTTGCTTATAAGGTAAAATGACTAATGAACCTTTTAGCAAGGAGGCTAACAAGGTCGCTAGCTTATTGGACCTAATGCATTGAGATGTATATGGACCGACAAGCATAGCAACTAAGGGTGAACATCTATACTCCGTATCCTTCACAGACGATTTCATCAGAAATGGCTATGCATATGTAATGAAATATAAGTCTGAGACCCTTGATAGGTCCGAGGGATTGAGGAACGAAGTACAGAACTAACTAGGCAGAAATATCAAAGCCTTTCGGTTGGACCGAGGTGGTGAGCATATAAGCCTATAGTTTGACTCATTTTGAGAGAGCATGGAATAGTTCCACAGCTCACTCCTCCAGGAACACCACAATGAAATGGGGTGTCCGAACGGAGGAATAGGACCCTGTTGGACATGGTCCGCTCAAACTATGAGTCATGCCTCTCTCCCAATAAGTGTTTTTTATGGATACGCTCTTGAGACAATGGCTCTCATTTTCAATTATACTCCGACTAAGGCTTTGGAAAGACCCCATTTGGAATATGGACGGGCATGGTGCCTAATGTGTCTTTCCAACGGATTTGGGGTTGTAATGCACAAGTCAAGAAATTGATTGTGAGCAAAACTAGCACCCAAAACCGACTAATGCCTGTTTGTGAGCTACCCTAGGGAAACCAAAGGGTATTACTTCTACGACCCCGCCGAGAACAAGGTGTTCATGGCTTGAAAGGGGGTCCTTCTTAAAAAGGGGTTTCTTTCTAAGAAAGACAATGGGAGCGATATTGAACTCAGGGAAGTTCAAAGCTCAGAAACTCCTAAAAGGATAACTCGGAGACCAGGGTGAACCTTCCAAAAAGGGAAGCACCAGCCCAGGTCACACAAGGACCTAAAAGGTCTGGTAGGGATCATCAGGAACATGAGAAACATCGGTTTTTGTTTCTAATGATTACGCTCCTTTTGTCTTGGACGAAGAGGAGCTCAAAACCTACTAGTAGGCTATAGCTAGCCCACTGTCTGCCATGGTGGTGGATTTTGCAATCTATGTACGATAATCAGGTTTGGAACCTGGTTGATTCACCTCCAGGTGCTAAGGTAATAGGTTGCAAGTGGTGCTATAAGCTATAGGCCGACAATACCTTTAAGGGTGTGTATAAGAGGTTTAGTGGGAGCATAGTAACTTTCCTGGTATTATATATGGCTGGCATCCTTCTGATTGGAAGCGACATACCAACACTACAAGGGAAATGTAATGGTTGTGTAAGTGCTTCGCAATGAAGGACTTAGGCGAAGCTGAGACGATCCTAGGGATCAGGATCTACAGGGTTAGATCCAATCGGCTTCTAGACCTAAGTCAGGCCAAGTACATAGACATAGTTCTGAAAAGATTCGGCATGGACCAAGCTAAGAAAGGTTTCTTGCCAATGGGTCATGAGCTAAAACTTAGCGAAATACTATAGGGAGAACATGTATTGGTTCTATATGCTTCGGCTATAGGATCAATCATGTACTCCATGCTATGTACAAGACCTGATGTCGGCTTTGCACTAAGTATGATGAGCCGGATCCTGAATGGATCACATGTAGGCTGTCAAAGCAATCCTGAAGTACCTTAACCGGACTAAGGATAGCTTCTTAGTGCATGAAAGTTAGGAAGAGTAGTCAGTTACTAGGTACACTGATGCAAGCTTCTAGACTGACCAGGATGAATATAAGTCACAGTATAGGTATGTGTTCATGCTAAATGGTGGTGCTATTGTTGGAGAGGCTCCAAGTAATAGACCATCGCGGTTTCTATCACAAGAACCGAATACATTGCAACGTGTGAAGCAGCTAGGGAAGCTGTGTGGATAATGAAGTTTATCATGCAACTGGGGGTAGTGTCAACTATCCAGTAACCAGTTGATATCTTCTGTGACAACACGGGGCTGTTGCACAAGCTATGTGCCCCGATCACACATATACACGAAGCACGAACTCAGGGAGTTTCACCTATTGCGAGAAATCGCTGAGGGGGTGACATCTCATTACAAAGAGTGGACACCAAAGACAATGTCACAGATCTTTTGACCAACATGCTTGGCTATGCCTCTGCACGAAGGTTATACTAGATCTATAGGGATTAGACCCATGCCTAGTAGGTATAGTGCAAGTGGGAGATTGTTGGAAATGCCCTAGTCCCGAGGCATTGGTCCTTGTGTTTGTATAATACATTTGTACATTAATGTAATCTTTATGTATTATACAATTTGTGTCAAGGAAATAAAGGCATTAATCTATTTATTATATGTCTTGTGCTATATTTTAAATAGAGTATCCAATGGACATATCCATATCCATGTTGTCAAGTGTGAGGCACTTGGCAGTAAGACCGTGGATAGGGAAAACGATATGGCCATAAAGTTATCCGTAGTCTGTTCCAATCATGGGAATGAATGGAACTAAAGACTATCATTAGCCTGGTTGTATGGCAGTATCTTACCTGTCATAGAACATGGAATGTCAACCAGGTTACTGCGTACATGCAAAAAGGGCATGGTACTGGATTGATCCACTTAACGGGAATCTACATGGTATAGTATCACAAATGATTCTCGCGTAGTACTTATATAAGTCCTTCGACCGGACCATATGATGGTGTTGCATGTGAAGTGGCACACTTTGGTGTATGCCCAATGGGCCTGTAAAAGGGTGCCAAGTACGGGTACGTTCGGGTGTGTCAGTGAGCATGGCAGCACTATGGATATGCAGAAGGGAATGTCACTCAGTAATTCACTGAGACGATATCATCGGCCTCTTAAAGAATGTTACTGATAAGTGTGCGGCCGCACCCAAACAAGATTCGATCTTGTTTATGAGCATCAGTTCATTCGGTATCAAGTAAAGGTCCAGACACAAAGAGGGTGATACTTCCATGCCTCTGTGTTGGACACCGATATCAGCGACATGGGATTTACAAGTTCAAACTACCGGGTTACGTTTTCAGTTAGAATGCTTACTCCGTCTTAATTGGGGGCTGCAGTGGCTTGCTAGAGCCCGCCTACAGTCTGTGGGCCTTGGCCCACTGCCAACAAAAAGACGGGCCCATTGGATCGTACACATTGAACGTCTGGACTTTAACTAGTCGGATTAAGTGTGTACTTGGAGTATACACGTTTGAAGAGAGAGAGATATATTAATTATATTATATGAATCAATTGGATTGATCAAAGTTATATAATTAATATTTATTTTGGCCTTCTCATACTTGATTTAATGAATTAATTTATGGGATTATTTCCTAGGTGGAAATATTATTATACATGTATAGGTTTACATGTATCTCATTTTATGTATGTCTAATTTAATCCCTTGATTAAATTACTAGGGCAAATGAATTTTAATTTAAATGTATGTAATATATTATATTGTATAATATATAAGCATACATGTTAAAGTAAAGTTGCATTTGAAATTAATTAAATCAAAGGAATTAAATTTGGGCTTAAGACTTAAAATGACAATTCCCACATGGAGTGGGATTTTATTTGGCCGAAAATTTACATTGGAAGGGATGATAAGAATGAGTCATTTTGTTGGACAAAAAGTAATGATGAAGATGGTGAGTCATGCATGACTTTTTGGTAAGCAAAGTTGGACTTTGCTTGTTAGATATTTTGTTTATTCTTATGGTAAGAATGGAAAAACAAATATGACATCTTCATTTTCTTCTTCTTTTTGGCCGAATGTTTTCTTTTGGCAAGAGAGGATGAGTCATTCTTTTCATCATTAGAATGGTGAGTCATATGGATGAGTCATAGGTTTGACTTTGATGAAGCAAAGTTGGACTTTGCTTTCCTTGTGTTGATATTCTTTTCTTTAAGTTAAAAGAGAATAAAAAGGAAAAAAAAGGGACTTACCTTGGTTGTTGGCCGTAAGTTGATTTTCTTTTTGAAAAAGGAATTTGGCGAACTTGATGCATTAAGGGTGAAAAAATTTTGCCCACTTTGGAGCTTAATTCTTTTGGTAAGAATTAGGTGCCATACTTTGTGAATATTGGTTCTATATTTTGGAAAGATAGATATTTCTTTTGGAAAGAAAAAGGGACAGCCATAATTCTCAAAGTTAGCTGCCCCTCTCTCCCTTTCTTCTAGTCATCCGAGTCGCTAGCACGGGTTTCGGTCCGAGAGCCGTTCGTGTACGCATCTGTGGAGGAAATCTACACTTGATTTCTGCAGTCCGCATCCATCTCTTAGAGAGACTTTGTGGTAAGTTTTTGAAACCCTCCTTTTATGCCTTAAGTTTTGATTTCCACATCTTAAGCTCCTGGGCCGGATTCGAGGAAATCGATGCGTAATTCCGCTTTTATCGGTCGGTTTCCTATGACGAATCCCAACATATCTGGTATCCTAAAATACTCGTGTTCCGCCAATGCACCGGATTGTGTGCGTTCGGCCATTCCACCAAATCATTTCATTCAATAGAAATGACAATGGTCCTACGTATATTTCCGTGTGACAATCCACATGATGCATTTCATGACATCATATCCGTTCATCACAAACATCACATAACACTGTGATCCACAGCGGGTTACCACATGACATTACTACATTATTCAAGGCGCTCCCCGAGTGCCGAGCATTTCATAGCATTACTAAATCACAAAAGGTGTTCCCAAAATGCCGAATGCTTGTCCGTGTCTCCTATGGCACATGACTCTCTTACAACATCATTTCATATCATATGCTCAAAAGCATCAGAACTCTATCCATGGGCCGGTCCCATGTGACCATTTCATATCATCTCATAGACCTTCAAAGCGTCCAATCCTGTCCACGTGTCGGTACACACTTAACCATTTCACGAAATTCATTAGGTGCCCCAAAAGCACCAAACTCTCATCCGTGTGGCGGTCCACACGTGACATTTTTGCATAGCACTGGGTGCACTTGGAATGTCCAAAAAAAATATAAAAAAAATAAATAAATAAAATAAAAAGAAAGAAATAAATAAAAAGTCACATTCATCATCATCCACATTCACGAAGCATCATCCAAGCATTATCATCCATACCATCCAACCATGCACTTTTTAGCCCTAACAGTCTTTATGTGCATTAAAGCAGAATAAGCTGGGGCGTCCTAGAACCATCCTAGAACCATAGCCCAGGCTGCAAGTGCATGTGGGAGCAAAAGATCAGTTGAATCAAGCAACGCAATGGAGTCTGGAGAAGAGGTAGCAATGGCCGATCAAACACCAAGCATTGCTGGTGTTCTGAGGGATTTCTTCAGATCCTACGACTTCCGGGATATGCTAAAGGAAGAACTGAGGGCTATTGTTAGGGAAAGCGGTGAAGCTGGTAATGGTGGAACCGGGAAAGAAAAAGAAGGGGAGACTTCTCAACAAGGGGCTGATGCTTCGGCCAGTATGGAAAAGCTGCAGGAAATCGAGGTAGCTATGGAACAGAAAATGAAGGCTAAATACTCTGAGCTGGATGAGATGCTAGCTAAGCTTAAAAGGGGAGCCAACATCAGTTTGGGTTCCAGGCAGGGCGACAATGTCGATGCCATGATAAACAAAGGCATCGAGACATTCCCTGTGGGATTCCAATTCCCCAAAATTCCTTCTTACAGAGGGCTCGGATCACCAGAAGCTCACATCAACCTCTACGCCCGTATAATGCTGACAGCGGGTGCTACCAAACAGCAGTTGGTCAACTTCTTCCCAACAACATTAGAAGAAAGAGCTTTGAACTGGTACAACTCTCTAACAGAGGAAGTACAGTCGGATTGGGAAACACTATCAGTGGCCTTCATCAAATACTATAGCTACAACACAAAGATCCAAGTGAAGCTATATGACTTGGAAAGGGTTAAGCAGAAGCTCAATGAACCCTTTGATGAGTATTATCAAAGGTGGATGAACAAGATGATCCTGCTTAAGAATCGCCTTGATGAAGATGAGCTGATTCAGAAACTAATTGAAGGCAGCAGGGATGTCTACAAAGACAACATGAAATTCCATGCTTTCAATGAACTCAGCGAGGTCTACAGCATGGCCATGAAGGTTGAGAGGGATGAAGAAGAGCAGGTGGCAGTCAAAAGGGTGGCAGAAGTTTCAAGCACGGTCTGGGGTATCGATCAACAACTGCCACTGGATCAAGCAGTGGATCCGGTTTCAGCTTTACAAACAAGAGTGACCAATCCCCAGAGGATAAGCCATCTGAAGTTGCTGTGTTGTCTCATCAGCAAGGAGATCAAACTGGAGATTCGCAAAATCGAGGCCTATCCCCGTGGACTCTTTCTTTGGCTAAGATTTTTGCGAAATGCAGGAATGATGGCCTCTTAAGTTCTCTGAAGCCATTCGAGAAACCGGCTGAGACAGACAAAGGCAAATTCTGCTCCTATCATATGACGGTGGGACACCACAAGAATGACTACAAGCAACTGCTCAGGGCTATCCGTCAACTGATCGCTGATGGGAAAATTGCGGCCACCTTTGAAACCCAGTGTGCAAACCAATCCTTTGCCCAGCTCTGACTAGTCCAATCGAAGTGGGCAATACAGCAGCAAAAGAAGACCCTCCGCATGTGGAGGATGTCAGTTATTTTGTATCTATTTTGTCCTTTATCTTGTTTTGTGAACAATGCAGCCCACAAGGCGTTTAGTGTAATGTACTTTGATTTCAATTACTTGCGTGATATTTTCATGGATGGAACACTGTGCATGCATACAAACATTCATTTAATGTCTTTAGCATACATGACACATTATCACGTGAAATGAACTAAGGACAGATGAGCACCCAAAATGATATCCGCCTTGAAAGGCTCCACGACTGATAAGAGAAAGAAAAGGAAAATTGTAAAATGCCTAGAAGCATGGAAGACCTTCACCTAGTCCTGTGACGGTACATCTAGAGATTGACAAAGGATCACAAGATGCAGAATTACAAAGAATCCAGAGGACAAGTCCAGCCAAGCGGGAGTTTAAAAAAAAAATCACAGACAAAATAAGCATGGTTTTAAGCTCCAAAAATAAGAATACATCTATATCATATGATGTTTCGCACCATAGCATCCCCGATAATAGAATGCAAGTTCTGGGGCAACAGTACAATCATTCTAGAATATAGGAGAGAGGCATCATGCATTGCCTCCATACCACCCATAAGCCAGCAAGACAGTTCAAGCAGCTAACAAGCACATAGAAAAACGCAGCCATCAACCTGCAGGATCGAAGCAGTCCCACAGGAAAAGATAGGAATCAAGTCATCAACCCCATTCAATTGGGACAGGCTCAGGTTTCCAAATAAAATAAAATAAAATAAAATAAAATAAAGAGTCCGATGGATTGAAAATCACGAAAGCAATCCATGCAAAAGTTAGGACAGTGAGGTGAGCACCACCGGCAGGAAAATCCGCAGGGACTAGTTGGTGGCAGTTGTGGGTTCGGCCGAGACAGATACCATACTCATGTTGTCCTTAATTTCATTTCATACATCATATGCGCTATGCTAAAACATTATCAATGAATGGATGAATGAATGCCTTGCTCTGTTTATTTAAATATCCTGAGTTTGCTTGAAATTGAATTCACATCGTGCATCATATATGGCTATACGTTTGTGAGCTTCAGCAACAATGGTGGAGCAACCAAATCCTATAAGACTTCCCACAATCATCTCCTCATCGGAGGGTGTATTGAATTGGAAGTCTTCTTCTAATTCCACAACATCTTCAAAAAAAAAAAAAAAAAAAAAGAGCTCACTGAGGTGAAAATCGAAAAGGTGCCTCAGGCAAAAATTAGAGCAGCACGCTAAGCTGAAAACCCATATTGGGCGATTTAGGCAAAAGTTAGGGCATGTGAAATGCTCGCTAAGGTGAAAACTGAAAAGGCGCCTTAGGCAAAAGTTAGAGCAGCTCGCTGAGTTGAAAACCCACTTTGGGTAGCTCAGGCAAAATTTAGAGCACTTCAAAACTCATGAAACCTAGGGGCAGAGGAGGCAAAACCTCTCCATTGTTCCTCCAGCAGGAACATTTCATCCATCCCCAACAAGATCCTTTGCATTATTTCTCGACGACATCGTTACCAAGAACATTGTCACTTTCTCTCCAATAGTCTTCATATTTCCGCATTAGCCATCATATATCCCTGCCAGGATCGCAAGAATTACATTGCACCCAAAATGTTGCTTCTCCAACTATGGACGATCAATCGCACAACATAGCTTCCCCAGCAAGAACCTGGGGTGTCAAGATCGAGCAAATGGCGCAAAATGCATTTTCTAAAAGTTCATTTGCACATGCACACATTGAAACATATACATGCATTCAAATCATACATGCATACAAACACATACATATCACAACCAACCCAAGCACAAGTATTCACCATTACCATCAGACTACTCCAAACGAGGATCACTCTCAAAGCACAGATGGCATAACGCCGAGGCATCCATTGGACCTTAAGCGTCAGTGCAAATCCAAATCTCAACACATCAAGTCTCCAAGGAGCAGAACAATCAAGCCATATTTATCCTTGATCGAAGGGGCAAAAATTTTTGTTTCTAAAATTATCGATCAAGGGATAAATACTCATTCCCCAGCCAACATCAAAATTATCATTCCTAAAGCTATTCCCTTTTCTTCATTCAAGCTAGATTTCCAAACCCTTGAACTCCATTGTGTTCAAGCATGGTTGTAAATCCTTGAATGTTTTCTTCATTCAAGCCAGATTTTCAAGCCCTTGAACTTCATTATGTTCAAGCATGGTTACAAATCCTTAAACCATCTTGTTTATTCAAGCTAGATCTTAAGCCCTTGAACACCATTACATTCAAGCATGATTGCAAATCCTTGAACCCCTTTTCTTCAGTCAAGCTAGATTTCAAACCCTTGAACCCTATTACGTTCAAGCATGGCTACAAATCCTTGAACCCTTTTCTTCAATCAAGCCGGATTTTCAAACCCTTGAACTCCATTACGTTCAAGCATGGTTACAAATCCTTGAACTCTTTATTTCATTATTCCGAGTCCATCTAATCCCAACAAGATTTCAAATCCTCAAATTTTCAGCAGATTTGCCTCGGGTAACCTAGACCCGATATCAGCTTAATTCTACATCAAACCCATTATTTCAACCAAGCTAGATTTTGAATCCTTGAACTTCTTCAAGCATGATTCCCAATCCTTGAACACCTCTCCAAGCCAGATTCTGAATCCTTGAACTTCTTTAAGCATGATTGCCAATCCTTGAACTTCTTCCAGCATGATTCCCAATCCTTGAACACCTCTCCGAGCCAGATTCCGAATCCTTGAACTTCTTCAAGTATGATTCCCAATCCTTGATAAACACCTCTTCAAGCTAGATTTTGAATCCTTGAACTTCTTCAAGAAAGATTCCCAATCCTTGTAAACCTCCTCAAGCGTGATTTTGAATCCTTGAAACCTTTTCAAGCTTGATTCTTAATCCTTCAAAATTACCAAAGTCAGATTTCGGATTCTTGAAGACCAATTCAAGCAAGATCCTAGATCATGGAAGCCAATTCAAATCTCCAGTATTGCCTCGGGTAACATAGCCCTGATATAGGCATATTCCATCCAATCAACTCAACACATCACCACAACAGTGAAGCTTCAGCAACTCAATTGCATGTTTTATTTCCTGTGTCTGCGGCGCTTTGAGTCGTGTTTCCCAAATTCGCATCAACTGCCTAGACTAAGATCAGGTGGTGAATTTGATCACGCGAGGGGCAGCTGTAAGCGCCAGAATTTTCCATACTTAAAAAAAAAATTTATGGTCATACGACTGTCCTTACAGTCGTGCGACTGTAATTTAAAAATTACAGTCGTACGACTGTAATATTGGAAAAGTTGCAGGAGCCCATACCTCTGTAGCAGAAAAATAGAGGTGAAAGGTGGCGCAATTAATGCGCCGGATGGACAGCAAGCAAGCCAAAAAGGCAGAGATAAAAGGAAGAAAAAGAGAGGAGAGAAGAGGACTTTGGATTCTGGTTGTTTAAGGAAAGAAATTTAGAGAGAAAGAGAGATAAAGAAGTGGAAGAGGAAATACCAAAAACTCAACTTTCCTCCCTTTCTTTTTCTCTTGATTCTCAAGTTTAAGATTAAAACTTGCTAGAAATCCATAGATTAATCAATTAACTTCACAAACAAATCAAAATCTCGGACTTAAATCATCAGAATCCCGAGCAATTTGGATTTTTGGACACAAAACTCTCAACCTCAATATCAAAGAAAAAGTGCAAATTTATGTGGATTGGAGCGACGCCAGGGGTCAAAACAACTTGGATAAGCTCCTAAAAGGTAGGCACTCCCTTTTCCTTTCATTTTTTCCTTCTTTCTGGGTGCTGGATGTGATTTTCGTGCATTTTTCTGCATTTCTGCTTCTGGAAATCAAGAACAATCCCACGACTGTTCTCGAATTTGATGAACAGTTATACGACTTTATGTAAAGTCGTATGAGTGTTCTTGATTTCCAGGTGATTTTCTTTCTAGTTTGCTTCAAATAAATTTCTGGCGAGATTCTGACTTTGGAACGTTTACAGTCACACGACTGTAAGTTACAGTTGTACGACTGTAGTTACAGTCGCATGACTGTAAACGTATTTCCAGAATCAAAATTTTTGTTTTTATCCCCAAAAATTTCCAAAACCCGTAAAAATTTAGAAAACCCCGAAAATCATCAAAATGAATTTTGTCGTGTGCATCTACGACCATAGATTCAATTTCCAGTAAAATTGCATATAGAACAATGCCACGATGGAGACCCAGTTCTCTCGAAAACCAATTTTGGTGTGTTTGTCGCTTTTAGACTTTAGATGTTTGTGAAAGTTAGGAAAACCCACACGAACGAAACCCCGAGTTTCGGGATAACCGACCCACAAAAATGGATATTTGCATGTAACCGAGCCAAATGGTTTATAAATTGATTTTTCAGCATAAAAATTACAGGGCGTTTCAAAATTGTTTTCCAGGTCTAACCGGTACCCAATTATCATACAAAGATTGCATTTCTGGTTCCCAGGCTTTGCGCTAGTTAGCAAATTGTGGGCTATCAATGGCCTCCTAATAGGTTTTATGTTCTTCTTTATCAAACATGAGAAGAGTATTGTTGTCAGTCATAAGAAATCCATATCTCTCGAGTATGGCCTCCTAATAGGTTTTAGGTTCTTCTTCATCGAACATGAGAAGAGTGTTGTCATCAGTCACAAGAAATCCATATCTCTCGAGTATGGCCTACTGATAGGCTTTAGGTTCTTCTTCATCGAACATGAGAAGAGTGTTGTCGTCAGTCACGAGAAATCCATATCTCTCGAGCATGGTCTTCTAATAGGTTTTTAGGTTCTTCTTCATCAAACATAAGAAGAGTGTTGTCGTTAATCACGAGAAATCCATATCTCTCAACATTCCCTACCAGACCTCTTAGGTTCTTGTGTGATTGGAACTAGTGCTTCAATCCTTTGAAACTCCTGCCCAGTCTTTGAGTTGTCCTTTTAAGGAGTTTATGTGCTTTGAACTTCACTCAGTTCAACATTGCTCCCACTGTCTTTCTTGGAAATGAAATCTTTTTCAAGAAAGACTCCCTTTCATGCTATGAACATCTTGTTCTTAATAGGATTATAGAAGCAATACCCTTTGGTTTCCCTAGGGTAGTCCACAAATAAGCATTTGTTGTTCTTGGGTTCAAGTTTTCCCCTCGTTAATTTCTTAACATGGGCATCACAACCCCAAATCCGGAGGAATGACATATTGGGTGCCTTGGCCGTCCATATTTCATATAAGGTCTTTTCCACAGCGTTAGTTGAATTATTATATATGATGAGAGCGGCTGTCTTAAGTGTGTATCCCTAGAATGTGATTGGGAGAGAGGCATAGCTCATCATTGAGTGGACCATGCCTAACAGGGTCCTATTCCTCCTTTCGGACACCTGTTCCATTGTGGTGTTCCGGGAGGAGTGAATTGTGGAATAATTCCACACTCTCTCAAGTATGAGTCAAACTCCAGTCTCATATATTTGCCTCCTCGGTCTAAGCAAAGGGCTTTTATATTCCTGCCTAGTTGGTTATGTACTTCATTCTTAAATTCCTTGAACCTATAAAAGGTTTCAAATTTGTGTTTCATTAGATAGACATAGCCATATCTGCTGAAATCATCTGTAAAAGTGACAAAGTACAGATGTCCACCTCTAGTAGCTACGCTCATAGGCCCACATACGTCTGAAAGTATTAAGTCTAATAAGCCAGTAACCCTTTCCGCTTTCTTATCGAAAGGCGATTTGTTCATTTTACAGAGTAAACAAGACTCCCATATGTCAAGTTACTCCATGTCAAATAAGCCTTGGATTCCAGCTTTGTGAAGCCTAGCTATGTGTTTCTCATTTATGTGGCCTAAACAACAATGCCAAAGATAAACAGGATTAAGTTCATTAGGCTTAACCCTTTTAGTATTTATATTATAGACTTATTTAGCTTCTTTAAGATCAAGGATATATAAATCATTATTTAATAGAGCTTGTCCATAAAATAATCCCTCTTTAGATATATTAATTCTACCATTATCAATAGTAAAATAATATCCAGAAATATCCAAAACTGAAACAAAAATAATATTCATGTACATAGCAGGTACAAAATAACATTATTCCACTATCAAAACTAAACCACTAGGCATCCCTAAGTGGTACTCTTCGATCTCGATGGTAGATACCCTGGCTCCATTCCAGACTTGAAGGTCCACTTCCTAGAATCCTAGCGCCCTCTTATTTCTTAGTCCCTGCACATTACGACAAATGTGAGAACCACATCCATTATCCAATACCCATGATGTAGAAATAATAAGGTTAACATCTATAACATAGATACCTCGCAAAGACAAAGCCATGTTCTTCAGTTGCTCTTGCAAAAGCTGAGGACACATTTTCTTGCAGTGTCTAGTCTATTTGCATTGAAAACAAACATCCTCAGGACCGGCCTTAGGCTTAGCATCTTTCTTGGCCTTCTTAGCTTTGGCTTTCTTAGCCTTAGCTTTGGCCTTAGCCTTTGCTTTTCCCTTACCAAGAGGAAGGTTCCCCTTGTTGACCATTAGTACTGACGGGGTCTTCTTGTCCGACCGTTATGTGAGCTTAAGCATCCCATGCAGCTCTATAACAGATCGATTCATCCCTTGCATGTTACAGTTCAGGATGAACTGGTTATAAGACTCCGACAGGAGGATTGTGTCTATAGCTAACTCTTGCGAGACTGACGTCCTAAGATGGGCTAAAGTATCAATATAACCCTTCATCTTAGGCATATGTGAGCACACAGATGTCCTAGCTACCATCCTACAGGAGTTGAATGCCTTGGCAGTCAAGTACCTCTCTTGACTAGCTTGCTCTTGAAACATATCATTAAGAGATGCCATCATAGCAAATGCTTGCATTTCTATGAACTGTTTTTGCTATTCAGGGACCATGCATGCTAACATCAAGCAAGTCACATCCTGGTTATCCCTAACATGCACCTCGTATTCCTCCAGCACTATAGCTAATGGATTACACCCAGTAGGTGCTACCGGTATAGCCCTTTCTAGCACATACTCCTTAGACTCCTATTTTAGAACCATCCTCAAGTTCCAAGACTAGTCCAAGAAGTTCAACCTAAAAAGTTTGTCTTTTTCGAGGAGCGAGCGCAGTGATAACATATTGTTTGCCATTTAAAACTACACAGAAATAATGAAAAAGTATTAATAAAGGTCTTTATACTTTTTCCCACATATAATTAATAATGAATCCAAATTTTATTAATTAATTCAAGTTGTTGGGCTAGTGGATCAAGATCCATATTTTATCAAAAACATAGCCAAACGAGGGCCTGGAAAAACTATTCCTCAATTATTTAGGTAGGAACGCTATCCAATCCCAACCTAAGAACTCTTAGTTTGATAGGTTTCTTTGCACTCACCTATCAGTGCTTAGGGCCAGGAGAATCCTACTACCCATGCTAAGTCAAAACCACCATCTGAGTGTTGAGGCAACTTATACCCTAACCCAATACAAAATGATGATACTCTAGTGCATCCGGCATGGGCATGGTTGCAACTGCCCCATCCCCACTTCGATAAGGTTTCGGAAGAGGGAAGTACTTTTAAGCAACTTAGTAATTTCCAATTATTTAGGGGATTCAATTTTAATAATGGCGTGCTTGCATAAAAGGCGAGTGAGATTGGAATGGCATTCTATGCATAAACATGTAAATAAATATAAAATTGCATAAAATATAAATGATGAAATGCCATAGGCCCTTTATTACATCCTAATTGATTTCTAGTAAGCCTATACCAGAAAATAACCAGGCGAGCTTGCATATCTCCTTCTGGGCTCAACTCTCCAATGGGCTCCTTATTCAACAATTACAAATATTTTACATAATAAAATTAAAATTACATCCAAGAGAAAATGGCATGTATGCAGTAATTACCCAAGATAAAAATACAAACTATCTTCATAATAAGGCCCAATGATATTCATCCACACATATAATCATACGAAATTCATGTAAGCCACAATATTCATTCACATGTTATAACACATGAAATTTATTCCAATGAAATTTATGTCTCAAGCCATTATGTAGAAATCACCGATTTGGCCCATGAAGGTTCGAACCCTTAACGGGGTTAGGCATCCAGCTTAGGCAGAATACTGCTCCCATTTGAATTGGGAAAACATGAATCCAATCACACCATTCGGTTAATCGTGCCAAGAAAAACCAAATCAATATCATTATACCGTATTCATTATTCCAAATTAATATCCATAATAAAATTTTAAATTTTATTCAAGAAACCATGTGCATCCAATTTAATTAAAAATTAAACATGCAAATTTCAAAACCCATTAAAATTAAAACTCCAAGAAAAAAAAAAAAATACCCGCCAAATCCAAAAGGCTCGACCTGCTACTTTTAGGGTACCATTAGTGCTCAACCCTGATTTTTTTTAACAAAATAAAATAAAAACATATGAACAGAAAATCAAAATCAACCAATAATCCATCCAATTTTCAGTTTGTGAAAATCACATGAACAAAAAATCAAAATCAACCAATAATCCATCCAATTTTCAGTTTATGAAAATCATTGGGAAAAATCAAAACCCAATATGATTTAGGATCCCAAACCAAAATCAACTAGATTTAAAATAAAGGATCCATCCAATTAAAGTTTCACCCAATCATAATCCCGCTCTGATACCATTGTTGGTATTCATCCTTGAAAATCGAATCGGGTAGCAATAAAAGCCATTTTCAATTTTCTAGAATCCAGATTTGGGAACTTATGTAGATGAAATTAAAATCATTTCAATAAGAATTAAGAGAATAATTCTCACCTTTTTTGCCTCTTCTAGAGACTATTGAAGAATCAAAGGGAGATCCTCTCCACTCTCACGTACATGAACAGCTGTAGAACAAGCACCCGTGCTAGCATCGGATCAAGAGAGGCAAAGGGAGAGGGGGGGCTGAATTTCTCAATGAGAATTAGGTTAGGCGTTGACTTTCTTAATTGTGTATTTATATCCCATAAAACCCAAGGTCAGATTAATTACTTTGGGTTAAAAGTTAATTTCCAATTGATTTAATTTTGTGTGTATAAATTAAATCTTACCATATAATGTAATTTATATCATGTCAATTAAATGCAATTGGTTTATTAAAATTAACCCCAATAATTATTTAGACTTAACTTAAGAAATTATATATATATATATATATATATATATATATTAATTTAATTTCCATCCAGGAAATTAATCCATTGAATTAATTCTATGAAAATAATCAATGCCTATTGATTAAATTATCTTGATCAATCCAATTGATCTATAATTTAATCAATAACTTTCCCCGCTAGTCAATATACTCCAAGTATATAAGTGATTCGTTAAGTGCTAGTTCAGACGTTCGATGTGTATGATCCTGTGGGCCCATATTTATGTTGGCAGTGGGCGCATGGCCCATATATTATAGTTGGCTCTAGCAAGCCATTACAGCCCCCAATTAAGACAGAGATTGCAGACTAATAGAAGTCGTAACCTTGTACTATAGTTTATATGTCCTCTGTCATTGATATCAGAGTCCAACATGGAGGCATGGTTTTATCACCCTCTTTTATGTCTAAACTTTTACTTGATACCTAGTGAACTGATGCTCTCAAAATAAGATCCAACTTATTTAGGTGTGGCCACACTCTTTTTAGTTCCACTCATCAAGAGGCCGGTGATATCTTCTTAGTGAAACACTGAGTAATATATCCCTTCTACACATTAATGGTCTTGCCATGCTCACTGACACACCCAACCATACTCATACTTAGTGCCCTGTTACAGGCCCATTAGGCACACGTCAAAGTGTTTGAAGTCACATGCAATTCCATAATATGGTTAGGTGGAAGGATCCAATATAAGTACTATACGAGAATCACTTGTGATACTCTATCGTGTGGATTTCTTGTTAGTGGATCTATCTAGTACCATTGCCTATTACATGTACCTATATACCTAATTGACAATCCATGTACTATGGCAAGTAAGACACCGCCATACAATCAAGGTAATGCTAGTTTGTTGTTCCATTCATTCCCATGATTGGAACAGACTATGGATCGCTTCATGCATGACTTGACAACATGAATATTGATATGATCATTGGATACTCTATCTACATTCATTGTACAAGAAACAAGTGAAATAGATTATGGCTTTATTTAATGACATAAATGTATAATACATCAATCAATAAAATATCGAATAATGTATGATACATAACAAAGACCAATGTCTTGGGACTAGGGCTTATCCTAACAACATGGTATTGGATTGATCTGCTATGAGAACACCACATGGTTTCTATGTCATCAATGGTTTTCTAGTAGTACTTATATCAGATCATTTGACCTGATATCGCTATAGACCTTGGTGCTAGCTCACACAACTTGACAAATTCATAACGGGTCTTTAACAGGGTGCCAAGTATGGGTACGATTGGGTATGCCAATGATCATGCTAGGGATGTGAATGATGTGATGGGACTTACCTCTCTCTTAATTAAGAGTAGATATCATTGGCTACTTTATGAGTGAGATTGAGAAGAGCATGGCCATGCCTAAGTAAGGTAATCACTAGGTAATTAGTTGCTTAAGTTTTTCAATCTATTTGAAATCAAGGAATGTTCATGCAGCTAAAGAGGGTGACATTACCATGCCTCTTACAGGACACCCATATCATTGGCATAAGATGTATAAGTTAACTACGAGGTTTACATCACTGATAAGATGTGTCTATCTTATTTGGGTAGCTGTAACAGTTTGCTAGAACCGACTTGCAATTTGTGGGCTGTAGGTATTGGGCCTACTGCCAACATAAGATAGACCTATATGATCACACACATAGGATGTCTGAATGAGTTTGTCATGGACCATATGATATGTATTAGATACATATCATATACTTTGGAAATTTTGGATTTATTGGTTTTATGGTAAAGACTCGGTTATATAAATCCTATAAGAGATTTATTTTATTTATATTGTTAATTTATTACTAGGTGATAAATTAATCAATAAAATAAAATTTATAACAAATTTTGAATTAGGTTATTTAATTTTTTATTATGATTAATAAATATCTAGGATATTTATTTTAAGGTGGGAATTAATATTGAGGGAGATTTATTTTAAGCTAATTTGAATTTCAAATATTAGATTTTTCTGGGTGGAAAATATAATTAAGGAAATTAGAATTAATTAAAATAAAACTCCACCTAATTTTTCTCCCACCTCGCGCGTCTCTCTCCCTCTCCATTCTAGTTTGCTTAACGTGAAACACTAAGGTTTTTCTCTGAGAATTTCGACCAAGGCAGTGAAGGAGAAGAAGGATTTTCTGATCCGGTGCTAGCACGCCGACTGATTCTAGAGGCATCTGTGTGCGTGAACGTGGAGGTTCTTCGCACGAACGCAGTAACTTGAAATCAATCTTAATCGAAGATGGCATAGGTATGGGTTTATCTTTCTTTCTGGTTGAGTTAGTTCCTATTTCTCTTCTTTAATCTGAGTAATTGTCCCTATTATTAGATTTGAGTGTAAATTAGAATTGTTTCTACTGTAGTTAAAATTTTTTATTACACTAGAAGAATCCTAACAGTTCATCCATGCTAACATCTTCAATCTCCATGAAAGGAATACATATAAGAATGACAATATAAATATAAAAATATGAAAGTTATTATTTGTAATTCTGTCTATAAAAAAATAATTATATTTTTCTACATGACTATTTGAAAAAAATAAAGAAAAAAGATCAAACAAAGAGAGATTAAGAGAAGACAAATAATCTTTAACCTCTATACAAATGATTTATATTTTCCTTGTTCCTTTTATCAAATCCATTTGTTCATTGCCAACATCTTTAATCTCATTAAAAAAAGTACGTGTAAAATGACAATGAAAAAAAAATAGAAAAATTATGATTTACAACTAAAACTGCACAAACTAAAGTATATAGTATCCCTACATGAATGGTTAAAGAAAAAAGAACAAACAAAGAGAGAGAGATGAAAAGAAGACAAATGATTAGTAAAAAAAATAAAAAAAAAAAGAAGATAAATAATCTTTAACTTTCATGACAGCCTTACAAATGATTTATATTTCTCTTTTATTTTTTCTTGTATCCAATTGCTTCTTGTCTTGAATCTTCATAAAAAGAATCTATAAAATGACAACAAAAATATAAAAATAATATGTCAGTTAAATATGCATAAAAACACATGCAGGAAAGATAATACAATTAGATATCATAAGTAATAAAAAAAAAAAGGAAAGTACAAAGCTAACAGATCGCAACCATAATTGCAAAAAAAATGATAATGAATAAGAACCACATGCAAAGATATAATTGTATCAATACAACAGGAATTGCTGCAAACTCTTAAACTAATGTTTTTAAGCGTTCATGAGTCCAATGAAAAGTAAAATAAAAATTGCAATTAACTCTATGTTTTGAGATTGAAAGAAATGTTTTGCACTATCAAAAAAAAAAAAAAAAAAAAAAAACTTGAGAACTTCTCTTACACCATGCACCTCTTATCCATTTTACTGTGTGTGAGTTTATATTACAAAATCAAAGGATGTTATGTTAGCTTATGCATTAAAGAGTATTTAACAATTAATTATTAAAAGGAGACTTTTTTAATTAAGAGTTATGAAAAACGTTACAAATTATATAATTACTGGTACATATGAAGATAAATAAATGACCATAAATGCAATAAAGTGTATTAATTATGAATTTTTATGTAATTTTTATTGAAAATATATTAAAAATTATTTAAATATATATATATATATGTTAATTAAAATCACCTATCTCTTGGATTTCCAAGTGTCTATTTTCTTTTGATCTACCTTGTTAATTTAGCATATGTTTCACCTTCTATTTATGAAGTACATATAAATTAGAATGCTACAAATTTAATTAAGATTATATCAATTTGTATACACTGTGTGTCTATAAACTACCAATAAGCCTATGGGTTGTTTAGGTGTAGAGGATTGTTTTGGGGAGCACCTTTTCAATAGGAAGATTACAAGAGCAGCTTGAGAATTAAGATGGAATTGTGGAGTAAATTATAAATTTTATATCATTTCCTAGGGAATTACTATGTTTTCACAAGCAAGCAAGATTTGGAGTTTAAGTCTATAACAGAAGGAATTACAGCTAGGAGCAATTGGGCATAATTTTTTGGTTAAATTGGATTGTCTAGCTAAGAAATAGGGAAAATATTGATCTTCTTTGTTTCCTACTTTGTGCTACTCAATGGCTGATTGATTTAGTCCATCTCGCACATTAATAATTTGAAGAATGATTTTGCAAATGCAGTGCTCAATTTTGTTGGGATTAATGAAAGGATGAATTTTCAATCTGGTAAATATGTAAATTGACACTACTGAATCGAATTAAGGCTGCATGGGGAATGGCTGAAATTGTTAAGAACTCAAGGGTGCAAAATAAGCCTCAGGAAGAACTAAACAAGAAATCTGATACAACATATTAGATGTCATTAGACCTTTTTTTATTATGTTCCTAAATTAACCAAGAAATCTGAAATGATAATAGCTTCCATTTTTAGGATTGTATAATTATCTTATAATCTCTTACGAATTCTATGGCCATTATGATTAATTATGCTAAAAAGATAATTGGAGATGTGGATACACACTAAAAAAATGGAAGATGTCGTATGTGGGCTCTACAGGCATGTTCAATTAGCCTAAAATGGAGTAAGAGTCTTTTTTATCGTCTTTAATAAGAGTCTTTTTGATCGTCTTTAAGATTTTCATTTTCATGACCTTAATGTAACTTATGACATTGAAAATACATGTTTTAGGTAACTTTTTTTTAATTATAATTTTTATAACGCATATGATTGATTATGACTACAAAATCAACAATGGGCTGAGTCTATCTCTTTGAGTCCACTGTAATAGTTGTCTTGACCTTAGATAGAGTATCAATTACTTTTGTATTTAGGATTTGTAGGAGCACCATTCATTACTACTTATATATTTTTCTATACAACAAATTAATATAAACTTATAAAATGTCATTTAAACAAATTAATATATCCTATAGTGAATATAAAAGCTCAAACATAATGTATTCTAAAATGAAGCCATATGACATGTCAAAATAGACCCACTGCAAACTACTTTCTATATACAAAGGTCTAAGCTAGAAAATGTTAAATAGTTCAAATGCAAGACAAATATTCCATTGTAGCCAAAAAGATAATTTGATTCGATGTAAGTAGAATTAAAAGCTTGCTCAATGAAATCATACACATTCTCCATATAGCATTAAGTTGACGTTTGATTTTCATGGCTTCTCAGTTAAGGAACTATATCGAAATAATTTGTAAATATTTATGTATATGAATGGGTTATAAGAATTCATTTTGTTCGATATCATACCATCACTAAGTTGATTTTTCTTACCAATTAATTACTTATAAATACTTAATTTAAACATTTTTTTAAAGAAAGAGCATAAAACTCAAGCCAAGATGTAGGCAATAGATGGTTGTTATGTAAAGAGGCAAAGGAAAGAGAGAAAGCAATTAAGGCTACCCGAGATGCAAAGAAAATTATTAAAATTAAAGAGGAACCGCAAGTCAAGAAGATGAAGTATTCTGAAGATGATGAACCTACTAACGGGCTAAACATCCCCTTACCAAAGCCAAAGGAAGTTTTTAACAAGGCTGCCTTGTACAAGAAATGTGTGAAAGTCAACATTGAAACACTTGTCCTTTGGATTGATGATTTGTGGATGAAGAGAAATGTAGATACACTAGTTATATAGTAAATGCAAAAGGAGATCAAGGAGTTGCTGAACAAAGTGGTAGTATTAGAAACATAATTGGAGCTTATGGATACCAATGCAAACACTTCTCCTACTCGTAATTGCAAACCAGCAGCATCAAAGGTACCTAAATCTCAAACTCCATAGCCTGATGACAATGACACTAATATGGATAAGGATCAGTAGTCCTCCCAACAATCTAAAAATTAACAGTGCATTGCGTCTTCTCTCTCTTTGGTATGTCTAATTCTTAATTGCTCTTGTCAAATACCATTTTTTTTGTTGGTGTGCCCTAGTTCAAAGGCATTGGTTCTTGATTGTATTATGCATTGTATGCGAATATTTTGTGTTAGTCATTATGTTAAATAAAGGAATTTAATCTATTTATTTGTTTCTTGTGCAATTTAATAAATAAAGTATCCATTCATTATAGCCATACTCATGTTAACTAATGTAGGTCATTAGCTATTGAGACCTTAAGTAGTGAAGAAGTTATAATCATAAAGTTGTCTCGGGTCGATTCTAATCATAGGAATGAATAGAGCTAAAGACCAGCATTTACTTGACTGGATGGCAGCGTCTCACTGACCATTGGACATGGGATGTTAGTCAGGTATATGTGTACATGTTAGATTACATGGTACTTGACCGATTTGCCTAGAGAACATCTCATGGTCTAGAAGTCATAGGTGTTTCTCAAGTAGTTCTTGATTTTATTGTTAGACCTGATTTCACTATAACATGACATGGGATCTCATACATTTTAATATATGCCTAACAGGCCCGTAACAGGGTGCCAAGTATGGTATGTTGGGTGGGCCGGTGAACATATTGATGTTGATAGTGAGTTGACGGAATTGCCACTCAGCATCCCCTGAGATAACATCACTGGCCACTTGATGAGTGAGACTGAAAAGTGTATGACCATACCCGAATAAGTTGGAATACTTATTCGCAATTAGTCCACTCAGAATCAAGGAATGAATAAGCATATAAGAGGTTGACTGGAACCATGCCTCTTGCTTATTCATCGATATCAATTGGCAAGGGATATACAAGAATACTACCAGGTTATGTTTCACATGAGACTGCTAGTCTCCATCTTAATTGGGGATTGTAATGGTTTGCTAGAACCCACTTACAGTCTGTGGGCCCTGGGTCCACTGCCAACATAAAGACGGACCCATAGGATTGTACACATAGAACAACTAAACTTGTGACATATCAAAAATGTGCATATTGGGTGTACTTAGAATGGACACTCAGTTAATTGAATTAATGGCAATAGGTTTTGTCAAAATTAATTCAATTAATATAAAAAGGAAATTGATCATATTTGATTAATTAATTACAACATGTAAATAATTAATTAAATATATTTTCCATAGTGGAAAATTAAATACATGGGTTGTATTTATTTAAGGCCAAGTTAAATTAAATTTGGATTGAATAAATTTAATTAATTGGATTTGATTAAGTCAATTGGAATTTTATTATATAGTTTAATTTAATTCCAATGACATAAATTAAATCAATTAGTTAAATTAAAATTTAACCTAAAGTTAATTTAAATCTTAATTATACAAGTAGTATAAAAGGAGGCTTTAAAAACAATTTCCCTAACCCTAGCTCCATAAGAAAAATTTGGCCAACAATATAGCCACAGAAGTTGAGTTCTCTGAGCGGTGCATTTGAGTTCTGTTCATCTCCATTCTCTAGCACGAGTCCAGTTCTAGAGCTGTTTGTGTACGTGGTTGTGTAGAGTTGCTAGTATTCGGATCTACAATCTTCAGCAGTCTCTAGAGTAGACGTTTAAGGTGAGAATTTAATTATTCTCTTCTTCTTTCCTTGATTCTATCAATATCATGGGTCTTGGAATCATGGAATTGAGGGAAAATTTTAATTGCGATTTTTGTTGCACATCATTTTCCCCATGAAAATTCTCTACAATTTTTAATGCTTGAGGTAATACAAGTCCATCTCTTATTACTTTGTCTTACTAAAGTGCATTGGGGACAATGCAATGGTTAAGTATGGGGATGAGGGAATCATTTCTTTATTTTACAATTTGAAATTTCTGAAATTCAATTTGTTATTCAATTTGTTCTGCTAGTTTAAATATTTTCATGCTTGAAATGCAAGTCCACAAGTTTGTTAAAGTTCTAATTTCTGTTTTCTGATTCTCAAGTAACTTGCTTTGGTTGCTTGATAGTTTTTGTCTTGTAAAAATTTTTAAAATTTTTCAACTTTTGTGTTTCCAAATTTGTTTGGTGGTAGGTAATAAAAACTTTTCAACTTGTGAGCACTTGTAATCATTTGTAGAATGCTAAGAGTTTAAATTTTTTATTATATGTTTACACATGTGACTTGTGTAAATAGATTATGCATCTTAAGATTTAGGATTTTAAATCATATTTTAGCTTCTTAACTTGGTTTGGATCAACTACAAATTTCTTAACCCCAATGTGAGGAATTTCAATCCTACTTGCTCTTTAGATTCAAATTGAATTATTCTTGGCTTAATTTTCTTGTGAGAGGGCTTACACTTCCATTGTTTAGAAAATTGTTTGTTGACACTGGTTAAAATCACTTATTTATTTATATACATGAGAGGATTAAGGCATTAGGTTTACTCTTTTTAGCTACTTATTTATTTTATTTTTCTCTCATTTTAGATTAACCCCATTGAGCCTAGCCTTATTGTTGAAACCCATATAATTGCTTACCCATTGCCTTTCACTTATGCTCTCCAAAATTACCCATTGCAAGCTACTCTTTTATTCAAAACCCTTTTTGTTTACCTTATCCATATTAACAAGACTTCTTATTTGGATTGCTCAACGAGTTCAAGCAATCTGAACTCATTCTTTTTTTAAAAAAATTATAAAATAAAATAAAATAAAATATAGTATGGCTACTAGGATTGCTTGACTATTTATGGTCCTCACTTTCCAATCCTTGTGAATTACCTTTTGATTACTTGACTATTTATTGTCATCAGCTTATGTGATGATCAACTTAAAAAGATTGCTGCAATAATTAATCCTTGTGTTTAGATTGCTTTAGTTTGGTTATGCTGCATTGGTGAGATAGTTTGCTTTACTTTGCTTTTCAACATATATTTCTTTGGTAATCATTTTCACCTAAATTTATCCTTTTGACATACCCTGAACCTTAACCAAGTTACAACCCTTTGTAAAGTCCTTTTGATTATGCATTATATTCAATATAAGTGGTAATGATGAGTTTTGATGTCAAGTTTATGATTATGATTGCTATTTAGGCTGCTGAGTGTATTTGATACATTTTTTCATCTAAACCACATTAGAGTGAATAAGTGACACCTTTTGTGAGGCAATTGTTTTGAATTCCTGCTAAATTGTTGAGATATGAGATCTAATCTTTTGTCATAGTTGTTTCTGAAGTTAAAGCAGGTTGCCTGTCTAAACTTGTTATGTTGTTTTTCTTAACCTTTGTATTTTCCTTGTGATTATCTGGTTGTTTAAGGTTTGGAAGTAAAAGCTAGTTGCTGCCTTTATTTCTCTTATGTTTCTTAAATTTAGTTAAGCTTTAATCCTTCTGTTATTTTCAAATTTCTCTTTTTTTATGACTGCTTAAGGAGAAGCAAATTTTTAAGTATAGAGATATTTTGATAAGTGGAAATTATACCTATTTATTTGAGTATTAACTGAATTAAAATTGAACTTAAGATATTACTTTTGGCTAATTAAGTCATTTTCAGGCTATTTGGTGATTAAAGAGAAAATAGAGCTTAAAGCAGAACACACACATTGAAGCTTCTTGATTTGGCCAGAAATCTAGTGATTCTAAAAGATCTTGTTATTACCACTGTCCTTTGCACATGGAGGAGAGAGAGAGAAGAGGAGAAGAATATTATGGAAAATTGATTATTTTATATTTTCATGGTCGTTCTTTTGGAATTTTCTGTATTAGAACCGGCACTAGCGTTGCTCCTCTAAATACTTGCCATTGGTGGGATTATTTTATTAAGTTGTGAGTTGGCAATTTATGCTATTTAAGCCTATGTATTGGGCAGCACAAGGATCATCTTTTCATTTTTTCTATTTACATTCTAAATTTTCAGACTTTGAATGGTGTTCCATTCCCTTGGTTCATATTCTTATTGATATAATTTCGTGTTATCATTCATTATTCTTTATTGAAATTATGAGACAACAGCCAGATATGCAGTGTGAGTTGTCCTTTTTCTGTAGACTTGAGCTTGCTCAGCATGCATAAGTAAGTAATCTTTTTCCTTAATGTTTATGAGGAATATGTATTGGAGATTTTTTTTATGGTAGATTTAGTTTATATTGAGATTGATCACCTCATAATAAGTAAATGTAATGAGATAGAGAGGAGATTTACATTGCGGATAAAACATTAAACACATGTAATTTATGAGACCGAGAGGAGATTAGTTGCATGTTATGTGTTTTTTTTCATTAATAAAATGCTTGTTAAAACTTCAAGCGTGAAAGATTAATTTATGAGGAAGAGATTTAAGAAGGTTAACTTTCATGAAATCCATATGGGGGAGAAATCTAAGTATGGTGAATTAAGAACAATAAACCTTAGATCCATGTGCTTAACATTACTTATAACAGATAAGGAACAGGTAACTGAAAGTGTTTGACCTTGCTTACTCAAGTCTGTGTTTTTATTATTATCCTGCAACCTCAGTTATATCTCAAGCAACCTAAACTCTATTGTTATTTAAATTTCTTTATTGTTATAATTCGGTTACTATTAATTACCCCCAATTAATTGAAAGAAGATCAGATCTATCAATTTACTTGAACAATTTAAACTTGTTTTCTCTTAGTGTCTATGGATACGACACTTGGATTCGCCAATTCTATACTATGACTGATCTAATGTGCTTGCTAGTGTCACTTTTGGCGATAACAATATTATATTTATATTAAATATAATAATTAATTAATATCATAATGTTAGGACCCATCCCTCGGACTGTGACCGGCGCTAGGGAACAGGTAAGCATATTACCACTGGAACCCATAGCAAGCCTAAAAATTATAATCAATATTAAATACACATTTATAAAATAATTAAATTCATCATGTTTGTCACATTAAATCCATTTAACATACACAACTTGACACATAGTCGGCAATCTGGTACTGCGATCTAGAATTTAATACATTAAATACCATTAATAATAAACCTACGTAATAAGGATAACGGTACCGCCCCGAGGAAGGTCTTGGGCTATAAGTCACTTCTAGTTACCTAAAATATTTAAGGAGTCAGACCTCCCTTAATGAATTAATTATATGCAATGCATGAGTAATTTAGCATTCATCCAGACACACAATACTATACATGTGTTTATATATTATAAAGGTATTCACACACATGATTTCTATAAAACAAATAACATATCAATATATCAATAAATGGTTTCCATACATTATGGACCCTAAAGCTTAATACCCAACATATCATAATCTACATAGCCAAGCTCTCTTAAATCCAATGACTGGGGAACAGAGAATAACTCAACCGAACCCGCACCCAGTCGATTGGAGGACTGAGAATAACTCAACTGAACCCATACCCAGCCTCCCTTAATTCCAACTCCATCATATCATATAGCCCGAGAATAATTCAACCGAGCTTATCCGTAATCCATATCGAGATCATATTTATATCCCATAAACCCAATAATACTTGTGTGCACAAGGTCCTAATGCCGCTCACCAGGAAGCATGTCCATAACACGTATTTAAACAACAATTGAAAACAAATATAAATATAAATATAAATATAGGCAATACTCTTCTCAAAATAATCATAGCAACCTCATAAAAGAAATACACTTTGAAAACATGCCATGAATGCAAATGCTAAATTAAAAATGCAAAACATATAATCAACTCACTGATTTCTCCTAGCTGATGAATTCTAATTTTCTGGTACAGCTGCTCCACCTACCGGTTGAATATTTACATAAGAGAATTTGGAGCTTCAAATTCAAAGGAAGAGTGGAAATAAGGAAAAGATAATTAATCTAGTCACTCGAAATTTCTATCAAAATTTCGGCAGAGTTTCCCCTATAAAATAGATATCTCCCTAATTATAATTAGGGTCAACCCTATATAAAAACACATATAATCCATATAACAATCCAAGTCGGACTCCATAGACTGCAATTCAATAACTAGACTACATAGCCAACTCAATTCTTCCATATCATATCACTTCTTTTAATCAATGCATATGCTAACATTTAATTTAATTCTTATCAAATCAAATATTCTCCTTCTATCAACAATCCTTAATTAAATCACTCCATTAACATAATCATATCCTCCACAATCTAATAATTGAACAACTATTTGCTTTTAATTTACTAATTAGTATACTTTCATATATAGAATCTAACTCTTTGAGAAATTGAGCAAAGTCCAAGAATTAATCTTTCTCCAAATAATATTTAGAACATTCTAATATTAATTTCAATTAAATTTTGTATCTCGCCGAAAATAGTTCCCGTCACCGGAATCTGTCACTGGAAAAATTCAAACTTTTCCTATGTAGAAACAATTCACATCATCAATTTGCTTATAATCTGAAGAGTCTAAATATACAATTAGATTATCCTAATTCTATCGAAAACTCGAAAGATCGAAGAAATTAGAAATTTACCAACGAATCTCCGATCACCGAAAAAATGCTCTTGTATGTTCCGATTACCAACCTACCCAAAGGTTTTTTAGCCTCCTGAGTCCATTTCCAGTGTTAGATTTGCGAAATTATGAGCAAAAAATAGCGAATCAATAGGGGCAGGCAACAATACAAATTTTCTTCCTTTAATATCTCTCCAAAAACTCAATTTTTGCTCCTTAAACTTACATAGACTTGTAGCACGTGTTGAGAGTTTCGTTTCGATGTGAATATTGCGAAAAACGGGCAAGAAATGAGAGAGAATTTGATAATTGAAGCTTGAAGAATGGAAAATGGAAATGATTTGAAAGAGAAGGAGAAGAGGATGCCAATCATCAAATCTTAAATTGGAATGATATTGGTAAATATCAAGTTTGATCTCTCCTTATTGTTTGAAATTTCAAACCTTCTCTAAAGTCTATAAAATTATAATTAACTCCTACAAATATATATATATATATATATATATATATATATATATACATGTAAACATTTTATTTAAGTGATCTCAATATAAATATTTTGGGGTATAACATTCTCCCCCCTTAAATAAATTCATCCTCAAATATAAATGTGAAGGACTAACCTTATGATTGAAATAGGTAAGGATATTTGTTCTGCATCTCCCACTTTGATTCCCAAGTACATTCCTCCATGGAATGATTGCTCCATAACACCTTCACCACTGGAATTTCTTTAGTTCGAAGTTGATGAGTCTGTTGGTCAACAATTGCCACTGGTTGTTCCTCGTATAATGAGTCGCTACTAACTTCTACAATTTGAGAATGTAGAATATGAGATGGATTAGGTACATATTTCCTCAACATTGATACATGAAACACTGGATGAAATTGTAATAAATTGGGCCGTAATGACAATTGTTATGCTACTTCACCAACTTTCTTCAAGATCTCAAATGGTTCAATTTACCGTGGTGCCAACTTTCCCTTTTTGCTAAACCTCATAATTCCTTCCATTAATGACACTTTAATAAATACATACTCTCCTTCCATGAATGTTATATCCTTCCTCTTCGAATTAGCATAGCTTTTCTGTCTACTAAAAGCTGTTTGTAATCTTTGACGAATAATCAGAACTTTTTCTAAACTGTATCAACTCCGGGCCAATAAGTTTCCTTTCACTGACTTTTTCCCAACAAAAAAGGAGATCTGCACTTCCTACCATATAGTGCTTCATACAGAGCCATTTTAATGCTTGAATGATAGCTATTATTGTAAGCAAATTTAATGAGAGGCGAGTGGGCATCCCAATGTCCACCAAAATCTAGCACACACATTCTTAGCATATCTTCCAAAGTTTGAATTGTTCATTAAGATTGACCTTCCATTTAAGGATGACAAGCCGTGCTAAAATTCAATCTAGTGCCCAGAGCACTCTGAAGTTTCTCCAAAAATTTAGATGTAAAGACTGATCCTCTGTCTGACACAATGGATATTGGAACACCATGTAAACAAATAATTCTATCCATATAAACACTTACCAATTTTGATATTGAATATGTTGTCTTAACTGGAAGAAAATGAGCTGATTTGGTCAATCTATCAACAATTACCCATATTGAGTCATACCCATTCAACATATGAGGTAATCCAACTACAAAATCCATAGCTACTTGCTCCCACTTCCATTCCGGAATAGGTAACTATTGTAATAATCCTGAAGGCTTTTTATGTTCAAATTTTACTTGTTGGCAAGTCAAATAATGAGATACAAACTCTGCTACATCTTGTTTCATACCATTCCTCCAATACAACTTCTTAAGATCTTGGTACATTTTTATAGAACACGGATATACATTATAGGCTGTAAAATGAGCTTCTTCCATGATCTCTTTTCTTAGATTATCCACATCAGGAGAACATAACCGATCTGTTGGGATTTTTCACCAAAAATCAACCGTTAAAAGAGGAAATACGCATTGATTTCCTCAAATCCGGTCCCAGGAGCTAATGAAGCGGAAATGAAAAAACCAAAACATTTAGAAGAAAGTTAGATTCTAACCAAAATATATCTCTAAGAGATGGTTGCAGAAATCAAAACTGACTTCCTCTACCATCACGTACACGAACGGCTATGGAACTATAGCGGAAGGAAAAACCAAGAGAGAAGATGATGAAGAAGAAGATGAGTAGCTTTCTCTTATCTCACCCCACTCCAACGTTTCTTTATGTATGCTTATAAGGAGCCTAAGTCCAACTTTTCTCCTTATGATCATAAAAGAAACTAAGTCCACTTATTCTTCTTTCTTCTTACAAGCTCAAAAAGGAGTCAAGACCAACTTACCTCTTTGTGATCATAAAAGGAAGATAAGTCTAACTTATCTTCTTATGATCATAGAAGGAACCAAGTCCCATTTTAGCTTGTGAGCATAAAAAAGCTAGGTTTAACTTTCCTTCTTATCCATTTATAGGCTATCCATTTTAATTTAATGTGGGCTTTATCACATAAAGGCCCAAGCCCATTTAATTCCTTTGGTTTTATTTAATTTCAAATGTGTTGGGATTTGTCACGGGAAACCGACCGATAAAAGTGAAAATACGAGTCAATTTCCTCGAATCCGGTCTCAGGAGCTTAAGATGTAGAAATCAAAAACTTAAAGCATAAAGAGAAAGTTTGAAAACTTACCACAAAGTCTCTCTAAGAGACGGATGCGGACTGCAGAAATCAAGTGTAGATTTCCTCCACCGATGTGTACACGAACGGCTCTCGGACCGAAACCCGTGCTAGCGACTTGGATGACAAGAAGAGAGAGATAGAGGACACTTTTCTTTCCAAAAGAAAAGCACCAAAAGTGGGCGGCCAAGCTAGAAAAATAGTGGCTGTATTTTTTTACTTTCCAAAAGAAAAACCACAATTTCTCTTAAGTCATCCACCCATTTCTTTTCAAAAGAAATATATGCATAAAAGTAGGCCAAATTATCTTCCAAAGACAATAATATATCTCGGCCAAAAGTGAAGCAAATTAAGAAGAAAAGTGATGCATTAAATTCTTTCTAATCATCAAAAGAAAGAAAAAGGATGAGTTGAAAAAGTAAACAAAGTCCAACCTTGCTTTCCAATTTTCAACCCATGACTCACACCATGAGTCATCACTTTTCATCATTCAATTTTGTCAAAAATGACTCATCACTTGCCTTATATATTAGGCCAAATGATGGGGAAAATGGTTGATTTGTTTCTTCTTTCTTACCATAAGAAAGATGACAAAATCAAGGAAGCAAAGTCCAACTTTGCTACCTAAAAGTCATACCATATGACTCACCATTTTTCATCATCACATTTTGTCCAACAAAATGACTCATCATTCCAATGCCTTTCTTCACAATTTCGGCCAATTGTCCCATTTAATGTCAACTTTATTCTTTTAAAGTCCAAGCCTAATTTTAATCCCATTGATTTAATTAATTTCAAATGCAACTTTAATTTAACATGTATGCATATATATTATACCATATAATATATTACATACATTTAAATTAAAATTCATTTGACCCATTAATTTAATTAATGGATTAAATTAGACACATATAAAATGAGATACATGTAAACCTATACATGTAATAATATTTCCACCTAGGAAATAATCTCATAAATTAATTCATTGAATTAATTAAGAGAATGCCGAAATAAATATCAATTATATAACTTGATCAATCCAATTGATTCATAATATAATATATCTCTCTCTCTTCAAATGTGTATACTCCAAGTACACACTTAATCCGACTAGTTAAAGTCCAGACGTTCAATATGTACGATCCAATGGGCCCGTCTTTATGTTGGCAGTAGGCCAAGGCCTACAGACTCCAGGCAGGCTCTAGTAAGCCACTGCAGCCCCCAATTAAGATGGAGATAGCAGTCAAACTGTCACCATAACCCTGTAGTTTGAACTTGTAAATCCTATGTCGTTGATATCTGTGTCCAACATAGAGGCATGGAAGTATCACCCTCTATTGTGTCTGGACATTTACTTGATACCGAATGAACTGATACTCACAAACAACATCCAATCTTGTTTGGGTATGCCACACACTTATCAGTAACATTCTTCAAGAGGCCAGTGATATTGTCTAAGTGAATCACTGAGTGACATTCCCTTCTGCATATCCATAGCACTGCCACGTTCACTAACACACCCGAACGTACCCATACTTGGCACCCTTTTACAGGCCCGTTAGGCGTACACCAAAGTGTGCCACTTCACATGCAGCACCATCATATGGTCCGGTCAAAGGACTTATACAAGTGCTATACGAGAATCATTTGTGATACTATACCATGTAGATTCCCGTTAAGTGGATCGATCCAGTACCATGCCCTTTTTGCATGTACCCATTAACCTGGTTGACATCCCATGTTCTATGACCAGTAAGACACCGCCATACAACCAAGCTAATGATAGTCTTTAGTTCCATTCATTCCCGTGATTGGAACAGACCACGGATGACGTTATGGCCATATCGTTTTCCCTATCCATAGTCTTACTGCCAAGTGCATGACACTTGACAACATGGATATGGATATGTCCATTGGATACTCTATTTAAAATATAGCACAAGACATATAATAAATAGATTATCCCTTTATCTCTTGACACAAATTGTATAATACACAAAGTTCACATTAATGTACAAATGTATTATACAAACACAAGGAACAATGCCTTGGGACTAGGGCATTTCCAATAGTCTCCCAGTTGCACTAGTACCTACTAGGCATGGGTCTAATCCCTATAGATCTAGTATAACCTTTATGCATAGGCATAGCCAAGCGTGTTGGTCAAAAGATCTGCGACATTGTCTTTGGTGTCCACTCTTTGTAATGAGATGTCACCCCCTCAGCGATTTCTCACAATAGGTGAAAATCCCTAAGTACGTGCTTCGTGTTTAAGTGTGACTGGGGCACTTAGCTTGTGCAATAGCCCTATCGTTGTCACTGAAGATATCAACCGGTTTCGAGATAGTAGATACTACCCCTAGTTCCATGATAAACTTCATTATCCACACAGCTTCCCTAGCTGCTTCACACGTTGCAATGTACTCAGTTCCTATGATAGAAACCATGGTGGTTGATTATTTGGAGCCTCTCTAACAATAACACCACCATTTAGCATGAATACATACCTTGACTGCGACCGGTATTAATCCTGGTCGGTCTGGAAGCTTGCATCAGTGTACCTAGTAACTGACAGCTCTTCCTGACCTACATGCACTAAGAAGCTATCCTAAGTCCGGTTAAGGTACTTTAGGATTGCTTTGACAGCCTTTCAGTGATCCACCATGGATCCGGCTCGTCATACTTAGTGCAAAGGTGACATCAGGTCTTGTACATAGCATGGAGTACATGATTTTGTTGGAAATGCCCTAGTCCGGAGGCATTGGTCCTTGTGTTTGTATAATACATTTGTACATTAATGTAAACTTTATGTATTATACAATTTGCTTCAAGGAAATAAAGGCATTAATCTATTTATTAATCACTTTTCTTCTCAATTTTGTGCATTGGCCGTAGATATACATTCTTATGGTAAGAATGTTTGGCCTACTTTTTCTTTATGCTCTTTGTTTTGATGGGAAGAAACAATTGTGAGTAAAAAGAGGGTTTGAACTTTCTTTTGGAAAGAAGTTTTGGGCAGCCATTACACTTGGCTTGGCCGCCCCTCTCTTCTCTTTTTCTCCCTTTCTTCTTATAATCCGGGTCGCTAGCACGGGTTGGGTCCGAGAGCCGTTCGTGTACGTGACGTTGGAGGGAGTCTACTTTGGTTCCTGCAGTCCGAATCCATCTCTTAGAGAGACTTTCGTATTTCCGCTTTTATCGATCGGTTTCCCGTGACGAATCCTAACAGATTGATCCTATAGCCGAAGCATATAGAACCAATCTCATGTTCTCCCTGTCCTACCATGTCTTAGGACAGTTCTTCTTACTAAGTTTCAGCCCATGACCCATTGGAAGGAAACCTTTCTTAGCTTGGTCCATGCTGAATCTTTTCAGAACTATGTCTATGTACTTGGCCTGACTTAGGCCTAGAAGCCGATTGGATCTAACCCTGTAGATCCTAATCCCTAGGATCGTGTTAGCTTCACCTAAGTCCTTCATTGCAAAGCACCTACTCAACCATTACATTACCCTTGTAG
Source organism: Euphorbia tirucalli (assembly GCA_039660915.1). Lineage (NCBI taxonomy): Eukaryota > Viridiplantae > Streptophyta > Magnoliopsida > Malpighiales > Euphorbiaceae > Euphorbia > Euphorbia tirucalli. Next base: position 42,352,340 of record CM077632.1, on the reverse strand, counting down.
TGTTGGTGTGTCAATTCCAATCAGAAGGATGCCACCCATATATAATACCAGGAAAGTTACTGTGCTCCCACTAAACCTCTTATACACACCCTTAAAGGTATTGTCAGCCTATAGCTTATAGCACCACTTACAACCTATTACCTTAGCACCCGGAGGTGGATCAACCAGGTTCCAAACCAGATTATCGTACATAGATTGCATATCCGCCTCCATGGAAGATAGTAGGCTAGCTATAGCCTACTGGTAGGTTTTGAGCTCGTCTTCGTCCAAGACAAAAAGAGTGTAATCATCAGAAATGAGAAACCCGTATTTCTCAGGTTCCCAATGATCCCTACCAGACCTTTTAGGTCCTTGTGTGACCTGGGCTGGTGCTTCCACCTTTGGAAGCTTTACCTTGGTCTCCAAGTTATCCTTTTCAGGAGTTTCTGAGCTTTGAACTTCCCTAAGTTCAAGATCGCTCCCACTGTCTTTCTTGGAAATAAACCCTTTTTTCACGAAAGACCCCCTTTCGTGTCATGAACACCTTGTTCTCGGCATGGTTGTAGAAGTAATACCCTTTGGTTTCCCTAAGGTAGCTCACAAATAGGCATTAGTTGGTTTTGGGTTCTAGTTTTGCACACAGTCAATTTCTTGACTTATGCATAACAACCCTAAATCCGTTGTAAAGACATATTGGGCACCCTGCCCATCCATATTCCAAATAGGGTCTTTTCCAAAACCTTAGTCGGAGTATAATTAAAGATGAGAGCCATTGTCTCAAGAGCGTATCCTTAGAAACTTATTGGGAGAGAGGCACGACTCATTATTTGAGAGGACCATGTCCAACAGGGCCCTGTTCCTCCATTAGGACACGCCATTCCATTGTGGTGTTCTTAGAGGAGTGAGCTATAGAACTATTCCATGCCCTCTCAAATATGAGTCAAACTCTAGGCTTATATGCTCACCACTTCGGTCCGACCGAAGGGCTTTGATATTTCTGCCTAGTTGGTGTTGGGATTTTTCACCAGAAATCACCCGATAAAAGCGGAAGAACATGATGATTTCCTCAAATCCAGTCCCAGGAACAATTGAAGTGGAAATTGTAAAACATAAAATTAAAATAGAAAGAGATTAAATTCTTACCCGGAATATCTCTTTCTAGAGATGGATGAAGACTGCAGAAATCAAATTAGATTCCCTCCTCGTTCTCGTACACGAACGCCTAACGAACATAACCCCGTGCTAGCGTAGGAAAGACGAGCAATGGTGAGAGAGGGGGCTAGAGAATTCGGCTATGGTGTGTCTTGTTCCCTTTGGCCGAATTCTCCTAGGTTAAAAACCTAGGTTGGCCGAATTCCCTTAGGGGAATTTAGGCCCAGCTTGGCTCCTTTACTTTTGTGTGGGCTTTCTACTTTTAATTCAGGCCCAATCTAATTTTAATTATTCTGGTTTAAATTAATTTCAAGCCCAATTTTAATATACCCATGTATTTAATATATTACACCAAGTAATATATTATTTACATCTAAATTAAAATTAGTTTGGCCAATTAATTTAATCCATCAAATTAAAATTAAATCTTCACAAAATAAAATCATATGTAAGCCTATACCTATGAATATTTCCACCTAGGAAATAATCTCATAACTAATCCAATTAATTCTAAAGAGCCAATTGAATATATATTAATTTTATTATTATGATCAATCTAATTGATCTTTATAATATGATTAATATATATATACCTCTCTCTCCACAGTGTATACTCCAAGTATACATGTGATTCCTAAAGTCTGTGTTCAGTCGTTCTATGTGTACGATCCCGTGGGCCCATCTTTATGTTGCCAGCGGGCCTTTGGCCCGCAGACTGTAGTTGGGCTCTAGCAAGCCACTGCAGTCCCCAATTAAGATGGAGATGGTAGTCTAACTGTTATCATAACCCTGTAGTTTAAACTTGTACATCCCATGTCATTGATATCGGTGTCCAACACAGAGGCATGGATTGATCACCCTCTTTTGTGTCGGACATTAACTTGATCCCAAATGCACTGAAGCTCACAAACAAGTTCCCACTTGTTTGGGTGTGGCCACACTCTTATCAGTCACATTCATCAAGAGGCCGGTGATATCTTCCTAGTGGATTACTGAGTGACAAATCCCTTCTGCATATCCATAGCATTACCATGCTAAGTGACATACCCGAAAGTACCCATACTTGGCACCCTATTACAGGCCCTTTAGGCGTACCCCTATGTATGTGACCTCACATGTAACACCATCATATGGTCAGGTCAAAGGATCCATACAAGTGCTAGACGAGAATCACTTGTGATACTATACCATTTGGATTTCTCGTTTAGTGGATCTATCCAGTACCATGCCCCTTATACATGTACCCATTAACTTGGTTGACATTCCATGTCCAATGACCGGTAAGATACCGCCATACAACCAGGTTAATGATAGTCTCTTGTTCCATTCATTCCCATGACTAGAACAGACTACGGATCTATTTATGGTCATATCGTTTACCCTATCCATGGTCTTACTGCCAAGTGCATGACACTGGTCATCATGGATATGGATATGTCCATCGGATACTTTATTTAATATATTGCACAAGATAAATATAATAAATGAATTAATGCCTTTATTAATAACACAAATAAGTATAATACATGAATCCAATTAATGTATGATACAAATGCAAGGACTAATGCCTCGGGACTAGGGCATATCCAACAATCTCCCACTTGCACTAGTTCCAACTAGGCATGGGCCTAATCCCTATAGATCTAGTATGACCCTCGTGCTTGGGCTGGGCCAGTGCCTTGGTCAAAGGATCTGTGACATTATCCTCAGTGTCCACTCTATGCAATGCAATGTCACCTCTCTCCGCGATCTCTCATATGAGGTGAAACTTTCTGAGCACGTGCTTTGTGTTCTTATGTGACCGGGGCTCCTTAGCTTGTGCAATGGCCCCATTGTTGTCACAAAAGATATCAACTGGGTCCTGGATAGTTGGCACTACTCCCAACTCAGTGATAAACTTCTTCATCCATACAGCTTCCTTAGCCGCATCACACGCAGCGATGTACTCAGCTTCTGTTGTAGAGTCCACTATGGTTGGCTGCTTTGAGCTCCTCCAGCTTACAGCACCACCATTCAGCAAAAATACATACCTAGACTGCTACTGGTACTCATCCTGGTCTGTCTGGAAGCTCGCATCAGTGTACCCAGTAACTGACAGCACTTCCTGACCACCATACACTAAGAAGCTATCCTTAGTCCGGTTAAGGTACTTAAGGATCGCCTTGACAGCTTTCCAGTGATCCTCCCCGGGATCCTGCTGGTACCACCTTGTCATACTCAGTGCAAAGGCGACATCAGGTCTCGTACATAACATGGAGTACATGATTGATCCTATGGCCAAAGCATATGGAACCAATTTCATGTTCTCCCTGTCCTCCCTTGTTTTAGGACAGTATTTCTTACTAAGTTTCAGCCCATGGCCCATTGGCAAGAAACCTTTCTTGGCCCAGAAGCCGATTTGATCGATCCCTGTAGATCCTGATCCCTAGGATCATCTCAGCTCCGCCTAAGTCCTTCATTGCGAAGCACTTACTCAGCCACTGCTTTACCCCTTGCAGTGTAGGTACGTCGCTTCCAATGAGTAGGATGTCGTCTACATAAAGTACCAAGAATGTGACAATGCTCCCACTAGTCCTCTTATACACACAAGGCTCATCTTGATTCTGTATGAAGCCATATTCCTTTATGGCCTTATTGAATCTTAGATTCCAACTTTGGGATGCTTGCTTCAGTCCATAAATGGACCTTTGAAGTTTGCATACCCTTCCTGGATACTTTGGATAGACAAAACCCTCAGGTTGTGTCATGTACACATCCTCGAGTAGCTTTCCATTAAGGAAAGTGGTTTTGACATCCATTTGCCAGACTTCATAGTCGTACCATGCAGCTATGGCTAGCAAGATCCTGATGGATTTGAGCATGGCTACTGGTGAGAAAGTTTCATCATAGTCTATTCCATGGACTTGTCTGAAACCTTTTGCAGCCAAACGCCCCTTAAAGATATTATCAGCTTGTAGCTTGTAGCACCACTTGCAACCTATTACCTTAGCACCCGGAGGTGGATCAACCAAGTTCCAAACTTGGTTATCGTACATAGATTGCATTTTTGCCTCCATGGCTTTACGCCAATTCGCAGATTGTGGGCTAGCCATAGCCTCCTGGTAGGTTTTGGGTTCTTCCTCATCCCAGATGAGAAGAGTCTGATCATCGGTGACGAGGAAACCATACCTCTCTGATAAGGTCGGTTTTTGACCTTATCTTTTAGGCAATTTCGTGGTTAGAACTGCAATTTTTAGAGTCTTTTGTGTGAATGTTTGTGTGGTTTTTCAGTATTTTGTGATTTTTATGTTTTGGATAGATTTTTATAACTTTTAGTATTTTTCGTGTTTTCTAGGGTTGTTTTTGTAATTTTGGATAATATGTCGTTTTTATGGTCCGTGGCGTTGGTGCGGTTATGTTTCTTTATGCTTGTTTTGGACAGGTATTATGACCCGGACCGGAAGTTGGAGCATCGGCGGCAAGGAAGAGTTTGAAGTGCTGAAAATCAAGGTGGCACGGCGTGCCACAATTAGGACACGGCGTGCCAATCCGGCGGGCCAAGAGATGCAATCCAGTGGAGTGGCACGAAAACGTGCCACTCAGACCTGCGCGGTGTGCCAACCCTAAAACTACATAGCACGGCATGCCACCTCTAGCAGCACGGCGTGCCGAGCTCTGGAATTTTGTTGTTGCCCTACTTTCATCTTTTCTTTTTCCTGGTTTTAACCTAGCCGTATAAATAGGTTATTTTCTGAGTTTTAATGATCTTTTTCTAGACTTTTAGAGTGTAAAGCAGAAACTGGTAGCTAGGTTTTGGCTTGAACTATTTGTTTTCTTTGAATTTTGAACCATCAATTGGTAGAAGTTTTACATAGAACCTTCCCCTTTTGCGATGTTCTTAGTTCCGGCTTGAGTTTGTCTATAGAGGTACACCCCAAGCATCTTCACACTGTCGGAATCCGGTTAATCGGACCAAAAGGGCATAAGTTTTTCTTCTTCTCTTTTGTAAATTGATTAAGTTAGTTTTTCATTCCGCAATTGATTGTTTTTGGTTGTAAACATTGAATTCGTTTCACCTTTCTTGATTAATACAATTGATTGCAATTTAATTTCAATTTTTATTCCTCTTCTTTTTGCAATTCCTTTAATGATAATCTAGTCTCATAAGATCTTAATTTATTAAGTTCATATTTATGGCATTACCTAGATTGACGCCTAGGAAACCATTAGTATTGACGACACTGTGGAACTTACGTGCCCCTATTTTCTGAGCTTTAGAATTAAACCGCCTCTAAACAAGAGAAACCGGCTAAGGACCTAAAAGATCTAGACACGCTAGGTTGAATTATCGAAAGAGCATAATTAAGGGTTGATTGTTGAGTTAAATTCATCTATTGTAGTTAATTGATTAAGCCATCTCCATTAGCATGATAGGTCGGTAAACCGCCAATTGATAACCCAGATTCAAGTACAAAGTAAGCTGGAATAGATCAACTAAGAGTAGGATAATTAGTTGTTAGTATAATCGAATCCAAAAATGAAGTTTCACCTAGGACACGCAAGGAACCTGTGTAGTTTAGTGTTTGTAGAATATTTTTCTCTGTGGGATCGATACCTGGACCAACCAGAATTATTACTTGTCAATGATAGGTACACTGCCTTAGTTGTGCATTTCTAGGTTTAGTTTCACTACTTCGCCTAGGACCCATCAAGTTTTTGGCGCCTTTGCCGGGGAAATTTATTTTCCTGCATCATTGAACCAAAGGTCTATTTGCTGATCTAGGCACTATTTTTGTGCATATAGTGAAATAATTTTTCTTTTCTGTGGATATTTGTTGCAAATTATTTTTGTTTTTTTTTGTTTTTTTTTTATTTTATTTTTTTTCGGTGTGTGTGCGCCTTCTAGCTTATGCGAACTCGCTCTCAACACCCTGAGCTTTTACCTTATAACCCTGAAATTGAACATTTGTGTAGCAGGAACCGTAGAGTGCAACAAGAGCAAATTGTCCAAATGGATCATCAGCAACAGGAGGAAGAGGAGAGACAGCTCCGGGAAAGAGTTGAGCAAGAGTGACTCCGGCGAGAGCGGGAGGAGTTTGATAGAAGAAGGGGTGGTGATAGAGACAACATGGTCATGATTGACCTAATGGCTCCACATCGGCCCCGGAACAGATCCCGAGTGGTTATCCCAGCCATTACTGCTAATCACTTTGAGTTGAAGTCCAGCATGATCAATTTGATCCAAGGGAACGGACTATTCAGTGGCAGAATAAGTGACAACCCCAATGATCATTTAGACCGGTTTCTCATGGTAGCCGATACAGTCCGAATCGGTGGGGTGCCCCAAGATGCTGTGTAGTTGAAGTTGTTTCCCTTCTCATTATGCAGGGGAGCAATGGAATGGTACAAGTCATTGAGGCCCGGGTCAGTGACTTCATGGGATCAATTGGAAGAACAATTCTTAGCATGCTACTTCCCACCATCAAAGACGGTTCAGTTACGGAACGAGATCATGGGATTCCGACAATTTGGGACTGAGACTCTTAATGAAGCATGGCAAAGGTTTCAGCGGTTATTGCGGAACTGTCCCCACCATGACATGCCGCGTTTCACTCAGGTAAGCACGTTTTATCATGGTTTGACACCAGCTAACCGTGCCATTATTGATTCTTCTGCAGGTGGAGACATTTTTAAGAAGACTGTTACACAAGCCGAGGAGTTGATTGCGGAGCTGGCTAGGAAGAGTACCTTATGGCAGTCGGACACGCCAACAAGGAATGAGGTTCGGGCTGCGGGTTTGGGATGCCAAGATGCAGCCATGGACCATGTGAACAAGAAGCTGGACCTGTTGATGTCCCGCTTGAATTTAAATGGGCCACAATACCAGCCGGTGTTGTGTGTATCATGTGGAGCGGAGCATCCCGGGCAAGAATGTGCATTGGGCGACCCATTCGCCCAACCATCCGAAAATGTAAGTTTTGTGGGAGGAAACCAAAGGTACAATAATTCTAACTCTTACCCACAAAATTTCAATAATAATAGTTACGGAAGAAGGTACCAACACCCAAACATGTCTTATGGTAATAACCAAAATGTGTTGAGACCTCCTTCCAGATTCCATTATGAGCACCGTGAGCAGGGGTTAGGTAAGGCCCCATTTATTCCTAATGATCAATCCTCACAGCAACCTCAACATTCTAAGCAAGATGAGATGGTTTTGTCTTTATTAAAAGACATCTCGTCTCGGCTTGCTGATAATGAAGCATACTGTAGGGATTTGGGTAAGCAGGTGGCTCAAATGAGTAGGGAGAGGCAGGAGAGACCTGAAGGAGCACTCCCAAGTAGAACTGAACAAAACCCTAAGGGTAATCAACGGGAGACAGCTCAAGTTATAACCCTACGAAGTGGTAGCCAAGTGGAGGACCGAGTGCAAAACACTGATATTCCATCCCAACCTACTGAGGTAACTGAAGAGTCAGGAGAGGTAAGCAACCCGACTCGATTTCTGAACCCGAACCTAGCACAAACAAAAAAGGGAAAATTCCTGACCCAATGAGGGCCCATGTGCCTAAACTTCCTTATCCTCAAAGGGAGAAGAAAGACAAACTGGGGCAGAAATATTCCAAATTTCTGGAAATTTTTAAGAAGTTAGAATTTAATTTGCCATTGATTGAGGCTCTCCAAGAGATGCCCTCTTATGCTAAATTCTTTAAAGAACTTCTTGCAGGGAAAAGAACGCTAGGTGAGGACAAAGTGGTGGTTTTAACAGAGGAATGTTCGGCAATTATCACTAACAAACTTCCACCCAAGCTCAAAGATAAGGGCAGTTTTACTATCCCATGCCGGATAGGGAACTTGGAGATTGCCAATGCCCTATGTGACTTAGGTGCAAGTATAAATTTGATGCCTCTATCGTTTTTCAGGAGACTCGGACTGGGAAACCCAAAGCCAACCAATATGACCCTTCAATTGGTGGATAGATCTCTCACGAGGCCAAAGGGGGTGGTCGAGGACGTGCTAGTAAAGGTGGACAAGTTTATCTTCCCCGCGGACTTCGTGGTAATGGATATGGAGGAAGATAGTGCGGTGCCCCTTTTGCTTGGAAGGCCATTTCTTGCAACCGGTAGGACTCTGATAGATGTCCAGGAAGGTAAGATTATTCTTAGGTTGCACAACGAGGAGGTAAGTTTCAACGTCTATAACTAAATGAAATATCCATTAGATGTTGAAAGTTGTAATTTTGTAGACTCTTTTTGCCCTATTAATGCTTATGTGATAGAAAAGAGTTTCAACCAAGGGGAGTTGGAACTCTTGTATAACTTCCGATTGAAACTATTTCTGGGCAAACTGAGAAGTCGATGGATGGGGCCGTTTACCGTGCACAAGGTCTATCCCTCCGGGATGGTGGAAATTGAAACACCGGAGGGAATTCAACAAGTGAACGGGCATCGGTTGAAGCCCTCCGTCAGCGGAGGACTGAAGGAGGAGAAGCAAGTCTTACTCCTTCGTGATGTGTAATGCTAAATCGTGGACGTAGAAGTCGAGCTATTCCGACTATAAACATAGCAATGAGGTACGTGTGCCTCCCCTGTACATTAATTTTTGTGATAATATGTTTTTTTTTTGGCGTTTTTGTTTGTAGGAATAGGGAATTAAGCAAGTTAATCAAAAGTCATGATCAAAATGTGGAAAAAAGTAAAGGTTGGCAGAATTCAGGATGGCACGCCGTGTCAGAAGCAGTACGTCGTGCCAAGGTGAGATTGGGGTAGCACGTGGCGTGCCAGTGTGGCACGTAATCGTGCCAGGCCGCTGTTCCAAAATCGCGTGCAAGAGCAATTCAGCATGCCGTGACTACCATAGAGCACGCCGTGCCAAGGAAAGGGTCTTCAAGGCAGCACGACGCGCCAATACAGCACGCCAACGTGCCATCGTGCTGTTCCGGAAGAGGGTTATGCATGAGCAAGCAGCACGCCGTGCCAATTACAAGGTCTTCAAGGCGGCACGATGTGCCAATACAGCACGACAACGTGTCGTCGCACTGTTTCTAAAGTGAATTGTTGTAGAGCAAACAGCACACTGTGCCAAAATTGGAGCACGTCGTGCCATATATGCAATTTTCAAGATAGCACGACGTGCTGAGCCAGCATACCGGCGTGCCTTCACGCTGTTTCCAGGTAAGTGTTTATGCTCTGCTCAGCACGTCGTGCTGATTGTTTGGCACGGCGTGCCGAGCGTTTAAATTTTGAAATTCTAGGTCAAATCCGCCCGCCTTTATAAAGCACTTTCCACTTTTCTCTTTGTAACCGCCCATCATTCTTCTTCTTCTTCTTCTTCTTCTTCTTCTTCTTCTTTCTCACTCTCTCTCACTTTCTCACTTTCTCTCTCCCTCTCCACTTTCTCTCTCTAGAACCAACTCTCCCCTTCTCCCTCTCACCTTCTCTTCCACTCTGATTTTGACCTAGGATTTTATTTTGCTTCATTTTCCTTGCAACCAGGTATGAATTCATGCTTTGTTCTCCCTTTACTATTTTTATTGTTTGTTCTTTTTCTCACTTTGATTTTGATTGATTGACTGTTTAATAGGGTGATTGTTTTGCATTCTTTTTCTTTTTAGTGGTTTGTATTTATGATAGTAGGTTTTCTGTGGACTTGGGTTCTTTTGTTTTTGATTTTTGTTTTGTTTTTATGGTTGTGCAATTGTAGGATGAAGAAGAAGACTGTCACTGATCGGAGACACGGTTCGTCACGATGGCCCATAGACCCGTCACCAGAACCGGTGCCACGCGACGAATTACCTACAGAACAGCTGATGGCCCCTTTGACGAGCCTCTCAAGGAAGTATAAATGCCCCTTCCCTTTACTTTTGGATGATGAAGGTGAAAGATACAAAACCCTATTTCCTTTAGAAAGCACCCCCTTTCGAACTTTCGATTGGGAATTTTTATTTGTGCAAGATACGTTGGAGGCGGTACGAGCTAAATTGACTAGTCTAGGATGGTATGAGTTTATGAAGTCTAATCCACCCATCTTTAGGGGATTGAACCTCGAATTCTACTCCACCTTAAGCTTCAAAACAAACCCTGATACGGGCCTTAGGAGCATGACATTCCGCCTCTTTGGTACTGAACGATCTTTAGATATTGAGGGCCTTAAGGCTTGCATAGGTATTGAGGGGAATGGTTACAAATGGTCGGAGAATATAGATGCCAAGAAATTTTGGCGTATGGTAGGGCAAGGGGTATACCAACCTAGGTTTGCCAAAACTTCCCAAATTCATGACCCTATCTTGCAATTAATTCATAAATTTGTGTGTTTTAATTTTTCGGGAAACACTGAAAGCAACCGAGTTAATGCATTTGAACTTTTAATACTGTGGCATGTGCATAGTGAGATTAAGGTGCATATGGGCTTCTTTGTCATGGAAGCATTATACAACCACCACAACAGAGCTAAGTCCGAACTAGGGTTAGGACATATTGTAACTTGTATTGCGTGCTTCTTTCATAGTGATACTTGTTATAGGAACCTCGATAGCATCCTTCCCAAGAAGCTTTCGAGGGAAATCTTATCTTGCTCCTATGTTGTGACAGCTGCAGGTACTTTAAGTGTGGGAGGTTCGAGTAGGGGAAAGGCTCCTATGGACGTAAATGAGGAGGACGAGAGTGAGGAAGCTGAGGCTAGCGAGGAGGATAAGGAGAATGTTTCGGTGGGCATGGATTTTATGGGGTGGATCGAAGGACGGTTGGATGGCATAATTGAACAACTGGAAGGCTTAACCGTCCATCAGGTTATGCTTGAGCAGCGGATGAACGCACGCCTTGACAGGCAAGCAGCTTAGCTCGCCAATGTCGAGGCGTTCGCCTCTCATTTTTGTGCAGCCCAAGGGTGGCTATACCCGCCGCCACCAGCCCCCGATATGTGAGGTAACCCTTTTGCTTTCTCACTTAAGTTTGCTCCTTCTTCCATTGCACTTTTGGAAGTAAGTGCAATCTAAGTGTGGGGTGGGTAAAGGGATTTCTCCCTTTCTTTTGCTTCTTTCTACATTGCAGTTTTTGATTGTTTGTTTCGTAAGTTTGTTAGTGTTTTTTTGCATATTTGGATGTTTTGCATTGGTTTTTGGTTAGATTTAGGCTTTAGTTTTTAATGCATGTGGAGTTGTTTTTGGTTTGATAGTGTTTTTAGGTTGTTTATGTGTCAATTGCAGTTTGAATAACATTGCTTAATCCACCCTCGAACCTAAGTCTTTGTGCTTGGATTGGTAGCAATTGGCTAGGGATACTAGGAGTTGTTTGCAAGTCATTAGCTTGTTTGTGCGTGATTTGAGATTCTTGATGGTAACCATTGGTTAGATTTGTCATTAAGGTTGCATTAGGGAATTAACCCTCTACCTCTACTTGCATGATTGAGCTAGGATTACGCCTTGGAACATTGGTTGAGTCACACGACCTAGCATACAACCCCTAGTACACTTGTGAGAATTTGAGCCTTTAGAACCATTTCACATCGGTTCTATTTCTTTGTGAGGGTAAAAACAATTGTGGCACACTAGATCGTAGAACCCGGTGTCATTTTGCACTTGGCATCGAGAACTCAATATGTGGAGACCCTTAGGATTAACCCCTTGACTTAAATGAGCCTAACCCTAACTACTAATCATCCCTTAGATCACCCAAAGCCACTAAATTAACCTTTTTGACTTAAAAAAAAAACCTTCACCAAGCCAACTCTATCATCCTAACTTTTTGCCATTAACTTTGATTTTCCTTTCTCACCCTCCTCTCCTAAATCAAGTAATTGGCTAAGTTGTTCATTCATTTTGGGGTCAATCACCGTTTACATTTCAACTCTTTCACGTCTAGTCCTATGGAAAAATTGTGTATAAAAAAAAACAAAAAAAAAAATCCAAATAGAGTCAATGTGTATGTTCGGCTTCTTTTCGTAAAATTCGGAGTTTGTAGACGCATGTCTTGTTTGTCCGGTTTTCATCTTTAAGCCGGTATATGTGTTCCATTTCCAGTTCATTTGTTTGAATAAAGGATTAGGGTGATCATCTAATTGCCTTGACCTATGTCTTGTAATTTTTTTTTCTTTTTCTTTTCCCCATTAAGTTGTGTTTTGGCCGTTGGGTGTGGATAAGGCCTTCTTTTTGTCAAGTTAATTTCAAAAAAAAAAAAAGAAGAAAAAAAATATATAGCAAAGAAAACACTCTTAGGACTAGTTTTGAGTTGAATGTTGCATGACCCGTCTTTAGTTCTTAGTCAATTTGTATATTTTACTTGATTCGTAGGAGTTGCATACCTAAAATTTCCCTTTTATCAAACCTACCCCAAGTCATAACATTACAAGCCCCAGGTTCTTTGATTTTGCTCCTTGACCAATGACTTCACCGGGATTGCCATTAGTTCGCTATGTGATGTGTGCCATTGTTTGTTTTTGTGTGCTCATCCGCCTTACCTTGAACTTGAGCGTTGGAGTGACATCTTGTGAGGTGCTTTGTGGTCGTATAAACTCTGTTTGTTCCTTGCCCTTTGACTAGCTAAATTTTGTTGGGTTCGGGTATTGAGTGGTTTTGAACCTGGTGCGCCTAGTGTCATTTCGAAAGTGATGCTTTACCTTCTTGAGTTCATGAATTTCGTACGGTTAAACCCTTAGTTGGATTTGCAAGTAAAAGCGAGCAAGTTTACTCCTTTGTCTTTAGTTTATTTGCTTAAGGACAAGCAAGACTTTAAGTGTGGGGTGGTTGATAAGGTCGGTTTTTGACCTTATCTTTTAGGCAATTTCGTGGTTTGAACGGCAATTTTTAGAGTCTTTTGTGTGAATGTTTGTGTGGTTTTTGAGTATTTTGTGATTTTTATGTTTTGGATAGATTTTTATAACTTTTAGTATTTTTCGTGTTTTCTAGGGTTGTTTTTGTAATTTTGGATAATATGTCGTTTTTATGGTTCGTGGCGTTGGTGCGGTTATGTTTATTTATGCTTGTTTTGGACAGGTATTATGACCCGGACCGGAAGTTGGAGCATCGGCGGCAAGGAAGAGTTTGAAGTGCTGAAAATCAAGGTGGCATGGCGTGCCACAATTAGGGCACGGCGGGCCAAGAGATGCAATCCAGTGGAGTGGCACGAAAACATGCCACTCAGACCTACGCGGCGTGCCAACCCCAAAACTACACAGCACGACGTGCCACCTCCAGCAGCACGGCGTGCCACCCCCAATTCTGCACAGCACGGCGTGCCACTTCCACCAGCACGGTGTGCCGAGCTCCGGAATTCTGCTGTTGCCCTACTTTCATCTTTTCTTTTTCCTGGTTTTAACCTAGCCGTATAAATAGGTTATTTTCTGAGTTTTAATGATCTTTTTCCAGACTTTTAGAGTGTAAAGCAGAAACTGGTATCTAGGTTTTGGCTTGAACTATTTGTTTTCTTTGAATTTTGAACCATCAATTGGTAGAAGTTTTACATAGAACCTTCCCCTTTTGCGACGTTCTTAGTTCCGGCTTGAGTTCGTCTATAGAGGTACACCCCAAGCATCTTCACACCGTCGGAATCCGGTTAATCAGACCAAAAGGGCATAAGTTTTTCTTCTTCTCTTTTGTAATTTGATTAAGTTAGTTTTTGATTCCACAATTGATTGTGTTTGGTTGTAAACATTGAATTCGTTTCACCTTTCTTGATTAATACAATTAATTGCAATTTAATTTCAATTTTTATTCCTCTTCTTTATGCAATTCCTTTAATGATAATCTAGTCTCATAAGATCTTAATTTATTAAGTTCATATTCGTGGCATTACCTAGATTGACGCCTAGGAAACCATTAGTATTGACGACACTGTGGAACTTACGTGCCCCTATTTTCTGAGCTTTAGAATTAGACTGCCTCTAAACAAGGGAAACCGGCTAAGGACCTAAAAGATCTAGACACGCTAGGTTGAATTATCGAAAGAGCATAATTAAGGGTTGATTGTTGAGTTAAATTCATCTATTGTAGTTAATTGATTAAGCCATCTCCATTAGCATTCATAGGTCGGTAAACCGCCAATTGATTACCCAGATTCAAGTGCAAAGTAAGCTGGAATAGATCAACTAGGAGTAGGATAATTAGTTGTTTGTATAATGGAGTCCAACCCATCACTCTCTGGTTCCCGACGATCCCTACCAGACCTTCTAGGTTCTTATGCGGCCTAGGTCAGTGCTTCCCCTTGTGGAAGCTCCACCTGGGCCTCCGAGTTATCCTCTTCAGGAGCTTGTGGACCTTGAACTTCCCTAAGTTCAACATTGCTCCCACTGTCTTTCTTGGAAAGGAACTCCTTTTCTAGAAAGACCCCATTCCTCGCCACGAACACCTTGTTCTCGGAGGGGTTGTAGAAGTAATACCTTTTGGTTTCCCTAGGGTAGCCCACAAATAGGCATTTATCAGTTTTGGGCTCTAGCTTGCCACTAGTCAATCTCTTGACATGTGCTTCGCATCCCCAAATCCTTAGGAAAGACACATTGGGCTCCTTGCCCGTCCATATCTGATATGGTGTCTTTTCCACTACCTTAGTCGGAGTATTATTTAAGATAAGAGCTGCTGTCTCGAGGGCGTGTCCCCAGAAACTAATTGGGAGAGAGGCTTGACCCATCATCAAGCGGACCATGTCCAACAGGGTCCTATTCCTCCGTTCGGACACCCCATTCCATTGTGGTGTTCCGGGAGGAGTGAGCTGTGGAACTATTCCATGCTCTCTCAAGTATTAGTCAAACTCTAGGCTCATATACTCACCGCCTCGGTCCGACCGAAGGGTTTTGATATTCCTTCCTAGCTGGTTCTGTACCTTGTTCCTAAATTCCTTGAACCTATCAAGGGTCTCGAACTTGTGTTTCATCAGATAGACATAGCCATATCTGCTGAAATCGTCCGTGAACGTGACGAACTACAGATGCCCACCTCTGGTCACTACGCTCAAAGGTCCACATACATCTGAACGTATTAGGTCCAATAAGCCAGTGGCCCTTTTAGCCTTCTTGCTAAAAGGTGCCTTTGCCATCTTGCCTCGTAAACATGATTCGCATGTATCAATTGACTCCAAGTCAAATGACCCTAAGACTCCAGCTTTGTGAAGCCTAGCAATGCACTTCTTGTTTATGTGGCCAAGACGACAATGCCATAGGTAGACAGGATTAAGTTCGTTAGGCTTAACCCTTTTAGTGTTTATGTTATAGACGTGATTGGTTTCATTTAAGTCCAGGATATACAGGCCATTATTTAATAGAGCATCTCCATAAAATAATCCCTCTCTAGATATTGAAATTCTACCATTAGAAATAGTAAAATAAAATCCAGAAATATCCAACATAGAAACTGAAATAATATTCCTGCATATAGCAGCTACAAAATAACAATGTTCTAAAATCAAAACCAATCCACTGGGCATCATAAGGTGGTATTCGCCGATCTCTATGGTAGCAACCCTTGCTCCATTCCCCGACCCGCAAGTCCACCTCTCCCGATCCTAATGACCTTCTGTTCTTAAGTCCCTGCACATTGCAACAATGTGAGAACCACATCCAGTATCCAATACCCAGGATGTTGAAACAGTAAGGTTAATGTCTATAACATAAATACCTAAAGAGGACGCACCTTGGCCCCTTCTTTGCTCTCCCATTAGCCTGGGACACGATTGTTGGGATTTGTCACCGGAAATCATCCGATAAAAGCGGAAGAACGCGGTGATTTCCTCAAATCCAGTCCCAGGAGCAATTGAGATGGAAATTGAAAAACTTAAAATTAAATAGAAAGGGATTAATTTTCTTACCAGAAAATCTCTTTCTAGAGATGGATGAAGACTGCAGAAACCAAAGCAGATTTCCTCCTCGATTTCATACACGAACGCCTAACGAATGCAACCCGTGCTAGCGTTGGAAAAACGAAACAATGGAGAGGAGAGGGCTAGAGAATTTCGGCTACTTAGTGTGTTGGGGTTAGTTGGCCGAAATTTCACCCTAGGTTTTATACCTAGGGTGGCCGAATTCTCCTAGGGGAATTCAGGCCCAAGCTGGCTCCATTCCATTCTGTGCTGGTTTCCATGTTTTAATTTAGGCCCAGTCTAATTTTAATTATTCTGGTTTAAATTAATTTCAAGCCCAATTTTAATATACCCATGTATTTAATATATTACTCCAAGTAATATATTATTTACATCTAAATTAAAATTAGTTTGACAATTAATTTAATCCATCAAATTAAAATTAAATCTACACAAAATAAAATCATATGTAAACCCATACATATGAATATTTCCACCTAGGAAATAATTTCATAATTAATCTTATTAATTATGAAGAGCCAATTGAATATATTAATTATATTATTATGACCAATCCAATTGATCTTTATAATATAATTAATATATACACACTTCTCCCTCCATTGTGTATACTCCAAGTATACATGTGATTCCTTAAGTCTGCATTCAGTCGTTTTATGTGTACGATCCCGTGGGCCCATCTTTATGTTGGCAGTGGGCCTATGGCCCACAGACTGCAGTTGGGCTCTAGCAAGCCACTGCAGCCCCCAATTAAGATGGAGATGGCAGTCTAACTGATATCATAACCCTGTAGTTTAAACTTGTACATCCCATGTCATTGATATCGGTGTCCAACACAGAGGCATGGATTGATCACCCTCTTTTGTGTCCGGACATTAACTTGATCCCGAATGTACTGATGCTCACAAACAAGTTCCAACTTGTTTGGGTGTGGCCACACTCTTATCAGTCACATTCATCAAGTGGCCGGTGATATCTTCTCAGTGGGTTACTGAGTGACAAATCCCTTCTGCATATCCATAGTATTACCATGTTCAGTGACATACCCGAAAGCACCCATACTTGGCACCCTATTACAGGCCCTTTAGGCGTACCCCTAAGTATGCAACTTCACATGTAATACCATCATATGGTCAGGTCAAAGGATCCATACAAGTACTACACGAGAATCCATTGTGATACCATACCATATGGATTACTCGTTTAGTGGATCTATCCAGTACCATGCTTCCAGGCATGTACCCATTAACTTGGTTGACATTCCATGTCCAATGACCGGTAAGACACCGCCATACAACTAGGTTAATGATAGTCTATTGTTCCATTCATTCCCATGACTGGAACAGACTACGGATCTATTTATGGTCATATCGTTTACCCTATCCATGGTCTCACTGCCATGTGCATGACACTTGTCATCATGGATATAGATATGTCCATTAGATACTTCATTTAATATATTGCACAAGATAGATATAATAAATGAATTGATACCTTTATTAATAACACAAATGAGTACAACACATAAATCCAATAAATGTATAGTACAAATACAAGGACCAATGCCTCGGGACTAGGGCATTTCCACCAATCTCCCACTTACACTAGTTCCAACTAGGCATGGGCCTAATCCCTATAGATCTAGTATGACCCTCGTGCTTGGGCTGGGCCAGTGCCTTGGTCAATGGATCTGCGACATTATCCTCGGTGTCCACTCTGTGCAATGCAATGTCACCTCTCTCCGCGATTTCTCGTATGAGGTGAAACTTTCTGAGCACGTGCTTTGTGTTCTTGTGTGATCGGGGCTCCTTAGCTTGTGCGACGGCCCCATTGTTGTCACAGAAGATATCGACTGGGTCCTGGATAGTTGGCACTACTCCCAACTCAGTGATAAACTTCTTCATCCACACAACTTCCTTAGCTGCATCACACACAGCGATGTACTCAGCTTCTGTTGTAGAGTCCGCTATGGTTGGCTGCTTTGAGCTCCTCCAGCTTACAGCACCACCATTCAGCAAGAATACATACCCTGACTGCGATTGGTACTCATCCTGGTCTGTCTGGAAGCTCGCATCAGTATACCCAGTAACTGATAGCACTTCCGGACCACCATACACCAAGAAGCTATCCTTAGTCCGGTTAAGGTACTTGAGGATCGCCTGACAGCTTTCCAGTGATCCTCCCCGGGATCCTGCTGGTATCGGCTCGTCATACTCAGTGTAAAGGCGACATCAGGTCTCGTACATAACATGGAGTACATGATTGATCCAATAGCCGAAGCATATGGAACCAATTTCATGTTCTCCCTATCCTCCCTTCTTTTAGGACTGTTCTTCTTACTAAGTTTCAGCCCATGGCCCATTGGCAAGAAACCTTTCTTGGCCCGGTCCATGCTGAATCTTTTCAGAACTTTGTCAATGTACGAAGCCTGACTTAGGCCCAGAAGCCGATTTGATCTATCCCTATAGATCGTGATCCCTAGGATCATCTCAGCTTCGCCTAAGTCCTTCATTGCGAAGCACTTACTCAGCCACTGCTTTACCCCTTACAGTGTAGGTATGTCGCTTCCAATGAGTAGGATGTCGTCTACATAAAGTACCAAGAATGTGACTATGCTCCCACTAGTCCTCTTATACACACAAGGCTCATCTAGATTCTGTATGAAGCCATATTCCTTTATAGCCTCATTGAATCTTAGATTCCAACTACGGGATGCTTGCTTCAGTCCATAAATGGACCTTTGAAGTTTGCATACCCTTCCCGGATACTTAGGATCGACAAAACCCTCAGGTTGTGTCATGTACACATCCTTGAGTAGCTTTCCATTAAGGAAAGCGGTTTTGACATCCATCTGCCATACCTCATAGTCATACCATGCGGCTATGGCCAGCAGTATCCTGATGGATTTGAGCATGGCTACTGGTGAGAAAGTTTCATCATAGTCTATTCCATGGACTTGTCTGAAACCTTTCGCAACCAGACGCCCCTTGAAGGTATTGTCAGCTTTTAGCTTATAGCACCACTTGCAACCTATTACCTTAGCACCCAGAGGTGGATCAACCAAGTTCCAAACTTGATTATCGTACATAGATTGCATTTCTGCCTCCATGGCTTTATGCCAATTTGCAGACTGTGGGCTACCCATAGCCTCCTGGTAGGTTTTGGGTTCTTCCTCATCCCAGATGAGAAGAGTTTGATCATCGGTGACGAGGAAACCATACCTCTCCGGTTCCCGACGATCCCTACCAGACCTTCTAGGTTCTTCTGTGGCCTGGGTCGGTGCTTCCGCTTGTGGGAGCTCCACCTAGGCCTCCGAGTTATCCTCTTCAGGAGCTTGTGGACCTTGAACTTCCCTGAGTTCAACGTTGCTCCCACTATCTTTCTTGGAAAGGAACTCCTTTTCTAGAAAGACCCCCTTCCTTGCCACGAACACCTTGTTCTCGGCGGGGTTGTAGAAGTAATACCCTTTGGTTTCCCTAGGGTAGCCCACAAACAGGCATTTATCGATTTTGGGCTCCAGCTTGCCACTAGTCAATTTCTTGACATGTGCTTCGCATCCCCAAATCCTTAGGAAAGACACATTGGGCTCCTTGCCCGTCCATATCTGATATGGGGTCTTTTCCACAGCCTTAGTCAGAGTATTGTTTAAGATGAGAGCTGCTGTCTCGAGGGCGTGTCCCCAGAAACTAATTGGGAGAGATGCTTGACTCATCATTAAGCGGACCATGTCCAACAGGGTCCTATTCCTCCTTTCGGACACCCCATTCCATTGTGGTGTTCCGGGAGGAGTGAGCTGTGGAGCTATTCCATGCTTTCTCAAGTATGAGTCAAACTCTAGGCTCATATACTCACCGCCTCGGTCCGACCGAAGGGTTTTAATGTTCTTGCCTAGCTGGTTCTGTACCTCGTTCCGAAATTCCTTGAACCTATCAAGGGTCTCGGACTTGTGTTTCATCAAATAGACATAGCCATATCTGCTGAAATCATCCGTGAACGTGACGAAGTATAGATGCCCACCTCTGGTCGCTGCGCTCATAGGCCCACATACATCTGAATGTATTAGGTCCAATAAGCCAGTGGCCCTTTCAGCCTTTTTGCTAAAAGGCACCTTTGTCATCTTGCCTCTTAAACATGATTCGCATGTATCAATTGACTCCAAGTCAAATGACCCTAGGACTCCAGCTTTGTGAAGCCTAGCTATGCGCTTCTCGTTTATATGGCCAAGACGACAATGCCATAGGTAGACAGGATTAAGTTCGTTAGGCTTAACCCTTTTCCTGTTTATGTTATAGTTATGATTGGTTTCATTTAAGTCCAGGATATATAGGCCATTATTTAATAGAGCATCTCCATAAAATAATCCCTCTCTAGATATAGAAATTCGACCATTTGAAATAGTGAAAATAAATCCAGAAATATCCAACATTGATGCAGAGATAATATTCCTGCACATGGCAGGTACAAAGTAACAATGTTCTAAAATCAAAACCAATCCGCTGGGCATCATTAGGTGGTATTCGTCGATCTCTATGGCAGCAACCCTTGCTCCATTCCCGACCCGCAGGTCCACCTTTCCCCTACCCCAGCAACCTTCTGTTCTTAAGTCCCTGCACATCGCAACAAATGTGAGAACCACATCCAATATCCAATACCCAGGATGTTGAAACAGTAATGTTAATATCTATAACATAAATACCTGAAGAGGACGCACCTTGGCCCCTTCTTTGCTCTCCCATCAGCCTGGGACACTATCTCTTCCAATGACCTGCCTGTCTACACCCAAAACAGACATCATCAGGACCTGCCTTCTGCTGGGCCTTGGGTTGGGCCTTGGCCTTCTTGGCTTTGGCCTTTTTGGCCTTGGCCTTTTCCTTGGCCTTACCCTTAGCAAGAGGAGGGTTCCCCTTGGTAACCAGCAGCACCAGCGGAGTCTTCTTGATCGACTGCTCAGTAAGCTTAAGCATCCCATGCAGCTCACTGACAGTGCGGTTCATCCCTTGCATATTGTAGTTGAGGATGAACTGATCATAAGAATCCGGCAAGGACGTGAGGATTGTGTCCACCGCCAGCTCTTGAGAGATAGGCGATCCGAGATGGGCCAAAGTATCCAAATAGCCCTTCATCTTGAGCACGTGTGCACTCACAGATGTCCCGGCCCCTATCTTACAAGAGTGGAATGCCTTATTGGTCAGGTACCTTTCTTGACGAGCTTGCTCTTGAAACATCTCGTTAAGAGTTGTTATCATAGCATAGGCTTGGTGGTCCATAAACTATTTTTGCAGTTCAGGGACCATACAGGCCAACATAAGGCATGTCACATCCCGGTTGTCCTTAACGTGCGCCTCGTATTCCTCCAGCTGGGCAGCCAGTGGATTACGTCCTTGAGGCGCAGCCGGCACAGGCCTCTCCAGTACATACTCTTTTGACGCTTGTCTTAGAACTATCCTCAAGTTCCTAGACCAGTCTAAAAAGTTAGGACCGGAAAGCTTGTCCTTTTCAAGAATGGATCGCAGTGATAAGGTATTTGTGTTTGCCATTTGGGTGTTTCTACACAGAAAAACATTTAGAGTGTTATTTGCATTGTTGTTCCCATATAAAATTAATAATGAATCAAGTTATTAATTTAAAACGAGTTGTTGGGCTCATGGGCCGAGATCCATATTTCATTAAGATATAGCCAAACGAGGGTTTGGTACAACTACACCTTAACTATTTAGGTAGGAATGCCGTCCAATCCCAACCTAGGGACTCTTGGTTTGATGGGCTTGTTGGCACTTACCCATCTGTGCTTAGGGCCAGGAGAATCCTACTACCCACGCTAAGTCAAAACCTCCATCCAAGTGTTAGAGTATCCCATACTCTAACCCAATATAAAGTGACAATACTCCAGTGCATCCTGCGAGGGCATGGTCTACAACTGGCCTATTCCCACTTCGATTCGGTTTTGAATGAGGGAAGCACTTTTAAGTGACTTAGTAATTCCGTTTGGTTATTAGATTCAATTATAACGGCTTGCATACATAAAGCGGGTGAATGAGCTATTGGAACATACATTCATACATGCAAATGAATATGAAACATGATTAAACAAAATTAAAATGGACTGCTATGGGCCTATGTTACATCCTAATATTATTCTAGTAAACCTATACTAGAAATAGATATTAGGCGGGCCTTCATCTTCTCCTTCTTGGCTTGCACCTCCAATTGGGCTTGCACCTCCATTTGGGCTCACCACTCCATGGGCTTCTTCTTTTACAAATTTTATAATATTTAATTTAAATAAAATAAAATTACATTAAAAAGAAAAACGACACGCAGGCCGTATTTACCCAAAATAAAAAATTACAACCCATCTTTTTCAAGGCCCAATAGCATCCAATCATACATTCATTCAACCATTCATATGCATCCAATACATACAATTCAAAAGCATGTCATAATGCATGATTTAAGCCCATTTAAATTATGCCTAAGCCATTATTAGGAAATCGCCAATTTTGGCCCACCATGGTTCTAACCCTTAACGGGCTTTGGGCCTCCAGCCCAGGCAGTCCAACTGCTCCCACTGGAATTGGGAAACCATGGGTCCAATTTAGCCGTCCGAGTAATTGTGCCAAAATTACCCGAACCAATTTCCATTAACCATATTAATTTCCAAATTAATATCACATGAACGAAATTAAATCATCCAAGAAACCATGCGCATTTAAACTTCACAAATTTAAACACACGAAATTTAAAAACCAATTAAAATTTCAAAACTGGGCCCCGGACCCAAATCCCGCAAAATCCAAAAATACTTGGCCCGGCCCGCTGCAGCCGCCTGCAGCAGCCCGCTGCTGGAACCAGCGGCAGCAGCCGCTTGCGCCGCTGTCGCCGCGCCTTCAGCCGCGTACGGCGGCCGCCGCCGGCAGCCCGCACCCCGGGAGGCAGATTTTTTTTTTTTTTAATCAGAATTAAAATTAAAAAAAAAATCACCATCCATCAACAAAGCAATTCACCAAGAATTCCAATAATATAACAAAATTAAAACAACATAAACCAATATGCAATATTAATTTTCATTGTATAAAACATATGGGAAAAATCATAAAACCCATACAATAAATCCCAATAAAAAACATCCAATTTCAAAATAGGGATTCAACAATATTAATCAATTTCCACGGATCAAAAGCCCACTCTGATACCACTGTTGGGATTTGTCACCGGAAATCACCAGATAAAAGCGGAAGAACGCAGTGATTTCCTCAAATCTAGTCCCAGGAGCAATTGAGATGGAAATTGAAAAACTTAAAATTAAATAGAAAGGGATTAATTTTCTTACCAGAAAATCTCTTTCTAGAGATGGATGAAGACTGCAGAAACCAAAGCAGATTTCCTCCTCGATTTCGTACACAAACGCCTAACGAATGCAACCCGTGCTAGCGTTGGAAAAACGAAAAAATGGAGAGGAGAGGGCTAGAGAATTTCGGCTACTTAGTGTGTTGGGGTTAGTTGGCCGAAATTTTACCCTAGGTTTTATACCTAGGGTGGCCGAATTCTCCTAGGGGAATTCAGGCCCAAGCTGGCTCCATTCCATTCTATGCGGGCTTCCATGTTTTAATTTAGGCCCAGTCTAATTTTAATTATTCTGGTTTAAATTAATTTCAAGCCCAATTTTAATATACCCATGTATTTAATATATTACTCCAAGTAATATATTATTTACATCTAAATTAAAATTAGTTTGACAATTAATTTAATCCATCAAATTAAAATTAAATCTACACAAAATAAAATCATATGTAAACCCATACATATGAATATTTCCACCTAGGAAATAATTTCATAATTAATCTTATTAATTATGAAGAGCCAATTGAATATATTAATTTTATTATTATGACCAATCCAATTGATCTTTATAATATAATTAATATATACACACTTCTCCCTCCATTGTGTATACTCCAAGTATACATGTGATTCCTTAAGTCTGCATTCAGTCGTTTTATGTGTACGATCCCGTGGGCCCATCTTTATGTTGGCAGTGGGCCTATGGCCCACAGACTGCAGTTGGGCTCTAGCAAGCCACTGCAGCCCCCAATTAAGATGGAGATGGCAGTTTAACTGATATCATAACCCTGTAGTTTAAACTTGTACATCCCATGTCATTGATATCGGTGTCCAACACAGAGGCATGGATTGATCACCCTCTTTTGTGTCCGGACATTAACTTGATCCCGAATGTACTGATGCTCACAAACAAGTTCCAACTTGTTTGGGTGTGGCCACACTCTTATCAGTCACATTCATCAAGTGGCCGGTGATATCTTCTCAGTGGGTTACTGAGTGACAAATCCCTTCTGCATATCCATAGTATTACCATGTTCAGTGACATACCCGAAAGCACCCATACTTGGCACCCTATTACAGGCCCTTTAGGCGTACCCCTAAGTATGCAACTTCACATGTAATACCATCATATGGTCAGGTCAAAGGATCCATACAAGTACTACACGAGAATCCATTGTGATACCATATCATGTGGATTACTCGTTTAGTGGATCTATCCAGTACCATGCTTCCAGGCATGTACCCATTAACTTGGTTGACATTCCATGTCCAATGACCGGTAAGACACCGCCATACAACCAGGTTAATGATAGTCTATTGTTCCATTCATTCCCATGACTGGAACATACTACGGATCTATTTATGGTCATATCGTTTACCCTATCCATGGTCTTACTGCCAAGTGCATGACACTTGTCATCATGGATGTAGATATGTCCATTGGATACTTCATTTAATATATTGCACAAGATAGATATAATAAATGAATTGATGCCTTTATTAATAACACAAATGAGTACAACACATAAATCCAATAAATGTATAGTACAAATACAAGGACCAATGCCTCGGGACTAGGGCATTTCCAACAACGATCTCTTCCAATGGCCCGCCTGTCTACACCTGAAACAAACATCTTCAGGACCTGCCTTCTGCTGGGCCTTGGGTTGGGCCTTGGCCTTCTTGGCCTTGGCCTTGGCCTTTTCTTTGGCCTTACCCTTGGCAAGAGGAGGGTTCCCCTTGTTGACCAGCAGCACCGGCGGAGTCTTTTTGATCGACTGCTCAGTAAGCTTAAGCATCCCATGCATCTCACTGATAGTACGGTTCATCCCTTGCATGTTGTAGTTCAGGATGAACTGATCATAAGAATCCGGCAAGGATGCAAGGATTGTGTCCACCGCCAACTCTTGAGAGATAGGCAATCCGAGACGGGCCAAAGTGTCCAAATAGCCCTTCATCTTGAGCACGTGTGCACTCACAGATGTCCCGGCCCCCATCTTACAAGAGTGGAATGCCTTGTTGGTCAGGTACCTTTCCTGACGAGCTTGCTCCTAAAACATCTCATTTAGAGTTGTTATCATAGCAAAGGCTTGATGGTCCATAAAATGTTTTTGCAGTTTGGGGACCATGCAGGCCAACATTAGGCATGTCACATCCCTATTGTCCTTGACATGCGCCTCGTATTCCTCCAGCTGGGCAGCCGGTGGATTACGTCCTTGAGGCGCAGCCGGTACAGGCCTCTCCAGTACATACTCTTTAGACTCCTGCCTTAGAACTATTCTCAAGTTCCTAGACCAGTCAAAAAGTTAGGACCGGAAAGCTTGTCCCTTTCCAGAATTGATCGCAGTGATAAGGTATTGTTGTTTGCCATTTAAGAATTTCTACACAGAAAAACATTTAGAGTGTTTATAAAGGACTTTACTTTGTTGTTCCCATATAAAATTAATAATGAATCAAGTTATTAATTAAACCGAGTTGTTGGGCTCATGGGCCGAGATCCATATTTCATCAAGAAATAGCCAAACAAGGGTTTGGTACAACTATACCTTAATTATTTAGGTAGGAACACCGTCCAATCCCAACCTAGGGACTCTCGGTTTGATGGGCTTGTTGGCACTTACCCATCTGTGCTTAGGGCTAGGAGAATCCTACTACCCATGCTAAGTCAAAACCTCCATTCAAGTGTTAGAGTATCCCATACTCTAACCCGATACAAAGTGACAATACTCCAGTGTATCCTGCGATGGCATGGTCTACAACTGGCCTATTCCCACTTCGAGTAGGTTTTGAATGAAGGAAGCACTTTTAAGCGACTTAGTAATTCCATTTTGTCATTAGATTCAATTAATAATGGCTTACATACATAAGGCGGGTGAAAGTGCTGTTGGATCATACATTCATACATGCAAATAAACATAAAGCATAATTAAATAAAAGTAAAATGGATAGCTATGGGCCTATATTACATCCTAATATTATTCTAGTAAACCTATACTAGAAATAAATATCAGGTGGGCCTCCACCTTTTCCTTCTGGGCTTGCACCTCCACTTGGGCTTGCACCTCCACTTGGGCTCACCACTCCATGGGCTTCTTTTTTTACAAATTTTATAATAATTGAATAAAATAAAAT
Source organism: Euphorbia tirucalli (assembly GCA_039660915.1). Lineage (NCBI taxonomy): Eukaryota > Viridiplantae > Streptophyta > Magnoliopsida > Malpighiales > Euphorbiaceae > Euphorbia > Euphorbia tirucalli. Next base: position 42,325,953 of record CM077632.1, on the reverse strand, counting down.
TACATTAAAAAAAAGAAAAACGACACGCAGATCGTATTTACCCAAAAGAAAAATACAACCCATCTTGTACAAGGCCCAATAGCATCCAACCATACAAACATTTAATCATACATATGCATCCAATACATATAATTCATAAGCATGTTATAATGCATGATTTAAGCCCATTTCAATTATGTCCAAGCCATTATATAGAAATCGCCAATTTTGGCCCACCATGGTTCTAACCCTTAACGGGCTTTGGGCCTCCAGCCCAGGCAGTCCAACTGCTCCCATTGGAATTGGGAAACCATGGGTCCAATTCAGCCGTCCAAGTAATTGTGCCAAAATTACCCAAACCAATTTCAATTAACCACATTAATTTCCAAAATTAATATCACATGAATAAAATAAAATTTCATTCAAGAAACCACACGCATTTAAATTGTATAAATTTAAACACACGAATTTTAAAACCAATTAAAATTTCAAAACTGGGCCCTGGGCCCAAAACCTGCCAAATCCAAAAACGTTGGGCCCGGCCCGCTGTGGCTAGGGCAACCGAGTTGCCCTAGCAGCAGCAGCCACTGCTAGGGGCAGCAGCGGCGCAGCCGCCTAGCGGCCACCCAGCAGCAGGCAACGGCGGCCGCCGACAGCGTCGCACCCCGGGAGCCAGATTTAAAAAAAAAAAAAGAAATAAAATTAAACATAGATGAACAAACAAAATATAGCATCCATCAATAACAAGAAATTCACCAAGAATTCCAAAATCATACAATTAAATCAAACTAATATAAACCTATATGCAAATTTAATTTCAATCATACAAAACCAAATGGGAAAAATCTTAAACCCAAACCAAGAACCCCAATAAAAAACCTCCAATTTTAAAACATGGAATTCAACCAATTTTAATAATTTCCACGGATCAAAAGCCCGCTCTGATACCACTGTTGGGATTTTTCACCAGAAATCACCCTGATAAAAGCGGAAGAACACGATGATTTCCTCAAATCCAGTCCCAGGAGCAATTGAAGTGGAAATTGTAAAACATAAAATTGAAATAGAAAGAGATTAAATTCTTACCTGGAATATCTCTTTCTAGAGATGGATGAAGACTGCAGAAATCAAATTAGATTCCCTCCTCGTTCTCGTACACGAACGCCTAACGACACAACCCATGCTAGCGTAGGAAAAACGAGCAATGGTGAGAGAGGGGGCTAGAGAATTCGGCTATGGTGTGTCTTGTTCCCTTTGGCCGAATTCTCCTAGGTTAAAAACCTAGGTTGGCCGAATTCCCTTAGGGGAATTCTGTTGGGATTTTTCACCGGAAATCACCCGATAAAAGCGGAAGAACACGGTGATTTCCTCAAATCCAGTCCCAGGAGCAATTGAAATGGAAATTGAAAAACTTAAAATTAAATAGAAAGGGATTAATTTTCTTACCAGAAAAATCTCTTTCTAAAGATGGATGAAGACTGCAGAAACCAAAGTAGATTTCCTCCTCGATTTCGTACACGAACGCCTAACGAATGCAACACGTGCTAGCGTTAGAAAAACGAAACAATAGAGAGAAAGGAAGGGAAGATTTCGGCCACTAGTGTGCTAGGGTTAGAGTGGCCGAAATTTTCACCCTAGGTTTTATACCTAGGGTGGCCGAATTCCCTTAGGGGAATTCAGGCCCAGCTTGGCTCCATTCCATTCTGTGCGGGCTTCCTTGTTTTAATTTGGGCCCAGTCTGATTTTAATTATTCTGGTTTAAATTAATTTCAAGCCCAATTTTAATATACCCATGTATTTAATATATTACTCCAAGTAATATATTATTTACATTTAAATTAAAATTAGTTTGACAATTAATTTAATCCATCAAATTAAAATTAAATCTTCACAAAATAAAATCATATGTAAACCTATACATATGAATATTTCCACCTAAGAAATAATCTCATAATTAATCCAATTAATTATGAAGAGCCAATTGAATATATTAATTTTATTGTCATGACCAATCCAATTGATCTTTACACTATAATTAATATATACACCTCTCTCTCTCCATAGCGTATACTCCAAGTATACATGTAATTCCTTAAGTCTGCATTCAGTCGTTCTATGTGTACGATCCCGTGGGCCCATCTTTATCTTGGCAGCTGGCCTTTGGCCCACAGACTGCAGTTGGGCTCTAGCAAGCCACTGCAGCCCCCAATTAAGATGGAGATGGCAGTCTAACTGATATCATAACCCTGTAGTTTAAACTTGTACATCCCATGTCATTGATATCGGTGTCCAACACAGAGGCATGGATTGATCACCCTCTTTTGTGTCCGGACATTAACTTGATCCCGAATGCACTGAAGCTCACAAACAAGTTCCAACTTGTTTGGGTGTGGCCACACTGTTATCAGTCACATTCATCAAGAGGCCGGTGATATCTTCTCAGTGGGTTGCTGAGTGACAAATCCCTTCTACATATCCATAGTATTACCATGTTCAGTGACATTCCCGAAAGCACCCATACTTGGCACCCTATTACAGGCCCTTTAGGTGTACCCCTAAGCATGCGACTTCACATGTAACACCATCATATGGTCAGGTCAAGGGATCCATACAAGTACTACACGAGAATCCATTGTGATACCATACCATGTGGATTACTCGTTTAGTGGATCTATCCAGTACCATGCTTCCAGGCATGTACCCATTAACTTGGTTGACATTCCCTGTCCAATGACCGGTAAGACACCGCCATACAACCAGGTTAATGATAGTCTATTGTTCCATTCATTCCCATGACTGGAACAGACTACGGATCTATTTATGGTCATATCATTTACCCTATCCATGGTCTTACTGCCAAGTGCATGACACTTGTCATCATGGATATAGATTTGTCCATTGGATACTTCATTTAATATATTGCACAAGATAGATATAATAAATGAATTGATGCCTTTATTAATAACACAAATGAGTAAAATACATAAATCCAATAAATGTATAATACAAATACAAGGACCAATGCCTCGGGACTAGGGCATTTCCAACAAATTCAGGCCCAGCTTGGCTCCTTTACTTTTGTATGGGCTTTCTACTTTTAATTCAGGCCCAATCTAATTTTAATTACTCTAGTTTAAATTAATTTCAAGCCCAATTTTAATATACCTATGTATTTAATATATTACACCAAGTAATATATTATTTACATCTAAATTAAAATTAGTTTGACCAATTAATTTAATCCATCAAACAAAAATTAAATCTTCACAAAATAAAATCATATGTAAGCCTATACATATGAATATTTCCACCTAGGAAATAATCTCATAACTAATCCAATTAATTATGAAGAGCCAATTGAATATATATTAATTTTATTATTATGATCAATCTAATTGATCTTTATAATATGATTAATATATATATATATATACCTCTCTCTTCACAGTGTCTACTCCAAGTATACATGTGATTCCTAAAGTCTATGTTCAGTCTTTCTATGTGTACGATCCCGTGGGCCCATCTTTATGTTGGCAGCGGGCCTTTGGCCCGCAGACTGTAGTTGGGCTCTAGCAAGCCACTGCAGCCCCCAATTAAGATGGAGATGGCATTCTAACTATTATCATAACCCTGTAGTTTAAAATTGTACATCCCATGTCATTGATATCGGTGTCCAACACAGAGGCATGGATTGATCACCTTCTTTTGTGTCGGACATTATCTTGATCCCGAATGCACTGAAGCTCACAAACAAGTTCCCACTTGTTTGGGTGTGGCCACACTCTTATCAGTCACATTCATCAAGAGGCCGGTGATATCTTCCTAGTGGATTACTGAGTGACAAATCCCTTCTGCATATCCATAGCATTACCATGCTAAGTGACATACCCCGAAAGTACCCATACTTGGCACCCTATTACAGGCCCTTTAGGCGTACCCCTAAGTATGCGACCTCACATGTAACACCATCATATGGTCAGGTTATACCATGTGGATTTCTCGTTTAGTGGATCTATCTAGTACCATGCCCCTTATGCATGTACCTATTAACTTGGTTGACATTCCATGTCGAATGACCAGTAAGACACCGCCATACAACCAGGTTAATGATAGTCTCTTGTTCCATTCATTCCCATGACTGGAACAGACTACAGATCTATTTATGGTCATATCGTTTACCCTATCCATGGTCTTACTGCCAAGTGCATGACACTGGTCATTATGGATATGGATATGTCCATCGGATACTTCATTTAATATATTGCACAAGATAAATATAATAAATGAATTAATGTCTTTATTAATAACACAAATAAGTATAATACATGAATCCAATTAATGTATGATACAAATGCAAGGACCAATGCCTCGGGACTAGGGCATATCCAACAGTTGGTTCTGTACTTCGTTCCTAAATCCCTCGAACCTATCAAGGGTCTCAGACTAATATTTCATTAAATAGGCATAGCCATATCTGATGAAATTATCTGTGAAGGAGACGAAGTATAGATGTTCACCTCTGGTAGCTGCGCTTATAGGTCCACATACATCTGAATGTGTTAGGTCCAGTAAGCTAGCGGCCCTTTCAGCCTACTTGCTAAAAGGAGCATTAGTCATTTTACCTCGTAAATGAGACACGCATATATCAAGTGACTCCATGTCAAGTGATCCTAGGATTCAAACTTTGCAAAGCTTAGCTATGCACTTCTTGTTTATGTGGCTTAAATGACAATGCCAAGGTAAACTGGATTAAGTTTGTTAAGCTTAATCCTTTAAGTATGTATATTATAGACATGATTAGTTTCATTTAAATCCAGGATATTAAAAGACATTATTTAACAGAGCTACTCCATAAAATAATTCTTTTCTAGATAATCCCTTTTTACTATTACCAATAGTAAATGTACATCAAGAAATATCCAAAACTGAAACAGAAATAATATTCCTGTACAAAACAGGTACAAAATAACATAATTTCAGTAACAAAACTAATCTACTAGGCATCATAAGCTGGTCCTGCTGATCTCTATGGCAGCAACCCTTGCTCCATTTCTGACCCGCGAGTCCACTTGTCCCGATCCCAATGATCTCCTGTTCTTAAGTCCCTGCACATTACAACAAATGTGAGAACCACATCTGGTATCCAATACATCAAGATAATAAAATCACCAAGATTATAGAATTAAATCCAAGATGCATAAAAATAATCAAATAGAAACATATACATACAACCTAATATGCATAAACCAATTTCTATTTGAAAATCAAATGGGGAAAAATATAAAACCCCAAAACCAAAAGAATACCGATCCAAAAATCACCAATTTTAAAACACGGGATCCGCTAAGTTAAAGATTTTCACGGATCAAAAGCCCACTCTGATACCACCATTGGGATTCGTCACGAGAAACCGACCGATAAAAGTGGAAATAGGCATCGATTTCCTCGAATACGGTCCTAGGAGCTTAAGATGTGGAAATCAAAAACTTAAAGCATAAAGAGAAAGTTTGAAAAATTACCACAAAGTCTCTCTAAGAGATGGATGCAAACTGCAGAAATCAAGTGTAGATTTCCTCCACCGATGCGTACACGAACAGCTCTCGGACCAAAACCCGTGCTAGCAACTCGGATGACAAGAAGAGAGAGATAGAGGAAACTTTTCTTTCCAAAAGAAAAGCACCAAAAGTGGGCGGCCAAGCTAGAAAAATAGTGGCTGTATTTTTTTTCTTTCCAAAAGAAAAACCACAATTTCTCTTAAGTCATCTACCCATTTCTTTTCAAAAGAAATATATGCATAAAAGTAGGCCAAATTATCTTCCAAAGACAATAATATATCTCGGCCAAAAGTGAAGCAAATTAAGAAGAAAAGTGATGAATTAAATTCTTTCTAATCATCGAAAGAAACAAAAAGGATGAGTTGAAAAAGTAAACAAAGTCCAACTTTGCTTTCCAATTTTCAACCCATGACTCACACCATGAGTCATCACTTTTCATCATTCAATTTTGTCAAAAATGACTCATCACTTGCCTTATATATTCGGCCAAATGATGGGGAAAAATGGTTGATTTGTTTCTTCTTTCTTACCATAAGAAAGATGACAAAATCAAGGAAGCAAAGTCCAACTTTGCTACCTAAAAGTCATACCATATGACTCACCATTTTTCATCATCACATTTTGTCCAACAAAATGACTCATCATTCCAATCCCTTTCTTCACAATTGGGCCAATGCTCCCATTTAATGTCAACTTTATTCTTTTAAAGTACAAGCACAATTTTAATCCCATTCATTTAATTAATTTCAAATGCAACTTTAATTTAACATGTATGCATATATATTATACCATATAATATATTGCATACATTTAAATTACAATTCATTTGACCCATTAATTTAATTAATGGATTAAATTAGACACACATAAAATGAGATATATGTAAACCTATACATGTAATAATATCTCCACCTAGGAAATAATCTCATAAATTAACTCATTGAATTAATTAAGAGAATGCTGAAACAAATATTAATTATATAACTTGATCAATCCAATTGATTCATAATATAATTAATAGATCTCTCTCTCTTTAAACGTGTATACTCTAAGTACACACTTAATCCGACTAGTTAAAGTCTAGATGTTTAATGTATATGATCCAATGGGCCCGTCTTGTTGGCAGTAGGCCAAGGCCAACAGACTGCAGGCGGGCTCTAGTAAGCCATTGTAGCCCCCAATTAAGATGGAGATAGCAGTCAAACTGTCACCATAACCCTGTAGTTTGAACCTGTAAATCCCATATCGCTGATATCTGTGTCCAACACAGAGGCATGGAAGTATCACCCTCTATTGTGTTTGGACATTTATTTGATACCAAATGAACTGATGCTCACAAACAAGATCCAATCTTGTTTGGGTGCGGCCGCACACTTATCAGTAACATTCTTCAAGAGGCCAGTGATATCGTCTTAGTGAATCACTGAGTGACATTCCCTTTTACATATCCATAGCACTGCCATGTTCACTAACACACCCGAACGTACCCATACTTGGCACCCTTTTACAGGCCTGTTAGGCATACACCAAAGTGTGCCACTTCACATGCAACACCATCATATGGTCCAGTCAAAGGACTTATACAAGTACTATGCGAGAATCATTTGTGATACTATACCATGTAGATTCTCGTTAAGTGGATCAATCCAGTACCATGCCCTTTTTGCATGTACCCATTAACCTGGTTGACATCCTATGTTCTATGACCGGTAAGACACCGCCATACAACCAGGCTAATGATAGTCTTTAGTTCCATTCATTCCCATGATTGGAACAGACTACGGATGACTTTATGGCCATATCGTTTTCCCTATCCATAGTCTTACTGCCAAGTGCATGACACTTGACAACATGGATATGGATATGTCCATTGGATACTCTATTTAAAATATAGCACAAGACATATAATAAATAGATTAATGCCTTTATCTCTTGACACAAATTGTATAATACATAAAGTTCAGATTAATGTACAAATGTATTATACAAACACAAGGACCAATGCCTTAGGACTAGGGCATTTCCAACAACATGTATCTTTAATTTAACATGTATGTTTATGTATTATACCAAATAATACATTACATATACGGATTCAAGCCATAGCACATGGTTTCATAAAAGCATATGATTTTCTCGATCTATAGATAAGTCATCCTTACTGCTACTCTACAGAACCGTACATGAGATTTCCACCTCATACGGCTCCTCGTTCAATTCTTTTGAAGTCATTGGATCCTTTTCCTCGTTCGAGAAGTTCCTCCCTTCCTCCACTACGTTCACAATTTTGATAGTGATAGGAATAATAAAAAAAGATAATTTTATCAGAAAAAGGATGATGTTAGCGGATCCTTACTAGATTCAATAAAATAATTATTTTATTTGTTTATTTATTCAGAACCATAAACTAGTACCTTTTCGAACGGAGTTATTATTTTTCAATATGTTTAAAATTAATTTGACCTATTAATTTAACCGAAGAATTAAATTAGGCTTTCATAAAATTAAACACATGTAAACCTATACATGCAAAATATTTCCACCTAGGAAATAATCTCATAAATTAATTCATTAAATTAATTATGAGAAAGCCTATAAAATTAATTATATTATTTTGATCAATCCAATTGATCTATATAATATAATTAACGAAACTCTCTCTTTCCAGCGTGTATACTCTAAGTACACACAAAATCGTTGTAGTTTAAGTTCAAACGTTCATTGTGTATGATCCTATGGACCCATCTTTATGTTGGAAGTGGCCCTATGGTCCACAGACTGTAGGCTGGCTCTAGCAAGCCACTACAGCCCCCAATTAAGACGGAGATAGCATTCCAATTGAATCGTAACCCTGTAGTTTAAACTTGCATATCCCATGTCATCGTTAACGGTGTCCAACACAGAGGCATGGTATGATCACCCTCTATTGTGTCCAGACATTTACTTGATCCCGAATGAACTGATACTCACAAACAAGATCCAACTTGTTTGGGTGTGCCACACTCATCAGTTGCATTCATCAAGAGGCTGGTGATATCTTCTCAGTGGGCTACTGAGTGACATTCCCTTCTACATATCCATAGCACTGCCATGTTCACTGACATACCCAAACGTACCCATACTTGGCACCCTTTTACAGGCCTGTTAGGCATACACCAAAGTATGCCACTTCACATGTAGCACCATCATATGGTCAGGTCAAAGGATCCATACAAGTATTACACAAGAATCACTTGTGATACTATACCATATGGATTTCTCGTTTAGTGGATCTATCTAGTACCATGCCCCTTTGCATGTACCCATCAACTTGGTTGACATTCCATGTCCAATGGCCGGTAAGACACCGCCATCTAACCAAGCTAATGATAGTCTCTAGTTCCATTCATTCCTATGACTAGAACAGACTACGGATGACTTTATGGTCATATCATTTTCCCTATCCATGGTCTTACTGCCAAGTGCATGACACTTGTCAACATGGATATGGATATGTCCATTGGATACTCTATTTAAAACATAGCACAAGTTATGTAATAAATAGATTAATGCTTTTATTTAATGACACAACATGTATAATACATAAATCCAATAAATGTACAACACAAATACAGGGACCATTGCCTCGGGACTAGGGCATATCCAACATGATCCCCATGACATAGATATCCATCATCATCAATTCTAAAATCACGAACATCACCATTTTTCAACTCTATTAAAATTTCGCACAATTGAGGATCTTTGGCTTGAGTAGTTTTGATTCTATTAAGTAACACTGATCTCACTTTGAAATGTGCTAGCATTGTTCCAGAGTTTTCCAGTTCTAATTACACTCCAGAATCATATAAATTATGCATCTCCTTAATTAAAGGTCTTCTTTCAACACTAATGTGTGCTAAACTACCAGAAGATTTTCTACTTAGAGCATCTGCCACAACATTAGCCTTACATGGGTGATATAATATGGTACAATCATAATCTTTCGATAGCTCCATCTAACAGCTTTGCCTCATATTCAAATCCCTTTGTTGGAATATTTATTTAAGACTCTTGTGATCAGTGTAAATCTCACATGTTTCTCCATACAAATAATGCCTCCATATCTTTAATGCTGCCATTTCTAAGTCATGAGTTAGATAATTTTGCTCATGCTTCTTTAATTGTCTTGACATATAAGCTATAACCTTACCATTTTACATCAACACACAACCTAAACCAACTCTAGAAGCATAACAATATCCAGTGAATCCTCCATATCCAGATGGTAAAGTAAGCACTGGTGTTGACGTCAAACAATCTTTCAACTTCTAAAAACTAATTGTCATATGCTTCGGACCATATGAAAGAAGCATTCCTTTAAGTTAGTCGGGTTAAAGGTGCTGCTATCTTAGAGAAATCTTGAACAAATCTCCTATAGTAGCTTGCTAAACCTATAAAACTTTGAATTTCTATCACTGTAATAGGTCTCTTCCAATTTGTAATTGTTTTTACCTTTTTTGGATCTACTTGTATTCCATCATTGGACACTACATGTCCTAAAAATGCCACACTTTCCAACCAAAACTCACATTTAGAGAACTTGGCATAAAGCTGATGTTCTCTCAAAGTTTGCAATACCATTCACAAATGGTGTGCATGCACCTCCTTACTTCTTGAATACACTAGTATGTCATCAATGAACACAATTACAAAATGATCTAAGAATGTCTTGAACACTCTATTCATGAGGTCCATAAATGTTGCTGGTGCATTGGTTAAGCCAAACGGCATTACTAAAAATTCATAGTGACCATATCGTGTTTTGAATGCTGACCATATCATATTCTGAATGCTATCTTAGGCACATCTTCACCCCTGATTCTCAACTGATGATACCTAGACCACAAATCAATTTTAGAAAAGTAACATGGACCTTGCAACTAATCAACCAAATCATCAATTCGAGGAAGCGGATACTTATTGCGAATAGTCACTTGGTTCAACTGCTTATAATCGATGCAAAGTCATAGTGACCCATCTTTCTTCTTGATAAACAACACTGGAGCACCCTAAGGAGATACACTAGGTCAAATGAAACACTTATCGAGTAATTCATGTAGCTGTTCCTTCAACTCCTTCAACTCTATTAGTGCCATCCTATAAGGTGGGATAGATATTGGAGTGATACTCAGGACTAAGTCAATACAAAATTCAATCTCCTGTTCAGGAGGTATTCCTGGTAATTCTTTAGGAAACACATCAGGAAATTCAATAACAACAGGAACATTCATAATATTGCCTTCATCGATGGTTGTATCCTTAACAAAGGCCAAATACCCTTGACATCCTTTGTGCAAAAGCTTTCTAGCTACTATGGCTGATATCAAATTCGAGGAAGACATTTCTTTATCACCTTTGAATTCGAATTCTACATCTCCTGGTACACTAAACTTTGCCACTTTCCTTCGACAATCCAAGTGGCAAAGTTGTGGGGACAACCAATCCATTCCTTGAATAACATCAAAATCAATCACGTCAAGTAGAACTAAATCCACTAATAAATATCTTCCCTCAATTGTAACTAGACAAGAAGGAAATACAAGTTGTGTTTCTACTGACTTATGTAGTGGTGTAGTCATAAACAAAGAACACTCTAGCATTTCAGGAATTCTATATATTCTTATAGCAAAACAAGGAAAAATAAAAGAGTGTGTAACACCAGGATCCAAAAGTACTTTATCATCCATATAACATATAGGAATAGTACCTAAAACCAAAGCATTTGAAATTTAAGCATCTTATGGAGTGAGAGTGAACACCCTTGCTTGTCTTTGTCTAGTTTGAGGATTCCTTCCTCCTCCCCTACCTCTACCTCTAGAACCACTTGACTAACCCTACTGCATACCATGCGCATTCTGAAATTGTAATGGTGAAGAGCAATTTCCTTGCTGCATCTGAAAGTTAGGCCTAAATGCATTAGATGAAGACCCTTGAGAAGAAGTTGGTTGAAATCCCAGTTGTGGACATTGTCTAGCAAAATGTCCAAGCTGCCCGCATCTAAAACAACTACCTGAAGCACATAACAAGGTCCCCAATGATTTCTGCCACAATTAATTAAAGCACTAGAACCCGATGTCGAACTACGATAACCAAAATTGGAATTTTGCCCATTACTATTTTAGTAAAAACCCTACCACGTCTTTGACTATGGTGCCCCTTCTTCTGAAATCTTGTCTTCTGATTGGAAGGCTGTGCGCTTCCTATATGAAAATTACCTGTATTGCTAGTTGTAGTGGAAAAAGACTGACCACCATCCCTTGGCTTAGGATTCTGAATAGATTGAGAAATTAAATTTGCTTGATTAAAATCAAGCTCCATTCATTTTGCAGCATCTACCAATTGAGAAAAAGTGCATCCTCTCATTGTTGAGAAAGCATGCAAAGAAGTATACTGCTCTCCTAATCCAAAAATGAAAATAGAACACTTAATCCTTTGAGTTCTTATCACTTCAAGAACATATCTGCCCAACCTTAGAAATTGTCGATTAAACTCTTTCACAGACAATTCTTATCCTTTCTAAAGGTTACAAACTTCTCTTTTGCTCCTCACTATAGCTAAATGGAATGAAAGCCTCTTTATATAGCTCTTTAAATTCATCCCATGACATATTTTGCATTCGAGGAGAAACGTAATCCTTAAACCAGGCTCCTGCATCACCTCTTAAAGATATTCTGCCATTTGGATAGTTTTGGATTCGTTGGCTCTCAAATATCTTGCATTCTTCTCTACTTCATCAAGATAATCCATAGCTTGCCCATCAACACCACCATATATGGTAGGATTCATTCGAGCAAATCTTTCAACTATACCCATACCACTAGAACTGTCATCGTTCCACCCTTTTCTTATCAACACTTGCTGCATTACTTCAACACCTGATAAGAAATGGTTAAAGTTAAATCCTTGTGGAAATTGTGGAAGATTTTGTTGCACATAATGCAAAAGCTCTACTTGTCCATTCTCCAGATTTCCTTGCCTTCTATGCCTACCTTGTGGAAATTGTGAAGGATTTTGTTGCACATTATGCGGATGTTCGACTTGTTCATCCTCTGCCTCTTCGAAGAGGTGGACGCAGCAGTGGTGGCGATAAATCACTACCTTCATGATGCTCAGAATTCTCATCACCCAAATCCTCATTAGAAATCAATAATAGATATTAGAAATAATAAGACTCTTACAGTAAGCTGATTTCTACCTATGAGAAGACTGTCAAAAGCGAGTTCGAATCCTAACTCCGCAGTACCAAGTTACTAGGTCAGACATTCTTTAACCTAAGATCTGATACCAACTTTGTCAAGGTCCGAGGGATGGGTCGTGACATATAAAACCACCATTATTGATAAAATAATGATAAAATTTAAATTAGTTGATATGCTAACAAATTAAGTAATTGTCGAAATTCAAATAATAGGATCACTAAATTGTAGAACTCTAACTTTTGAAAACTATTTACAATAAATTCATGCACCCTTTTTGAATTTTGTCAAATCACTGAAAATTGAAATTAATATATATATATATATATATATATATATATATATATATATATATATATATTGGTCAACCACGTTATATTTAATTTGAAAATTGTTTATTTTTCAATTATTCATGGATATTTCCGTTTTATAACTACCACAACTCCTAATTTATCTCTTATCTAGTGTCATTTTTTTTCATTACTTATCTTTGAATTTATTTTTTTGTGAAACTATATCTAGATTATAGTATATGTCTGATACACCATGTCATCTGTGCACCAAAACAATAAAAATACATCATATAATATATTTTAAGATTTAGTGTTTATAAATTAACATATAGGGTTATATGTTTTGGTCTAGCATTTTTATTTTAAGGCCAAAATTTTATTTAAATAATTAATTAATTTCTATGTATAGATTATAAGAAATATGTCTAGCACAGCACGTCATCTGTATGCCAAATCAATGAAATTATCTCACATAATATATTTTAGGATCTAGAGTTTATAAATTAGCATAAAGGATTTATATTTTTTGGTCTAAGGTTTTTATTTTATGGTTTAGAAATTTATTTAAATAATTAGCTAATTTTTATAAATAAAAATTACGCTTGGCACACCACATCATCAGTAAGCAAAACCAAGTTGCATAATATATTTTAGTATTTAGGGTTTATAAATTAGCACTTAGGGTTTATATTTTATGCTCTAGGATTTATTTTAGAGTCTAGAATTTTATATAAATAACTTAAATAATTAATTATTACATATCACCATGTTTGCATTCGTTAAAATTTGGATTGTCATGATTTTATTAGCATAATACATGAATAATGTGTTTTGTTAGACATACCATAAAATCTCTCATTAATTAGTACTTTTCTTTCTGTATTTGATGTGCCTGGACATAGTTTATTTGCTTAAAAAAAGTAGTTATGAATTCATTATATGGATTTTTACACAAATAAGCTATTTATAAACTCGAAAGATAATAGTTGCACTTTGAATAATCAATGTGCTCTTAAGAAACAAAAATTGCAACACCAAGAAAATGAAAATAAATTATGTTGTTGAAATTTGATGTATCGGTGTGGTGCCACACCGGTAATTAATTGTTTATTGCGTAATTGCCTTCTTACCCCTCAACTTTTCCTACAAATAGATGTTAGTTTTTGTTATTCCTTACAACTTGAATTCAGTAATAGAAAGTTTTTATTCTCATATTTTCTCTCTATCTTAGTTTCCTTAGTGCTATAATCTTCTTATAAACTCTATTCATTTAAGTCATTTCACAACAAGTTATCAGCACGATTTTTCTCATCCGACCAATATCAACCCAATTATCCATCAAATTAATCCAACAAGTAAGTTGGAATCTTCAATATTTATTTCTTATATATATAATTTTGATCTAATAAAACTATTTTAGAAGTGTCAAATCTTGCAAGTATTGAATTTGTGGCACTTGACGCTACCGGGAAGAATTACCTTTCATGGTACTGGATGCCAAAATTTGTTTAGATGTTATGGGTCTCGGGAAAACAATAAATGAGAACAATGATGCTTCATTGCAACAATGAGCTATGATTTTTTTTTTTTTTTGTCATCTTGACGAAGAATTAAAAACTAAATATCTGATTGTCAAAGACCCATATATCTTGTGGAAAAATTTGAAAGAAAGGTACCACCACTATAAAACAGTTATTTTGCCTCGAGCTCATGATGGATGATGCACTTGCAACTGCAAGATTATAAATCTGTGAATGAATGATAAGCAACAATTATACCAATAATTTCATGTATTAATTGGAATTAAATGAAGCTTTATTGAATTAATTTTAGCTAATTAGAGCTAATTTCAGGTTAAAAAGAAAATTGGAGCAAAGTTGAAAAAAATTTGAGCAAGCAGGCTGGAAGAGGGCTGGGAAGTAGCTGTAAAGAGAGAGAAAAGGCAGGCAAAAATTGTCCATACCGTGGGTCCCAAAGAGAGAGGAGATGAATTGTGTCTTGTCTTAAGAAAAGTAGAAGTTGGACTTTTTGGAAGATATTTCTTGTAAATCTAGTTAACCATGAGTGGTTGTACCTCTTTAATAATTTATTTGTGTGGCTAATTTTAAGCCACCATGCTAAGTACACTTTTATTATTTTAATCTTTAGGGCATTTTAATCTTTTAGGGAGTGCTATATATACCCCCTTAGTTCTAGTTTTAGAGAGCTTTTGAGCTTTTAAAACTCTTGGTTCATTCTCATCGTTGTATTCTAATTCTCTGGTATAATATAATTAATTTCTCTTCATTTATTTTCTCATTTTACTTTTCTACTGAAGCTGCTCATGCATAGTGAGTAGTCTGTTTCAAGCAAGCTTAAGCCAACTTGGCTGGAAGTAGTGAGTACTCCCTCTCCTTCTTTACTATGAGCATTATGTGTACAATGATTGTTTCTTGGTGTACTTTATTTTTCCATGAGATTGATCACCTCATATGCTTATGTTTAGGATGAGACCAAGAGGAGATTCTTAATCATGGAAATGCCTTGAAACACATGTATGTTTATTGCTGAAGAAATTCGAGTAAACTGCATGCTAGGGGTTTTTATCTTTAATAAAATGCTTACTAGTTCTTAATGCATGATTAAGTAGTCTATTGCTGAAGAGAATCAATTAGGCTACTTGTCATAGTATCCACATGTCTAGAGGTTCCTAGTGTGGTGATTTGAGAGCGAGAAACCCTAGATCTATGTTCTGTAACCCTGCTCATAATGGTTAAGGAGAGGAATGTACTAAAACTGCTTGCTATGCTTGGTTTGGGTCTGCTGCCTTCTTATTATTGTTGTTGTTATTTTTATTCTTTGTTATCTTGGATTTGTTGATGCTTGGAACTGTTAGTTTACATAGTATTTTACTTTGAATCTTTATATTGTTTGAAAGAATTCAGATATGCATGTTTGCGTTAAGAATTGAGGTTGTTCGCTTAGCTCCCTGTGAGAACGATACTTGGTCTTGCCTACATACTACAATTAACCTAGTGTACTTGCTAGAGTCCAATCTTATAGGCAACAATGAATATAATTCTACTCCTTTTATAATTACATCTAATTTTATTTTATGTGGAGAGAAACTAACTAATAAAGAAATGATGGAAAAAACTTTCACTGCTTTTCACGCATCCAATGTGCTCCTGTAGCAGCAATATAAAGAAAAAGGTTTTGAGAAATACTCTAATTTATTTTCTTGCCTCCTTATGGCTAAGGAAAATAATGATTTGTTACTGAAAAACCACAAAGTATGTCCAACTAGATCAAATGCATTCCCTGAAGTGAATGTAACATCATATAGTAATGAAAATTTTAAGAATCGTGGATATGGCCATGGTCGTGGATGTATCCACAGTCGTGGTCGTGGCCATGGATATGGATATGGTCGTGGTAGCCATAATAATAATAACAATTTCCATTCAAAGTTGAAAAATTGATAAAAGGAAAAGGGTCAAAATTAGAAGAATAATGAAAATATATGTTACTATTGTGGTATGACTGGTCACTTGTCACATACCTGTCATACGACACAATATTTAGTTGAACTTTATCAAGCATCATTAAATAAAGACATTGGTACGGAAACAAATTGTGTTTCTAATAGTGATGATCCTGTTGATATTACCCATTTGGATATGGCAGATTTGTTCACACCCAATACCAGTGGAAAGGAGATTGCACATGACAATTAATCTCAATTTGTTATTTTCTAATTTTGTCTTTCTTTTATTCCATATTTTCATGTAATTTTCTATTTTAAATTAATAATAATATATTTTGGTTTGTCCTTTAAATGAAGAACATGAATTCTTCCCTAGTTTCAAGTGACTTCAATATATATGAAACAAATATATGTATTATGGACAGTGCCACCACACACACCATTCTTAAGTATGCAAAAAAAATTTTGCTTTAAGAATGAGTGAAGCAATTGTTACCACAATATTTGGTAACACAAAAATAATTGAAGGCTTAGGAAGAACTAGTATAATGTTACCATGGGGAACAAAATTTATTATAGATAATTCATTATTCTCCCTAAAGTCTCATAGAAATTTATTAAGTTTTAAAGATATTTGTAGAAATGGATGTCATATTGAGACTATAAGTAAAGATTATCATGAATATCTTCACACTACAAAATAAATTCAAGAAAGAAATGTGTACTTGAAAAATTTAATGCTCTTATGAATATCTTCACATTACAAAAATAAATTCAGGAAAGAAATGTGTACTTGAAAAATTTAATGCTCTTCCATCTGGTTTGTATTACACAATGTGATTAAAGCAAATTTTAAGTAAACTAGAACTTTACAGATTCCAATACTTATAAAATATGGCATGATCGATTAGGTCATCCTGGAACAATAATGATGAAAAAAAATATAGAAAATGCAAATAGGCATCCATTGAATAACTAGAAGTTTCTTCACAATAATGAATTTTTATGTACTACTTGTTCACAAGGGAAATTAATTATGAGGCCATCAAAGGCTAAGGTTGGAATTGAATCACCAGCATATTTAAAACACATGTAAGGCAATATATAGACCGATTCATCCACCCTATGTGCCATTTAGGTATTTTATGGTTTTAATAGATACTTATACTAGATGGTCACATTTATGTTTATTATCATCCGGCAATATGGCTTTTAAGAGATTACTTGCTCAAATCATTTGATTACGAGTACAATTTCCTTATTATCTAATTAAGACAAGTCATCTTAATAATGTTGTTGAATTTACATCCCAAACTTTTAATGATTATTGTATGTCAATTGGGAAAAACGTTGAACATCCTGTAGCATATGCTAATACATAAAATGTTCTAGCAAAATCACTTATTAAACATTTACAATTAATTGCTAGATCATTACTTATACGAATTAATCTTTCTATCTTCATATGGGGATATGCAATTTTGCATACAACATCACTTATATGTAATAGACCAATAAGCTATCATCAATATTCCCTATTACAATTAGCTTCTGGTTATAAGCCCAATATTTCTCATTTAGGAGTTTTTGGTTGTGCAGTATATGTTCCTATCGCTCCACCACAACGTACTAAATGGGTCCTCAATGGAGATTAGGAATTTATATTGGATATAAATATCTCCTTTAATAATTAAATATCTTGAGCCATTAACGGGAGACATGTTTACTACATGATTTGTAAAATGTCATTTTGATGGAACCACATTTCCAAAAATAGGAGAAGAAAATAAAAATAATGTTGTAAATGTGGAAAAAAAATCACATGGACAGTTCCATCACTTGCTCATATAGATCCTAAGTCAAAAATTTGTGAACAAGAAGTTCAAAAAGTAATCTATATTTAGCAAATTAGTTGCGAGATGCACTAATTGATCCAAAACAAGTAACAAAGTCGCATATACTAGCAGTAATGCGTCAATTTGTATTGAAATTCCTGAAGAACAACCTAATAATAGTTCTAAAACATGCCTGAAGTGTGGCAGACCTATTGGTTCCAAGGATTTTTATCCTTGGAAAAGAAAAGGTGTTAATAATACCAATGATCCTATTGAGGATAAAGGGGCCAATGATAAAGATGATCCTATTGAGGAAAAAGGTACTAATATAAATACACTTCTTGAAGAAGTACAAGCACCTGAAGTTGCTAAAAATGAAGAAATTCAAATAAACTATGTTAGTACCAAAAAAAGATATGATCGAGACGAAATAGTTGTGGTTCATATATTTGCATATAATATGGCAATGAATATTGTGAATGAAAATATGGATCACGAACCATAATCTATTCAAAAGTGTTAAATTAGAGATGATTGGCAAAAATGGAAAGACGAAATCTAAGCAGAATTAAATTCTCTTGTGTGAGTGGACGACCTTTTTCGGAACACGTGGTGAAGCGGGAACCAGGGATATGCTTTTTAAGGGTTGATGTTTTGGTTTTGAAAATGGGTTTTAATCTTTCTTAGAAAAACACTTTCATTTTATTGGAAAAGTCTTTTTTGTAGAATACTTAATTTTGGACATGAATTTTAGAAAACAGGCTTTTAGAAAATTCCCATTTTAACTTAAAGATCTCGAAACATGAATTTCGAGATTAGATACAGAATCACCACCCGGATCAGCTCATCCGAGAAATTCCGGTATAGCACGTAGTACCTAATCTAGAGATTTGAGGTTCGGGCAATATATCTACTAATCCTCACTTATTTTTAATTATTATTTCATAATATGACATTTCATTCACTTAATTCTATCCATTTTATCTTCCTTTAATCATTAACCAATGCTCATACAAATGACATAAATATAAATACCAAAATAAAGTGCGGAGAAAATAAAAGTGTGAAAAAGTAAATCAGAGGCCAAATTATACAACCCAAGAAAAAGAAAACTCTCATCCTCACCTTTTACAACCGCCTATTATACACGATAATCTAAGAATTACAATCGCCTAGATACACGGGGTAATCTATTAAATACATCAAAAGTAAAAAGAAAACTAAAAATAAAAGCTGCATCCAAATAGGGTTAGCACAAATAATCAAGGCATACAAAAGAATCAAATAGGATAGAATTGGGATTTTTAGGAGTGGGGGACATGCATTTCGGGGTAACCGGGTCGACCCGGTTGGTCGGCCCGGTTAGACCTGGAAAACGGTTTTTTAAATGCCCTGTAGGTTTTATGGATGAAAAGCCAATTTTAAAAACGGTTTGGCTCATTTACATGCATTTTTCCAACTTTAGCAGGCCGGATATCCCAGGACCCTGGGGTCCCGTTCGTATGTGGGCCTAAATCAAACATCCATCTAGGGTCCAAAAGTATGCAAACACGCCAAAATTCATTTTTGAATAAGAAAAGGATGCAAAATTACAAGTTTGGGGCTCAAAAGGGCAAAACTATAATTCTGCCTCAACTACAGCCATGCCACTGTAGGCTACAGCCCACGACTATAGGTTACAGCTGCGCCCCTGTAGCTTACAGCTGCGTGGCTGTAATGCTTCAGAATCGATTCCAGTGTGCTTTTTTGCATTTTTGAAAATCGTTTTGCAAAGTTTGACGATTTTGGGCGATTTGGGATTTCTGGAAAAACATCAAAATCAACAGAAAAGACCCGAAACAGATCAAATTGAATCTCGAAATCCCTAATCGTCTAAAATCACCAAATTTTATACTACATCCATCCATTAAAAATCAAAGAACAGGGAATCTAAGTATGCAGGGATGTAATTAGACCTATAACAAATATGAAAGACACATTTGATTGAAATATATGAGCATTATTGATCTATTTGGGGCGATTAGAGCTTCTGCCCCTATAGGTTATAGCCGCGCCCCTATAGGTCATAGCCGCACAGCTGTAAGTTACAGCCGGGCGGCTGTGATCATGAATGAGGCGACTGTAACCAGAAAAACTTCCAAAAATCATAAAAAATTCAAAACAAGCGATCAAATCACAACCAGAACGAACAAAGCAGATTTCTAAGGCCTCTCAGAAGATTACCTTGTCTGTGTTCCAGTATTTGGACCATGAAAAATGAATTCGGATGCCGGGAACGTCTTGCAGTCACGAACAACCCGAACAGTGTGCGATTTCCGAAGCTCGAACGAAGAAGATTGAAGGACTGATTATGATGTCACAAAACCCTATGATTGTTTTTATGTATTCTATTGAGATTATTATTTAGGTCCAACTCTTTTCTTTTTCCAATTGCCTTAAGAACCCTAGAGAAATCTAAGTGCTTTTTTGTTATTTTCTCTCAAAATCCTTTTTTTTTATCTTTCTTTTTTTTTTTTTTTTTTTTGTTTCTGCCCTCTAAACCCTAATCCCGAATTATGACACTTATATATCTCCCTTTTTGGTATTAAATCAGAATTAATTGCTGATTTCGGCAAAAAAAGAAATCAGACGCTTACAGCCGAGCGCCTATAGGGCCTACAGCCGCGCGGCTATGCTACAGCTGCGCGGCCGCAGCAGCCAAAAATGCCTATTTTGCCCCTTTTTCTATCTTTTCTTTGGTTCTTTCTAAAATACTCACTCGAATTCTTCGGGGTTCTGTATTAGGACTTGTCACACACCTTTGGGCTATCCGGGACATTTCTGACATTATCCCGATCTGTCCGAATCTGCTTCACGTTTATCCGGGAAAAAGGTAACCGTAGCTTTCATCACCGAGTTCGGGAAAAAACTCATGCTCACAAGCTGCCCCTCGCGTGGCCAAAGTCGACTTGAACGGGTGCTTGTGCCGGATTTGAGTTTGGCCTCGCGATAGGGAGCACGGTGAGAAGGAAGAGAGAACGTACCTAGGGGTTCTCCTCGCGTTAACTCATTTTGATTTTTGTAGGGACTTGTGAGGGTTGCTTTTCGAGACAGTGGTCTTGCCTAAGTTGGTTTAAATCTTCAGGGTCTTACTTCGATTCCGATGCGAAGCATAGGACTTTGCCCAAATTGATTTGATGTTATCTAGGGTCATGCTTAGACTCCATTGCGAAGCAGAGGAGTTTGCCCAGATCTGTTTGATTTGCTAGGGACATGCTTCGACTCCATTGCGAAGCAGAGGACTTGCCCGAATCGAATCCTACTTGCCATTCGGTGCTTACGAAAGGGAAGGGTATTTTGGTAATTTTGCAACTTGGGAAGTTTGCATTCCTTGAAGAAAGGGTACTTTGATCGTTTGGTCTTTCGTGGTGCCTATGTCACAAAAGAAATGGGTTTCAATGATTTGGTGTCCCCTTTTTGTGGAAAAAGGGTATTTTGGTCATTTGGCAGTTTGGTGGCCGACAAAAGGGAATTTCGGTCATTTCACCCCTAATGGAGCTTATTTCATTAGGTGAAGAAATATTTTGGTGATTTGGTCTTCCATATAGCTCGTGTTGCTAAAGAAAAGGTGTTTTAGCCATCCGGTAGTGTGGTTATTAACTGAAAGGTATTTTGGTCATTTCACTTCTGGTGGACCCTGTGTCACTGAATGAAAGGATAATTATGTTTTCCATGTAGCCAGGAGGATGATGCTTTGGCGGTTTGAGAAGTTTAGTCAACACTTGATGTTTTGAAGTCGTTTCAGGCTCGTATTCGTTCCTTGATCGATGATTTTGGAAACAAAAATTTTTGCCCCTTCGATCAAGAATGAATATGGGCCTAATACGTTGTTCTTTGATGCCTGCAAAACATGGGAATTACCTTCTCGGGGTCAAATAAACATAAAACAAGTTTCAGAAAAGAAAAAGAATAAAAATTTTTAACGGAGAAAAGCTACAGCCGCGTGGCTGTAGTGTTTGAAAACTATAGCCGCTCGGCTGTAGTGGTAGGTGAGGTAGTGGCTTAAAAGCCACAAAACCAAGTATGAGCGGACGACCTTAAAGCGGAACGCTGAAAAGCGAACCGAGGAAAAAGAAAAGAAAGAAATTTAATGAGATTTAGTGAGACTTGTGGAAAACGAAGTTTTGTTTATGTTGAGTTGGGAAAACTATTGATTTGATTTGGAAATTCCTTTGTAGAAAACCTTTTTCCCATTTTTAACTTAAAGACCTCGAAACCTAAATTTCGAGATCAGTGACAGAGTCGCCACCCGGATCAGCTCATCCGGGAAATTCCGGTACAGCTCCCTACTGAGCGTATACTACTGTACCTAATCCAGAGATTCAGGGTTCAGGCAACTTACCTACTTAACCTCAAGCTTGTATTCGTTTATTATTTATAAAGCCATATTTATTCAATTTATTATCTTCTCTACCCAAATTGTTTAATTTTATTAAACCGATGCTAAAGCAAAAATGCAGAAAAGAAATTGCAGGAAATTAAATCATCCACACAAATATACAAAAGAATAATAGAGGCCGATTATACAACTAAATCGAATAAAATATAAAACTCTCGTCCTCACTTTTACAAGTGCCTAGAGTACACGAGGATCTAAAAATAATACAACCGCCTATTTACATGAATTATTCTATAAAATACAATAAAAATAAAAATAAATGCTGCAAAACAGACTGGTTAGCACAATTTATATTATAAACACAAATAGGACTCAAATCATGACAGAATGGGGAATTTAGAATAAGAGAGCATGCATTTAGGGGGTAACCGATTCGACCCGGCCGGTCGGACTGGTTAGACCTGGAAAACGGTTTTGAAACGCCCTGTGAATTTTTGTGCTGGAAAATTAATTTTGAAAAACCATTTGGCTCGGTTTCATGCAAATTTCCATTTTCGTGGGTCAGTTATCCCGGAACTCGGGGTCCCGTTCGTGTGGGTTCCTAAATGCAATTTTACTGAAAATTGAATCTAGGGTCGTGAATGCACACAACAAAATTCATTTTGATCATTTTTGGATTTTTCTAAATTTTTTAGGATTTTTAGGAATTTTTGGGAATTATTCTGGAAATTCTTATTCTGGAAGAGGGTTACAGTCGTGCGACTGTAACTACAGTCGTACGACTGTAAATTACAGTCGTGTGACTATAAGCAATCCAAACTCAGGATTTCGCCAAAATTTATTTGAAATAAAACTGGAGGAAAACAATCTGGAAACCAAGAACACTCGTACGACTGTTTATCAAACTCAAGAACAGTCGTACGACTGTTCTTGATTTCCAGAAACAGAAAACGTAGAACTTGAATAAAAAGCACAAAAAAACAAAAATCACCCAGAAAGCATGGAAAACAGAGCGGAAAAGGAGTGTTTACCTCTTAGGCACTAATCCACCGTAGGATTGACCCCTGGCATCGCACCAATCCACTTTGATTTGCTCTTTTGCTCCTTGAGTTAAGGTTAGGAAATTTGGTCCAAAAATCTCCAAATGTTAGGGGTTCTGATGATTTTAAGGTCTGAGATTGATTGAGTTTCAATGTTAAGTCATTAGCCTATGATTTCTAACCGATTTTAGACATTAACACTCTGAAATTGAGAAGAAAAGAGTTGAAGAAAGTTTTGAGCTTTGGTTTTTTCCTTTCTCTACTCTTCTCTTTTCCTCCAATCTCTCTCTCTTTTTCTCTGTTTCCTTCTTCTTTTTTTTCTTCTACCCAGAGTCCCCCATTCTTTCTGCCTGCAGGAAGCCTTTATTACCGCATTCCCTTTCCCCCATTTTTTAGTTTTCAGGGTATGGGCTGGTTCACCTGCCACGACCCTACAGTCGTACGACTGTAGTTTGATTATAGTCGTATGACTGTAGTCAAATGTTGGGAATTAATCGCATAAAATAAACATAAAACGCAGCGGAAAAAAGATTAATCCCCACCAAGGACCCATGTACATTACATTGAATCGGAAGGAGGGTTAAAGAATTACCTTAATTCTTTGAAGTTTGAATCACTTAGGAACCAAATTAGCTTCCCTCTACGGTTGATCCACACGGAGCAATTGATTCACCGCGTGCTAGCGCCGGGATTGAAGAACGATTCTTCGAACGAGACAGAGAAAGCGAAAAATCAGATTTTTCCTTGGAGTTTTGTTGAGAATTTCGGCTGCCACTATTCACCTTTTTTGTGGCTGCCGAAAATCTGCTGTGTACTTAGTATATATTAGTCATTTTTGGTTTAGGTTAATTGTTTCCTTAAATAATTAACCTAAATAGTTAATATAATTATAACCTAATACACCTATTAGTTATAATTATATATTAACCCACACAATTTAATATTAATTCTCAATTAACATTAAATCAAATCAATTCTCCATAATACATATATGTATATATAATATTATAATTAATTATATCTCCATATAATTTAATTATAATATGTAGCATACTTTATGCAATATTAATCACATTAATATTTATATATACATACATAAATATATATCACTATATATATTTATTCTCTTTCTCATCCATAAATTATTATCCAATAATAATTTATACCCGATAAGATGAACTTCATTTTGCTCTTGTGTGTGACCCCATAGGATCATATTAATTGGCAATAAGGAAATTACCATAATGTCCTTATAGGTCACAAGCGGACTCTAGCAAGCCATTACGACTACCCAATTAATATGATTGGAATGATCCAATACCTATTTATAGAATGTCATATTCCCTTTTGTCTCTTTGATATCAAGATTAATTATAAGACATGGTACACTTGTCAATCTTATATAATTAATCATATGCTTTCTCGATCTCAAAGTAAACTGTTTAGACAAATTAATTGATACTCTTATCAATTATTTGAGCATGGCCATGCATTTAACAGTCTTACTTATCGAGGGGCCCAGTGATATCGCTCTCTTGTTAGAGAGGGACAAAATCCCATATCTGTCACTCACATCCCAAAGCATGAGTCATATTGTACCCAACCACAGCCTTTATAACTACTCTGTTACAAGCAGCGTTTGACTGCGTCAAAGCACAACATGAATTCATCCCGGAATCCATGGTGACCTCAGGTCAAAGGAATCAGCTGATGACACTACTATAATCAAGATCAGTTGTGACACGTGACCATGAACTTGATCTCATAGTGGGTCTCCAGCAACATGTTCTCTAACATATTGCCCGTGAGTATAATCTGTATCTGTATACACTATATTCATCTTATGAATATCCATTATCACTCACACTAGTCTTAGTTTGTTATTATTCCCATAATAACAATCGACTAGGGAAATTTAGAATTACACAATTAATTCATGGATACATTATCATAAATACTAACATACAAATATATATGATAAAATAAGTCTTTATTAATGACTTAAGAAGATTGTTTACATAATCCAACATTGGCTTAGGGCACAATCTCTAACAATCTCCCACTTGCCCTAAGTCCAATCTCAAATGTATCTAATACCCATGGACCTAGCATGACCATCATGTACAGCTTGTGAAAGAGCTTTTGTTAGTGGATCAGCAACATTGTCTTCAGACGCAACTTTGCATATCTTCACATCTCCTCTTGAGATGACTTCTCTTATGTAGTGAAAACGCCGAAGTATATGTTTGGATTTCTGTGACACACTAGGTTCCTTAGCAAGTGATATTGCCCCATTGTTGTCACACAAGAGGCTCACAGGATTCACTATGCTAGGAACGACACCAAGTTCTTCGATGAACTTCTTGATCCAAACAGCCTCTTGGGCTGCATCTGATGCAGCAATATACTCGGCTTCTGTTGTAGATGCAGCTATCGTGCTTTGCTTAGAACTCTTCCAACTTATCGCACCTCCATTCAGAATGAACACATACCCAGACTGTGACTGCATCTGATCTTGATCAGTTTGGAAACTTGCATCCGTGTAACCATTTACAACAAGATCTTCGTCCGAGCCTCCATATATCAAGAATGTATCTTTAGTTCTTCTCAAGTACTTAAGAATACTCTTGACAGCAGTCCAGTGACTATCACCTGGATCAGACTGATATCTACTTGTCATGCTCAAAGCAAAAGAGACATCTGGCCGAGTACATACCATGGCATACATGATAGATCCTATAGCTGACGCATAAGGAATCTTATCCATGCGTTGATGTTCTTCAACTGTCACAGGACATTGCTTACGACTAAGCTTTATCCCTTGCCCAATAGGAACATTTCCTTTCTTTGATTCATCCATACTGAACCTTTTCAGCATTTTGTCAATGTATGTACTCTGGCTCAAACCTATCAATCTCTTAGATCTATCTCTATAGATCTTTATTCCAAGAATGTAGGCTGCCTCACCCAAGTCTTTCATAGAAAAACACTTTCCTAGCCAAGATTTTACTTCTTGCAAGGTAGGAATGTGATTTCCTATTAACAATATGTCATCGACATATAGAACTAGGAAAACTATATTACTCCCACTGAACTTCTTGTACACACAAGGCTCATCTTCGTTTTTGATGAAGCCAAACTTTTTGACCGATTCATCAAAACAATGATTCCAACTTCTTGATGCTTGCTTCAAACCATAAATGGCCTTTTGAAGCTTGCATACTTTATCAGGATTCTTTGGATCGACAAAACCTTCAGGCTGTGTCATGTACACATCCTTAACAAGGTTTCCATTTAGGAAAGCTGTTTTGACATCCATTTGCCATATCTCATAGTCATAATATGCTGCTATGGCAACAAGAATTCTGATGGACTTGATCATAGCTACTGGAGAAAAGGTTTCGTCATAGTCTATACCATGAATTTGTCGGTAACCTTTTGCCACTAACCTTGCTTTATAAGTCTGAATATTCCCATCCATGTCCGTTTTCAACTTGAAAACCCATTTGTGCCCTATTGCTTTAGCACCCTTTGGGAGATCAACCAAAGTCCATACTTTGTTGTCGTCCATGGATTGAATTTCTGACTTCATAGCATCAAGCCATTTTTCAGATTCTGAATTAGAGACAGCTTCCATGTACGTGGAAGGTTCATTCTCTTCTAACAGAATCAGATCATTTTCATTCGTGACGAGAAATCCATATCTCTCGGGCTCATGACGAACTCTACTTGATCTACGTTGGACTTGTGTTACTGGTTCTGACTCAACAACTTCTTGTGAATCAGGTTGTTCCATTTGAAACTCACTTTCAACTTGGTTATCCATATTTTCTTGTAGGTGTACTTTACTCCCACTGATTCCTTTGGAAATAAACTCTTTTTCCAGGAATGTACCACCCTTAGCAACAAACACTTTGTTTTCACTAGGATTGTAAAAGAAATAACCTTTAGTTTCTTTTGGATAACCAACAAAATTGCATTTCACAGATTTTGGTGATAACTTATCTGAAATCAAATATTTCACATAGGCTTCGCATCCCCAAATCTTGAGAAAAGACAAATTTGGTTTCTTACCAATCCATATCTCATATGGTGTCTTTTCAACTGCTTTTGATGGAACTCGGTTCAGTGTGAATGCCGCTGTTTCAAGTGCATGTCCCCAAAAGGATAGAGGAAGATTTGTTTGACTCATCATAGACCGAACCATATCCAATAAAGTTTGGTTCCTCCTCTCAGACACACCATTCCACTGTGGTGTACCAGGAGGAGTTAGTTGTGAGACAATCCCACAATTTCTAAGATGATCGTCAAAGTCTTGGCTCAAATATTCACCACCTCGATCAGATCTAAGTGCTTTAATTGTCTTGCCAAGTTGGTTTTGCACTTCATTTTGGAAGGCTTTGAACATTTCAAAGGATTCCGACTTATGCTTCATTAGATATAGATAACCATATCTACTGAAATCATCTGTGAACGTAATGAAGTATTGAAAACCACCTCTAGCAGTTGTGCTCATAGGCCCACATACATCTGTATGTATGAGTTCTAATAAGTCACTAGCCCTTTCACTGTGACCAGTAAAGGGACTCTTGGTCATCTTACCCATTAAACAAGACTCGCAAGTGTCATATGTTTCAAAAACATCTAGACCCAAAATTCCATCTTTATGGAGTTTTGAAATGCGTTTCTCATTAATGTGTCCTAGACGACAGTGCCAGAGATAAGTAGGATTCACAATATTTGTTCTTATCCTTTTGGTATTTATGTTATATACATGCTCATCATAACCTTCACTAAGGTTCAACAAATAAAGACCATCATGTAAATCCGCATTTGCATAAAACAAGTCTTTATTGAAAAGCAATAAGTGATTATTCTCAATAACACATTTAAATCCTTCCTTGTCCAAACATGAAATAGAAATGATGTTCCTAGACAAATTAGGAACAAAATAACAATTATTCAAAAGGAGAACAAGTCCACTTGGCAACTTGAGCTCGTAGCGACCGACTTCATAAGCAGCAACTCTAGCTCCATTCGCCACATGGAATTCTACCTCGCCCTTCTTGAGCTTTCTACTTCCTCTAAGCCCCTGCACATTCATACAAATGTGAGAACCACAACCGGTATCTAATACCCACGAAGTAGAAACAGAAGTAGAATGAAGTATTTCAATAACATGAATACCTTGATTAGCGGTCTCACCGCCTCTCTTCTTCCTCAAGTCCTCCAAATAAAGCTTGCAATTTCTGCGCCAATGACCAGGCTGATTGTAGAAATGGCATGCGCCTTCCTTTGGAGGCTTTGCCTTGGTAACAGCTTTGGGCTTCTTTGCATCCTTCCCAAACTCTTTGGGTTTGTTTGCTTTACCCTTCTTCTTCTGGATCCTACCCTTTTGCACCATATGGATCCCTTTGGAGCTTGGCTTCTCTTTTATCGTTACTTCAGCGTTTTTCAGCATCCCATGCAGTTCGCTGACCGTTTTGTCCATATCATTCATGTGATAATTCATGACAAAATGGGAGTAACTCTCGGGAAGAGAATTAAGGATCAAATCCGTTGCCAACTCAGGTCTGAGTGGCGAACCAAGCCTCTCCAACTGATCAATGTACCCTTTCATCTTCAGAACATGGGCACTAACCGAACTCCCTTCGGTCATCTTGCACCCAACCAAAGATCTCAAGGTCTCATACCTTTCCCTTCTCGCTTGCTTTTGGAACATTTCCTTAAGCTCTTGAGACATCTCATATGCCTCAAATGTTTCCAGATCCTTCTGAAGTTCCGGAATCATTGATGCAAGCATCAGGCATTGTACATCAATCTGATCATTTTGATGCTTGTGGAAAGCATCCCTTTCAGCTCTTGAAGCTGTGGTGGGTGGAGGGTTAGCGGGCAAAGGACCATCCAGAACATATAGCTTTCGCTCTTGCTTGAGAACAATTCTCAAGTTGCGATACCAGTCTAGGTAATTTGTTCCATTCAGTTTATCCTTCTCAAGGATAGATCGAATAGAACCGGGATTGCTTGTGTTGGCCATTTATCTACAACAGAAAATATATGCAAAGTTAATTACATAAGAGAATATAGCTCCCACTAAAATTATAAAACCCTTTAAAATATTTAAGTGGGTAAAAGACCCAAAATCCATACTTAACCATAGCACTGCTTTGGCATGTCCCTATGATTAAATATAATTTCGGTAGACATCACCATGTCAATTACATCATTATGTAACTCTTTTAATTTATGAGATGCATGATATCATATATCATATTTAATTTGTATGTTACTCATCTCATCCTTGCCTCGGGCTCAAACACCTTTTTGATTAACCCTTTAGTTAAACCAATTACAACACAATGAGAATCACCTTTTCTCATATTATTGCTTCGCTAAGGTCACAACATGCGTACCCGCCCTGGCGGTATACCATGATGCGAACATAGTACTTGACAAGTGTTATACGTAATTGGGTGGCAAAAATATAAACTTCATAAGTTTATTTAGGGTTTATAAATCCCGTGATTAAAATTTTATCATATACAAAACATGGCATTAATATTAAACTTTCCAAGTTAACATTAATCCTAGCATGGCATCCAATGTCATACATTCATCTAGCATGCATATTTCATACTAGGCATGGCATCACATGGCATCAAAATATAAAACATGCAATAGACTCGAAAAACCGTGTTATGGTATGGTTTTATCTACATTGATTTTCATAGGCCAATATGAAAATCAACAGGTCATTTCCTAGGTGGTGGTAACCATCGCATGGTCACAGCACAGCCGCATCCCTTGGATCCATCTTCACGTCTTTGTTCCTTGGCACCATCTCATGGATTTACATACTTTACAAAATTGTATCCTATACAATTTTCTAGCAAAATAAAATTTACAAACAATAAATTGCATCCTATACAATTTATCTAGAAAAATAAGGTTACATAAATACAAACGACTCGCAGGCCGTATTTATAAAACCTTACATCCACCAAAACCAAAAGAAAAAAAAAAAAAAAAAAAAACATCCACGGGGTGCAAAACCATACCACAACACCATGCATAAAATTATCACAATAATTTTACATCTACAAGATTTAGGGTTCAAAGGCAAAATACAATCTTATTGCATTGAGGAATTGATTTGAAAAGGCTAAATGTGTAGAAACAATTTCTACACGGCAGCACCAAGGGAACACGGCGTGCAAAACCGGTTTGCACGGCGTGCAGCACCTGCACGCCGCCGTGTTCCTCGCTGTGTCTCAGCACACACGGAAATAATTTCCGGTTGCACGCCGTGCCAAACCATCACACGGCGTGCACTTCATGTTTGCACGGCGTGCAGAGCCTGCACGCCGTCGTGTTCCGAACTGAAAGCCAATACTGGAAACAATTTCCAGTTGCACGCCGTGCAAAGACAGCACACGGCGTGCACAGCATCTTAACACGGCATGCAGTACCTGCACGCCGACGAGTTCGGAACTGAACTCATATCTGGAAACGATTTCCAGTGCACGAATGAGCAAAACAATTGAAGAAACACATCATTCATAATGATCAATTCCAAATCAATTCAAAATAGTTATTCACAATAACAGAACAAATCATTCATAATTATCAACATTGAAATCAAATTTCAATTTGTTATTCACAATAACAAAAGAACCCTAAATCAAAACACACAAACCCTAACATGCATTTTGATCTAATCAAAATAACAAATCCAATTCAACCAATGCACAAGTGGCTCTGATACCACTGTTGGGAATTAATCGCATAAAATAAACATAAAACGCAGCGGAAAAAAGATTAATCCCCACCAAGGACCCATGTACATTACATTGAATCGGAAGGAGGGTTAAAGAATTACCTTAATTCTTTGAAGTTTGAATCACTTAGGAACCAAATTAGCTTCCCTCTACGGTTGATCCACACGGAGCAATTGATTCACCGCGTGCTAGCGCCGGGATTGAAGAACGATTCTTCGAACGAGACAGAGAAAGCGAAAAATCAGATTTTTCCTTGGAGTTTTGTTGAGAATTTCGGCTGCCACTATTCACCTTTTTTGTGGCTGCCGAAAATCTGCTGTGTACTTAGTATATATTAGTCATTTTTGGTTTAGGTTAATTGTTTCCTTAAATAATTAACCTAAATAGTTAATATAATTATAACCTAATACACCTATTAGTTATAATTATATATTAACCCACACAATTTAATATTAATTCTCAATTAACATTAAATCAAATCAATTCTCCATAATACATATATGTATATATAATATTATAATTAATTATATCTCCATATAATTTAATTATAATATGTAGCATACTTTATGCAATATTAATCACATTAATATTTATATATACATACATAAATATATATCACTATATATATTTATTCTCTTTCTCATCCATAAATTATTATCCAATAATAATTTATACCCGATAAGATGAACTTCATTTTGCTCTTGTGTGTGACCCCATAGGATCATATTAATTGGCAATAAGAAAATTACCATAATGTCCTTATAGGTCACAAGCGGACTCTAGCAAGCCATTACGACTACCCAATTAATATGATTGGAATGATCCAATACCTATTTATAGAATGTCATATTCCCTTTTGTCTCTTTGATATCAAGATTAATTATAAGACATGGTACACTTGTCAATCTTATATAATTAATCATATGCTTTCTCGATCTCAAAGTAAACTGTTTAGACAAATTAATTGATACTCTTATCAATTATTTGAGCATGGCCATGCATTTAACAGTCTTACTTATCGAGGGGCCCAGTGATATCGCTCTCTTGTTAGAGAGGGACAAAATCCCATATCTGTCACTCACATCCCAAAGCATGAGTCATATTGTACCCAACCACAGCCTTTATAACTACTCTGTTACAAGCAGCGTTTGACTGCGTCAAAGCACAACATGAATTCATCCCGGAATCCATGGTGACCTCAGGTCAAAGGAATCAGCTGATGACACTACTATAATCAAGATCAGTTGTGACACGTGACCATGAACTTGATCTCATAGTGGGTCTCCAGCAACATGTTCTCTAACATATTGCCCGTGAGTATAATCTGTATCTGTATACACTATATTCATCTTATGAATATCCATTATCACTCACACTAGTCTTAGTTTGTTATTATTCCCATAATAACAATCGACTAGGGAAATTTAGAATTACACAATTAATTCATGGATACATTATCATAAATACTAACATACAAATATATATGATAAAATAAGTCTTTATTAATGACTTAAGAAGATTGTTTACATAATCCAACATTGGCTTAGGGCACAATCTCTAACATCAAAGTCGTACGACTATTGTCTTTTTTTTTTACTGGAAAATTCCGGCACTAACAGCTGCCCCTCGCGTGATCAATGTCGAATCATCGTGGGCACTAAAGCCTAGATCGACTTTGGTCTCGCGACTAGGAGTGCGGTGAGGAAGGAAAACGAAACATACCTGGAGTTCCTTGCTGGAGGTGCCGGCCGTGATTCCAAGTTGAGTCACTGCGGGGAAGTATGCCTATAATATTGGCTCACTATGGTGGAGCATGCCCGTAGTATTGCCTCATTGAGGCGGAGTGCGTCCATGATGTTGGCTCACTGAGGCGGATCACATCCATGATATTGGCTCACTGAGGCGAAGTGCGTCCATGATGTTGGCTCACTGAGGTGGAGCGCGTCCATGATATTGGCTCATTGAGGCGGAGCATGTCCATGATGTTGGCTCACTGAGGAGGAGCACGTCCGCGATGTTGGCTCACTGAGGCGGAGCGCGTCCGTGATGTTGGCTCACTGAGGCGGAGCGCATCCGTGATGTTGGCTCACTGAGGCGGGAGCACGTCCGTGATGTTGGCTCACTGAGGCGGAGCGAGTCCGTGATGTTGGCTCACTGAGGCGGAGCGCGTCCGTGATGTTGGCTCACTGAGGCAGAGCGCGTCTGTGATGTTGGCTCACTGAGGCAGAGCACGTCCGTGATGTTGGCTCACTGAGGTGGAGTGCGTCCATGATGTTGGTGCTAAGTAGCGTATTTATTTCTTAATCGACAGTTTTCGAAACAAAAATTTTTGCCCCCTCGATCAAGAATAAATACGATTGAATTGCTTTGCCCCCAGATACCTGTTAAAGGCAAGCAAATCCATAATAGTCACTTCTTCCTTGCCCATGTGGCGACGAGGTTGAAGCAAGAGAGGCACTGTCCCTTTTATGCGCCGAAGAAGCAGTCCGAGGTTAATTGTTGTCTTGCCCCCGGATACCTGTTAAGGGCAAGAAACATCTCAATAGGTATTTCTTTCCTGCCTCTGCGATGACAGGATCGAAATGAATGTTCTTCCCCTGCTCTGTGGCTAAAGGTTGAATGAGTTGGTCTGTTGTTCTACCCCGAGATACCTTTTAAGGGCGAGAAGTTCGTCAACAAACATTCTTCCCTGTCCATTGGGTCGACAAGGTCAAATAAGAGGTGTGCTGTCCCTTCTATGAGGCGAAGAAGCAGCATGAGGATGGTGTTGTCTTACCCTTAGATACCTGTTAAGGGCAAGAAACATCTCAATAGGCATTTCTTTCCTGCCTCTGCAATGACAAGATCGAAATGAATGTTCTTCTCCTGCTCTGTGGCTAAAGGTTGAACAAGTTGGTCTATTGTTCTGCCCCCAAATACCTGTTAAGGGTGAGAAGTTCATCAACAGACATTCTTCCCTGTCCATTGGGTCGACAAGGTTGAATAAGAGGTGTGTTGTCCCTTCTATGAGGCGAAGAAGCAGCACGAGGATGGTGTTGTCTTACCCCCAGATACCTGTTAAGGGCAAGAAATATCTCAATACGCATTTCTTTCCTTCCTCTGCAATGACAGGATCGAAATGGATGTTCTTCCTCTGCTCTGTGGCTAAAGGTCGAACGAGTTGGTCTATTGTTCTGCCCCCAGATACCTATTAAGGGTAAGAAGTTCATCAACAGACATTCTTCCCTGTCTATTGGGTCGACAAGGTCGAATAAGATAATGTGCCGTCCCCTCTATGAGGAGAAGAGGTAGTACGAGGTTGGTGTTGTCTTACCCCTAGATACCTGTTAAGGTTAAGAAACACCTCAATAGGCATTTCTTTCCTGCCCCAGTGGTGATAGTATTGAAATGAATGTTCTTCCTCTCCTATGCGGTGGAAAGGTCGAACGAAATGGTCTATTGTTCTGCCCCTAGATACCTGTTAAGGGCGAGAAGTTCGTCAATAGACATTCTTCCCTTTCCATTGGGTCGATAGGGTCGAATAAGATGATGTGCTGTCCCCTCTATGAGGTGAAGAGGCAACACGAGGATGGTTTTTTGATGCATTTATGTGTGAATGCATGCATGATTGATGTGTATGCATGTGTTATGATGCTTCTGATAATATTTTTGGTGTCTGCGCCATGCTGGGGAGTGAACTTGTGACTCCTGACGACTCCTGTGGGGACCGTGTCCGCCGGATGACTTTGCTGAGGATGATGACTCAGTGGGGATCGTTTTTGGCTGATGACTCAGTTGGGGAGTATTCTGATCCATTTGATCTTGCTGGGGGATCTGTTGGAGACTCTGTGGGGAGCCTTACTGGGAACCCGCCTGAAGAATTCATTGGAGACCCCGTGGGGATGATCCTACTGGAAACCGAGCTGGTAGCTACCATTTGTAGTGACAATTTCATCGATGCCACCGTGGGTTTGGATGTAATGACCTACTGATGGGTGTTTATATGTAATGGCACGATGCATGCAATATGAACATCTAAGCAGAAATCAAGCATGCGTAATATCATTATGATCACATCAGAATGAATGTGATAGGAAAATCAAAAGTGACACTGCTTCTATATGTCACTCTCTTCTTGTTAACAACATGTCCTTTCGGTTTTTTGTGTTGGAGATTCTCTCGCTGAAGATTTTTTTTTTTATGAACGATGGCCAAGTCTATAAGAGAGAGCCAGCCAAGTGGATCTTTTAGCACTAGCTTGTCTTAGGATTGGAGAATGCGCCTTGACAATTCCGTCGGGGATCATGATAGGATCGTCCTTGATGATATTTCGTGAATTTTCTTTTACCTGCCCCAAGTGTTGGAGGTTTGGGTTTGAATGTGAAATGCTTCATTAAGTCTGGTTTGCTGCATGCTGTAGCCTGAACATGGACATTTACATGCAATGGCATAACACATGCAAATTGAACATCAAAACAGAATATGAAACATCTATGATATGATGAATGTGAATGCGAATGCATTAGGAAATTCCAACCATGGCTTTGGTGTGGATCAATGTTCCTTCATTACACTTTTTTTTTTTTTTGAAGAATCCACTAGGGATGTTACCAAAGTGTACAGCCGGCCATTGGATGGAACTGCCTTTGTTGAGTAGACCACCTGAGATGGAGTCAATTAACCACTGAAATCTATTCATGCTCTCAATTCACCCCAGATTCCAATTCACACACGGTTGCCGAAGATGGATGCAGCTTTTAGTCCTTCAAGGTATGGCCTGATTCAGAATGACTTGAGTTAAGTGTGGTTTTCCTTAGTATGTGAACCACAATAACCCTAGAGCAACGCACACCATGGCTAGGAAATGAAAGAACCACTGGTAAGTAGTCACTTCTGTTGCAGCTGAAGACTGAGTTCTTGAAATGGTTGGTAAATGCAACTTTCTCCTGAATATTAGCACATCAGGTTTTGCAGGTATTTCTGTTGATGGGAACATCCGATTCATGATTGTTGAAAGCTTTGTAAAACCTGGTCGCTCTAACACTGCTGGTGAAGTTCATAAGGGTAGATCTCAGTCTCCTCTTCTTCTTAGCACCTTTTTGCTCAACAGAACCATCTCTTGCTGGGTTGAGTCCAGTATAGGCTATCGTGTGGATTTTTCTTGGCGAGAGCAGTGGTTACTTCAACGGTTGCTTGAACAGTGGCAAACTCCAGCTCAATTGAAGTAGGCTTATGTTCAAATCATCTCTCTATCATGAAATCAAGGCCTTTCCTGTCAATCTGAGGTTACAAAATGTTTGGTCTGGGGGTTTGGGTTGAAGAGAAGTGGCATGGGATAGAAAGAGAATCCCCAATTTGGTACAGGTTGATGATAAACAAAGACTGATTGAGTCAGTACTTTGTCATAGGCCCCTGTCACCTTTTGGATAATAAGATGATGCGAATATGGAATAGCATTGGGGTTCAATTTCTTGTTAGAAGCCATTAATGGTGGAAAATAAGGCTTCACAGGGTCAGTTCAGAGAATAAGATAAAAAGAGGTTTGGTTTAAATAGGTGTTGGTAGTTGGGTGGTAAACAAAAGACAAAGGGTGTTGAAGGTGTGGAAGAATTTGGAAAAGGAAAGGGGAAGAGCTTTGGTTTTGAAGACAGGAAAGTCTAAGTCTTTCATAGATAGGAGGGAAGGATCTGACGATGCCGGGAGCTAAAGATTACCCTTTAATGCTACGAGATCTCTTTTCTGTATTTTTTTTTTTTTTTAGGACTATGCCCAAACTGTTGCCACTTGTTGGCTTTCCTGCTACATTCAAACTCATGCATGTCATGTGTGTTTCATATGCTTTTTGGATGAATAATGCATGCGTAATGTCATGTACATATGATTGTCACACGAACAAGATAATGTATGCACTACGACTAAAAATGCTTCAGCATTTTACATATGATGGGTGATGAAGGTGATGAAAACCATTTGAATTCCCCAAGGGTCGGAGATTTTTGGCGAATGGGGAGTTTTAGTTTTAGGGTTTTGGCATGGAAGGCCCCGTTGGGATATGAGACCATGTTTTGCCTCTGGGAGAACTTTTTGGGTGTACTTGCCTCAAGGAGGGTTTTTTAGATTTGATTTTGCCTATTGGAGGGCTTCCTTGGTTCGGGTGCCTCAAGGAGGGCTTTTTGATTTGATTTTATCTCGTGGAGGGCTTTTTGGTTGGATTTTGCCTTAAGGAGGGCTTTTAAGTTTGATTGCCTCAAGGAGGGCTTTTTGAATTTGAGTGCGTCAATGAGGGCTTCTTGGTTTTGCTGTTGTTTTTTTTTTTTTTTTTGGTAGGATTTGAAGTTTCAAAGATGGCTTTCGGTTTAGAATGGTTTGGCCATCGTGTGTGCCATTCCTGTTGAAACTTTGGGCAGGACTGGTAGTGTCTTTCAAGGATTATTGAGTTGAATCAGCAGATTCCTTGGCGGAAGTGGTACCATCGTATCATTTTATTTATCTCACAAGCTCACCTTTCAAGAGAGAGAGAGTTCAGGACCAGGTTCACTTTTAGGTTCCCTATAGTATTCAGATTGATGTCATGCATTTTGATATTATGCGTGTATGACATGTCATGTTAGATGATAAAGTGCATGCGTAATGCCATATACATGCAATCACCACATAAGTAAAAAGATGACAAAATGCATTGCATTCAAAATGATATTAATACACCGTAGCAACAAAAATGAGTTCCCTATAAAAAGGACAGCTCTGAGGGTAGTTTTTTTTTTTTAGCCCGTGACTAGTCACTGCCTCGACTTCAGTACCATTGCCCTATTCTCGTCCGATCAGACCCTGTAGCTCTTCGTCATATTCCTCTCCCCGGGAGGATTGAGGAATCCCTTTGGTGGTTCCCTTGCTCATCATAAATTGCTCGCTAGAGGCAGATGTCACCCTTAATTTTCCTCCGTAGACCAGCTTTAGGATCCTCCTTAGCAAACCGACACATTGATTAGTCCGGTGGCCTGCTACTACGTGATAGCTGCAGTAGTTTCCTTTTTGTTCCGGCGTTGGCGCCACGTATAGTCGGACACTCTGTAGCAGGCCTAGCTTTCTACAGATGGCGAATAGTCTGGTCACTGAACGAGGTCCAGAGGATGCGACTGCCCATTTGTCTTCGAGAGGCAAACTCTGGATTTGTCGCGAAGAAGGGTCAATGTTGCCATTGGCGTTAAGAGGTCTCTTCAGTTCTCCTTCATTGGACGACCCCGATAAGCCCAAATTTTAGTGAGAGGACCTTCCGAGGTGTCGAGAAGGAGTATCAGTGATTTTGGCGTTCTGCTCCTTGTCAATGCCAACATTGGAGTCTATGCTCGTTATGTCTCTTATTTTCCCTTCGAGCTCTGCCACCCGGGTTTCCAGTTCAGCGCACCTCACTGTCAGCCTCTCTATTCTGTCAAGATCATCCCCCAGCATTTCTCTCAGCATTGCTGCTGCTTCCTCCCTAACTGCCTTTCAGAATCGAGATGAAGCGACATAGTCTTCCACCACATCTGCTATGGCGTTGAAGTTCCTTGGGTTAGACATCCTTAAGATCTCTTCCCCTGATGAGAGCACTTGTTAGCGTCGGCAGGCAGATACCAAATAGGTAACTATGTATGCATGAATATGCGTGACGTGTTATGCACGTGTATGTGGATGATGCATTGCATGTGTGATGTCATGGAATGGCATGTCATGCTATACTATTGGAGATCGACCATACAAGTGAAATGGATGCTGGTGGAGATGATGCATGCTAAAATAAAAAATGGTGTATAAATATACACCACAGGGATAAAATGACACTCGGGAGTGTCCACGGATCGAGGCAAGTAGTACTTGCAATAGGGTGCATAGTTATGCCCCTGGGGAGAACGACACACTGGGGTGTCCACGAATCGAAGCAAGATATTACTTGCGGAGGAGAGTTGAGATGGGGTGCATAGTTATGCCCCCGGGAAGAATGACACACTGGGGTGTCCATGGATCGAAGCAAGACATTGCTTGCAATGGGGTGCATAGTTATGCCCCCGGGGAAGAATAACACACTGGGGTGTCCATGGATGGAAGCAAGATATTACTTGCAATGGGATGCATAGTTATGCCCCCGGGAAAGAACGACACACTGGGGTGTCCACGGATCAAAGCAAGTAGTACTTGCAATGGGGTGCATAGTTATGCCCCCGAGAAAGAATGACACACTGGGGTGTCCACGGATCGAAGTAAGACATTGCTTGAAATGGGGTGCATAGTTATGCCCCCGGGAAAGGGCGACACACTAGGGTGTCCACGGATCGAAGCAAGACATTGCTTGCAAGGGTAGTTAAGTGATGTGGTGGTGTGTGTGCATGACGATCTAACGTAATTTTCAGCACTCAGGGAGTACCTTGGACGATGAAACATGATGTAAGGTGAGATAGAACAAAGTGCTTGGCATGCGAATTGTTTTTTTTTTCGGCACTCAAGGAGCACCTTGGGCTTTTATGTGATGAAATGGCATGAGATAACGCGCTTGGTACGTGAGCCGAGTTTCGGCGCTCAAGGAGCGCCTTGTGTTTATGTATGAATGAGATGTATGGTCGTGAGTTGGTGTGGCTGGATGATGTTAGATGGGTGGAGGTAAAAATGAAGATGACTTACCTTATTATTTATTTTAGACGTTCCTCGGATGCCCCTATGCTATGCAAAAAGGCAATGCAAACAGACCGCTTGTGATCCCGCACACGGGGCACAGGTTCGATGCCTTTAGAGCACCTAGTGGATCTCATGAAATGGTTACATGTGGCTGGCACGCGGACAGAGTTCTGATGCTTTTGAGGCATCTAATGGATGTTATGGAATGTCTGTGTGTATGCCAACACACAGACAGAGTTCTGATGCTTTTGATGCATCTGACATGAAATGATGTTATAGACAAGTCACATGTAACTTGAGACATGGACAAAATTTTGGTGTTCGTGGAATGCCTTGCATGGTTTATTAATGTCATGACATGCCCCTGCATAGGTAGTAATTGGGTACTCATGGAATACCCTGGATGATTTAATGATGTCATGAGCTACCCGATGTGGATCGCGACACAACAGCGAGATCTCAGCATCCCAATGACACAGAGAACAGACAGATAGATGAGAGGTAGTGTAATGCTTATCATGTGACCCTCCACATGATCATAGATTTAGGACTGTTGTGGTCTCCTAATGAATGGAATATAGAAGAATGGCCGAGTGCAAACCTAAGCATAGACAAAACATGGGTGGCTTTGGGACACTCGTTATGAAATGAAATGATTATGACGGGGGACCTTTGGAACGTCCTTTGTTTGGATTAATGACATGAAGTGGTGTGAATGCGCATGTCACACAAAATGCAGGTGGCTGCAGAAGATATGGTTAGGACGCATGACATACGAGATGATGTCGTACATACAAAGAACAAATGTATATGTCATCCAAAATGTAGATGGCTGAAGAAAAATGTGATTAGCACACATAACACACACACAAA
Source organism: Euphorbia tirucalli (assembly GCA_039660915.1). Lineage (NCBI taxonomy): Eukaryota > Viridiplantae > Streptophyta > Magnoliopsida > Malpighiales > Euphorbiaceae > Euphorbia > Euphorbia tirucalli. The sequence continues at coordinate 42,284,890 of CM077632.1, read as the reverse complement.
TTAATGCCTTGCATGCTTCATGGAAACACAATATGTGTATGGCGTATGTGAATATGTATCATGGCTGCAAAAGAATATGATTAGTATTAATGCTACACAAATGTTGATGCCTTGGGAATGATTATACAAGACATGATATGAATAACATACAAATGATTGTGTGCATTTGATACTTCATGAATGAAAACAATAATGGGCATGAATTCTTTATTCTAGAAGTTCTGAGAATGCTCGATGATGCAAAAGTAATGAAGACCGTGTGTGAACCATCATGTGGGTAAAAAGTCGACGCTTTTGGGGCACCTAATGAATTATCGTGAAATGGCCACGTGTGAGCCGGCACACGGGCAAAGTTTCGCCACTTCGTGGGTCGATGACATGAAGTGAAATGATCACGTGGGAACTGCCCCATGGACAGAGTTCTGATGCTTTTGAAGCAATGTGATATGAAATGATGCTGCAAGAAAGTCGCATGTAACTCAAGACACGGACAGCGGTTCGGCGTTTGAAGAGCACCTTGCATGATTTGATAACATCATGATATACTTCTATGTGTGTACTGATTGGGTACTCGGGGAGCACCTCGAATGATTTCACAATGTTATGAAATGGTTCGATATGAACCATAACGCACAATAAGACTTGGCGTCACCCGGACACCTATGATGAATGAACGGGATGTCATGTAATGGCATCGTGTGAACTGTCACACGGAAGCAAATCTAGGACCATTGTGGTCTACTATTGAATGATATGATATTTTGTGAAATGGTCGAGTGCAATCCGCTGCACGGGCAGAAATCGGGTAGTTTTGGGGTACCCGACATGGGATGAAATGAAATGATCATGATGGGCATTCTCAGAACGTCAGTTATTAAGTGTAATGAAATGATATGGCATGGATGTATATGTTACACAAAATGCAAGTGGTTACAGAAAAATGTAATTAGTATGTATGACATACAGACTGATATTGTGTGTATGCTATGAAGATGTTGGCATACGATATGCATATACATGTTATGCCAAATGAAATGTCATGGCTGCACAAAGACGTGGTTAGGGTGTATGACATACATAATAATGTCATGTTTATGTTATGGAAATGTGGACATACGAAATGGGTAAATGACACACGAATAATATGTCGTGGGTGTAAGAAGATGTGGTTAGTATGAATGCCATACATATGGATATGTGTTAAAGAAGACTATACAAAAATGCGGTTAAAAATGATACATGGATAAATATGCATGTTAGATGCTTTATGAAAAGATAAAAGGGAAATCACCATAGAACAAATGTTAGCACACGCAAAGATATGCTCTCCCTTCCAACCTTGTTTCTCCTTTCAATTGGTCTTGCATTCTTCCTAGGTATTAGGTCTTTTTGGTATCAACGGGGGATAACAAAGGCGCACAATCAATGTTCAATTTTTAATTTTATGTTTTGGTAATCCTAGGGGATATTACTAAGTCATTACATGTGGGCCAAAGTCAAAACCAAGGGTCATACAGTCTCCCATAGCGAATAAACACTTCCCCACCGTAGAACACGATGTGAGGTCATGCGGGGCTATGAGTGGTTTACCCAGTTGGGTGTCTCCAATCCTGAAGGTAGAGGTAGGCCACCCTCTTGGGTAAACCGAGGTGAAACAGTGTATTTGAGGGGTTGAGAAGAACAAAATGTCATGATATGCAAAGGTATGAATAAATATGATGTTTATAAATTAATAAACGAATACAAGCGAGGTTATATTTCAATAGTTGCCTAAGTTCCTTAAGTTTTTAAGAAAAACCTTTTTAAGAAACATAATTATCCTCAGCGGAGTCGCCACTGTGAGCGGACGACCTTAAAGCGGAACGCGGCGAGGCGAACCGGGGAAAAAGAAAAGAAAGAAATTTAGTGAGATTTGTGGAAAACGAAGTTTTGTTTGTGTTGAGTTGGGAAAACTATTGATTTGATTTGGAAATTCCTTTGTAGAAAACCTTTTTCCCATTTTTAACTTAAAGACCTCGAAACCTAAATTTCGAGATCAGTGACAGAGTCGCCACCCGGATCAGCTCATCCGGGAAATTCTGGTACAGCTCCCTACTGAGCGTAGACTATTGTACCTAATCCAGAGATTCAGGGTTCGGGCAACTTACCTACTTAACCTCAAGCTTGTATTCGTTTATTATTTATAAAGCCATATTTATTCAATTTATTATCTTCTCTACCCAAATTGTTTAATTTTATTAAGCCGATGCTAAGGCAAAAATGTAGAAAAGAAATTGCAGGAAATTAAATCATCCACACAAATATACAAAAGAATAATAGAGGCCGATTATACAACCAAATCGAATAAAATATAAAACTCTCGTCCTCACTTTTACAAACGCCTAGAGTACACGAGGATCCAAAAATAACACAACCGCCTATTTACACGAATTATTCTATAAAATACAGTAAAAATAAAAATAAATGCTGCAAAATAGACTGGTTAGCACAATTTATATTATAAACACAAATAGGACTCAAATCATGACAGAATGGGGAATTTAGAATAAGGGAGCATGCATTTAGGGCGTAACCGGTTCGACCCGGCTGGTCGGACCGGTTAGACCTGGAAAACGGTTTTGAAACGCCCTGTGAATTTTTGTGCTGGAAAATTAATTTTTAAAAACCATTTGGCTCGGTTTCATGCAAATTCCCATTTCCGTGGGTCGGTTATCCCGGAACTCGGGGTCCCGTTTGTGTGGGTTCCTAAATGTAATTTTACTGAAAATTAAATCTAGGGTCGTGAATGCACACAACAAAATTTATTTTGATGATTTTTGGATTTTTCTTTTTTTTTTAGGATTTTTAGGAATTTTTGTGAATTATTCTAGAAATTCTGATTCTGGAAGAGGGTTACAGTCGTGCGACTATAACTACAATCGTATGACTGTAAATTACAATCGTGCGACTGTAAGCAATCCAAACTCAGGATTTCACCAAAATTTATTTGAAATAAAACTGGAAGAAAACAATCTGGAAACCAAGAACACTCATACGACTGTAAATACAGTCGTACGACTGCTCATCAAACTCAAGAACAGTCGCACGATTGTTCTTGATTTCCAGAAACAGAAAACATAGAACTTGAATAAAAAGTACAAAAAGCACAAAAATCACCCAGAAAGCATGGAAAATAGAGGGGAAAAGGAGTGTTTACCTCTTAGGCACTGATCCACCGTAGGATTAACCCCTGGCGTCGCACCAATCCACTTAGATTTGCTCTTTTGCTCCTTGAGTTAAGGTTAGGAAATTTGGTCCAAAAATCTCCAAATGTTAGGGATTCTGACGATTTTAAGGTCTGAGATTGATTGAGTTTCAATGTTAAGTCATTAACCTATGATTTCTAACCGATTTTAGACATTAACACTATGAAATTGAGAAGAAAAGAGTTGAAGAAAGTTTTGAGCTTTGGTTTTGTCCTGTCTCTACTCTTCTCTTTTCCTCCAATCTCTCTCTCTCTTTTTCTCTGTTTCCTTCTTCTTCTTTTTCTTCTGCCCAGAGTCCCCCATTCTTTCTTCCTGCAGAAAGCCTTTATTACCCCATTCCCTTTCCCCCATTTTTTAGTTTTCAGGGTATGGGCTAGTTCACCTGCCATGACCCTACAGTCATACGACTGTAGTTTGATTACAGTCGTACGACTGTAGTCAAAGTCGTACGACTATTGTCCTTTTTTTTAATGAAAAATTTCGGTGCTAACACCAAGGCAGCTTTCATTTATTCAATTTTTGGATGAAAAACTCTCTTTTTTGATGATTTTCTTGCTCCTAAACCGAAACCATGAGGTGGAAGATGTGTAGAGTCCTCCGGCCCGTCCCTGCTGCTCAACCTATATTTCAAACTCGGTTTTCCATTCCGGAGGGAAACTTTACTTTACCCTTTGAACCCACGGACTACATTTATGGATTAAAAGAGGAGGATAAGTATAGTGGAGTGAAGATCGACGACCCGGTGCCCATCTTACTCCAAATTTCGAACCATGCTTACACGAATCCGGTTAGTTTTCTCAAATTTCTCCACTTTTTCAAAGTTTCAAATTTCTGCAAAATTAGAGAAAATATGTGAAATTGATGCATGATTTAAGTAAATTATGCCCCTAGGATGATTAGTTGTTGATTTGGTTTGAGTTAGGACCAGATTTAACTGAAAAAACGAAAAAAAAAAAACCAAATGGGCTGAAAATTTGTAGCTACAGCCACCCCATTGTGAACACGAAATTTTTCTTTAAAAAAAAAAATTCTGTCGTTGACCGTTGACCCACGACTGTAAAATACAGTCGTGGGATTTTGTTACAGTCGTACGACTGTACTTTCGGGGGTAGGTTGCAGAGCCCATACCCCCTTGACTTGGAAAAGATGGGAAATCTTGAGCATTAAATGCTCAAGATTTCCGGGTTAGTAGAGGGTATATAAGGCTAAGAAAATCAGAATTATAGATTTTTTTAGAAAGAAATCTGATTTTTTATGAGAGAAAAAGAGAGAAGAGAGAAAATAGGATGCATTACTTTCTTCTTACATTTTCTCTTGATTTTCTTGTTGTTAATCACTAAAACGAAGTAGAAATCCTAGGTTAACATCCACACTAAAAATCTAAATCATTTTGGGACAAAAACAAACACAAATCCGTGACTTTTCTGGGATTATTTAGACATTCTTGCAACCTTGACTTCCTAAGGAAAAAAGAGCGAATTCACGTGGATTGGTACGTAGCCAGGGGACATTCCAGCTGTGGATCATCGCCAAGGAGGTAAACAACCTTTAACTCAACCCTTTTTCCAGCTTTCTGGGTGATTTACTTGTGTTTGGTGCCTTTTTATTCGAGTTTTGAAGTTTGTATTTCTGGAAAAATAAGAACAGTCCTTTTTATTCGAGTTTTGAAGTTTGTATTTCTGGAAAAATAAGAACAGTCGTATGACTGTTCTTGAAACAAGAACAGAGGCACGACTGTAATTACAGTCGTGCCAAATCCTCTACAGTCGTACAACTATACTTATTTTCTCAGTTTCAGGCTTTTGTTTTTAGGTTTTTTTAGCGATTTCTGCCTAGCCAGGATTACAGTAGCACGACTGTAGTATACAGTCGTACGACTGTAACTACAGTGGCACGACTGTAGTCCACGGCCAGAAGCAGAAATCCCTAAAAATCCCTAAAATAGAATAAAATAAAATAAAAATCATAAAAACCCAAAAAATTTCATAAAAATCAGAAAATTTCAGAAAATCAGAAAAAGTTAGAAAACCTCAAAAATCATCAAATGAATTTTGTTGTGTGCATCACGACCTTAGATTTATTTTTCGGTAAAATCGCATTTAGAACAATTCAACGACGGAGACCCGGTTCTCCCGAAAACCGACCCACTTTGCATGCTTAATTGTAATAAACCGGAAAAATGTTTTCGAAAACGATTTTCTCACGAAACCAAAAATACAGGGATGTTTCAAAATGGTTTTCCAGGTCTAACCGGGCCGACCCGGTTACCCCCAATTGTATGACCCCGAATTCTAATTTCCCCAGTTCTGTCTACTTGAGTCCTATTTATGGTGTGCCGTATAAATTGTGCTAACCTCTGTTTTGCAGCTTTTATTTTACTTTAATTTTCTTTTTATTTGTATTTAATAGAATTAAATCGTGTATTTAGGCAGTTGTAATTTTTTCTAGATTCTCGTGTATATAGGCGATTGTATCAGTGAGGCGAGAGTTTTATTTTTCTTTCGATTGGGTTGTAAGCTATTAAATATTTATTCTTTTTACTTACATGTTGTATTATTATTCCGTATGCGCACTGTGTGCATTATTCAATAAAAATCAACTTTTAGCAAATTAAAGTGTCATAACTAGAACATTGGCTATAATATTTAAATTAGACACGAAATAAGGGACTTGTCCGAACCTAGAGCTCTGAAAAGTGTGGCAGTTCCCGCTTTGGTTCAGCTACACTGTAATTTCCCGGTTGCGCTGAGCCGGGTGGCGACTCCTATACTTTTTATCGAGATATAGGTCTCGATTCTTTTTCGAAATAATCCGCTTTTTCAAAAAATGAATTTCCAAATCAAAAACCCCACGCGAGGGAGGGCCCCGCCCGAAATCGAGGCGCCCCTTCCGAAAGGGAGTCCAGCGTCCCGTCTAAAACGCTTCGTCCGCTCACAGTGGCGACTCCGCTGGAGATTTCTCACAAAAGTTTTTCAAAAACTTAAAAGAATTTGACAAGCCTTGAAAAGTGTCTAATTTAAATTATGCGGATGATTCTTATATGGCACTTTATGCATTTTTGTAGATAGGCATTTGTTGCATTAGGTTAGGTATCCATTATTTAGCCCGGTGAATCGTTGAAGTGTCGCCTAAGTTCCTCTTGGTCTTGGGGGCACGAATACGAAACACCACCCATAGCCTCGTACGAACCCCTTCGTTCAGACCCTTGAGTGGGGAGAAGTGAGGAGTATATTTTGCTATGGGAGCCTTGATGTTATCCCAACTTTGGACCGAACTCATTTAGGCAACCTTAGTTGGATTCCCTTAGGATATCAAAATAAAATGTGTGAATAAAATAAAATCCGCCTTCATCATCCCCGGTTAGTGATCGAAGAGAACCCCTCCTAGGACTCGGTTAGAATTTTATCGACCTGACCATGTTTGGAGGAATAAGGTTGGAAGATTACGATCCGTGTGCTAATTGCTACGTGTCTTCTTGTCCCTCCATAACATATCATCATCCACATTTTTCACGAACATAACATACCGCATCTAAAGCATTTGTGTGATTCTAACTCACATCTTTTGTACAGCCATTTTCATCCTTCATGTGTAAATACATTAATCACCCGTGTGACATTAAACTAACCACATTTTTTGTAGCCATGCATCTTTTCATTGTGTGAAAAAAAATTAGTTAATTTACATACATCACTTGAATGTCATAAGCATTAACTATTTTATTTTACAGCCATGGGAAACGCGTGTCATGCATAAAGCATTCATACGAATCTTGAATAATTACATAAGGGTCACACACATCACATTACCTACCAAGTAGGAAATCATTTTAGGCGCTCCACGAGTGCCGACATAAATTCATCGCATTTCATTTAATCATTTTAGGTGCTCCACGAGTGCCGACAAAAATTCATCGCATTTCATTCAATCATTTTAGGTGCTACATGAGTGCCGACGAGAATTCATCGCACTTCATCAAATCATTTTAGGCGCTCCACGAGTGCCGACAAAAATTCATTGCATTTCATTAAATCATTTTAGGCGCTCCACGAGCGCCAACAAAATTCATCACACTTCATTAAATCATTTTAGGCATTCCACGGGTGCCGAAAATTTCATTTCACACATCAAACCATTTAGGTGCTTCTCGAGCGTCGGAACTCTGCACGTTCACCAAGAACGCATTCACTTCGCATTACAACACGGAAACCGAGATACTCCCCGAGTATTGAAATTCCGCTCGTACACCAAGCACGAGTTCACATCATAACATCAAAAATTCGAGGTGTCCCCCAGACATCGAAACCCCGACCATGTGCCATGCACATGCCGATCTCACATCACGAAAATCCGAGGCGCTCCACGAGTGCCAAAACTCTGTCCGTTCGCTAAGAACATTCATCTCACTTCGCAAAACCTGAGGTGCTCCCCAAGCGCCAAAGGTCTCATCCATGCCAACTTAAATTGCAATATATGCATACATAAATAAGAGTTCATGCATACTTCACCACCTGAAGGATTAGTTATTCAAGGTTCATGTTGCAAATCCATTTCATACAACATCCACATATCATTCATCCAACACGCCATGCATACATGCATATCCCCTAGAGTTCATAACTCTTTGGGTGATCATATTTCACTAACTTTTGTTCGAAATGTTTTGTAGTTTGGCTCCGGTCGGGACGAAGACTCGTGAGGCTAGAGCACAGCGATTCATCATCTAGTGAGTCTGAGGAGTCTGCTCAGTTCGGGGAGGTTGAAGCGTCATCTGAATTAAGTACTGAGTTTTCATCGGAATTTGAATAGTTGCAACAGAGATTTCAAGATATGGCAATCACTCCTGAAGCTGCTGCTGCCATGATGGCCACCACTGCTATTCGAGAATTCATGAATTCTGATGAGTTTAAGAATCTTATCAAGAACCAAGTGCAGAGTGCATTGACTGAATCATTTAATCAGCGACTGGAAAGGGCCGCCCGTGAGGAGAGTAGCAGCTGGAGATTGAATGATGGACAGTCGGATGCTGAAGAAGGCTGAAGGGATAATGCTGAGCGACCTGTAGAGTCTGCTTTAGAAAGGAAGATGAAGGAGATGGAAGAAACTATAGCGGAGCTGCATGCCAGTTCTAAGATTCAATCCGCTAAGCCTATTGACCCATCCACGCTCATAGCCGGAGGGGTTGAAATGTTACCAGTAGGCTTCCAAATGCTTAGGATTGCACCATATGTTGGGAAAAGTCCACCCACGACCCACTTGAATCAGTATGTGCGGATCATGACCATGGCAGGGCTCACCATGAATCAATTAGTGGGATTGTTCCCCACTACCTTGGAGGGAGGCGCCATCACATGGTATAATAAACAGCCCGAGGGTGTGCAAGGCGATTGGGATGCATTGTCCGATGCCTTCATAAAGTACTTCAGTTTCAACACGCAGCTGGAGGTCAAGCTGCAAGACCTAGAGGCAGTAAGGCAGAAGCCGAATGAGACTTTTTCGGAGTATTATCAAAGGTGGATGGATAAGATGATCCTCCTTCATCAGAAGCCCTTGGAGGATGAGCTGATTGTCAAGCTGATTGATGGGAGCTTGGAAGTTTACCGGAATGTGATGAAATATCACAAGTTTCAATCCTTGGTGGAAGTACATGAGTTAGCCCGAAAAGTGGAGAAATAGGAGATCGACCCGGCTCATAACAGTTCTGGGGGAAGGTATCGAAGCCGGACATATTCTTCAGGGTACAAGAGTAATAACAATCCAGCAGCTTCTTCTTCAACCAGTTCCAAGCCGAGTCAGTCACCTGCTCTAGTCAAGCAAGTAGAAGTAGCGGCAGTGGCACAAGGGGTAAGTCAACAAACAGCTGGAAAAGGGATTTCTCCTTGGGAGGATTCTCTCGGGTGGATTTTTCTGAAGTGCAGAAATTTGGGTTTTCTTCAAAGCCTGAAGCCGTACACACCTCCGGCCGAGGCGGACAAGAACAACTTTTGTTCTTACCATGTGACCAAGGGGCATCGAACCAATGAGTGCCATGCCTTGAAAAAGGCAATTCAGCAGTTGATTGATGAAAAGAAGATAGAAGCGCCTCGCTCAAAGCCTAATGTTCAGAATAATCCATTGCCTCAATTTGAAAGAAGGGTGAATATGGTGCAGTCGGGATTGTCTCCTAATTTTGTCCTAGCTCAAATTGCAAAGGCAAATCCTGCAATTCAAGTGGTAGTAAGTGAGGATGCTGATCCACCTGTGAAGGAGAGTAAGCCTGTGAATTTGGATGATGTAGAATTGGACGATGATGCGGATGAATTTGAGTTGATGAGTAGGCCCAAGCCTGTGAACCGGACAACACCTGTTTATCCTGTTTGCACCAAAGACGGGATGTACATAAGAAAGGAGGACGCCCTTGTGAACAATGTCACGAGGAGTGGAAGGGTATATCAGCCTGAGCCACAGTGGTTAGGGGAACCGAGTAAAAGGGCAGAGGCCCCAGTCCAGGATTATTTGCCTGTCAAAGTGGATGAAAAAGAAGATCTAGTGGTGGAGCAACTTAAAAAGATGCCTGCACATGCATCTGTGTGGCATCTACTTATGGAGTCCCAAAAGCACCGAGCTACAATGGTGAAGAAGCTTATGGAAATGGATGCTAATCCGTTAATGTCTCCTGAGGAGGTGTGCATGGCAATTGGAAGTACAAGGAGTCCGCAAACTGACGGTCCCAAGGGGATCACTTTCACTGATGATGACCTGCCACTGGAAGGAACTAATCACAATCGTGCATTGTACTTGAAAGTGGAAATGATGGACAGAACTTTACCTTGTGTGATGGTTGATGATGGCTCAACACTGAATATCTGTCCTCTGAAAGTATTACCTAGTCTCCACCTGTCTGAAGAAGCATTGTCACGGTCTAACATGGTGATCCGGGCCTATGACAATTCCAAGCGTACTGTGATTGGTACTTTTGAGGCGGAAGTGTCAATTGGGGAAGTTAAATCGACTGTGCTGTTCACTGTCATTGACATTCCGGTGACTTTTTCCTTGCTTTTGGGAAGGCCTTGGTTCCATGCATTGGGAGGTGTGCCATCAACCCTACATCAAAAAGTGAAAATTCCAATGGGAGGAAAAATCGTGACTCTTGAGGCAGATGAATCTTCTGTGGTGGCTGCATTGAACTCAGTTGAACAGCCTCTGACCGGCTTCCAGGTGGCGGTTGTCTCAGAACATAAGGAGAGAGACTTGATGTTTTCCCCGTGGATCCATAAGTATTTTCAGAAGCAAAATTTCATCCTGGGAAAGGGGCTAGGAGTCCATCAGCAAGGGGTCGCAAAGTTTGATATCACTATGGGCCAATCACACCGAGGGGGTCTTGGTTACAAAGGTGCTGAAAAGAAGGAAATCCAGGAGACAAAGAAAGTCCATCACTTGGACACATTTGTTCGAGCCAGTGGTGGGCCATATGGTGGTAAGCCGGAGCCGATGATTATTGGTCGGGAAACAGTCCCCGAGTTTGAGATCTTTGCTGATGTTGTTGATTTCTCGAAATATGGGGTTGGTTCAGTGGAAGAAATGCTTAAGCTTGAAGCCGTGAAAGAAATCACTCCTCCTCCAATAATCGAAGCTGAAGTAGTGGCTCCCATCATCCCGGAGGAGCAACCAAAAGAAGATGCAGACCCCCTTGTGGACGCCATTACTAAGGCATTTACTGAATTGCTGAAGAAAGGGTTAAAAGAGAGCCCTATGAAGAAGAAACCTGTTTCAGGACAGGCAGAGTTAGTGGAAAAAGCTATCGCTGAACTCACCAAGATGATGGCTAAAGGGAAAGCAAAAGTGGAAGAAGATGCCTTATCTGAAGCACAGAAAGAAACTCTTGAAGCTGATTTGAGTGACTTGTTCGAAGAAGAGCCTGCTGATCCAGAAGACCAAGCTGCTAAAGACCCTCCGCATATGGAGGAAGAAAATGATTTCTTTGTAAACTTATCCTATGTACTTGATATGAACAATTCCGCTTTTAAGGCGATGAATGAAATGAAATCTAACTTTGCTTATTTGTGTGATGTTTTTCCTAATGGCTCTGTGCATACATGCAATCATTCATTCAATGTGTTCAGCATTCATGACACTGCATTACATGAAATTAATTTGGGCACAATTGAAAATCCTAAAATGGTATCTATCTCTAACGAACTCAATCCTGAAGAAGAGAAAGAATTGACAAAGATACTTAAAAAGCATGTGGGAGCGTTCGCTTGGTCTTAAGACGATATGCCGGGGGTTGACAGAGAGATAGCAGAGCACAGAATTCCGATTGATCCCAAGTTCAGTGCGGTAAAGCAGAAGCTCAGGCGTCTACATCCGGAATGGGCCGAGAAAGTCAAGAAAGAGGTAGCAAAGCAGATTAAGGTCAACTTCCTGGAGGTGGTGGATTACCCCGAATGGTTAGCCAACATAGTCCCAGTAGCCAAGAAAGACGGAAGAGTCAGGGTCTGTGTGGATTATCGGGATTTGAATAAGGCCTCCCCAAAGGATGACTTCCCACTTCCTCATATTGATGTCCTGATTGATAGTGCAGCAAGGGCAGTTATGTACTCATTCATGGATGGCTTCTCGGGGTATAATCAGATCTTAATGAATGTCATTGATAAAGTCAAGCCGGCCTTCATCACCGAGTGGGGGGTATACTGCTACAGAGTAATGCCTTTTGGGTTGAAGAATGCTGGGGCAACCTATCAGCGGGCGATTACGACGTTGTTGCACAACATGATCCACAAAGAGGTCGAGGTGTATGTTGATGACATGCTGGTGAAGTCCATGACCCAGGAAGAGCACCCTGCCATCCTGGATAGATTTATGACCAGGATTGAGAAGTATGACTTGCGACTCAACCCAAAGAAGTGTGTATTCGGAGTTGCATCGGGCAAGCTGTTGGGGCACATTGTCAGTCAAAAAGGCATTGAGATGGACCCAGATAAGATTAAAGCCATTTGAGATATGCCAGCACCAAAAACAGAGAAGGAAGTCAGATCTTTTCTAGGGTCGCTTCAGTATGTCAGTAGATTCATTGCCAGATTGACCACTGCCTGTGAGCCTATTTTCAAGCTTCTTCGGAAGGAACAACCCGTTGTGTGGAATGACCAGTGTCAGGTTGCATTTGATAGGATCAAAGAATATTTAATTAACCCGCCAGTGCTGAAGCCTCCAACATTGGGAAAGCCTTTGACCCTGTATTTAGCCATTGAAGAGAATCCATAAGGGCGATGTTGGTTCAAGAACAAGATGACAAAAGGGAGCACGCCATTTATTACCTCAGTAAGAAACTGCTAGATTATGAAACTCGGTACACTGTGGTGGAAAAGACTTGCACTGCCATGGTTTGGTTGACAAAGAAGTTGAGACACTATTTCCAATCCTACAAAGTACAAGCTGTAGCGAAAGTTGGTCTGATGAAATACCTTTGCTCTGCCCCATCCTTAACAGGAAAACTATCCCAGTGGTTGCTGTTGCTATCAGAATTCGACATCGAATACGTGACGAAGAAAGTGATCAAAGGAAGAGCAGTGGCTGAATTCCTTGCCAATCAGCCGCTTGAATCTGATTATGTGGAAAATCTGGAATTTCCGGATGAACAGTTGGCCTTGGTGGAAGTGGATGTCAGAAAATGGATCATGCACTTTGATGGAGTCATAAACAAGAGGGGAGCAGGCCTCGGAGTAATTATTGTAACTCCTGAGGGGGAGATAATTCCTTTGTCAAAACGGCTAGAATTCCCGGTAACTAACAACGGTGTAGAATATGAAGCTTGCTTGTTTGGAATTGATGCCCTCACCACACTAGGGGCAAATGATGTGACCATTGTTGGAGATTCGCTGTTGGTAATCCGCCAAGCCACCGGGGAATGGGAAATCAAAGAAGAATCATTTCGCCTATACTTGGAGACTTTATGGGAAATGGTGAAAGTATTCGGGTATATTGAATTCAAGCATATGGCTAGAGATGATAATCAGATGGCGGATTCATTAGCTACCTTGTCATCCATGTGGGAAGGACCTCAGAAAGCACCGATGCAACCTTTGATCTTGGAAACCGCTAGAACACCTTTCCATCATTCTAGTGAGGTCCTGACATTAGCCACAGACGATAAGCCCTGGTACCAAGATATAGCTGACTTTCTACAGAATGGCCAATACCCTGAAGAAGCAGATGCATCAGATAAGACCACTTTGAGAAAATTGGTGGCTCAGTTCAGGTGGTTTGATGGACAAATTTTCAGAAGGACCGCTGATGGATTGTTATTAAAGTGTCTGACGGAAGCAGAAGCTAAGAAGGTTATGCAAGAAATGCATTCAGGGATCTGTGGCCCGCACATGAATGGCTTAGCTCTGGCAAAGAAGATCATGAGAAAAGGGTACTTCTGGCTTACTATGCAGACTGACTATGCAAAAGAAGTGAAAAAATGCCACGAATGCCAGATCTACGGGGACATCAGCCATCTTCCACCTATGGAGTTGTAAAACCTCATGACTCCTTGGCCATTTGCAGTATGGGGTATAGACATAATGGTGAAATTCGGCCTCCAGCATCGAACTGTCACAAATTCATTGTAGTGGCAGTCGATTATTTCTCCAAGTGGGTTGAAGCCGAGTCTTATGTCACGGTCACAGCTAAGAACATGGCTAAGTTCGTGAAGAAGCACATTTTTGCAAGATATGGAATACCACATCACGTGGTGACTGATAACGGAGCACAATTTCAGGGGGCTACAGCTGAATTATTCGAAGAGTACAATGTGGAACATCGTAAGTCTTCCCCTTATAGGCCACAAGCCAATGGAGCAGTAGAGCCGGCAAATAAGTCTATTAAGAAGATCTTTTCCAAGACCACGTCAACCTACCGGGATTGGGCAGATAGATTACCTTATGCTCTATGGGGGTACAGAACTAGCGTTAGGATGCCAACCGAAGAAACACCTTATTCCCTGGTTTATGGGATGGAGGCAGTCCTTCCTATTGAAGTGGAATTGAAGTCACTAAGGACGGTCTTAGAAGCCCAGTTGCCTGAAACAGAATGGGTAAAGGCGAGATTTGAGCAGCTGGCTATGGTCGATGAAAGACGTCTTAAGGCTCTAGATCATCTACAGATGTATCACCAAAGGATGGCTAGGGCCTATAATCGACGGGTTCATCACCAGAAGCAGCCTCTGAAAGCGGGAGACCTAGTGTTGAAGTAGATGAGACCGATTAACACAGATGCGACGGGCAAATTCAAACCCAATTGGGAAGGGCCGTATGTGATAAAGAAAATACTCTCCAAAGGTGCAGTGAAGATTATGGATATGGATGGCAATGAGTTTACCAACCCGATTAATCAAGATCACCTCAAACGCTACCATGTGTAAAAAAAAAAAAAGAAAAAAAAGAAAAAGAAGCCTGTTAAGTCGAAAACCCGTAAGGGCGATTTAAGCAAAAATTAAGGCAACGAGGGTTAGCTTATCGACCAGAAAACCAGAATGGGATGGTTGATAACAGGAATGAGTTCGTTCGAGATATGTACTAATTTTAAAATTTTCAATTGATGCGATAATTAAATTTCATTAATGAAGTGCGTTTTGCTTAACATATTGCATGAGTGTTTGGAGTATGTTACATGATTCATTTGTCGAAGCATCCAGATGAACAAAGACATTTAGACGCCTAAGTGTGCAATTGCGAATATCATCTATTTGTAAAAAAAAAATAAAAAAAATAAAAAAAAAAGAAGAAGAAGAAGAAGCCTGTTAAGTTGAAAACCCGCGAGGGCGATTTAAGCAAAAGTTAAGGCCAAAAAAAAAAAGAAGGATCGCATCAATAATAAAGGACATGTATATAGATAATAATAATGGTAGTCAATACATGCATGATAATGAAAATCACTTCTTTCTTTTATGCTCTCCTTTTCTTAACAGGAAGTGATCTCGCGGCCTCAGAAGGAGCTAGCCAGCGGAAAGTTGCACTCTCACGCGCCTCACGGGTCGGTAAATCCTGGATCTCAGCCAGCCACTGCTTGTAACGATCATATGTCTCTGTGGGAGCAAGTGAGGCATAATTCAACGCCACACGATGGGTATCTCCAGCCTAGCGAAATCTGATGTGATCTGGCCAAGCAGCAGTATACTCCTCACAACTGGTGACACAAGATCGCTGGGGGATATCCTGCAGATGACAGTACTGCCAGCAAAGGCGACTCGGAGAATAGAATGTCACCTTGGTCAGTCCCAACAACTGCACACCATGTGCCTACATATCCACAATCACATGGGTAATCTTCCACCAGGGGCACACCCACCTAATCTGGTCATCAGTCAGGTGAGATAGCCAAATGCCCCACTCATCAGCAGACATATCCGTATAGGAGTCAATGGAGAAGCCTCGTCCCCTGAAATTGGCCGGATGGTACTTCTTAAAATTCTCTCTCGGAATCTTGAGAATCGATAGCTTCTCCAACAACCAAATCTGCAGTTGATGGTAAGCAAGGGTTAGAAGTTCATTCGACCTAGAAATACACCAGACAATAAGGAGCTTTACCTGGAGCAGTGTGAGGTGAGGGCCAATGTGGAGAACACCGTTTCTCTTAGATATATGCAAACTGATCAGTGTCTCAGCAAGTGCGAAAGGAGCTGGAGATGCCCCCGCAGCCATCTGAGAGATAAGGGAGACAGCCCTGAAGGAGACAACCCCATCACTAGGACCACAGAAATACTGGCTCATAAGTAACAGGCTAACCATGGAGGTCCAGCTCATGTGGTCCCTAGGGGCATTGACACACCACTCCAGTACAGAGTCCAAGCTCAACCCGAGGAAGGGGAACCAGTGGCAAGTAAAGCTTCTACCTTGGGATTGGGAAGCCCGATCAAGCTCACCAAGGAAGAAATGCTACCAAAAGTGAACTCAGGGACGGCAATGTCCACCCCTTTGTGGCAGGGGATGTTCAAGATGGCACTGAATTCTTCATATAAGGGGTAGAGTTCTTGGCATGAGAAGCAGAAAATGTTATCCACTGGGTCCCAGAAACGATAACAGGCGTTCAACAGTTCGATGTTCCAGGGTGTTTGTAATAGGCCTTAAGATTCCACAACCCGAAAGGCTTCAATTTAAGCCATCAGAGTCTTGTAATGATTCTAGAAAATTGTAAAAGCCTGGATAAAAAGAAGCAAAAAATTGAAGAAGAAAAAGAAGAAGAGTGAATTTCCAAATATTAATAAAACAAAAGCGAATCCCATAATGTAAAAAAGTGCAATTCACAATGTGCCTAAAAATCCAATATGAAAGACAAGAAACTATAAAGACAACGAATAAGAAGAGCAGGACGCTCCAGCTAGCTCTCATCCTGCCCCTCATCCTCCACCTCCTCCTCGGACTCACTCTGATGCGTAGCCCTGTAGGAGTCAAAGTCCGCCTGTAGACGAGCCATCCAAGCCTGCAGCCTGGCTATCTCGGCTCTCGCCCTATCCACCTCTTGGTTCGCAGCCTGGGCCAGAGCCACAGAAGAAGCAGCCTCCCTGACCTGATCTCAAAGCATCTCGACTCGGGACTGCAGTCAACAGCATAAATTAACATTCATACATACATACATGCAGATTCATGCATTACATAAATCATGACATGATGCAGGAAACACGGGATGCTTACCACCCAAACACCATTCTCATGGACCAGGAGGTCCCCCAGGCCCTTGTACCGATAGGCTATCTCCTCCACATCAGCTCATCGAACCTAGAGAACGATAGGAAATTAAAAGATCAATCAAATCATGGACTTACATGGGTGGTATCCTTCGGGAAGAACACAGCTGGCTCCTCACGAGGAATATTCCACGTCCTATAGGTGAGGGAGCCATCCAACCCTGTCAAATTGAAGCCGGCTCTAAGCTCGGACACTAGGCAGCCCTCCACCACACCACTGGCACCGACAGCTTGAGAAGCCGAAGCTGCAGCGCTACCTGCATGGACAGGGTGGGTCCTATCCTGAATAGGAGTATCCTCCCCGGCTGTAGCCGCGCCAACACTCTCGCTGGCTGGGCCACTGGGCTGAGAAGACCCCGGCTCCCCTACGTCTCTTAATCTGCGAAGAGAATAAAGAGTCAAAAAAAAAAGGAATACCTGGCGAGGACAAGGAGGAGGAGCCGCTGGCGCGACACCCACAGCAGGCAGTAAGCACTACTGGATATAAGTCGGATAATCTCCATCCACGGGGTCTACACTATACCCCTCTCCGATTACACCAGGGTATGTCACGGAGTCAGCCAGATACGGCCAGAAGAGCGCCTATGGAAGCGACGGAGGCACAAGCCGGCTGACTGGACCATCGACGTGGTCGGAAAGGAAGAGGCGCTCGCCCAAGTACCACTCTTGGGACATAGGGCACTCCATGACGAACCGGCGATGGTCAAAACACGCGGAGGTCTGAACAAGAAGGGTGATGGCACCCAGACCCTCCCAGGGATGGTGTCAGATCTGTAAAAGTGAAATAAAGGGAATTCAGTACAGGTAAATAAAAATTGTTTAAATTTTCTTACTAACGAGTTTTGTCTACTTACCCTCCCCCAGGTCGTATCAAGCAAACTCTGCCGTACCTCCTCTATATCACGGCCTATGCCCTGCCATCCCTACGTCCAGCAATGCAGGATAGTCGGCTGGACATCACCCTGGACATCCCTCAACTCAGGCGGCTCCAACACGCGATGCTCGAACGCCCAGATCTGTAGTTGCAAAAAATACATATATTAGTCTTTAAAAAAAAGGCGGGAAGAAAAGAGATAATACCAGAAGGCCAAACCAAAAGCCCAGAATCTCCTGCTGTGCTTCCCGGGCACATAAATCCAGCCCGTAATATAGCTGCCCTAATGCAGCTCGTGCCCAGTCCAAGGAGGGGAAGGCAGCCAAGTCCGCCAGTGTGGGAAGTAGAGTCAGATTGCAGGTGCTCTGCCCAGTGGGGAACAGCGTACATGATAGGAGGACGCGCACGTAGGCTCTAGTGTACTGCTCCACATCCTCCTCAGACAAGGCTGCACGGGTGGCCCAATAAGCCTCCACCCGCGAACACAAGATCTTCTCCTTCTCAGGGGTGCAGCCAATCAACCTCCTGATGTAGGTATCCACCTGTTGATGGCAGGTCAAGCTACAATTGAAGATAATGGGGGTCCCGCCAAACCCGAAGCCGGTAATCACTACGAAGTCCGAGGGAGTGACGGTGAACTCCCCGATGGGCAGGTGGAAGGTATGGGTGGTACAGACCCATCTCTCACACAGAGCTGTCAGCACGGCGTGCATGGTATGCGGTGTGCTCGTGGGCAAAGACAAGATAAAAGACTCAAGCCCCAAGATCCTAACCCGGGCCCGCACAGGCTCGGGAAGCCGATCCCACCAGACCCGTGGCAGAGAGAGATTCCCGCTGCCGGCAATCCTGTGTACCTGCATTATGGGGAAGTACAACACATATGCATTCAGTTTTTGCATAATAGTAACATAGAAAAATTAATCGAATGAAACAAAATTTTAAGGGCTAATTTTCTTGCTACAGTCGTACGACTGTAGTACGCTTCGCACGAGCGTAACTACAGTCGAACGACTATAATGCCTACAGTCGTACGACTATTCATCTTTGGCATGAACAGTCGCACGACTGTTCATATTCCTGCAGAAAAAAAATTCGAAATCTATTTAATTCTAGCAATTTCTAACTTGTTTTTCCTAGTTTCTTGTTCCTATTAACTACAGGGGACTCCTAGCATGCATTCTACTTAACCAATCAACCCAGAAAGCAGTAAATCATACAAATCAATTCTGAAATTTCAAAAGGAAAAATATTGGAAAACCCAAAATCAAGGCCTAAGAATCGGGTACCAACCTGAGTAACGGACAAGTGGGAGTCCATCGCCAGTAGAATTGGGATCTCCGTCCCGAAGTGAATCCCGAAATGGTCCATTTAAAGCGGGTGCCCATATCCTTGTGCAATCCCCACAAAAGGGATCTCATCGGGGTTATTGGGTTCTGGAATCATGTTGCTCTGGATCTTTTTCAGTTTCTTTCCCATTTTCTTCAACATTTTGGTGAGATTTTGAAGGTCGGGATCGGTTTGAGAGAGAAAAGAAGTAAAGGTTTTCGGAAATATGAAAGAATGGAAGAGAAAGGGGCGGAAACCGCCCCTTTATTTCATTCTGCCCGTGAAGTATAGTCATACGACTGTACTTCGTCTACAGTCGTACGACTGTATTCAAATTTCAAATACAGTCGTACGACTATAGTGGAAAAAAAGGGGGGAATTTTTAATTTTTTCCTGTTTATTCTCTGAACCCTATTTTCATTATCTGATGCTTAATTATCCCTCACGGGAAGGTATTTTAGTAATTTTGCAGGGCTAACCCAGCGGCGAATAATTTCTTCCAACAACGGTCCTCCTCGCCCAAGGGGCATGAAACCCGAGAAAACCGTGAAAAATTCACTGTAAGTACAATCTCACCAAATTGCATTTTCAATGTGTCCCGTGTGCCAAGCCACACCGGGCCGTCACATTCACACAAAAATCATAGTCCCCCACGACTTTAAAAGGGAACCCAAATCCAATTTCAGTCTGTCGGGTGCGCCCAGCCGCACACGATTGTCATGCATTCACACAAAAATCATAGTCCCCCACGACTTTAAAAGGGAACCCAAATCCAATTTCAGTCTGTCGGGTGCGCCCAGCCGCACACGATTGTCATGCATTCACACAAAAATCATAGTCCCCCACGACTTTAAAAGGGAACCCAAATCCCGTGTCAGTCTGTTGAGTGCGCCAGTCGCACACAACTATCACGTCTTGTATTCGCAAATCTAGTCCCGCACGACTATAAAAGGCAACCAAGACACGCCTTCCCGTATTTATTCTTGATCGAAGGGGCAAAAATTTTTGTTTCAAAATTATCGATCAAGGAATAAATACGTTCATCAAACACGCATTACATGCATTCTTGGTATGACAAACCATACACTTCCTTTTGACTCCAAAAGTCATCTATACTCTCGGTGTCATCCTCATGCAAAAGGCATATGGACCACCTGACTACCAAAGTCACCTGCAGTTCACCTGCGAAAACTGCGCTTGCATATCAACGTGATTTCGTGTTCTTTGTCGTGTACCTAAATCCGTTTCGAAAATCGGACTTTAGTTACACGAGGGGCAGCCTGTGAACACGAAATTTTTCTTTAAAAAAAAAAAAAATTTTGTCGTTGACCGTTGACCCACGACTGTAAAATACAGTCGTGGGATTTTGTTACAGTCGTACGACTGTACTTTCGGGGGCAGGTTGCAGAGCCCATACCCCCTTGACTTGGAAAAGATGGGAAATCTTGAGCATTAAACGCTCAAGATTTTCGGGTTAGTAGGGGGTATATAAGGCTAAGAAAATCATAATTATAGATTTTTTTTTTTTTTGAAAGAAATCTGATTTTTAGTGAGAGAAAAAGAGAGAAAAAGAGAGGAGAGAAAATAGGATGCATTACTTTCTTCTTACATTTTCTCTTGATTTTCTTGTTGTTAATCACTAAAACGAAGTAGAAATCCTAGGTTAACATCCACACTAAAAATCTAAATCATTTTGGGACAAAAACAAACACAAATCCGTGACTTTTCTGGGATTATTTAGACATTCTTGCAACCTTGACTTCTTAAGGAAAAAAGAGTGAATTCACGTGGATTGGTGCGTAGCCAGGGGTCATTCCAGCTGTGGATCGTCGCCAAGGAGGTAAACAACCTTTAACTCAACCCTTTTTCCAGCTTTCTGGGTGATTTACTTGTGTTTGGTGCCTTTTTATTCAAGTTTTGAAGTTTGTATTTCTGGAAAAATAAGAACAGTCGTACGACTGTTCTTGAAACAAGAACAGAGGCACGACTGTAATTACAGTCGTGCCAAATCCTCTACAGTCGTACGACTGTACTTATTTTCTCAGTTTCAGGCTTTTGTTTTTAGGCTTTTTTTAGCGATTTCTGCCTAGCCAGGATTACAGTCGCATGACTGTAGTCCACGGCCAGAAGCAGAAATCCCTAAAAATCCCTAAAATAAAATAAAATTAAAAAAAAAATAATAATAAAAACCCAAAAAATTTCATAAAAATCAGAAAATTTCAGAAAATCAGAAAAAGTTAGAAAACCTCAAAAATCATCAAATGAATTTTGTTGTGTGCATCACGACCTTAGATTTATTTTTCGGTAAAATCGCATTTAGAACAATTCAACGACGGAGACCCGGTTCTCCCGAAAACCGACCCACTTTGCATGCTTAATTGTAATAAACCGGAAAAATCTTTTCAAAAACGATTTTCTCACGAAACCAAAAATACAAGGACGTTTCAAAATGGTTTTCCAGGTCTAACCGGGCCGACCCGATTACCCCCAATTGTATGACCCTGAATTATAATTTCCCCAGTTCTGTCTACTTGAGTCCTATTTATGGCGTGCCGTATAAATTGTGCTAACCTCTGTTTTGCAGCTTTTATTTTACTTTAATTTTCTTTTTATTTGTATTTAATAGAATTAAATCATGTATTTAGGCGGTTGTAATTTTTTCTATATTCTCGTGTATATAGGCGATTGTATCAGTGAGGCGAGAGTTTTATTTTTCTTTCGATTGGGTTGTAAGCTATTAAATATTTATTCTTTTTACTTACATGTTGTATTATTATTCCGTATGGGCGCTATGTGCATTATTCAATGAAAATCAACTTTTAGCAAATTAAAGTGTCATAACTAGAACATTGGCTATAATATTTAAATTAGACACGAAATAAGGGACTTGTCCGAACCTAGATCTCTGAAAAGTGTGGCAGTTCCCGCTTTGGTTCAGCTACACTATTTGAGCTGAGCCGGGTGGCGACTCCTATACTTTTTATCAAGATTTAGGTCTCGATTCTTTTTCGAAATAATCCGGTTTTTCAAAAAATGAATTTCCAAATCAAAAACCCCACGCGAGGGAGGGCCCCGCCCGAAATCGAGGTTCCGAAAGGGAGTCCCGCGTCCCGTCGAAAATGCGTCGTCCGCTCACACCCATATTTGATCACAGCCGCATGGCTGTGATCATGGGGGTTTACAGCCATATGGCTGTGACCCTATGGCTGGGCGGCTGTAACCTACAGATTCAAGGCGAGCCGGTTTTTCACGATTCGAATGATGTTTCTTCGATTTTTATGATATATATGCATTCTAAAAAGCTCATAAACTCCCTGATTATTGATTTTGCAATCGAGATCTGGCCATTATGGTAGTGGATCCATTATGGAGGCCCTGAAGTGGTATAGGCGTCTCCCCCAAGGAGTGAAGGACATAGTAAACTCCACTGGCTTGCACCGACTGTTTCGATGCATGTCCATCACTACTCCTCGCACGGGCCGAGGGTTTTTAGCCGCACTTCTGGAGAGGTGGATGGATTCCTCCCACACATTTCATTTCGCTTCCGGGGAGTACACGGTGACCCTGGAGGATATTGTTGCTATCACAGGTCTTCCCTTCTCAGTCCAGACGATCCACTTCAATCAGGTCTTTATACATGGTGGCTATCGTCAGGAACTGGTATCCATGTTGATTGGGACTAGCTCTTCCGAGAGCCAGATCCAATGTATTAGTATCCGTGAGTACTGGCTCGGGTAGCAGTGTGCGCTCCTAGACGGGGCTACCTTCGATGCTACTGATGAGAGGAAGTACGCTAGAACCTTCCTGTTGCATGCTCTCTCCACCACCCTTTTTCCTATGGGCCAGTTCAATCTGAATCTGGCCTTGCTACCTTTACTGATCGACTTGGAGTCTGTGAGGACTCTTAATTAGGCTTGGGCTGCCTTGGCCCAACTTTACTATGCCCTAGATCTCTGCACCCGGGGTTCCTACAAGGAGTTGAAGGCTTTCTGGATTCTGTTACACGTGAGTATCTTGGACCCTTTTTTTTTTTTTTTTGCTGACTTGCTTTAAATCTCCCTTCGTAGATCTGGGTCTATGAGTACTGTTTTGTCCCTCCCCCAGTTGTGCAGATTCCTGAAGGGGTCGTCCTCGTTGAATTCCCCTGCCTCCGACGATACTGGGATATGTCTGCAGCGAGGTTGATAAGGACCAAGAGGAGTCTCGGCAGGCGTTGAGAGATATGACATTTGATGGGGTATTTTTTTTTCTTTCTTCTTCTTTTTTTTTCTTTTTGATTTCCTGGTTCCTCAATCTCAGATTGCCAAGCCCCCTTAGAGCCGGGAGGGCGAAAATTTGCCCCAGCAGCTTCGTGATACACAGGCGCTCGCTAGTAGGGGCTTTGTGATGGAGTGTCCCTATGGTCAGGAGTGGTTCTTAGGTGAGAGGACTCACGACTGGCGTTCTGGTCTTGGGGCACGTAGGATTCTAGCTGCCTTGCCTGTAGGGTTATTCTGGCCTTACCTGCTATCTCTTGAGTTGCACCCGAACCTCTACGGTGTTGGATTCGAGGCTGGTAGTGTGTACGGCGATTATAGCCACTTCATCACTGTTCATTTGCTTCCACCATCTATTGATGCTGGTGCTGGTGCTGGGGTAATTAAAGTTTTTTTTTTACGTTATTGTTTTTTATTGACTCCAGCCATCCTCAGGAGGTGGGCGAGCATGCCCGTCTTCATCAGCCAAGGGAAGAGGAGGTATGTCAGGTACCGCTGCTCTTGGGACTGTTGGGACGGACTTTGCCGCCGGTGCGGAGGATATCCCTATTCCTCACTTCCAGGTTCTTCTGGCTCCCGAGGTAGGATATGTACATGGCCGGCTTGAATTCTCGATTGAAGATTCCATTCAGTTGTATGATGATTCCCAGCAATCTTATCAAGTTGATCTGCATCTCCAGGACCATAATTTTCCCCCGGCTATTCCTCTTGACACCACACATGTGAGTATTTCCTTGATCATCTATTTCTGCCCCTTTTCTGTCATTAGCTGATCCTCTGAATCTTGATCTTTACAGATTCTGGTGATGCAAGGTATGTACATGGGTCAAGCCATTAATGCACTGAGGGCGCTCTCTTTTTGGGACAATGCCGCTAGGACAGTAAGTACCTATACTTGTTCAATGCAGACGATGATTAGGTTAGAGCACCGCGAGTCCGCTCGCTTGAGGACCAAGAACGATCAATTACGGCGTCGGGTCGCTGAATTAGAGGTCATGATCAGACCTTCAGAGACCAGGCGGGCAACTAGAATACAGGTGATGACGAGGATGATGATGATGAGGCAGAAGATGATGAGAATAATGATGACTCTTCTTAGTCTTATCCCTTTATTCTTTATTTGTAATGTATTAACCCATCTGTGGGTTATTTCTTCGCACATTTTGGGTCCTTGCATAGGCCTAGTTTAGTGACGTATCTGATGTATCTGATGTACATGACTTCTATATGATATGTACCTTTTACCCATATATTTCCTCGCCTTTTCTTATGCTTTACCACTCTTTCCATGGATTACAGCCGCGCCCCTATAGCAGATTACAGCCACCCCATAAGCTATAGTCGCCCCACTTATTTTTCAGCCTTTCTTCTTCTTTCGCTCCTCCTTCAGCATGGATCAGCTCAGAGGACGACTCCGGGACTACTGGGGTACGATCTGCTCTTCTAATTGGGCTCTACTTGCCCCCTTTGGCTTGCAGTATCTTGGGCATTACATTGCTTTGACCCCGAACAGGGTCTTCTTGGATGCAACTGTCAGCTTTTGGGATACGATGGATCATGTACTCCGTTTCTTCGATCAAGAGTTATGCCCTTTGATAGAGGAGTTTAGTGCCATTCTCTGTGTTCGCTGCCCTCGGGGGGTCCGGTTAGCTGTTCCCGACCCCGACTCTGGTGATTTTCACACATTTCTGAGCCAGTTCACTCCTACTGTAGCAGGCATGGGTCGTGCACTTATTGGTAGGTCTACCTCTCCCAGACTCAGTCTTTCTGTCATTACTAACTTATGTTTTGCTTTATCCCCCATTGCCCCTGGCTGGGCTCTGCTGATGAGTCTGTTACTGACGGCTTGCTATCTGTGCCAGTCCCGAGATGGTACTTTAGCCTTAGGCTGGCTTCAGTAGTGACTCAGGTGTCTCAGGGTGCATCTTCCATGGGGGTTGTCTTGGCTGAGACCCTAATCCATTTAGATTCCATCCATTCTGATTCTCCCATTGAGAGCTGTGGGTCTCCCTTTCTGCTTCAGGTATGTTTCAGTACTGCCCTTTTCTGAATTCGAACATTCGTTACCCCTTCATCATGACTAAAACATATGCAGATTTGGCTGTTGGAGAAGCTGTGTCTCCTGAGCATTTATTGTCCTAATTTTTGCATAGGCCGCCCTTTTGGGTTTTCAGCCTATCGGACTGTCTTTATTTTTGCCTGAACCGCCCTTTTTTAGGTTTTCAATTCAGCAGACCTTATTTTATGTCCTATCTTTTGCATAGACTGCCCTTTTCTGGTTTTCAATCTATCGGACTTTTTTTTTTAATGTATGAGTTCAATCTGTGGATGTGAGATATGTAGAAGATATATAAAGATAAATATGCATAGAATAATCTGAATTGCAGATAAACGTGGGACATTTAAGTGAACAAAACCGAAGATTCATTCATTCATTCATAAATAATGTTTTAGCTTAATGTACATCGAATGATGAAATGAAACTATGAACAGAATTATTGATGGTATACGTCTCGACTGAAGCCACGCTTGCCACCAACCGGTCTTTGTAGATTTTCCAGCTGATAGTCCTCACCTCTCTGTCCTAACTTCTGCATGGATCGCTTTTCGGTCTTCGACCCATCAGACTGTCTTAACTTTTACGTGGATTGCCTTTTCGGTTTTCAATCCACCGGACTCTTTTTTTTTTAACATAGTAGTTTTTTAGCTTGTCCTGATTAATGGGGTTGACAAATTCATTCCCGTCCATATCCATAATCTTTGCAGTACCCTTTGAAAGTACCCTTTTGATTATATACGGACCTTCCCAGTTTGGCTTGAATTTCCCCTGTACATCTGTGTTGGTCTGTTTATCTGCTTGAGTACCAGATCCCCTGCCTTAAATGGGCGCTTCTGATGACGAACCTTGTTATTGTATGTCCTAGCCATCCTCTGTTGATACATTTGCAACCGATCGAAAGCCTGAAGACGCTTCTCATCAATCAGTGCTAGCTGTTCATATCTCAACTGGAGCCAATCAGATTCTAGCAACTGTGCCTCCATAACCACGCTTAATGATCTGATTTCCATCTCTACCGGTAATACTGCTTCCATCCCATAAACCAGTGAATACGGAGTTTCTCCTGTAGGGGTTCTGATGCTTGTCTGGTATCCCCACAAAACCAATGGTAACATGTCGGCCCAATCTTTGTAGGTTACCACCATTTTTGACAGAATCTTCTTAATGGACTTATTGGCTGCTTCCACTGCCCCATTGGCTTGTGGGCGATACGGGGATGACTTGTGGTGTTCGATCCCCTTCTCTTGGAATAACTATGCTGTCACCCCTTGGAATGTACCCTATTGTCGATCACGACATGATGAAGGATCTCATATCTTGCGAAGATTTCTTTTCTATAAATTTAGCCATTTTCTTAGTGGTGATATTTGCAAATGATTCCGCTTCAACCCACTTAGAGAAATAATCCACAGCTACAACAATGAATCGGTGCCTATTTGAGGCAGTGGCCTTATCTCTCCAATTATGTCTATACCCCAAGCTGCAAATGGCCATGGAGTCAAAGATACTTGAAGTTCAAATGGGGGAAGATGATTTAGGTCTCCATACACTTGACATTTATGGCATTTCTTAACTTCCTCGATACAGTCAGCTTGTAAAGTGAGCCAAAAGTATCCTTGTCTTAGTATCTTCTTTGCTAGGGCCAACCAATTCATGTGCGGGCCACATACACCAGAGTGTATCTGTTTCATAACTAGCACTGCCTCTTCCTCCATTAGACACTTAAGAAGAACTCCATTAGCCGTCCTTTTGAAAAGTTGATCCTCAAATATCTGAAACTGTGCTGCCAACCTTCTGAGGGAAACCTTATCAGACTCATTGGCATCCTCGGGGTACTGACCATCCCGAATGAACTGTATAATATCATAATACCAAGGGCGTGTTTCAATTGTTGCGATTGAGTTGACTGACGAATAGCACAGATTCTGAGCAATTTCTAGGATGACCGGCTGTATTGGATGTTTTCGGGGACCTTCCCACATTGATGACAGTGTAGCCAAGGAGTCTTCCATCTGATTCTCTTCCCTCAGTACATGTGAAATTCACACTGACTGAATACCTTTGCCCTTTCCCAAACCATCTCGAGATAAGGTTGGAGCGATTCTTCCTTTATTTCCCAGTCCCCGGTCACCTGCCGAATCACCAAGGCTGAATCCCCAATAACTAACACCTCGTTTGCCCCCAGTGTGATCAAGGCATCGATACCAAAGAGACATGCTTCATATTCGGCCCCATTATTGGTCACTTGAAAGTCAAGTCGCCTCGCCAGAGGAATGATTTCTCCTTCGGGTGTAGCAATGATTACCCCCAAGCCTGCGTCATGTTTATTCACCGCTCCATCGAAGTACATCACCCACCTATTCGACTCCTCTTCCACCACCGCCAGTTGTTTGTTAGGAAATTCTAAATTCTCCACATAGTCTGAATCTATTGGCTGGTTAGCTAGGAATTCTGCTATAGCCCTTCCCTAGATTGTCTTCCTCATCACATATTCTATATCGAATTTTGACAACAAAAGCAACCACCTGGATAACTTCCCTGCTAGTACTAGAGCTTGGCATAAGTACTTCATAGGGTCCACCTTGGCCAATGCCTGAACCTTATACGACTGGAAGTAGTGTCTTAGTTTCTTCGTCAACCATACCATAGCAGCACAAGTCTTTTCTACTATCGTATACCTAGTCTCATACTCCAATAGCTTCTTGCTTAAATAATAAATCGCATGTTCGCGCCCATCCTCTTGCTCTTGCACCAACATGGCTCCCACAGAAGTCTCTTCAATGGCTAAGTACAGAATCAAAGGCTTGTTTGGTATTGGAGGTTTTAAAACTAGGGGGTTCATCAAATAAGTTTTAATTCTGTCGAAGGCTGTCTGACATTGCTTATTCCATTCTACTAGTTGGTTCTTCTTCAGCAGTCTGAAGATTGGCTCGCAAACTGTCGTCAATCTCACAATAAACTGACTGACATACTGTAGTGAACCCAGAAACGACCTTACTTCCTTCTCTGACTGTGGTGCTGGCATATCCCTGATGGCCTTGATCTTATCCAGATCCATCTCAATCCCTCTCTGGCTGACCACATGACCAAGCAATTTTCCTGATGTTACCCCGAATACACACTTCTTAGGGTTGAGGCGAACATTGTACTTCTCGATTCTAGCTAAAAATTTATCCAGGATGGCTGGGTGCTCCTCCCGAGTCATGGATTTTACCAACATATCGTCCATATAAACCTCGACCTCCTTGTGGATCATATCATGCAAAAGTGAGTTGCCTTGGCATTCTTCAACCCAAAAGGCATAACCTTGTAGCAGTAAACTCCCTATTCTGTGATGAAGGCTGTCTTTACTTTGTCGATTATATTCATCAAAATCTGATTATACCCCGAAAACCAATCCATAAAGGAATACATAGCTGCCCTGGCGGCACTGTCAATCAGAACATCGATATGTGGGAGTGGAAAGTCATCTTTACGCCTTATTCAGATCACGGTAATCCACACAAACCCTTACTCGACCGTCTTTCTTTGCACCTGGCACTACGTTGGCTAACCACTCTAGATACTCTACCACTTCTAAGAACTTGGCCTTTATCTATTTGGCTACTTCTTCCTTAACCTTTTCAGCCTATTCTGGTCAAATTCATCTGAGTTTCTGCTTAACCGGTTTCATCTTCGGATCTGTCGAAATTCTATGCTCTGCAATTTCTCTGTCAACCCCAGGCATGTCGTCGTAGGACCAGGCGAGGCTTTGACGTGTTTTTGCAAGATTTTTACAAGTTCTTTTCTCTCATCAGGCATGAGGTCTTTCGAGATGGATACCATCTTTGGTTCATCATCTGTCCCTAGGTTCATTTCATGCAATGATGCATCATGTAAGCTAAAGACATTAAATGAATGTTTGTATGTATTCACAGTTCCATCCGGAAAAACATCACACAAGTAAGAAAAATCAGATTTTATTGCATTGTATGCCTTGTAGGAAGAATTGTTCACATCAAAAATAGAAAAAGCAGATACATTCAAAAAGTGTCCATCCTCCACATGCGGAGGGTCTTCGTCAATAGCACCACAGTCGATCTCCTTAAATAAGTATCCCAGGTCTCCTTCCAGGTCTTCCTTCTATTTCTCAGTTAGCTCTTCCTCTGGCATTTCAGCCTTGTCCCTTGTAACCAGCTTAGTGAGCTCCTTCACTGCTTCCTCTGCTAGTTCTTCATGTGTTTTCTCAGCAGGTGATGTCTTCTTTTCTGCACCCTTGCTTGGTTTCATCAAGGTGGACAATGCTCTGGTAATAGCCCCCATAGCCACTTCCATCTCACTTCTCACCAGGTCTGTCTTCTTAAAAGCTTCTCCCTTGTCCCCGAATTCAACCCTGACTTGGTCAACAGCTTTCCAATTCTGAACCCCCTTGTTTCCATCCTCAGCTCCGACATGCAGCATGCTCATAACTAGCTCTATTCCATACTAAAATCAACCACATCAGCAAAAATTTCAAATCTAGGGAGCTGACCTCCCTCTACAATTATCAGCTCAGGAGTCCTATCATAAACTGATTCTGTGGCCCGGACGAAAGTATCCAATAGGTTCACATGCTTCCGCTCTTGTTTGGCCCTTCCTTCTTGATACCCCAGCCCAAACTGTTGGTACTTACCAGCCTCAATGTTAAATTCAGGGATTCCTTATTGCTTGGCCCCTAATCCCTTTCCCGGTTCATAGTTCTGTTTGGTGAAATACCTATGAATCCAGTCTGGAAACTCAGGTTTGTCAGAAATCACAACAACCTGAAACCCCATCATCGACTGCTCAGTAGCACTTAATGTGTCTACCACATAAGGCTCATCTGCTTCCACTGTTACTATTCTCCCCTCAATTAAGAACTTCACCTTCTGATGCAGAGTTGATGGAACTCCTCCCAAAGCATGGAACCATGGCCTCCCCAAGAGCAGAGAGAAGGTGACAAGAATGTCGATCACGGTAAATAGTACCTTCGATTTGACCTCCCCCACTTTAACTTCCATTTCAAAGGTTCCCAAGACAGCTCTCTTCCACCATCATAAGCACTAATTACGGTGTTGGATCGGCAGAGAGCTTCAGGACTCACCTTAGATAGGCAGAGAGCTTCAGGACTCACCCCCAGGAAAGGTAGGATCTGAAAAGGACAAATGTTCAAGGCTAATCCATCATCCACCATTACACCCGGCATCACTTTATCCATGACTTCCAGCCTTAAGTACAGGGCCCTGTTGTGGTTCACCCCTTCAGGTGGGAGATCCTCTACCCCAAAAATGATCTCTGGGGCCTTGTTAGCCTTCAAATCCACTCCCCTAATCATTGCACACATCTCATCAGGGGACATAGTGGGGTTGGCATCCATCTCCATTAGTTGTTTTACCACCGCCTCTCGATGCCTCTTGGACTCCATAAGTAAGTGCCACACACTAGCAGGGGCCGGTGTCCTTTTCAGTTGGTCCACCACCATGTCTTCCTCCTTAGCCACTGGAGTATCACCCTATACTAGTGTTGTGTTCCTTCTTGGGGGTGCTGGAGGTGGTGCACTAATGGGTTGATAAACCTTACAGCTCCTTGTGATGTGCATCACCGGCCCATCCTTCTCTATCACAGTCCCCCCTTTTTGTCTCCACCGGATAAACTGGCTTCGACTCTTGGACCTTAAATTCATCATAATCATCATCTGCTTCAAATTCATCTAAATCAATAGGACCTATCTTGTCCCTCACCGCTACAGAGTGCTTTTCAACCACCTCTGGCTTTTCCTCTTTTTCTACCAGTACAGCTCGCACACTCGGATTCGCCTTAATGATTTGGGCGAATACATAATTGGCTGGCAGGCCCAACTGCACCATGTTCACCTGACTACCAAAGGTGGGGAGTGGATTTTTCTGCACATTCGGCTTCAGAGCCAGCTCTATTATCTTGCCATCTGTGACCAGCTATTTGATGGCTTTAATCAATTGGGTACACTCGTTCGTACAGTGACCCACCATTACATGGTAAGAGCAAAAATTCTCTTTATCTGCCTCTGCTGGAGGCGAGAATGGCCTCAAACTTTGTAGCAACCCTGCCTTCCTACACTTGGCAAAGATTCGGCTGACTGACTCGGCCCACGGACTAGTAATTCTTGGAACACTTGCTCTCCCCTGATTCACAGCAGCCACTTCTGCCTCCTGAGCTTCAATAGAGGCTGCCTTTGGCATTGTCTTTGAACTAGATCCTACTGCAGTAGTTTTAGAACTTCCACTCTTGTGCCTTTGAGAGTACCCCTGGTTGCTTCTATAAGAGCCTGAACCCTGTCTGCCCCTCTGCTCTTTTTCCTCGTACCGCTCGATACACTTGGCAAAATCCACCACATCATTAAAGGAATGGAATCTCTTCAGTTTCATTTTATCCTTATACTGGGACAAGCTTCCATCCACCAGCTTCACAATCAGAGACTCCAACTTTGGTGCCCCATCCACCAAAACCTGCACGTCCATCCAGCATTTGTAATAAGCCGGGAAAGACTCATTTGGCTTCTGAAGGATCCTTTCTAGATCCTTAAGAGCTTTCTCAGTCTGGGTGTTGTAGGCATACTGCTTCACAAAAGCATTAGATAAAATCCTCTCAGGTGGAGCGAGTGTGTATGGGCATCTTCATGTACCACTTTGCCGCAGCACCCCTCAAAGTAGTTGGAAACAACTTCAACAAATGACCCTTTCCAATCCCTATGCTGGTCATCAACCTCACATAGCTGTCCAAATAGGCTTCCGATGGTCCTTCCCTGGCGTAGGGAGGAAGGTATGGCATATGAAAACTAGCTGGAAGTGGTCCTTCAGCATCAGCCACCAGCGTGGCAGGATCGGCGCACTTGATAGGGTTGAAGTGGACAATTTCCTTCTACTTGGGCATCATGGCATCAATGTCAGAAAATTTTTGATTGAGACGCTTTTCCAGCATCGTCTCAATCGAAGCCTCCCTTGCATTCTTAAAGGCTTCATCCTCCTCCGACTGCCGATCAGGTTCCCTCTAGTTCACCACTGGGCCATTCCCCCCAGGAAGACTTCCTCCAGCACTATTGGTAACTTGGACAAACTATTGTCCCCCACTTTCATCTGACGTTTGGGCTGATTGGATAACCTGAATAGGGAGGGTGGTCATCACCGCCTGCACTTGCTCCCTGAGAGTGACTTTGAATTCATCCGAGCTTAAGAAGGTCCTCCTAAAGGCAGCCGTGTCAAAAGGTAGGTTTCCATTATTCCCGTTGTTCCCATTGTTTCCGTTATTTCCTTCAGCCATTTCTGTTCCGTCGACCTCTTCCAACAAAACATGACTGTCAACTAGTAGGGTATGCAACTGCACTTCAAACTCTCTGTCTGAATCCGACCCTAAACTCATTCCCTCCACGGTGATCAGTTCTAATTGAACTAACTGAACTAAGGTGTTTGGTTCTGACTCAACTTGAACTAACCTTCCTAATATGCGACTCCAAACTGCACAATCAACATAAGATTAGAGTTTCGGATGGATGTCGTGGTCCTAGACTCGACACTCTAAATGGTACTTTTATGCTCTTTTTCGGATGATGTCTCATGGATATGGATGATGCTGAAGATGGTTTTAATGCTTTTCTTTCTCTTGCTTCGGATGTTCCAAGTATACCCTATGCTACACAAAAGACAATGCAATAACGTCACGTGCGAGCCATCACACGGACCGAGGTTTGGTGCCTTTGGGGCACCTAGGGGATGTCGTGAAATCGTCGCATGTGTACCAACACACTGACCGAAGTTTGACACTTTGTAGGTCAATGTGATGACATGAAATGGTCCTGAGGGAACCGTCCCACAGACAGACGTTCGATGCTTTTATGGCATCTAACATGAAGTGATGTCACATACAAGTCACGTGCGAGTCAAAACACGGATAGCATTTCGGTGTTCGTGGAACACCTTACATGATTTAGGAATGATATGAAATGTCTTAATATGAAAACTAGCTCGGCACTCATGGACTGCCTCAAATGGGTTGTCGATGTTATGTAACAATCCGATATGGATTGGGACACGCAAGAAAAACTAAGGCGTCTCCATGACACCAAATGTGAATGATCAAGATGTGATGATGTCGTGTGGTCCATCACACAAACACAAACCTAAGACCATTGTAGTCTTCTAATAATGTAATAGGACGGCCAAATGCAAACTAGTGCACAGGCGGAGTAAGGGTAGCCTTGGGGACTCCCGATGTGAGACGAAATGGTCGTGAAGGGCACACTTAAAACATCCTTACATTTCAAATGAAATGAAATGATGTGGATGTCTATGTCACATAAAAATGCAAATGGCTGCATAAAAATATGGTTAGAATGCATGACATACAAGATGATGTCGTGTATGCTTTATGAATCAATGAGCACACAAAATGAATATGGCATATGGAAAAAAAATTATGGTTGCACGAAAAATATGGTTAGTATATCACACACGTATGAGGATGCTCTAAAATGGCTGCATAAAGAAAGTGATTAGAATACGGCATACGGATGATGCGTGTTTATGTCGTATGAAAAGGTCGAAAATAAAACAACCATAAAGCAAACATTAGCACACACACAAAAATATGCTCACCCTTCCAACCTTATTCCTCCATTCGGTTGGTCTCGCATTCTTCCTAGGTATTGGGTCTCTTTGGCATCAACGGGAGATACCAAAGGCGTACTCTCAATGTCCATTTTCAAGTATATGTTTTGGTAATCCTAAGGGGAAGTTGCTAGGCCATTACATGAAGGTATGAGTCAAGCCAAGGGTCGTACAGGTTCCCATAGTGAAAATATACTCCTCACTTCTCCCCACTTAAGGGTTCAAACGAAGGGGTTCGTACAAGGCTATGAGTGGTTTACCCCCTCAGGTGCCTCCAATCCTAACGGAAGAGGTAGGTCACCTTTGGAAATAAACCGGGCTTAAATGAGTGTTGGAGGGATTTAAGAAGAGAAAATGTCATGCTTTATGCAATGTGAAAGAAATATTGAGTTACGATTTAAGAATCAACTATAAGTGAGGATATACGTTAATTGTTGCCTAAGTTCCTTAAGTTTTTGTGAAAACTTTTTTGAAGAAACCGTTAATCCCCAGTGGAGTTGCCACACTGTGAGCGGACGACCTTTTTTGGAATGCGCGGTGAAGCGGGAACCGGGGATATGCTTTTTAAGGGTTGATGTTTTGGTTTTGAAAACGGGTTTTAATCTTTCTTAGAAAAACCCTTTCATTTTATTGGAAAAGTCTTTTTTGTAGAAAACTTAATTTTAGACACTAATTTTAGAAAACAGGCTTTTAGAAAATTCCCATTTTAACTTAAAGATCTCGAAACACGAATTTCGAGATTAGATACAGAGTCGCCACCCGGATCAGCACATCCGGGAAATTCCGGTACAGCTCCCTACCCTAATCCAGAGATTCGAGGTTCGAGCAACATATCTACTAATCCTCACTTATTTTTAATTATTATTTTGTAATATGACATTTCATTCACTTAAATCTATCCATTTCATCTTCCTTTAATCATTAACCAATGCTCATGCAAATGACATAAGTATAAATACCAAAATAAAGTGCGGAGAAAATAAAAGTGCGGAAAAGTAAATCAGAGGGCAAATTATACAACCCAAGAAAAAGAAAACTCTCGTCCTCACCTTTTACAACCGCCTATTATACACGATAACCTAATAATTACAATTGCCTAGATACACAGGGTAATCTATTAAATACATCAAAAGTAAAAAGCAACCTGAAAATAAGAGCTGCATCCAAATAGGGTTAGCACAAATAATCAAGACATACAAAAGACTCAAATAGGATAGAATGGGGATTTTTAGGAGTGGGGGACATGCATTTGGGGGTAACCGGGTCGTCCCGGTTGGTCGGCCCTCTTAGACCTTGAAAATGGTTTTTTAAACGCACTGTAGGTTTTATGGATGAAAAGCCAATTTTAAAAATGGTTTGGCTCATTTGCATGCATTTTTCCAACTTTAGCGGGCCAGATATCCCGGGACCCGGGGGTCCCGTTCGTGTGTGGGCCTAAATCAAACATCCATCTAGGGTCTAAAAGTATGCAAACACACGAAAATTCATTTTTGAATAAGAAAAGGATGCAAAATTACAAATTTGGGGCTTAAAAGGGCAAAAATGTCATCTACCTCAACTACAGCCGCGCCACTGCAAGCTACAGCCACGCGGCTATAGGTTACAGTCGCGCCCCTATAGCTTACAGCCGCATGGCTGTAATGCTCCATAATCGATTCCAGTGTGCTTTTTTGAGTTTTCGAAAATCGTTTTGCAAAGTTTGACGATTTTGGGCGATCTGGGATTTCTAGAAAAACATCAAAATCAAGAAAAGACCCGAAACGAATCGAATCGAATCCAAAAATCCCTAATCGTCTAAAATCATCAAATTTTATACTACATCCATCCATTAAAAATCAAAGAACAGGGAATCTAAGTATGCATGGATGTAATTGGACCGATAACAAATATGAAAAACCCATTTAATTGAACTATGGGAGCGTTATCGATCGATTTGGGGCGATTGGAGCTTCTGCCCCTGTAGGTTACAGCCGCACGGCTGTAATCAGAAGATTATAGCCGCGCCCCTATAGGTCACAGCCGGGCGGCTGTGATCATGAGTTGGGCGGCTGTAACCGGAAAAACTCCCAAAAATCGTAAAAAAATTCAAAACATGCGATCAAATCATAACCAGAACGAACAAAGCGGATTTCTAAGGCCTCTCAGAAGATTACCTTGTCTGTGTTCCAGTATTTGGACCACGAAAAATGAATTCGGATGCCGGGAACGTCTTGCAGTCACGAACAACCCGAACAGTGCGTAATTTTCGAAGCCCGAACAGAACCCCGACGAAGATTGAAGGATTGATTATGATGTCACAAAACCCTATGATTGTTTTTATGTGTTGTATTGAGATTATTATTTAGGTCCAACTCTTTTCTTTTTCCAATTGCCTTAAGAACCCTCGAGAAAATCTAAGTGCTTTTTTGTTATTTTCTCTCAAAATCCTTTTTTTTTATCTTTCTATTTTTTTTCTGCCCTCTAAACCCTAATCCTAGATTATGACGCTTATATATCTCCCTTTTTGGCATTAAATCAGAATTAATTGCTGATTTCGGCAAAAAAGGAAAACTGACGCTTACAGCCGAGCGGCTGTAGCGGTCAGAAATGCCTATTTTGCCCCCTTTTCTATCTTTTCTTTGGTTCTTTCTAAAATACTCACTCGAATTCTTTGGGGTTCCGTATTAGGACTTGTCACACACCTTCGGGCTATCCGGGACATTTTTGACATTATCCCGATCCGTTCGAATCCGCTTCACGTTTATCCGTGAAAAAGGTAACAGTAGCTTTCATCACCGAAGTCGGGAAAAAACCCGTGCTCACATCTTGAAAAATGTAATTTGGACCAGTAATCCAAACGCCACAAGGTGTACAACCCGTAGAAAAAAAAATAGGTATTTGTGAGAGAAGAGA
Organism: Euphorbia tirucalli; assembly: GCA_039660915.1. Classification (NCBI taxonomy): domain Eukaryota; kingdom Viridiplantae; phylum Streptophyta; class Magnoliopsida; order Malpighiales; family Euphorbiaceae; genus Euphorbia; species Euphorbia tirucalli. The sequence goes on along the minus strand of CM077632.1, from coordinate 42,247,894 downwards.
AATGAGAAAAATGAAGTTGTAAGATATAAAGCAAGACTTGTTGCACAAGGTTTTTCCTAAAGACTTGGGATTGATTATGAAGAGACATATCCTCCTATAGTGGATGCAATAACTTTTTGATATCTCATTAGTTTTATTGTACAAGAAAATTTGAATATGTATCTAATGGATGTAGTTACAACTGATCTATATAGTTCACTTGATAATGACATTTATATGAAAATCCCTGAAGGATTTAAACTGTTGGAAAAACATGACAAATGTGAACTTTATTTGATAAAGTTACGAAGGTCTTTGTATGAACTAAAACAGTCTGTGCATATGTGGTACAATTGCCTTAGTGACTTTTTGATAAAAAAAAAGGGTTATAAAAATGATCAAAACTATCCATGTGTTTTTATAAAGAAATTAGGATCCGGATTTACTATTATTTCTATTTATGTGGATGATTTGAATATCATTGGAACTCCAGAAGAGATTCAAAAAGAAGTAAATTCTTTGAAAGAAAAATTTGAGATGAAGGATCTTGGAACAATAAGATTTTGTCTTGGTTTACCAATTGATCACCTAGACAAGGGAATTTTCGTTTGTCAATCAAGTTATACATAAAAGATCCTTAAACGATTTAATATGGATAAAGCACATCCATTAATTAACCCAATGATTGTTCAATCACTTTATGTAAATAAGGATTCTTTCCGTCCTTAAGAAGATAGTGAAGAAATTATTGGTCCTAAAGTACCATCTTTTAGTGCAATTGGTGTATTAATGTATCTTGTTAATAATAAGAGGCCCGATATTGCCTTTACTATTAATTTGTTATCAAGATACAGTTCCACACCTACATGGAGACATTGAAATGGAATTAAGCATATATTGTGCTATCTTCAAGGAACCCCGAATTAATTGGATGTATGGACGCAGGCTATTTGTCTTATCCACAAAAAGCTCGATTTCAAACATGCTATTTATTCACATATGAATGAACAATTATATCTCGAAGCATAACAAAGCAAACTTTCACTGCTACCTCTTCCAATCATGTGAAGTTAATAGCTATTCATGAAGTTATTCGAGAATGTGTTTGGCTAAAATCATTAACCAAGCACATATGTGAGACGTGGTAGATCATCAAATAAAGAAGCTCCAACAACAATATATGAAAGGAATGCCATGTTAAAGGAGACAGAATAAAGTATATATCACCAAAAATTTTCTTTACTCACGATCTGTAAAAGAATGGTGAAATACATATCCAACAAATCCATCCATGTGACAATTTGGCAGATTTGTTCACCAAGGCATTACCTTCTACAACTTTCAAGAAGTTGGTTTATAGCATTGGAATGCGTCGTCTCAAAAATCTTTAGTAATGTTGCCAATAAGGGGAGTAAACACTATACCCTTTTTCCCTTAACCAATAGTTTTGTCCCACTGATTTTCCTTGGTAAGGTTATTGACAAGCAGTATCTCATTCGCAATGATATACATCAAAGGGGGAGTGTTGGAATTTGATCTATCGATGTGGTGTGGTGCTGCACTGTTAATTAATTATTTATTGTGTAATCACCTTTTTGCCTCTCAACTTTACCTATAATTTTTTTAGTTTTTGTTATTCCTTACAACTTGAATTCAGTAATAAAAAGTCTTTATCCTCATTTTTTCTCTCTATCTTAGTTTCCTTACTGCTATAATCTCTTTGTAAACTCTATTCATTTAAATCATTTCACAACAAATGTGATGTATATGTGATTCATAGATGAAAAATTGGTGGAACTTTTGATAGGGGAAGAAAATACTGAACAAATACTGAAATTGAAGTCACAAAAAACTACCAAAGAAAAATAAAGTTCAAAGAAATGCAACGAATAATTTAATGAAAGATAAATGGAGTTTCAATGTTACCATGTTTTTTTTTTTTCCGAAAATATAATAGTTGTGGAGAAGAAGTTGATTCACAATTACCTTTTGCAATTTACCGAATAATAAATTGAGAGATAGTAAATTCCTACAAATAAGGAATTCTTAAATTTGTGGCATAGTCAAAATGTATTTAACAGACATGAAAATTACTTATATGAATTTATTGTGTAATTAGTTTATAATAATTGTGCCTATTGTGTAGAAATCCCTTTCACTTATAGGATTGGATTAAATGGAGTTTTTAACCCAAATTTATTGGGCCACATTGAACAGCTCTAGTCGGGGCTCATCAGTATGCAAGGCCCAGAGACAGATGTGAGGGCATTCTGGTCAATCCGATTTTCAACGGCTCTTTCTTTTTACATAGGTAGCCGTTGCTTCTTTTAAAATTCTCGGCGGCGAACAGATCAGGGGAAAAAAAAATACTAAGAGCAATCCCAAGCAATATAAAACCCTAAGGACATTCTATAATTCAATTTGTGTTAGTCAATTGATTCTCTCTCTCGCTCTCTGCAATCTATCTGAACAGCAAAGCTCTCTCGCTAATTTCTTACTCTTGTTTTCTGCTTTTGATTTTTTCTTTTATCTAATCTTCTTCTCTTTTACAGGGTTTTTCGTTTCAATTTGTTCTTGTTATTGTGCATTTATCGTCAATTAATTGTTATTATCTGTTTGTTATTCGTATTCGTATTTTGTTTTCTTGGTTATTAACATGGATGCAGGATTAAGCTCTTCTTCTTCTTCGACTTCGACCTCGACCTTGAAAGCACATTCGAGATTCCCACTTCAAGAACAATTTCTTCAGAGAAGGAATTCTAATAATGAAAATGTGAGATCCCTTAATTCATCCTTAAATGGTGTTTTTGAAGACTCAATTCATGATATAACTGGGTTTCTTGATTAATTTGTTATCTATTATTATAACTGAGATTGTTAATTGATTCAACAGTTGGATAGATTCATACCGAATCGATCAGCAATGGATATGGATTTTGCACATTACATGTTAACTGAAGGTAAGAAAGGTAAGGAGGAAAACACAGCGGTTAGCTCTCCATCAAGAGAGGCTTATAGGAAGCAACTCGCAGAGACTTTGAATATAAACCGGACTCGAATTCTGGCTTTCAAGAACAAACCTCCTGCTCCTGTTGAATTGATTCCACAGGAACACCTTTCCTCAGCTAACTTCCAGCCCAAAGCCATCAAGCCCCGCAGACACATTCCTCAGGTATTTTTTTCCCCTAAAGACTTCCTTTAATTAATTAGTACAAGTTGGGCTAATTCTGATACATACGTTTTCTGTAATGATTCTGATACATACGTTTTCTGTAATGATTTAGACTTCTGAGAGGACGTTGGATGCACCTGATCTTGTTGATGATTTCTACCTGAATTTGTTGGATTGGGGAAGCAGCAATGTTCTAGCCATAGCTCTGGGAAGCACAATTTATTTGTGGGATGCTTCTGATGGCTCTACCTCAGAACTTGTGACAATTGATGATGAAATTGGTCCTGTCACCAGTGTCAATTGGGCTCCTGATGGACGCCACATTGCTGTTGGTTTGAACAACTCTGAAGTACAATTATGGGATTCTGCTTCTAACAGACTGGTATATGTTAATTACATAAAGTTGATTTTGTTTATGTTCCTTGATGAGAACCTTAAATAATTGGTTTGCTTTTGCAGCTAAGAAAATTGAAAGGTGGGCATAGATCAAGAGTTGGGGCACTGGCGTGGAACAACCATATCCTTACTACAGGAGGAATGGATGGCCAAATAATTAACAATGATGTGAGAATTCGGTCACACATTGTTGAGACCTACAGAGGGCACCAACAAGAGATCTGTGGGCTTAAATGGTCAGCTTCTGGCCAACAATTAGCCAGTGGAGGCAATGATAACCTTGTTCATATATGGGATAGATCTGTGGCATCATCAAGTTCACCAACGCAATGGCTTCACAGGCTTGAGGAGCATACCTCTGCAGTTAAAGCCCTTGCTTGGTGTCCATTCCAAGGAAATCTGCTAGCAACCGGAGGAGGAGGTGGGGATAGGAGCATTAAGTTCTGGAATACACACACAGGTGCCTGCTTGAACTCAGTAGACACTGGGTCCCAGGTTTGCTCTCTGCTATGGAATAAGAATGAGAGGGAACTGCTTAGTTCTCATGGCTTCACTCAGAATCAACTCACTCTTTGGAAGTATCCATCAATGGTTAAAATGGCTGAACTCACTGGCCATACGTCAAGAGTTCTTTACATGACTCAGAGTCCGGATGGTTGCACCGTGGCGACTGCTGCAGGTGATGAAACTCTTAGGTTCTGGAACGTATTTGGGGTTCCAGAAGCAGCAAAGGCAGCTCCAAAAGCAAATCCTGAACCATTTTCCAACTTGACTCGAATCCGCTGATGAGACTTATGAAGATCCTTGAACTGTGTCAACCGCTTGATTATGCTTAAAGATTGAGATCAGAAGAGCTAAAAAACGCAGCACCAAGAAGTTGCAACATCCCTAAGAGAATGCTCATATGTTGTTGCAGAGGAGCCTTTTTTAGAAGTTTGGTGTCAAATTCTCATGCCTTTTGTTCTGAAAAAGGCTGTGAAATGCTAGTTCTGCAAATTTACATTCAATCATCCCTTAATACGTATGGGATTGTGAGATGTACACTACATTCATCCATCATAAATAAATATAACTGCCAGATGCTTCCCCGTGGATGTAGTCACTCTGTGGCGAACCACGTAACTTTTTTTATTTTTTATTTTTTTATTTTTTTGAAGAAATTGACGAAGCCTCAACCGCAAGCTTAAAAATTGAAAATCCCAATGCAAAATTATTCTTGAAACGTAACAAAGTAAAAAAAAAAAAAAAAAAGCTTTTGAATGATATGGTATTTACATTTGACTTCATGATAAGTGGCATCACCTTTGAATCATCTATCTGCCTGCAATTGCAAATTAGAAATGGCTTTTGGCATCTAGCAGTACAGACTTAATAGCTTCCAATTATTCTATCATAATGAGTTTCTCAGTACCGTTTTCCACCAGTCAATCATTCATGGCTAGCCCCTTAAACTTTCGAGCCATGCAATCTCATCTTTTCTGTTGTATTGAGAAATGACCAGTCCAAGGCATTAATTAATATCCATAAGCATCACTAGAAAAGTACAGTTAATACTTAGAGTATTTCAAGAATTTGTTTCGACTTGTCGAGTTTGTGTGTTGGATTGTACCGGCTCCTTGCTGTCTTTGAAATTTGTATTTATAGGAAGAGAAGTTAACTGGCTTAGCTCCATGATGTCCACTTGCAAAAATGGCGTTGATATGCTGAACGTGTTAATTGTCATTTCACCACTACTCCATTCTTTAAGTGTCAGCTCCACTTTTCACTACCACTAAATCACAAACTCACGTCCAAAATAAAATACAAAAATCTATATTATATTTAAATAAGAAACCAATGAAGCCACGTGTCAAGCACTTATCAAGCACCTATATTATTTTAATTATTATTAAAATAAAATATTAATTAATTTAAAAGTTGTAGAAAGAGAAGAGATAAAGTAATTGTAAAAGCAGAAGCCAGGATTGACACAGACGGAATTATTATTAAAATAAAATATTAATTAATTTAGAAGTTGTAGAAAGAGAAGAGATAAAGCAATTGTAAAAGCAGAAGGATTGACACAGACGGCGCCATCCCACCAACCTCTCCTCCAGTTATTTTTTCCCAAATTATCGTCTTCTTCCTCTTCCTCTTCCTCTCCATCTTTAACCCACTTTTCTCTTTCTCTCTCACATGGATCACCAATCAACCACCACCAGAAGGAGCTTCAAGCGAATTGGCACAAGTAAGGAAAGATTTGGGATAATTATTATTTTTACATTTTTTTTATTGGAATCATGATTGGTGTTCTCTACGATTTCAATACCGCATTTTCATCGATTAGTTTGTTTTTAGTAATTTTTGGATTTGTTAATTGGTTTCTCCTTCGATCTGAGGAAATTTGGTTTTTTTGATTCTGTCTTTGAGTTTCTCTCTGCATTTAAAAATTTGAGGCTTGGAATTCATTACTTTTTTTCTTTCGTGCTGTTTGATTGCTTATATTTGTATCTAATCTTGGAAATTACCTGCATTAATTTTATCTAATTTTTTGGAAAATAAATTAGTGGACTTTATCAGTTATAACACACGATTCTATTTCAACATATTAGTGGACTTTGTCAGTTATAACACCCACCCACCCCACGCATCTATTTCAACATGTTGCTGGACTTTCGCAGTTAATTTTTTTCTCCACCCCACGATTCTGTTTCAACATGTTAGTGGACTTTCACAGTTAATTTTTTTCTCACAACAAATACTAAATTATCTGCTATATAGTTCAAGCTGCACATTCTCAAAAACCATAACCACTACCTTTCTCATTTTTCTATTCATACTTTAACATGACTAGGGCTTATGATTTTCTTCCTGATGTTGCCCCTTCCAAAGAAAAACTAAGAATAAAGGTTCGTGTAATCAAGTTGTGGAAAGTACCACATGCATATGAGATTGGATTTTCAAGTATTGAAATGGTTTTTCTCGATCAAAAGGTAAAAATTTAGATGTTCTTTTTACTTCATTAATTCGTACTTAGCAGAAATCTTTATTGGAATAATATTTTCTTAATTATCTCCATCCACAGGATACAACCATACAAGCTGTTGTGAAGGGATCTTATGTTAACAAGTTTATTAACGAATTGAAAGAGCAAAAGGCATTTGTTTTTTAGAACTTCATTGTGTCTCCTAATACTGGCCAATATAGAGCTTCCAAACATCCATACAAGCTGAATTTCATGTACAAAACATGTGTTAAAGAGATACCAGTGTGATGATATCAAAAAAGAATTTTTTGACTTTACTCCAATTGTTGACATCATATCAAAATCTGTGGATACAAATTTCTTAGTTGGTGAGTTGGTGAAACATTGTTTTTTACAATAATTTTATGACCAACTAACACTAAAATTTATGTTATTTATTTGTACTCAGATATTATTGGAGAAGTGCAGTATATAGAAGAGATGGTTGTCAATCACTGGAATGGAAAGGAAACTAAGAGAGTTTCATTTGCATTGTCAGATGAAAAGTGAGTTCAAAAATAGAATAAACTGTTATTTTTCATTTGAAACTGTTATGTTCAAAAAGTGAGTTCAAAAGTATGATTGATGTGGAATTGTTTACACAGGGCCAATAGAATCCGATGCACATTTTGGGATGAGTACGCAATGGATATAGCAACATTTACTACTTTAAGTAACGTTCCGGTTGTAATCATCCTTCAATATGCAAAGATAAAAGAGTTTAGAGGTAGTAATTACTTATTTGTTATCATTCTCATTTTCAGAGTTCATTATTTGTAGTTTTCATTATTCGTAATAACGGGTTACTAAATGATTTTTTTAAGGTGATGCAACTATAAACAATTCAAAGTACAGTTCAACATTGCTACACAGTGACTCCATTGTTCAAATTGCTGAGTACAAGCAGCGGTTAGATTTATTTAATTTACTAAATATATCATTAGTCCATTAATTTACTCCTTTGCAGTTTTTGAAGTTCATTCATAAATAATAATTGCAGACTCAGGAATGATCAAGATAACTCAACTGCATTGACCCTATTTTCCACAAACAATCAAAGCTCTATTTCTGATGAATTCAACCGTCACTGCATCAAAAAGACATTGGTTGAAGTTCAAGATACAACTGAGGTATATTGTCTATTTAGTCAAATTGTTAGTTACAAATTTCTAATTTCTTAATTTTTTTTCTTTAATATATAAATGCAGGAGTGCATCTGTGTCGTAGTAACAAAGGTGCTTTGTATTGAACCAAAAAATAATTGGTACTACGATTCCTGCAACAAATGCCGAACTGGAGTTGAGGAGACAGTGGACAAGAAATATTGGTGCAGAAAGTGTGAAAAAATTGTTCCATTTATTACACCAAGATATGTGTAAATCATTCCTTATGGATTTTACACCAAGCCAATTTTAATTTTCGTTTTGAATTGAAATAAGAGAGCTATAAACAAAGGCATTAACGATGATTCTGCAACTTTAGGTGAACTGACATGTAGGAGTCCCAATATGAACAATCCATCAATCCTCATATAAAACTATTCCCGATGAAACATTTCTCCTCAGCAGACATATATTAAAGATTTTGTTTAATACCTCTCTCTCTCTCTCTCCCTTTGTACATACAAATATAGTGGGCAAAAAGGCAGAAATAGAATTCAAAATCAATGAATCACTTGGAAAAATTTAATTTTAAACATTTGTAGCCTAGCAGGGACTATATAATATCAGCTCGAAAGAGATTAGCATCCGAAAACTAATTATGAGAAATCTAGCACAACACAATTTCCTATAGAATTGTCTATATCTGTGAAATATGAGGTAATTTTACGGAGTTAAATTTTATGAATTTCTTTATATTTCCTTTACACGGCTTAAGGCTATAATTAATGAAGATACTAACTTTTATTTTCCAATCAACGCATATAAGAGTGCATGTGTACTGTTGTGGCAAATGTGCTTTGCATTGAACCAAATAACTTTTTATCCCCTTATTAAAGATCCTTTATTATTATTATTATTATTATTATTATTATTATTATTATTATTATTATTATTTTTCTAATTTCTCATTCTTTAAATTCTTAATCTTAATTCAAGACTATACATTAATTTTATGTTTAATTTTTCAGATATAAGATTCAAATGCGTGTGGCAGATGACACTTCTATTGCTTCATTTGTATTGTTTGAAGAGGCTTTTCAATTTATTGGAAAAAGTGCAGCAGACCTTAAATTAAGCCAAGTTGAGGTATTATATACATTTACTTTTTGTTAATGCATATACTATTCTTGTCCAATCCAATTTCAGTTCTGTGATCATTTATTGTTCTGCTACTTGACTCTGTTGGGGCTACTTTGATTTCATTGACAATTGTTTTTTGGTGGTTTTGGGGGCTATGCGATTACTGATATTTACTTTCAACTAATTTGTTTCCTTAGTTGATTTTTTTTTTTTTTGGTTTGTCTTTGCTATCATCTGGGTCTCATACAAGTTCGTTGTTGCTAAATGCAATTATTGACGGGACCAGAATTTCAATTGTTGTGGAATATGTTTGTATGTCACTCTTTTCTTGTGATTACACTATACCTTGATATGTGCTAGGTGTGCACAATTATTTGGGACCTATTATATTTTCAGGCTATTAAGGCTATATTATGGAATGATCATGGCTACTAATCTTACCTAAGTCATCATCCCAAATTATTCCGCTCCAAAAGTGATGTCCATGTGGCAACAAAATCACATGCAACACATCATGGTTATCTTAAGGCAAATAGTTATTTTGTTATTATTAAAAATATGAATTCCATATTCTGCGTTTAATTATGTTTTATTAAACAACATAATTGTTTGACTTTTTATTATCACATAATATATTTAGGATGAGGAACCTAAAGAATATCCAGATTCTTTAAATATTTTTGTTGAAAACACATATGTTTTCAACATCAAAGTTACAAACTACAACTTGAAGAACAAGAACTCATCTTATGTTGTTTTAAAAATATTTGATGATGCTACTTTGATTGAAGAATTCAACAACAACCTTAACAAGAACCCGGTAAGCATATTAAATCCCGTTAATTTTTTAATTATCATTGTTTAGAGTTGAAAAAATTTCTATTACAATACTATGAATTGTTGAACAAGGTCTCCACCGATGGTGCATGTGAAGAACAAGATGAAAGTTCCATAACACCTACAAGTTTAAACGGAAAGCATGTAATGGATAGGGAAACTATGGATGAATTTGGTGGCTTAGATGATGAATTTCCCACAACAAAGGCATTAAACAAGAAGATCAAGATTGAAAAGGAGGATTGAATGTTCATTTTCTCTAATTTTCATTGGTTGCAATTTCAGTTTTTTATATCTTAGATGAAAGTTGTCATGTCAACCGTGTACCACATTTCAAACATGGCTCTTGATATTTGTTATTATACATATTATGGTTATTCTAATTAAGATTTCTTTTTGTTCTTTACTTCATTCTCTTATAAGTATAATTTCCTTAATTTATATTTTTTTATAAATAAAAATTATGCTTTAATTACTAGAAGGAGAAGGCTGACATGCATAGGTATCTAATTACTATAATTTTTTCCTGTTTTCACTTTTAAACAAATAATGCATACCTAAATTGTGGAACGATTTTACTGTGTTTATGTTATAACAAACACATCAATCAGGATAAGGAAATATGTAAACTAAAAGGAGAAGCCTAACATGAATATGTGTCTAATTACTACAACTTTTCCCTGTTTTTACTTTTTTAAAAATTATTTAAACTTTAAACTTCTCCTTGCTACCACCATCTAAGTAACCTAAATTGCTTAGCAATTTTAAAGTTAACTAATTAATTATTTCTACACGTGTCAGACATGCATTATTTCAAAATTAAAGAATAAAATGAAAACTTAATTTTTTTACGAGGTAATAAAAACTACCAACTTTCCATAATTCAATTTTGAAAATTCAGAATAAATTAATTTACATTAAAAGCTAAAGGAAACCAACCTCTTACATTTTGTTCATAATTTTTTTCAACATGTGTTAAACATGCATTATAACAAAATTACAAAAGGCTTAATTTTTATAATTTTTTCTACAAGATTAAAAAAAAAATTAAAAAGGCTTTAAAAAAACAAATACCTCTATGGCATTCCTTAATTCCTTTATTTAATTGAAAACCATCCTAGATCAATCTACACTTAGAGCCCGTTTGGGAGGGCTGTCCCAAACGGGAAAGCAGCTTATGTCTTGAGAAAAGCCATGAAAGCTCAGATTATGGTGTTTGGTAAATTAGAAATGGGAAAGGAGAAAACATGGAAAGCTCCTTCCCCTTCCTTTCCTCAAAAGCTCAAAATTGGGGCTTTTCTTGAAAGCCAAAGATCCGGAAAGGAGCTGCTGCTTTTCCTTCTCTTCTCTTCTTGGTTGCTGCTACTGCACACCGTCTCTGTCTCAGGTAAGCATTTTTCTGCCTCCCGATCTACTACCTTTTCTGGTTCTGTTCTTTTCTTCTTGTTCTTTTTAGTTCTAATTTATGAATGGATAGTTTATTTGTGGTTTGTTGAAATCGTTTTTCCAGAAAATTTCTTAAGATTGGGGTATTCACTTTGTCATTTGCAACTGCTCTTGTTCCTGCAGTAGCTGGATTTATGCCTGGACTTATCTTTGAGATGTGAAGTTCTTCAGCTGAGCTATAAGAGACAACTAATCAAATTGAAAATCAGTTTGCGTAGGCCTTGAGGTTTGTTCTCTCTTCAGCTGAGCTATAAGAGACAACTAATCAAATTGAAAATCAGTTTGCGTAGGCCTTGAGGTTTGTTCTCTCTCTCTCTTTCCTTTTTGATTTTGTACACATGTTTCAGTAAAATTGGTTTGAATTATAATTTGGTGGTGTTTGCTTTTATCATGTGTTGCTTGATTCATTAGATTTGGATAGTGCAGCTGTTTATAGCCTCTAGTTTTACAGTTATTTATCATTATTATTAGGAATGCTTGTGCTGCAGTTTGGTTAATTGCATTGGCACATAGTCATCTAATTGGTTTGGTATACTGTTCCAATAGATCATGTTATGATTTATATGAGTGTACAGAGGTAGCCATCCTATCTGGTTGTTTTGCTAATGGCTGCTTTAGACACTTCTTGTATTTAGCCTGCGATTTGCTACAGGTAACATATGATTCAATAAAATATTGAGCACATTTTTAATTTTGCCTGGACAAATTCCAAGTTTGGAAGAAAAGTTGAATGCTGTGGGTGAAGAACAATCCCAGTCAGTAGAAATCCAACTCTCTTAATAGTTAACAATTAACATCTCTCAGTTCCACCTAACACTCTTATGGTTTCCTCCATGTTATGTTTTTGTCATTCTTTGCTTTAATTATTCGAGTCTGGTACCTTTTTCTTAACCCGCTAAGCTAGCTTAAGCTCAATTTTTTTGATGGTGTGTTCAGCTGTATAATTGAAATTAAGGCTGTTATAATAGGTTATCCGCTGTACTTGGAAACGAGTTTGTGTAGTTAAGTCTTGAGGTACTTTTAGCTTTGACTGCTCCAATTTCAGACTTTAAGCTCGTGAGGTGTTTGAAGAAATTACCAAATGAATTTTAGTAGCAGAGATATAAATACTATTTTCGAAATTATTTTTAAAGCAGTTTAAAAACTTTAAGTCTTACTGTTTGGAGTCAAAGCTGACACCAGAATTGTCCAGGAAATAAGTGCTTTTGCTATTTTAAGTAGTGATATTTTGACAAACTTTGTTAAAAATGACTATGGTATATGCTTTCTTTTATCTCTTTTCTTTTTCGAAGTTGTTTAATGAGGATACAATGAATTGTGATCACCAAAATCTCTTGCTTCATTATGATTCAGAAACAAAGTTAGTCAATTTAGCTTTTGAAACACAACGCCCCACCCCCTTAACAAATTAGAAGCATCATTTTCTGTTGGACTAAAACACACTAAGCATTATCCAATCTAACTTTGCATTCCATTTCCTCTGAATAAACTATTACAATATAGTTAAACAAATATAATATCTTCATATTTATAAATAATATATGTACCTCCTCTACCCCTTTTACATGGCCCCCCACAACCACTACCTAAATTTGACCCCCACTTTTAAAGTGATTCCATCATTTCCCACTACCAAAAAGATAAGCATATCAAGTGAGCTTTGACTTTTTTTTCTCTTTGAGTTGAACCTGGCAAGCCACCTGCCTGCATTTTTTTAGGCATTGACATTGAACCTTATTTTGAATAAAGCTGGAAAGGAAAAGGCAAAAGCAACGACTATGGCATCTGACTTTGATTGCAATTTGAAATTCTAGCAACCGTGTAATTATGGGAATTAGAACTTGAAAACAGTGGGACCCAAACCATTTTGGTGACTTTGTGATGGGACCATATGGGATGCTTACTTGTTTTTCATGTCTATGTTGGGGGATTTGTTTCTGGTTTTACAATTGTAGAACTATCTGGTGGTTGTGTGTGGTAAATTGCATTTGTGTTCTTAATTCGAAGTTGTTTAATGAGGATACAATGAATTGTGATCACCAAAATCTCTTGCTTCATTATGATTCAGAAACAAAGTTAGTCAATTTAGCTTTTGAAACACAACGCCCCACCCCCTTAACAAATTAGAAGCATCATTTTCTGTTGGACTAAAACACACTAAGCATTATCCAATCTAACTTTGCATTCCATTTCCTCTGAATAAACTATTACAATATAGTTAAACAAATATAATATCTTCATATTTATAAATAATATATGTACCTCCTCTACCCCTTTTACATGGCCCCCCACAACCACTACCTAAATTTGACCCCCACTTTTAAAGTGATTCCATCATTTCCCACTACCAAAAAGATAAGCATATCAAGTGAGCTTTGACTTTTTTTTCTCTTTGAGTTGAACCTGGCAAGCCACCTGCCTGCATTTTTTTAGGCATTGACATTGAACCTTATTTTGAATAAAGCTGGAAAGGAAAAGGCAAAAGCAACGACTATGGCATCTGACTTTGATTGCAATTTGAAATTCTAGCAACCGTGTAATTATGGGAATTAGAACTTGAAAACAGTGGGACCCAAACCATTTTGGTGACTTTGTGATGGGACCATATGGGATGCTTACTTGTTTTTCATGTCTATGTTGGGGGATTTGTTTCTGGTTTTACAATTGTAGAACTATCTGGTGGTTGTGTGTGGTAAATTGCATTTGTGTTCTTAATTCGATAAATAATCAGTTATATGTTTAGTGGATTCTGATACAATTGCTCATTTAATTACTTGTTGCTTATAATTATTGTATTGATGTGATTGTGATTTTGAAACAATTGTTATCTGTTGTCTCTAATATGCGGGTTGTAAAGCTAGCCTTTGTGATTTTGTACGGCTGGTTGAAGGGTCACTTGGAACTCTTTCTTTTCCACTTGTAAAGCTAGCCTTTGCCATTTCTCTTAGCTGTTTCGTCCACGGTTTATGCTCAGAGGTGCTAGAGCTTCTACTTCTTGAGTTCTTATTTCTGTCTGCAGATGAACTACTCTCTCTCATTTCCTTTTCTTACTGTTGACTCTCCGCTAGTTTGCTTTCCATGTTTGAACACATTTTCTGTGGTGTGAAAAACAGCAAAAATCCAATTGATGCTGTTTTAATTCCTGTTGAGAAACACTTCTTTGCAGGGTCTAGCAGCTTTGTCTGTTTGTACAATGCATACCATTCGTTGTTCATTTCCGCTAAGAATCTAATCAAGAACAGCATGATCATAAATATTCCTACTTTAGTTTCGTTTTTAGTTGTTAGTTTCTTTTGTTTAAGTACCAAGCGGGTAGCAAACAGGCATACTTGACAGGACATGGTGATGATCTCAACCAGTTGGACCTTTTTCTTGACAAAGGGCTTCTTAAGCACAAGGGAAAAGAGCTGAAATGAGGTAATGCACAATAAGATGATTATTAGAGTCACCGGAGACCATATATCTAAGTAGGCGCCAGCAATAATACCCAACAAAACTCGTCTGACTGTTTCAATCAATGTGTAGTATATTCTGAGAATCCCAAATACTTTCTGAATGAAAGGTGCTTCTGCATCTTCTGTTTCTTCATCGGATACGATTATGCATAATTTACCCTTTAAAAGTTTTGAGGTGTTTTGGGAGTCTTCACTGATATTTGTCTCTAAATTTGTGCAGGTTATGGCTAAGACATCTATCTATGATGTCATTAACTGAGCAGGGTTGCTATATCAAATTCTTATACAAGGGAAGTGAACCATAACAAGATAGCACCAGCATCACCACAACAATATATCCTTCCATAGCAAGTGCACGTGGCGGTGCTTCGAAAAACAGGTTCTTGGAAATACCAATCATTGACCTAACTAATAAAGATGATAAACAGATGATGACGGAGGTAAATGGAATACATGAAAATAGTTTGAATGAAGAGAAGAAATTGACTCAACAGAAAAAAAAAATATAGGATGTGTTGTTTTCGACTTCAACTGCTAGTAAATTCTTTCATCTTAGCTCATATATATATATATATATATATATATATATATATATATATATATATATATATATATATATATATATATATATATATTTTAAGATTCGAACAAGCTGTGTAAGAACTATATATTGTATGTATAATAGGTTGGAAATAAAATTTCCAGCATCAACAATTTGTGGTGCTTATTTCCTTTTTATTTTTATTGTGCATTAGACATCATTTAATATAAAGAAAGCAAAAGTTATTATTAAATATTATTAGACATCATTTAATATAAAGAAAGCAAAAGTTATTATTAAATATTTAACTTATTTCTGTCAAACTCTTACTAATATGTGAAACAAAGACAACAGATTTGAAGCTAGACTTTGTTATTCAAAGATGAATACTATTCAAAGTTTTAAAAAAATTATTATTTTTTTTCCAAACTATAAATTTAAAATTATAATATTGTTAATTTATGTGTGTGAAAGAAATTATTAATTTCTAATATTATTTAATTAATTAAATTAATTAAAAATTAATTTATATCATATACGTCCTTTTATGTCATTTTATATATCAACAGCACTTTTATAAACAGTTTCACCAAACACCACACAAACTGTTTTTAAGAATAAAGCTATTTCTATAAAACTATTACCAAACACTTATCAGCTTTCCTAAACAGCACTTTCCCTAACAGCTCTTTCCCTGACAGCCCTTTCTCCGACAGCTCTTTCCCTGACAGCCCTACCAAACTGGCCCATAAGCTGCTTTCCCGTTTGGGACAGCCCTCCCAAACGGGCTCTTACTACCACAAAACCGCTTTTCCATGTTCTCACAACTGCTTCGCTCACAAAACTGCTTTACTTTTTAAATCGTCCTTATAAATACAACTGCAATATGGGCAAAAAAGTGGGTCTTCTCAATGATATTGGCTTGCTAAAGAAAAGTGGAGATTAAAGGTCAGAATTATTCAATTTTGGAAAGGTACCACACAACTTCCACCATTGATATTCAAGTATCGAAACGGTGTTCTTAGATGAAAAGTTACCGTTCTCACATTTTCTGTTTCTTTTCTATATTATTTATTTTCATTATTAGTTCTTATGTGTGTACTAGCATCATATTTATGAAATTACTTCCACACAAATGATAGAATTTCTTATATAAAAAAAATTAAATTCTCTATTTTCAATGAAAATATTACATTTCTTCTCTGCTGGTATGTAAAACCATGGATTAAAAAAAAATCTAAAAAGAAATAGATGTTTAAAATTATTAACTGTGGAACAAGTCACACAAAATAAGAAAAAGAACAACTTATATATCTATGCCTATTCTTTTAATTAACTCATTTTAACTCATCGATTAAGTGAAGTAATTATTTAATTTATACTAATTCACTCCGAAGTCACAAAATTTAGGAGAATTATATGTTTCATATTTCTCAAGTTACAAGCAAAAACATATTTATAAATAGATAAAAAAAATTAATTAACATTGATTAACTTTGATGTGAAGATTAAAATATCATTAAGTCAACAAAATTTGTATACTAGTAAAAGTAAACAATTCCATCATAATATAGAAAGAAAAACTCAACAAACCAATTATGTCAAATTAAAAAAAGTCAACAAACCAATTATATCAAATTAGTATACATCGTACCACACTAGCAAATTCTATGGTAGAATTTCTTATATATATAAAATTTAAATTTAAATTCTCTAATGAAAATATTACATTTCTCCTCTGCTGGTATGTAAAACCATGGATTAAAAAAAATACTTTTTAATTTATACTAATTCACTCCGAAGTCACAAAATTTAGGAGAATTATATGTTTCATATTTCTGAAGTTACAAGCAGTTTTCAAAAATACAAATACAAAATTTTATAATACTCCAATAATATGTGCATATACTTCTCTTGGGGATCTATAGCACTTGGCCTCCATAACTAATTTCAAGTAAGAGCGATTTTATTTTGTTCGTTCCTTGCTTCTTTTCCATCATTGTTATTTTTGTAAATAAGTATAAAGAAACAACATTCTTAGATTGATGATTTTGGAATTTTTGGCACTCAAATTTAGCTTTTAGTTTGTGGTTATGATTATTGAATCTCCCTACCTCTACATTGTATATTTAACAGTTAGTACATTTTGTCTTGAAATATATATATATATATATATATATATATATATATATTAAAATAATATGTTATAAAAATTTTATATTTTTTTACCAGGCCATACTAGTGATTCATATTATTACAATACTTATATTCGCGGTTTGCCGTTCTTTGCATGAAACCATTTTTCTTTAAAGTAGTTCAAATAGAATTAATATTTTTAAAGCGATGAAAAAATGGAGAAGCTGAATTTTGAACAAGTTTGATAACAAAATCCTTCTCAAATAAATTTTCATTTTCATTGCGAAATTATGAGATTTTCGGTTTTGAAAATTTTACATAGTTGCTTTAATAATACCCAAAATAATTCGCAAATAATTTTAGTTTCAATCATTGTTGTAATTAGTTATGTGGTAGGAAAAATCCACTATTTCTAGATGATGGAGGAAAGGGAAGCACAAACACGTCTTGCAAGGATGAAAAGAAAAAGAATATTGAAAGAGAAACGTTCGATCAACAAGGTTTTGAAGTGTAATGATATTCATAAAGGTAATTATAATATTATTATTATGTATTAATGGTTTGAGTTGATGATTTCCAAGTTAATTCTTAGGATGACTTTTAGTCAAACATTAAATTATGTAATTATTTTAATTCTATATATATTTAGTTTATTTTGTGAGATAATTTGGTTGCAGGTTGTATTAGAAGACATAGTAATGAGAGTGGATATAGAAGAATGCATTTACAAGACTTAACTAATGGTATGTATTATACTAATTGACTTTTAGGTATACTCAATGATTTATTTTATTGTTGTACTAACTACAAATAATTCATTTTTATGACAGTTGGACCAAATTTGTCGTCAACATCTGAACAAGTAATTTATTCTAACAGTATGTTACATAATGAGCCGCAACTAAATGACGGTACAAAATTTAATATAAAACAATTACTGTTATTTATAATTTTTTTTAATTATATATTTAATTCCTAGATAGTTTCAAGTAATGATTAACGTATCCATGTTAGGAGACGTGAAAAAATAGTAAAACTTCTTTTCAATTACTTACGAGAATACGTTCAAATTGCAGATGCATTGGATTTTGGCGATCCAAAGTTTTCATGTTCGTATTGCGGTGCATTAATGTGGTATGAAGAGCGAATTAGCAAGGATCGAAATAGTATTTCGCCAAATTTTTCACTTTGTTATGGAGCAGGAAAAGTCATAGTTCCATTTTTGAAAGATCCACCAATTACTCTAAGAAATCTACTATTCGGTTTTGATAGTAGAAGCAAGTCATTCTTAGAAAATATAAGGGGTTATAATATGATGTTCTCATTTACATCCATGGGTGGTAAAATTGATGCAACTGTAAACAATGGAAATGGTCCATATGTATTCAGGCTTCACGGTCAAAA
Source organism: Euphorbia tirucalli (assembly GCA_039660915.1). Classification (NCBI taxonomy): domain Eukaryota; kingdom Viridiplantae; phylum Streptophyta; class Magnoliopsida; order Malpighiales; family Euphorbiaceae; genus Euphorbia; species Euphorbia tirucalli. The sequence goes on along the minus strand of CM077632.1, from coordinate 42,229,281 downwards.
TTGCCATATGATTGGCAGTCGTTTGCCAGAATCAGGATCGAATCCCAAGTTTGCACAATTGTATATCTATGATACAGAAAATGAGATTTCAAATAGAGCACGTGTACTTAGGTATATTACTATATTAAATTGTATTGTCATTAAAAAAAACTGTATTAAATTATTTCTAACATTTTTTTAATAATTTTAATAACAGTTCTCGATAATAAGGCAGATTTTGATCTTTCCATAATTGAGGACTTGAAGAGAATGTTTGATGAAAATAATGTGTTGGCACATTCATTCAGATTGGCTAGAGATAGGATTGCTATTCAGGAATGTAAAGACTTAAAGTTAAGGTTGATTGGAGATAGAAAAACAGATGGAAGAATGTACAACATGCCTACTGTTTCAGAAGTTGCTGGTTTAATTGTTGGTGACGTTGATACTGTGGATAATTTTAGAGATATAATTGTTGAAACAAAAGGTGGTATGTTAAAACGTATCAATGAGTTGCACCCATCTTATCTCCCAATGCAGTATCCATTGCTTTTCCCTTATGGTGAAGACGGATATAGGAAGGATATTTTGTTTAGAGCAAATAAAAAAAAGAAAAGGGAAATCATCAGTATGCGTGAATTCTTTTGCTTCAGAATACAACAAAGAAATAATGAACCATCAACAGTATTGAGTTCAAGAAAGTTATTTCAACAGTTCTTAGTTGATTCATACACCATGATTGAGGCAGAAAGATTGTCATACATCAGACACAATCAAAAGAATCTAAGGGCAGATTTATACAAAGGATTAACTGAAGCAGTATTGAGAGGGGAGACAAATCCATCTTCGGCTGGTAAAAGGGTAATATTACCATCATCTTATGTTGGCGGTGCAAGGTGAGTGATCCTTTACTATTACTTGCAAGATTTAATATTAAGGTTATTTATAATGTTTCTTGACAAATTTAAAGTGGAAAAACTACATGCATTTTGTAAATTCCATGACATAAAAAAATGAGACCACTAATTTTTTCTCTTTTTTTAAGGTATATGATACAAAATTATCAAGATGCAATGGCAATATGTAGATGGACTGGATATCCCGATCTCTTCATTACCTTTACATGTAATTCAAAGTGGCCTGAAATACAGCGGTTTGTTGAAAAACAATGTTTGAGACCAGAGGATAGACCCGATATCATAGCTAGAGTTTTCAAAATGAAGCTAGACAAATTTGTTTATGATGTGAAAAATGAAAAAGTATTTGGAAGGGTTAAAGCACGTAAGTGATATTTATTTCTTAATATATATACTTTTATGAGAAGTTCAATTATTTCTAAATTATCTTTATATTAATATAAATTATATTGCAGTTATGTACACAATAGAGTTCCAGAAACGTGGTCTCCCTCATGCTCATATATTGTTATTCATGCATCCAGAAGATAAGCGTCCATCTGGAAAAGATATTGACAACATAATTTAAGCCGAGATTCCTGATAGAGATAGCAATCCTAAGTTATATTGTGAAAAACTTCATGATACATGGACCTTGTGGTGCTACTAATAGAAATTCACCGTGCATGATTGATGGAAAATGTTCAAAACACTTTCCTAAGAAATTTATTGAGGAGACAACTGTTGATGATGAAGGGTATCCTTTGTATAAAAGAAGGGATAATGGAAGAACTGTTGAGAAAAATAAAATTCTTCTTGACAACAGATTTGTTGTTCCTTACAACACTCAATTATTATTGAAGTATGATGCACATATAAATGTTGAGTGGTGCAATCAACATAGAGCCATCAAATATTTGTTCAAGTACATAAATAAAGGAAATGATCGAATAACCACTTCCTTTTACCAAATGAATGGAAATGGGGACTGTTGGAGATTGTGCCCTAAGGCCAATATTGGATTATGTAATTTGACTTCTAAGATTAATCTAGTGTAGATTAATATTATCATTTATGTTTGTATGTTAGCATTTATGATAAGTATCCATGAATAAATCGTGTTATTCTAAATATCCCTAGTCGATTGTTATTATGGGAATAATAACAAACTAAGACTAGTGTGAGTGATAATGGATATTCATAAGATGAATATAGTGTATACAGATACAGATTATACTCACGGGTAATATGTTAGAGAACATGTTACTGGAGACCCACTATGAGATCAAGTTCATGGTCATGTGTCACAACTGATCTTGATTATAGTAGTGTCATTAGCTGATTCCTTTGACCTGAGGTCACCATTGATTCCGGGATGAACTCATGTTGTGCTTTGACGCAGTCAAACGCTGCTCGTAACAGAGTAGTTATAAAGGCTGTGATTGGGTACGATATGACTCATGCCTTGGGATGTGAGTGACAGATATGGGATTTTGTCCCTCTCTAACAAGAGAGCGATATCACTGGGCCCCTCGATAAGTAAGACTGTTAAATGCATGGCCGTGCTCAAATAAATTGATAATAGTATCAATTGATTTGTCTGGACAGTTTACTTTGAGATCGAGAAAGCATATGATTAATTATATAAGATTGACAAGTGTACCATGTCTTATGATTAATCATGATATCAAAGAGACAAAAGGGAATATGACATTCTATAAATAGGTATTGGATCATTCCAATCATGTTAATTGGGTAGTCGTAATGGCTTGCTAGAGTCCGCTTGTGACCTATAAGGACATTATGGTAATTTCCTTATTGCCAATTAATATGAACCTATGGGGTCACACACAAAGAGCAAAATGAAGTTCATCTTTTCGGGTATAAATTATTATTGGATAATAATTTATGAATGAGAAAGAGAATAAATATATATACAATGATATATATATTTATATATATATATGTATATATAAATATTAATATGATTAATATTGCATAAAGTATGCTACATATTATAATTTAATTATATAGAGATATAATTAATTATAATATCAATATACATATGTGTATGATGGAGAATGGAATTGATTTAATATTAATTGAGAATTAATATTAAGTTGTGTGGGTTAATTTATAATTATAACTAATAAGGGTATTAAGTTATAATTATAATTAAGTTTAATGGATATAAAAGGAAGTTTTATAACCTAAAATCTCTAACCCTAGCCTACACATAAGATGCAGGTTTTCTGCAGCCTCCAAGGGGCCAGCCGAAATCTCCCCTTCTCCATCTCCCAAGGTTTTCGAAACTTTGGCTTTTCATTCGAAGAAATCGTTCTTCAATCCCGGCGCTAGCACGCGGTGAATGAATTGCTCCGTGTGGATCAACCGTAGAGGGAAGCTACTTTGGTTCCTAATTGATTCAAAACCTACAAAGAATTAAGGTAATTCTTTAACCCTCCTTCCAATTCAATGCAATGTACATGGGTCCTTGGTGGGGATTAATCCTTTTATTTCCGCTGCGTATTGTTTTTGTGCGATTAAATCCCCAACAGTGGTATCAGAGCCACTTGTGCATTGGTTGAATTGGATTTGTTATTTTGATTAGATCAAAATTGCATGTTAGGGTTGTATGATCTTGATTTAGGGTTCTATGTTATTGTGAATAACATTTTTGATTTGATTTGGAAGTTAATCATTATGAATGATTTGTTTTACACTTGATTTGGATCATTTGGGGGCTGAAAATTCTGGGTTCAGCTTGTTGGCACGCCGGCGTGCTGGCATGGCACGGCGTGCCAACTGGAAATTGTTTCCAGAAAATGAACCAGAATGGTGGCACGCCGGCGTGCCAACCTTGGCACGGCGTGCCACCTGGGAATTTTCAGAATGGCTTGTTTTTCTGCGCGACGTGCTGTTTGTTTGACAAATGCAACTGAGAAGCAGTTTGGGGGCACGACGGCGTGCTGGATCGGCACGCCGTGCCAACTGATTGGCACGCCGTGCCAACATGAGTGGCACGCCGTGCTCCCTTGATGCTGCGCGCAGCATTGGATGCTGCAGTGCGCGAAAAATTTTTTGCCTGCGGCGCTTGCTTCGCAACAGGGGCTACCGCCCCCGTAACCCCGTCCAACTCAGCAGCGAGTTGGATCGCTGGAGTTTGGGTTTGGTGTTCTTCGTTTAAGTGTGGAAATTGTTTCTACATATTTACGATTTTCCAATCAATTATTTATAAATGCAATGAGATTGTGTTTTAGCGTTTTGAACCCTAAATCTTGAAGATTTTATGCATGGTGTTTTGGTATGGTTTTTGGACCCCATGGATGGTTTTGTTTCTTTTGGTTTTATAGATGTAAGGTTTTGTATAAATACGGCCTGCGAGTCGTTTGTATTTATGTAATCTTATTTTTCTAGATAAATTGTATAGGATGCAATTTATTGTTTGTAAATTTTATTTTACTAGAAAATTGTATAGGATGCAATTTTGTAATATATGTAAATCCATGAGATGGTGCCAAGGAACAAAGACGTGAAGACGGATCCAAGGGGTGCGGCTTTGCTGTGACCATACGATGGTTACAACCACCTAGGAAATGACCTGTTGATTTTCATATTGGCCTATGAAAATCAATATAGATAAAACCATACCATAACACGGTTTTGAGTCTTATGCATGTTATATTTATTTTATGCCATAAGATGCCATGTTAATAAATATTGATGCATGTTAAAATGTTTATATATATGTGCAAATGCATGCCTTGTATCATTTAGATGCCATGTGATGCCATGCTAGATTGCATGCTTAACATATGTATGACATAGGATGCCATGCTAATTAGTATTAACAAATGTATGTTTAATATTAATGCCATGAATTGTATGAGATACAATTTAATCACAGGATTTTATAAACCCTAAATAAACTTAATAAGTTTATATTTGCCACCCAATTACGTATAACACTAGTCAAGTACTATGTTCGCATCATGGTATACCGCCAGGGCGGGTACGCATGTTGTGACCTTAGCGAAGCGATAATATGAGAAAAGGTGATTCTCATTGTGTTGTAATTGGTTTAAAAAAGGGTTAATCAAAAAGGTGTTTGAGCCCGAGGCAAAGATGAGATGAGTAACATACAATTAAATATGATATATGATATCATGCATCTCATAAATTAGAAGAGTTGCATAATGATGCAATTGGCAAAGAAGTGCACATCCAAAATATGTTTAAATGGTTTAAAGCATGATTTTGAGTCTTTGCCTACCGAAATTATATTTAATCATAGGGACATGCCAAAGCAGTGCTATGGTTAAGTATGGATTTTGGATCTTCACCCACTTGAATATTTTAAAGGGTTTTATAATTTAAGTGGGAGCATTTAAATAAAAATCTTTACATGCTTTATTATAGTTATGATTGCTATTACCATGATCTCGATTGTTATTGAACTTTGAGAATTGTTCTCAAATCAAAAGGAATCATATGTTCTCAATAATCCTTTTGCCCAATGAACCACTAGCAATTGTAACACGAGTATAAAAGATGCTTACTTGAAGCATCGAAGGGACTCTGTTTAAAATTTATTATCTTACACTTGCCACCAATTCTTCCGCACGTGGAAGTTTTACTTGAGGTATATGATACATCACAAATGGAAATGTTCCATCAGTTAGTAAGCAAGAAAAGATAAGTGTCTGAGGCAACATTTTCTCATTGGCCTCCAAAAGGCATTAAGATGTGATCTTGAATTCATTATTTGATAGTCATTGGTGATGAACTATCATTTGAATGACATGGGGAAAATTGTGAATTAGTTGCATAGGATGCAAAAGAATGTTAAGTTATCCATAAAGGATAAGCCCGCCTCGAATTGTGTGCTTATGGTTCAAAAGGAAAAGGATAAAAGGAAGGTCGAAAAGCATAAAGACCGAAAGGTTCGGGTGAAACATGTTTTAAAAGACCAAAGCTGTCGGCATAGAGAGATCTCCAAAAGAAGGGTGTTGCCATTTCTAGAATGAATCGTTCATTAGAATAGAAATAGCAAACTTTGTTTGGAGAACTATAAGAAGATGAAAGGCAGTGAGACTGCTACCTTAAGTATTTATTAACTATTCTACTTTTGTTTCTATATCAAAAGGTATTAGATATCGTTGTGAATCTCATATTAGTAGAATATGAAGAATCACAACTTGAATAGAAACCTTATGAAGGTGAAAGGTAGAATGCGAATAGGCAAAAGAAGCAAAGGTTGTTACTCGAAGGTTTTTGAACCTTTTTACATAAAAGTTATGAACCTTTTTACATAAAAGTTATGAACTTTGGTTAAAGGTTATGAACTTTTGCATGTGAGTTACGAACTCTTGTTGCCTATTGAACTTGTTGGCTTAAGTAAACAAATGTTGTTTATTTTATAATTGTGAATTATAAACTTTATAAAGACATGATTATGAAATGTAGATTTACATAATTGTCTTTATATGTGGAGCCCATCTGTAACATAAATACTGTAAGGATCGAATCAAATAGTTTGATTCAACCTATTTTGGCAGTGTCGTCTTGGAGACATAAGCAAAGTCGCATTACGAAACTCCATGAGAATGGACTTTTGGATTCATGAGATTATGAATCATCTTGAATCATGCGAATGTTGTTTATTGTAAAAGATGACAAAAGTGGTTCTTTGCTAAAAGTAGTTAAAGAATAATCGATTTATTAAGCATTATACATGTGGATGTATATGAATTATAAATCAACTGCTAAAGGAGGTTTTAATACTTCATTACTTTTATGGAACTTTTCACTAGATAAGAGTATCTAATGAAACACGAGTTTGGAACTTTTGAAGTGTTCAAAAGCTTGTAAAAGGAGTATGAAGCATCTTGACAAGATAGTAAAGTCACTTAGATATGATCCAAGTGGTGAACATTTGAGTCAAGATTTTGACAATCGTCTTAGAGATTGTGGGACTGTCTCACAATTGACTCCTCCAAGTACGCCACAAAGGATGTTGTGTCGAAAAGGGAGTAATCGAACTCTATACAGATATAGTTCAATCTATGATGAAGTCAAGTTGATCATTGTTTTCTCGAAAATATGCCATTAAAGCAGCTGTGTATATTGTTCCGTCTAAAACAATTCATGAATCAACATATGAGATATGGTTGGGTAAGAGACCCAAGTTGTTTCATTGAATAAGTTTAGGGCTGTAAAGCTTATTTCGAATAAGTTGGCACCTAAATTTAAATGTCGTATTGTGGATTACTCAAAAGGAAAGTAGGAGTTGTTACTCCTGTGTTTCTTTGGGATACAAAATAGTTGTAGCTAGAAATGGTTTCCCCTTGAAGAGGGAGTTAATTTCTAGAAGAGTTAGTGGGAGTAAAGTACACCTACAAAACTCGGAATTCACAAAAGTGACATTAACGTTGAAGAGGAACGTGGAAATGGTTTCATGATCATTGTTGAAATTACACAAGTCCAATGAAAGTCTAGTGGAATACGACATGATTAGGAGAGATATGGATTTCTCAAAATCATGATGTAGTTTTACTAAATTGGAATAAGTCTTCTTTTATGAAGAAGCAATGTTAGATTTTGAATCTAATAAGTGACTTGATGCTACAAAGGTTGAAGATAAGTCCATGTCTAACAATCAAAGTATAGACTTTGATAAATCTTTAAGAAGATGCATATGCAATGGTTGCAAGTGAGTTTTCAAATTGAAAACCGACATGAATGGTGATCTTCAAACTTATAAAGCACGACTAGTGACAAAAAGGGGTTATAAACAAGTTCATAGTAGTGACTATGAGGATACGAACAAATTCATAGTAGGACTATGATAAAATCCTTTTTCGTCATTAATCATGATCAAGTCAAATTGAGTTCTTGTTGCCACATCCGCATAATATGATTATAAAATATGGCAAATGGATATCAAAATCTGTTTTCTACGTGAAAACATGATTGAGGATGTGTACGTGACACAACCCAAAGTTTTTGAGCATCCAAAGAATTCAAATAGCGTATGCAAGTTTCAAAGATTCTTATAAGGATCGAAACATGCATCAAATAGTTGGAATCATAGTTTTGATAAAGAAATCAAATGGTTTGATTTTATCAAAAGGATGATGAATCTTGTGTTTCAAAAGGATCAGTGGGAGCATATCGGTATTCCTAACGCTATATGTGGATGACATATGGCTTGTTGGAAATAACATTCTTACCTTGCAAGAAGTAAAATCTTGGCTAAGAAAGTAATTTCGGTTAATGTTATAAGCATGACTGCCTGTGTTCTTGAAATTGGAATCTATAGAGATAGATCTAAAAGAATGTTTTGGCTTAAGTCAAAGCATTGAAAGCGTTCAATGTAAAAAGACTTAATAGAAGCTTGCTTATGTTAACTGCACATATACAACTGATTGCAATTAGTTGCAATATATCAGTCGAGATCTAGTATTCTCTTAAAAAGAGATGTTATGATTTTGAAAGGTTCAAAATAAAACAATATAGCTAAATATCTATAATAGTAGTCAAAGTATATTGTTACATATGATGTAAAAGAAATTTTGGATGAAGAAGTTCATCAAAATTTTTGTGTTTTGTTCTAAGCATTACTTATCCTGTGAGACTATTGTAGGGACAATAGTTCAATGCGTAAGAACCCTGTATGACACAAGCATATACTTAGGCGTCTTTCACTAATTTAGAGAGGCTGTCTCTAAAGAAAGAGTGAAAATGTGTAAAGTAGCAACGGAAGCGAAAATTAATAATTCACTGACAAAGACTCCCGCACGAATGAATACATGAAAGTCATGTAGGTCAATGGGTATAAGATACATGTATGATTGGCCATAGTGCAAGTGGGAGATTGTTGGAGATTGTGCCCTAAGGCCAATATTGGATTATGTAATTTGACTTCTAAGATTAATCTAGTGTAGATTAATATTATCATTTATGTTTGTATGTTAGCATTTATGATAAGTATCCATGAATAAATCGTGTTATTCTAAATATCCCTAGTCGATTGTTATTATGGGAATAATAACAAACTAAGACTAGTGTGAGTGATAATGGATATTCATAAGATGAATATAGTGTATACAGATACAGATTATACTCACGGGTAATATGTTAGAGAACATGTTACTGGAGACCCACTATGAGATCAAGTTCATGGTCATGTGTCACAACTGATCTTGATTATAGTAGTGTCATTAGCTGATTCCTTTGACCTGAGGTCACCATTGATTCCGGGATGAACTCATGTTGTGCTTTGACGCAGTCAAACGCTGCTCGTAACAGAGTAGTTATAAAGGCTGTGATCGGGTACGATATGACTCATGCCTTGGGATGTGAGTGACAGATATGGGATTTTGTCCCTCTCTAACAAGAGAGCGATATCACTGGGCCCCTCGATAAGTAAGACTGTTAAATGCATGGCCGTGCTCAAATAAATTGATAATAGTATCAATTGATTTGTCTGGACAGTTTACTTTGAGATCGAGAAAGCATATGATTAATTATATAAGATTGACAAGTGTACCATGTCTTATGATTAATCATGATATCAAAGAGACAAAAGGGAATATGACATTCTATAAATAGGTATTGGATCATTCCAATCATGTTAATTGGGTAGTCGTAATGGCTTGCTAGAGTCCGCTTGTGACCTATAAGGACATTATGGTAATTTCCTTATTGCCAATTAATATGAACCTATGGGGTCACACACAAAGAGCAAAATGAAGTTCATCTTTTCGGGTATAAATTATTATTGGATAATAATTTATGAATGAGAAAGAGAATAAATATATATACAATGATATATATATTTATATATATATATGTATATATAAATATTAATATGATTAATATTGCATAAAGTATGCTACATATTATAATTTAATTATATAGAGATATAATTAATTATAATATCAATATACATATGTGTATGATGGAGAATGGAATTGATTTAATATTAATTGAGAATTAATATTAAGTTGTGTGGGTTAATTTATAATTATAACTAATAAGGGTATTAAGTTATAATTATAATTAAGTTTAATGGATATAAAAGGAAGTTTTATAACCTAAAATCTCTAACCCTAGCCTACACATAAGATGCAGGTTTTCTGCAGCCTCCAAGGGGCCAGCCGAAATCTCCCCTTCTCCATCTCCCAAGGTTTTCGAAACTTTGGCTTTTCATTCGAAGAAATCGTTCTTCAATCCCGGCGCTAGCACGCGGTGAATGAATTGCTCCGTGTGGATCAACCGTAGAGGGAAGCTACTTTGGTTCCTAATTGATTCAAAACCTACAAAGAATTAAGGTAATTCTTTAACCCTCCTTCCAATTCAATGCAATGTACATGGGTCCTTGGTGGGGATTAATCCTTTTATTTCCGCTGCGTATTGTTTTTGTGCGATTAAATCCCCAACAGGGACAATGTAGAAGAACTGGATGAAGTGAAAATGTATTATGATTGTAGATACATTTCACCGTGTGAGGCTGCTTGGAGAATATTTGGTTTTCCTATTAATTATCGTGAACCGGCAGTAGAAAGACTCAGCTTTCATCTTCCAGATGAACAAAGTATTGTATTCCATGATGATGACCGTATTGAGGATGTTGTTAAAAGAGGAGGGGAAGAGAATACTATGTTTCTACAATGGATGAAGGCAAATGAAAAATATCCAGAGGCAAGAGGATTAACTTATGTGGAATTTCCAAATAAGTTTGTGTGGAAAGAAGTTGAGGAAAATAATCAATCATCAACAGCAAAAAAGAAGATGAAAAAATGGTGTCCAAGGCAACGTGGTTTGAGTGTTGGAAGAATATTCTATGTCCACCCCGGAGCAGGTGAATTATACTATCTCAGGATGTTGTTAAATATTGTAAAAGGGCCGATAAGATATGATGACATCAAAACTGTAAATGGCATATTGTATCCAACTTTCAAAGATGCATGCTTTGCATTGGGACTATTGGATGATGATAAGGAATATGTTGATGCAATAAGAGAAGCTTCTTTTTGGGGATCGGGACATTATTTACGCTCATTATTTGCTACTTTGTTGTTCTCCAATTGTATTTCAAGACCAGAGTCTGTTTGGAATCAAACTTGGCAACTTCTCATTGATGATATTCTTCATCGTCAGCGTAAAATGTTTGATAATCAAGGTAATACATAATTAGAATATATTCATCATTTAAAAAATCATTTTTTTTCCTAATAAATTTCATGTATTAAATTTTATATTTTAATATGTTATGTTATATTCACATAAATACTTGGTTAATATACTAATTTTTTTACATATATTTTTTACATATAAGAGTTACTTTTATAATAAAATTATTATATTTTTTTGCATGAAAGATCTGCAGATGACAAATGAGCAATTGATGAACTATGCATTGGCTGAAATTGAAAAAATTCTGAAGAGAAATGGGAGAAGCTTGAAAGATTTTCCAACATTACCATTTCCAGATATAATGCTGATTGAAGAAGGAAGAAACAGACTAATACATGATGAACTTAGTTATGACAGACTTTTACTAGCTGAAGAAAGTAGAGAGCTTATCCCTTCATTAAATGAGGATCAAAAAATAGTATTTGGAACTATCATTAATGCTGTGCAGAAAAAAGAAGGGGGAATCTTTTTTGTTTATGGATATAGAGGTACTGGAAAGACTTTTATATGGAGAACTTTATCTTCTTTTCTGAGATCCAAAGGGGATATTGTTCTTACTGTAGCTTCAAGTGGAATAGCTTCTCTTCTTATGCCTGGTGGCAGGACTGCTCATTCAAGGTTTTGTATTCCATTAGTCATAAATGAAGAATCCACTTGCAACATAAGCAAGGAAGTCCATTAGCTGATTTGATTGCTAAAACCCAACTTATTATATGGGATGAAGCTCCAATGGTGCACAAACATTGTTTCGAAGCTCTTGATAGAACATTGAGAGATATCTTGAGATTCCAAAATAGTAATAGCTTGAATCTGCCATTTGGTGGAAAGGTTGTGGTTTTGGGGGGAGATTTCAGACAAATATTACCTGTCATACCAAAAGGCAGTAGACAAAATATAGTATCATTATCTCTTAACTCTTCTTACTTATGGAGTTATTGTAAAGTTCTTAAATTGACTAAAAACATGAGACTTCAAACCAGTTATTCAAACATTCATTCTGATGACTTGAGATCATTTTCCGAATGGATGTTAAGTATTGGAGATGGAACAATTGGTCGAGATAATGATGGCGAAGTTTCATTTGATGTACCTGATGATATCCTTATCAAAGATAATGAAAATCCTATTGGTGCAATTATTAATAGCACGTACCCAAGTATGCTGCAGAAGTATCAAGATGGAGGATATTTACAAGAGCGTGCAATCCTTGCTCCAACATTAGATATTGTGAAGAAGGTTAATGATTATATTTTGTCTACGTGGCCAGGTGAAGAAGTATCTTATCTAAGTTCTGATACTATTTGCAAAGTTGATAACTATTTAAATAGTCATGAAGATGTTTACACTCCAGAATTTTTAAATACTATTAATTCTTCGGGTTTACCAAATCATAAGCTGACACTGAAGATTGGTGTACTGTAATGTTGCTTCGTAATATTGATCAAACTTCTGGACTGTGTAATGGCACACGATTAGTTGTTACTCAATTGGGGAGACATGTGATCGAAGCTGAAGTGATTACTAGTTGCAATATTGGACATAAGGTTTTTATTCCTCGACTTACTTTAACTCCGTCAGATATCAGATTGCCTTTTAAATTTCAAAGAAGACAATATCCTTTAGCTGTATGTTTCGCCATGAAAATAAACAAAAGTCAAGGACAATCACTTTCAAATGTCGGTTTATATCTTCCACGCCCTGTTTTTAGTCATGGCCAAATGTATGTTGCGGTATCTAGAGTCAAAAGCAAATCTGGATTGAAAATACTCATATGTGATAATGAAGATCAAATATGTCGTTGTACTCAAAATGTAGTATTTAAAGAAATTTTTAATAATTTGAAGTGAAATATTCCAAGAAATTAACTATATTGTTTTGTTGTAAATTATGTATTCATTTATTTTCTTCATAATAAATTTAGTAAGTTTAATATATTTGATAACTCTAAATACACAATGGACATTGAATCAAAGTTTAAAATACACCGTGCATCGCACGGGTGAAGAACTAGTTAAAATTAAAATTAAAAGCAGATCATATGGACTACCCATAAACTCTACTTGACCCAATTGACCTGACCAATGATAGAAAAAATTAAATCTGGCGTAAACACAGTGGAAGTTGAAAACAAATGGAGTTCAAACAAATGCATAGAAATACTTCTTCCATTCTTGTCCATGGAACTGTTAGAGAACCCTGTAATCAAAATTCTCCTTTCTCCCTTTTCTGTATTAGTTTGATTTTATTCTCTAATGTTTTCTTTTTTAATAAGGTGTCTTGTTCTATTAGAGCTATTTAATTTTTATTCATTGTTGGGTTTTGGGTTGCTATGGTAATGGAGTTATTCTTATTTCCCTCTATGGTCATTTTCCTGCAAAATTTTTATTGTGGTGTTTGTTATTATGCAGCTGATGACAAGTATGCACACTGGAAAATGCTTGAAAAGCAAAGTTTTCAAGGCGGACGGAGTTACTAGAAAATCCCTCTGTGCTATTGAGGGATGCATTGGAGTTTTCCATGTTGCTTGCGTTGTTGCTTCCACTGCTGTACCAAATCTACAGGTAAAATTCTAGCAAATGACAGACTTTTGTTTTTCATCGGAATCAATTGACTGGCAATGTGTTCATGATGTCAGGTGTTACTAGAGCCGGCAGTAAGTGGCACCCTGAATGTGCTTTAGAAGAGGATGTGGAGTAAAGGTGAAGCGAGGAGTTGTTGTGTCATCTGTTTCTGCAATTTACAACATCCCATACTGGACTAATTTTCAAGTGGTGAATGAGAGTTGTGTTGGTCTGACAAGGAATATTGCAGAACTAAGGTTAGCAACACAAAGTATCTATTCTTCTGCTGAACTTTCATTTTTACTTTTGAGTGTTATGCGATGACACGAATCTTTTTTCATTGTATTTGTCATGTAATTGTCTAGAATCGGAAGACATGCGACTTTAAGTCTAATCCTTAGTGTTTTGTTTGTCTCAAAACTGGTATTGTCTTCCCAAGACACAAGCTGAAAACAAAAAAAGATCTGAACAATTCTTTAGATTGCAATATCTTTGTCCAAAAAAAGAAAAAAAACAGCGGGGAAATAAGACAATCAAGTGGGATTAAAAAATGATCAATAAATTACAAGTGGAACGAATTAATGACATAACTAGAACTTAAAAATACTAGAGTAAAATCCCATGAAATCACTAAATGGATGGCACTCATGTATTGAATGATTTAATTACTCATAATCATAACAAAATCAAAGCTTTTGATGATGGCATTTACAATTTCTTCAGGACTTAAAGTGGCATCAACTTTAATTATTCTTTCAGAATCATCTGTCTGCAGCAAGTCTAGTTGTGATTGCAAAAGCGAGGCCGGCATGAAATGCCTCCCTTCTGCTGCTCTTTTATTTAGTCGCTCTGCAAGCACCTCAGCTTTGGCATTCAGCAGTACAAACTTAACCGCACCCATATAGCTTCCCATTTCATAATTTGGATCAGCAGATCTAAGAATCTCTCTGTATCGTTTCTGCAAAGCAGAACAGCCAAGTACTACATTTTTTCCACGAATCATGCTCTCCCTTAAAGCCTCCTTTAGACTTTCAAGCCATGGAATTCGGTCTTCCTCAGATAAAGGAATGCCCCTCCGCATCTTTTCTTCGTATTCAAACATCACAATTTCAAAGCATTTATCAGAAGATTATGAGCGGAAATAATACACTTAATATAGTTTTTGTCAGATAATCAACTTATCATGACAGGTAGTGAAAATCAACAGTAAATAATCCACACCTTTGTTAGATTGTGAATGGAAATCATCAGCATCTAGAAAAGCACAGCTCAAAACTTTGGCAAGCATCTCACCTATTGTGCTGTTGAGGAACCGATCAGTGTACAACAATTCTTAAACATCGGATTTTAAACAAAAAATGAGAAACAAAACTGGAGTTGAACTGTTTGCATCTTAGGGACATTCAACCACTAGCAAGTAAAATTTGCAGAAAACAAAGATCATAAAGCTTCTTCAGGTTGCAATATGCCAAAAGAACAAAATTCGAACCTCTAATTCTTATACATATGATTTTGTTATTACAAAGAAAAACAAGCTAAGGAAGCAACTTCGCCATAAAAGACAAATAGATGAAAAGTCGAAAAGAGAGAGAGCTAACATGAATTAATAAATAAATGAAAAGATGGGTTACTAACATGATTTCTGATAAAAGACGGAAGAATTAACTGAAACTTATTACCCACTAATCAAGTACCCAATACAACGACAATTCATAGAGGCTTCACATTTCAGCATAACATCATTGTGCAAGAAGATGCAGCCCCAAACACCAAGAGGCAATGCAGCCAGAGAAGAAAATGTGGAATTTAAGAAGCCATAAAAATACTTACGATTTTCCCGAACCACTGACACCCATAATCACTATTGTGTTACCTATAAATGAGATTAAGAAAATGATCAGTGAAGCAGAACAAGTGGACACTTAGACATATTTGCAGAAAAAAGGAAAATATAATATATGTATACTTGCCTTTGAAAGTAGAAGCCATGTTTAGACAGACCAACAATTAGTGATCCAAAAGACAGCTCCTTCACCTAGAAATAGTTACTGTAATAGAAATATGTATCAAAATCAATTGAAGGAAATGAATGACCTAAGAATAAAGAGGCGGAGGGAGAGGGTTGCACGGGTGTGCCCAGCCACTGAAATCCACCCTTAGAAGGGGTTGTTCCAGGCCAAGAGATTACAAGCTGACCCGATTTGGCACGAAGATGAGATCCTTCGTTGAGGACAATATATTCAGTATCTTGTAATTGGAATCGGTAATAGGAACACGGAAAATTCACAATTGAATTTCGGAAAAATCCAAAAGAGGAAGCAGAATTTCAAAAATGACGAGAAATAACACGAAGAAGAATAAAAATGTATCTGATTTGGCGATGGAAATGAAAAGGAGGGGGGATGAATAGTAATCGAGGGAAAAAATCCTTTTGTGTAGGTGAGTTGGGTGAGGGAGTTGTTGGGGCCAATCTTTTGCTAATAGGCCTAAAATTCAATTTGGGAATCACAACCATTGCTATATCAGAAAAGGTCCAAAAGGGGCTTTTTCCCTCAACTTTTAAAATAGAACAACATTGCTCCTTACAAATAGTATACAACTAGTTGCCTACCCGCATGATGCACGGAATTTTTTAATTTTATTATATCAAATTTTATAAATTACTCACACTTCTAGTTTTTTTTTTTTTTTTTTTTCCTTTCAACCATAATTTATATGAATTAAATAAAAAAATGACAATTTTCTTTAAATTTAATAAGTTCAATTTTTCTATATTAGATAAATTTAGAACATGTACTATCTTCTTTTTTTATTTATTTCATAGGATGCTTTTATATATTTATTTATTTATTTTTCCTTCTTATTGGAAATAGGAAAAAATCTCTAATAAATAGGTAATTTCATTAAATTGCATCATTACGACGACATTGAAGTATAAGTAATCATATATACCCATAATAACCCACTGACTTCCCTTTTCTTTTATAAAAATAAAAGAATATTCAATTCGATAATTATTTAAGGAAAAAAAAAAAAAGGAAGATTATTTTTCAATGTCCTCCCTAATTTTCTACATTCCAAAAATCTGATAATTGCACCCAGTTAAAAAAATTATAAATGGATCATATTTTTTAATGGTGTCAAAATGGATAATAATACGTTAATACGGTTTGTGTAACACGCAATTTAGCAATTAGAATTGATGTTATATGGATTAGTGTAAAAATAGGTTGACATGTTTAACACATACAATAAATGGATAGTATTAGTATAGGCTCGTTATTTGTTTATGATATAGTAAATGTAAAGGCGACACGGTATATCACGCAAATTTAGTGAATTAGGGTTGAAGTTATATATATTAGTGTCGGAAATAGGTTAGTACATTTAACCCGTCTAATAAATGAGTAGTGTTGGTATTAACCTTATACGTATCAGTGTCAACCCTTATACGACACGAACATAATACTCTAATATTTTTTATGTGCTGGTGAAACTCCCTAATTTGCTTCTAACCTAAAGCTCCACAAGGTTGTTTTTGGAACTAACCCTTTTGTAATTCTTTTATATATTCTTTTGAACTTACAGGATAGACAAATATTTTCGGCTTCCATTGGGGTTAAAATTGAAAAGAATTTATCAATTTAATTATCATTAGTTAATATGAAAATAGCTCTAATAAAAAAGAAAAAACAAAACAAAACAGGGAAAATATATAGATAGGAAAATACTAATAGAAAAAGAGAGTAAATGAAAGAATATTAAAAAAAAAAAAAAAAAAAACTTTGAAGATCATGACAATGGATATTAAAAATTTAATGGCTCAATTAACTTCCATTAACCTCAAAACAAAATTTTTCTCAAGAATCCAATACATCGTATTTAGTATTAAAAAACAATGCAAAAAGAGAAAATAAATAAATAAATAAATATATATATATATATATATATATATATATATATATATATATATATATATATATAGCGGTGGATTTAGAACTATTTTTAGTTGTTACGTTCAAATTCAATTAGTAAATAATATTATTTATAAAACTAGTTTAATACCCGTGCAATGCATGGATTGTGTACTTCCAAAATATCTTGATCATTTCAATTAAATAAGCATGAATTGATAAAATTTAACATTAATTTTTAAATTTATAATTATAACCGACTCATCATTTAAATTAAATTCGAAAACAAGTATATTAGTAAATAATCAATTGATTTTATTTTTCTATTACAGTTTTAAAAATTTAATTTCACAAGCCATTAGAAATTATGAAATTTTAAATTATTAGACTTATTAATTAAAAGTTATATAACATTGACTAATATAATTGTTCGACCTAATATTTTGTAATTCATGATGATAAAGACATTATTTATACATAATATATATCATTTTTTTTAATTATAGTAATACTTATATTGCATAGCACAGTAATTGATTGCATGAAAATTCAACTCCAAATGTTAATTTCATGTTTAAAGAGATAAAAATCCAAAGAAAAAGGGATCAAAACCAAGTAGCATAACAAAAGTCATGCTAATTTACAAATAAGCCGCATGACATAATATTAGAATGCTAGTAAATCCCTTCTCTGGTTAGGATGCTAGCCAACCCTTAACAATATGCAAGTGAAAAAAAAAAAAAATTTACACTTATGGGAATTTGACAGAGACCCACATTGAAATTTCCTTGTCACTCCTAGTGGCAAAGTCCTTATAATAGATTAATCTCATCCATTAAGAACAGACTCATTTTGCATCTCATTATCACTTGAGAAGCAAGTGAGAAAGACTATGGTAGTAGGTGAAAGCTTGAAATCAAGATCCCAAAGTTCAAAATTTCCCTTCACAAAATCATAGTGTGCTCCCTTTAGTGTCAAGCTTCTATTTAAGACCACGTTACGGATTAATATATCAATAGATTCCTAGAGATACATTGGTAGTTCCTACATTAATTTCATATCAAAACATCCATAAAAAGTTATGAACCATTGTATCAACAATATAAATTTTATCAATCACAGTTATATACAACCCATTTTGAGATAACATTCGAGAAATTAATGTTGTGAATGATCTTTACACTTATTCTAGCTAACCGCCACATGTCTAAATTATATGTAGAATATGATTCCATTCTGTTGGTAACCTTTTTGGATGAAATGGTAGCCATTTATAGCATTTTTCTCTATGGTTACTCTTTGACCAAAATGTCATTGCAATAGTTAAACCACATAATAAAGAGAAGTATATAAATGCTAGTATTTAAAACTTGCCTTCTCACAGTTAAGGCATTGCTCTTCATAACACTCCACAAAAAAGAATCCCTTCTGTATTGTTCAGCTCTAGCATGGCGTCAACGATCATTTTCCCCCACTTTGGTTTGTTGAGGACACTCATCTTAAGCTATAACTGCAAGAGACAACTTCCTATTTTCCTTATTTTGCTTCATTTATACTTTTCCTTGTACATTCAGCAGAAAAATCTCAATGTATATGCTCTTTTTAGTTTTCATTTCACTCCTCCAAGTCAAGAAGTTGATTGATCAGTTCTTAAATGCCAATCGTAAATATAAAATATATCAAGAAAATTGATCAACCAATATGTGTTTACATGACTTCTTAAACCCTTAATGGTGATCAAGATGCTTATAGAAGAATGAGGGATCTAAAGAAGAATGAGTGGGACCAAATATAAAGATAGCGAAATAGCTACCCCTGCAACAAAATTATAGAAAAGCTATTGATTGTCTTTTGTGGGAATGGAAACTGACTTTAGCATATTTATTAATTCAAAAAGCCAATGAGATACCTGAAGAAGTAAGCAACATGAAAAGCTTGTTACTAATAGCTATTGAACAACATTATATGGTCAAAGAGAAAAGGATATGAGCTCACTAAGATGTAGATGGTAGTTGTGAGCACGAAGTTCAACATTGGATACTCTGGTATAATGGAAAGTAGCCACTTCGGTTGTCCATTGGGAATGTTTGATTTGCATGTACATATATGAAACTTATAAATTGCAATGACCTGGTTCAAAAGATGGCCATGTGTTTTCTAGCTCAACTCTCTCACTTTTTGTTGTTTTCTCATAATATTTTCTTGCTACTATACACATTACACATTTCTATTTGTCTTTTCCAACTCGAAAGTCCCCACTCCTCATCAAAAGTAGTTGATTCGAGTCTAAGAAGAGATTTCGAAAATATGAGCATATGCAATTATGCAAGAGAACATAATAATTGATTGAGAAGTTCCAGATCATCCTAATAAGTTTACTAAGCCAACTGAAAAGATAGTGAAAGAATCAGAGAAAGCACCAAATGCAGTATTAAACAATTCCTTTGCAAAGAAACAAATTCATGTCATAAAGAAAGAAAATCATATAGGTGAAATCACATACGCAAAGAAGGTCAAAGAGACATTCCGAAGCTGCTAAGAGAAATTCCTACAAAAGAAGAAAAATAGTGAATAGTTCATGATAAACAGGAACTACAAAAATAATTGTCTGAGGAACATTAACCAAACTAGCCATCTCTTTAATAGATAAGCAAACTTTCATATCAATAACTTGATAGGTACTCACCAAAGAAAACACCTATTGCCAACAACACCTACACGAGTGATCTCCCAAATCATTGCCAGCCATGCAATAGAATTAAGAAAATAAAAAAAAAATCCATAATAGAGAGAGAAGAATGAGGACGAGATAAAATTGAAAACAAAAGAGAAAGAAGAGAGAAAATTACGGAGCATATGAGAATAATAAAACAAAATTGAAATAGCAGAGGAAGAGAAATATATATATATATATATATATATATATATATATATATATATATATATATATATATTAAAAAGTACAAAACTAAAAAGGAAAATCAGAATTAGCTGCAAACAAACACCAAAAAGAAATGAAGAGAGAACGAGAGGAGAGAGCTATACAACCATATGAGAGAAGAGGCTTTGATTGGAAATTGAGTGGAAATTTCATATGGAGATCTTAGTAAATGGAACAAATATGAAAAAATTCTCAATTAATCGAAAGAGAAGAGACGGTTCAATAATAAAAATTACGAAAAGTCAATTTTAAAATAATTTGAAAAATATGGAGATATATATTACAAAGGGAAAGGAGACTAGGTTGAAAACAAATGGTGAGAAAAGCCGAATATGCATAAAAATTTAAATTTTAAAATATTAAGTAATTAGATAAGCAATGGATTAGCACTTAATTCAACATAAGATCAAAATTAAATTAACAAACAATTAAAATTAAAAATAATAATTAGAAATAACTTGAAAAAGGAGAAGTTACCAAGTCAGCAGAGAGTATTTTGATTTAGTATATATAAATGATTTGATCTTTCCTCAAAACAATTAAAAAAAAACATGTTGTTCTGCCTTAAGAAAGAAAAACCACAAGAATAGGACTGTTGGTGTACCCTAGTTCTTAGACATTGGATTCTTATATTTTGTATTATACATTAAGATTTATTGTATGAATACATCATTTGTGTCACATTAATAAAAGCATTTAATCTATTCCATTTATATCTTATGCTATAACATGAATAGAGTATCCGTTGATTGATAATCATAAAACATATCCCAAGTCTATTCTGATAGTGGGAACGAATATAATCATAGACTTGTATATTCGATGACTGTATAGTAGTTCTTAACTAGCCATAGTACTTGTATAGTCAATCATGAATATAGGTATATATCGTTGACATGAGATTGGATCAATCCGCATAAGAAAGCCACATGGTTGTTACGTCATAGGTCTTTCTTGAGTAGGTCTCTTTCGTCCTTAAACCAGATTTCATTATAGTATCAATATAGAATCTGGTTCACTTTGACATACGCCTAACAAGTCTATAAAAGGATGCTAAATATGATAATGATTGTGTGGACAGGTGAACATATTGATATTGATAATGAAGTCATGAAATGCCAATCGGATAACACCGAGATGATATCACTCGCCACTTGATGAGTGGGACTAATGAATGTATAGTCATACCCAAATAAGTTGGTTACTTATTTGTTTAATCAGTCAACTCAATATCAAGAAATTTAATAAACAGCAGAAGAGGATGATGAACATCGTACCTCTTGTTTATTCATATCGATATCATTTGGCAAAGGACAATGTAGATTACTACTGGGTAAGTGTCTTCAATAGACTGCGGTATCTCTATCTTAATTAGGAGCTGTAACGGTTTGCTAGAACCCACTTACAGTCTGTGGACCTTGGGCTTACTGCCAACATATAGACAGACCCATAGGATCGTGCAAATAGATCAACTGGGCCGGAACTTATAGAAACTATACATGTCATGTCCATTGGAAGGAATGCTTTAATTAATTAGTTGACATTCGGGGTCAAGGTAATTAATTAACATTGGATTGATTTTATTTAATTAATAAGTTTACATAATGTAATTAATTAATTAATCAATTAATTGAATTACATAAAGTAGACAATTAATTAAATTATTTTCCTAAGAAGAAAAGTTTATACTATGTATTGTATTTACTTAAGTGTGATTTAGGAGTAATTAAATTTAGCCAAATGGAATTAAATTACATAGTATAAACTTTTAATATAAAGTTTATTTATATAATCTAAATCCTAGTGAGCTTGGGTTTAATTAACCTAGTTAAAATCCTAATTATAGAAGGACTATATAAGGCACATTTAAGGTGAAAAAAAAAAATCAGCCCTAACCCGTTTTTATAAGCTGTAAATTTTGGCCAACAATAGAGCAGCCCCATAGCCGAAAATTTCAGTATTATTCTTCCACTCCTTTCGCTTCTTCAGTTGGCACCGGTTCCTGTTTGATAGTTAGCCGTGCACCAGACTTTGGAGATCGATTAAAGAATTGGTTCTGCAGTAGTCTCTAGGAGAGACGAATATGGAAAGTTTAATCTCTCTTGATTCAAATTTGTTTTGATTCCAATCAATGGTAATTGGACATGATATGTGAATTCTAGGAAATTTTAAACGGTGTATTTTCGGTTGCACCATGTTATTTTTCCGATGGTGAATCCCAACAAGGACCTATATGTAAGCTAATAAATTTCCACACAGCAAATAAACAAAGAGCAAAAAAATAGAAATCTCAAACGCATTCAAGGTCAGAAGCATCAGTAATTATCAAAAGAAAAATATAAGACTGAAGGGGAAGAAAAATCTATAACATAGCATTGAGTCCAATTCAATTACAACATACTGTACCAAAGAAAAAAAATTGTAATTATCTCAGAGATTTTTCACAATTGAAACACAAAGCTCTACTTAACTGAGTCTAAATACAAACATAATTATCTCAAATTAAAACCTAGATTCAAATTTCACCAAATCCCTAGCTCCACCACCTATCATTCAGAAGAAAACAAACGAACCAAAGTTCAAAACACAACTCTTAAACTAATTAAAAACCAAAAAAAAAATTCCCGCCTTCCACTTCCTTCCATCAAATTTCCGAACAAACCAAGAACAACAATTATTCAACAGACACAAATTAAAAGAAACATAAAATCAGGGACTCCAAGAATCGAATTTGCATCAAAAGAGAATAAAAGTGAATAATTCGGGGAGAAATGAAAGAAACTCAATTAGAAGAAAATAGGAATCCTTGAGCTCTTGGAGCTTGAACAATCTAATAAGAAAAAGTCATTACTTTTGGTCCATTTCTCTTTTCCTCTATAACCTTAAGAAAGACACATTGGCATTTGGGGTTATTTTGTTGAATGTAATGTCTCCCAAAACATCTCAAAACACCATTTTTATATGATC
This sequence comes from Euphorbia tirucalli, assembly GCA_039660915.1. Classification (NCBI taxonomy): domain Eukaryota; kingdom Viridiplantae; phylum Streptophyta; class Magnoliopsida; order Malpighiales; family Euphorbiaceae; genus Euphorbia; species Euphorbia tirucalli. The sequence goes on along the minus strand of CM077632.1, from coordinate 42,205,823 downwards.
AACAATGCAAAGCATTGAAAGTCCAATTCCAATTACAACAGCCTATATCAAAGAAAATAAAATATTAATTATCTCAGAGATTTTTCACAACTGAAACACAAAGCTCTACTTAACTGAACCTAAATACAAACAGGATTATCTCAAATTAAAAGATAGATGCATACCTCACCAAATCCCTAGCTCCACCACCCATTATTCAAAAGAAAACAAATGAATCAAAGCTAAATTTGACAGCAAAAAATTTAGTTGCTAAAAGTATAAAAATTGTTGTCATACTTTGATAGCAATAAACCAATTGCTACATGTTGTTGCTGCAGAGTTACGGTTGGTATATATATATTTACAGTAAAATTTGATATAACTTTGCTTCCATTCAATGATATATATATATATAAACACTAAATTAGTTATGTCTAACAGTTAAAGCAAACAAAAGTATTGATAGAATTTGATATTATTATTAATTCAATGATGAATGTCTCTCTGGGGTAAGATAGGAATATTATTATAAATTAAATCAAACTCACCATCCATTATTGTCAACATTAACCTCCCTCAATTGCATCTCATTTCAAGTTGGTAGTTGGCACCATTAGCTTTGATCTCTTCATCCTCCTCCTGAATCTGCATATGTTATGAAAACAAATTAGAACAGAGATCATTAAATATCAACTAAAAGAGCAAAAGAAATTCACAATACCAGGAAAGGGAAACAGTTAGTGACATCGAGAATTCTACAACATCCAGCCCAAGGAATAAAAAAATTAATGTTAACTGCAATTATGATGTAACTAAGCATCTACAATGAAAACCAAGTTTTGAAAAGGAGAATCTCATAACAGGTAGCGGTGGAAAAATAAAGTGTAGGAAAGGAAAATATTAATTGTAACAAAATAGGAAAGGAGAATCCATACCATAAGTCATCGTCCTTTTCAAATCTGATTACATAAGCGTACATAAGAATACGATGGTAAAGACTAAGTGAACAAACCTAGAAACCTACTTTGGTGAACAACAAAAGGATAACCTTCAGCCTTGAGGAAGAATGACGGCTCCAATAAGGCATTGCATCACAGGAGACCTAAATTTTCGAGACAAACTGGAAGAATAGACAAAATTGCCAAGGATAGGGATCTTTACTAATTATCAATTCAAGTATAGGAAATGGAAGCAGCGATGGTTTTTGGATTGAGATACAGGAAGAAGTTGTCTGATAATCATTATTTTGAAATGAAAAGAAGTTGAAAGGTTTGAGAGAAAGGGAAAGAAGCTGGGAATTTTAAATTTCGAATTAATTAAAAATATGTTATTATTTATTAAGTATTGATTAGGTAATTAAGTAACTAAATAATTAAAAGTTAAAAAAAATAATAATTAATAATTGAAAAAAAATGAGAAAATGACACCTCAGCTGAGTGTATTCAATTTTTGTATATAATATAGATAATATGGGTAATGAACAAATTAAGAAAACTTGACTTCAACACTTAGGCCTTGGTTAGTTCAGCTATTAATATATGTAGGGGTGAGTAAAGCCAAACTGCAACCAGAAAACCAAACCGAGTCTAAAAACCAAACTAAATCGAACCAAAGTGACTTTGGTTTGGTTTTGATTTTGGTTTTTAGAAGTATACTAGTTTAGGTTTTGATTCGGTTTTTGTTCAGAAATCGAAATAAAAACCAAACTAAAAAGAAATCGAGAAAAAAATATTAAAAAATTATATATATATATATATATTACAATTTTATATTATTATATTTATGGAAATTTAGTAATATATATATATATATATATATATATATATATATATATATATATATATATATATATAAAGAGTATAATAGAGATCCTTTTAGCAATAATTTACATATTAATAATAATAAGATAATGATAATAATAATAATAATAAAAAATTAAATTTGAAATTTTTTCTCATTCGGTTTTTAACCGAACTAAACTAAAAACGAATCGATTTGGTTCTGATTCAATCCAAACTAAATATAAATTGCTATGGTTTTATAATTTTTACTGTTTGGTTTTTGGTTCCGTTCAGTTTGATGTTTGAACCGAACCGTGATTTGCTTACCCCCTAACTATTTGTTGTTGTTCCTTTTTACTTGTTGTTTACTGTTTGCTGATTATTATTAGTGTTTGATAAAATTAGGATTAATTGTCGTTGTTAGTGTGAAAATGACTAATATGGACATATTTTAAATTAATAATATAAATTAGAAAAATATAATACAAAACTAATTAAAATAGTTGATAAAATTATAATGGAACAACTATATTAAAAAGTAAAATAATACATATCTCCCTAAATGTGAGAGGTTTAGAATTCAAATCTTTTTCAAACCAGATGCTAGACATTTAGAAAAACTAGAATTACCAAAATAATAATAAAAAAAGTACAAATAAAAACCTGTGGTCTGCTTAATTTGTACATCGAGTGCTGTGTTTCAAAACGTTACAGAAACATGACATGTAGTTTGACAATTTGCAGAGTAAGGGCTTATCATTTAATACACTTTGCGAAAACTTTATTATCTTTCGAAATTTCACCTGATAATTTTCAAGTTTGTTGATTAAAGTACAATAAATCTTAGTGTGAAAACTTGAAATTTTTCGGATAGTGAATATATTTTTATTAATAAATAATGCAAACATAAAAGAAATCATCAAAAATAGAAATTTTTGTGAAAAATATCCAAATTTTAAAATCTTTTATTTTTACGGTGGCCAGTAATCTTTTCTTTTTGCGGAAATTTCCTTTCGCCGTTCATCTCCTCTCCTTCCTATGAGATTTGCTTCATCACTCAAAGTTGGGCGAAGAGGGGTTAACATGGAGTCAAAATTAGCAATTTCTAGATTCAATTGAAAAGAGCACTATGAAATTCCATTTTGATTAAATACATGGTACGCCTGTTTTTGGATTAATTTATGGTTGGTTTGATTCATCTATTGCTTTGTTAATAAATTAGATTACTTATGTGTTTTGACCGGTCAAATGCCGGGTTTCACTTGGCTCAATGGAACTCATTTACATGTATTTTTGTTCTACAATTGTGTTATACATGCTTTTTCTCTTTCAATGGTTGTGAGATTATAAATTGTGAAACTAAATTGAAACTGATCGATTAGGCCTGTAAAAGAATTAAGATTTGATAAATTGACAGATCTCTACGTTAGCTTAACTGTTCTCTTATATATGTTTCCTTCATCAATTATGCTTTCTTTTTTTTTTTTCCTTCTTTGATTGATTCTCCTCTATTTTTAGACAGATGATTGTGATTAAGTTGGCTTTTGATTGATTATTTACTGATTGCTCATTAAAATATTAAGGTTTTGGCTTTTAAGTAGGAAATTTGGGTAATAATTTTCTCGCTATGTGAATGACAACTCATCGTACAGAAAAGCTGTACTGACAAGTGGAGCTTCAGTTGTTATATTCTAATGAATACGGTCCAAGTTTCACATATTTCAGATTTAATTTTATAAACTATGTTGAACTAAATTTTTAATAGAAATTCAACTCTCAACTTCTTCCGAAGAGACTGAAAATCATATGCCAACAATAATATCATCAATGAATAATTTGAACTATAATTTTTTTTTTTTTTATAGTATAGACCTTTTTAATTTATATATATATATATATATATATATATATATATATATATAAATTAAAAAGGTCTATACTATAAAAAAAAAATTATAGTTCAAATTATTCTATGTATATATTATATGTCCACCATCACATTGCTTTAGGGGTTAAAATAATTTTTTCAAATTCAAAGAAATTAAAAAAAAAAAACTTTGATGCGAACGACACACTATATATATAAATTATTTTAACCCCTAGAGCAATGCGAGGGTGGAGATATAGTATAATTATAATAGGAACAAATGAAATTATTAGGAAGACTATAATTAATCTATAAGTTCATTAATCCAAATTTATATTATATAAAAAATAATTTTTAAAATCGATTAACATAACTTTAATAAATTTAATTTTCTATACGTTGATAATATATTATATAAATTAATAAAAATATATCATATCCAAAATTAAAAATATGAAAGGATTACTATAGTAAAAAGAAATTCAATTAGTATAAAAAGAAAAAGAAAATCTTCTTCTAATATTTCCGCTTTCTTCTCAGTTTTCTCACTTCCCCGCTTCTACTGCTCTTCGATACGGCTTCCTCCGCTTCTCCTGCTTTCGGTACCCGCAAGTGTGAGTTCCCTTCTATTTGCTTTTAAAATTTTTTCCGTTTTCCATACTATTCCCTCTTCCTCACTGTTGACCTACAAAAAATTAGGTTTCTTTGCTTGCGTTGGGTCTGCCTCCATTTGGGACTGCCGCCTCTTTCTTCACTTTTTCTGCATTTGGTCTCTTTAACTCCCCATTTCTTCATTCTTCTCATATGGGCTTTGAAGAGGTAAGATGGATTTCAAATTATGTTATTCAGTGCTGCTCTGATTATTCTTCGACGCACCTGATGGTTTCGCGGTTGATTTTTCTCAATTTTGAGATAGATTTTGATTAAGGATTTTTAATTTTATTGTTTCAGAAATTGATTTTCTATGTGTATTAGTTGTTGTCCAGTATTTTGGAGCTTTCATGTCCTTAAGGCGTTAAAATTAATGTATTTGAAATTTTTTAAGGTGTATTTGTAAAAACTATACGGTTTGCCCTTATATTTTATAAATTTTCGCATGCTTTAAGAGCCGCACCCTCTACAACTAACTGAATTTCTTCTATGTATATCATCTCTCTTAGACTTTGGTATGTATTTCTTGCATGTATGGATTTAGTTCATTTGTTCGTCTCCATGGGATCTCAGCTGAGGTTGCTCGATAATGTCATTCTAATTTTCAGGGCTTTCGATGGTTTTTCTAATTTTAGTTGACTAATCTTTTTATAGTTTCTTACTCCCTCTCCATTCGAAATCACTTAATTTATTTAATCGATTATGCAGATATAGCAAAATTGGTGATAATGGCTCAATTTCGCTGATATACAACCAAATTTGGTGATGGTGTTTACGCATAATTTTATTACAAGTGTTTTATGCTTGTAGGTTGAATTATGGTAGAGTGTTCTTTTGACCTTCACTTTCTCAGTTGATTGGTGGTTTTTGTGCGATTAATTAGGGAAATTTCGTTCAATTTGTTAAGTTGATTTATTCACTTTCTGAGTTGGTTAACGTCTGTGTGCTATTAATTATAGAATTTCAGTTTAATTTTTAGATCGATTATGCATTTTTGCTTTTGCAATGAGAATTGGAATCTAAAACAATAAATTAGTAAAATGTTATCTTCAATTTCACAACCCGAAAGAAATCCAACCTTATTCTGTTACAGCCCATGAACGCTGCATGCCCTTGCTGCAATCATACATGCATCTTCAGATGCTATCAAAACTGTTAATACAAATGCTCTAGCAACAGCATGCATGATTTCTTAATTAGCCTAACTTATGATTTCATGAGTGGGGAAAAATATAAAATAACCATATGCTGATATGCAAACATGTGAGAGATTTTCTGTGTGATCTTCATTTTATGTTTCCTTTTACTAGAAGATGTGTCTTTTTATAAATGTTTTTGAGTATGCGATTTTGGAAGGCAATGATTTTTTCTTAGAGGTGTATATGTGTGTGTGCATAATGAGTATTTAAAGGTTGGCTATCTGTATATGATAGATTATCTCTTAGCGAGAGGCATCAGTTGTGGGGACCTGGTTGTGCAAAATAATTTTAGAAAAAGTTCCCGGTAGACGTTGTGCATAATTTCAACATTTTTTGAGGCAATATAATTTTCTATTAAGCTTCTTGCTTTGAGGTGCACTCGGATAATTTTGGCTATTTAGTTCCACTGAGAATAGTTGACCTGAGTTTCTAACTCTTGCAAAGGTTTTGCTAGGGCTATCACCTTATTGTCGCCTTGCGCCTTACTCTATACAGGAGTCTTTCCCCTTAGAGGCACTTAGTGCCTTTACCTACCTTGGATTTATTGAGTTAATATTGCTAATTGTGGTTATTATGAGGTTGCAATAGTACAACTGTGTGCATCTGATACAAGCCTTTTCATTTTAGAGAAAGGTATTTTTTATAATATTTCTTTGAATTTTGAATGCATGTTTCTAAAAATTAAATGAGCTATAGGAAAACAATGAGGCTTCTGCAGCTTATAGCAGCTCATTTTCTCTTAGTACACATTTAGCTAGCTAGAGTTTTGTTAGTTTTATTTCGATGACAACTTTTGATTTGGGGAAAATGAATTTCTTATTTTCTTTTTGGCAATAAAATCTGATTGATATAGCTCTGTGAACTTCTGCTTTGTTGCTGTAGCTGAGCTTCGTTTAAATTCTAAGTCTTGATTTCTGTATGGTAGCAGATAAGTTAAGTAGCTGGAACATGATAATCTATAATCTATACTATTTATAAAGCAGAACCTTCTTTAAAGCTGGTGTGCAATTTTCTACTTGTTGGAATTATTATAAAATATTTCTTTTCTATTTGTTACTGTTTCTATCACGTTTATTATTTTCTGTTAGTTACACACTTAATCTTTAAGGCTTTATCCATAGCCTGTGTTTTGGTTATGCTCTGCTTTGTTTTTGGTTACTACCTTTCCTCATTTTTTTTTTCTCTTTCACGTTGTTTTCCTGCATAAATTTCAGCCGAATTTTTCTTTGCTTTTGCCCTGGTCTGCATGTCATTTGTATTATCTGTTGAGGGATTACTTGTTCCATTGTTGATGCCACTTTCTCTTATTTGTTTTGAAGATAATTTTATTTTTTTGGTTTTTCCTATGATCTGCATCCAGTGGTGCCATATGAAAATTGGAAAAGCCCAACTTTTAGAGAAATCCAACCAACCCCTGCCCTCTCTGTCTTTGAATTTCAAATCCCAATAAATCCATTTTTTTTCATTTTATAATCTTAAATATTAATTTTATTTACAATTTTATACTTTTATTAGTTGAAATCTATATCATATTAGTATTGAATTTTCAAAACTTAATATTATCAGTGTTTATTTAATTACGATCTACAATTATTATCGTTTATTTAATTATGTATTATTAATTTTATATATTAATTTTTGTTAATCTATTGAATTGAACTGTTTGAATATCTTATAATTTAAATTGTATTTTCTTAACTCAATTAACTTGCAAATCACATTATGTTGGCACATATTTTAGTATTGATTTAACTTTTCATATCATAGAGTATTCTTTTTAATCAATTTTTAATGATTATTTTTAGACATAATTTTTTTTAATATTTTTGTTTTTAAAATTAAATTGTATAATTAGTTTATTATAGAATTGAATAGCTGGAAATTGGAATTATGTTTATTAATTAAATTAATTCAAAAATTGTAGAATATGACAAATAAAGATAAAACATGTTTATATATGATCCTAATGGATAAAAATTCTTAACATTGACAAAGTGAGTTTATAATGAAACAGAGATAACTTATAGGAATGTTAAAATAAGATAGAACAAATATGAATAGATATTAATTAAAGTATTCAATATAATCTTGTCGAGGTTTTCAAATGTTTGGCCTAATTATATCAAGATATTTTAAATTAATAATTTTAGAGGTAATGCACTCCTCCAATAATTTTCTTCTGGTTACGCCATTGTCTGCATCTCTTCAAGTGGTAAAGTTAACAATTTCTGCCCAAAGTTTCTCATGTGCATTTTGTGTTTAATTTTGTTGACGATTCCCTTTCCTCTCCAGGTTTTTTCTCTTTTGTTTTATGAGACTGTTGATATTGTTGAGAGGATCTATGGTTTGCATTGCCTCTACTTGCCTTTTCTGTTAAAGAGTTAAGAAATTACATAGCTTATGTTAATTTCCAAATGTTATAATTTTGTTATATTTATAATTTACAATTTAAGTTAATTTCCATTGCCCAATTTTGTTTTGTTTCTTCTGCTCACCGAGAATATTTTCATCGTTATTTTTCTTCCTTATCTATTTTCTGTTCTGTTGCTGGGAAATTGGAGGGAAGGATGAAAGAAAATATGTTGATATGTTATTACTGCTTACTCCATGTGAAAAAAAAAAGTTTTACAACTCATCAAATGCCTCTGCAAAATTGAAGATGAATTGGATGAATTTAATTTCTGCAGGTTCTGTATAGATGAATCGAATAGAGCGTTGTTTCTTTGCCAAGGTTAACAAAAGTATAGTATCAAAATTTGGGGTGCTATTGTTGAATAATAGTCAACATGGTATTCCTAGTACTGAAGGGGGTCGAGGGCTTTACTGCTTGCAGCAGTCTCAGAGTCCAAGAAACGCTAGATTTTGGGCTGGGAATGTACAATCTCATAAGCTATCTCCTTCAACTGACGGGTTATCAATTTGGTTGAAGCGGGGAGGGGTTTTGGCCCTCTCTCGTGGATTTGTACATGGTGTGGAGAATGATCCTCAGTTGACTAGAAGTTTTCTTGCACAGCTATGGGTTGCGGATAGGAAACTGGAAAAAAAGAAAAGAAAACAAAAGAGGGGGCATAGTGATGTGGGATTTAATCAATATCCATCCTTTCAACCTCCTCCTAGCCAATCTGTTTCCGGTTTTCTAAAGCCAGCTACTCCAGAGGAAGTGAGTTTAGATCTCCATTCTGCTGTTGATTATTTTCTGAAAATAAATTGTTATGCTGAAAAATGGCTTTCATGTCGAACGTTTTCATTGCTGTTTACATAGCAAGCCCACAAGATTCAAATAAATGGAAGGCATGAATAGTTTGCATCTTAAAATTATCTATAACATGACATGGTCAAATTAATGACTATTTATGCTTATTTGAACTCTCTCTTAATTTTGAAACATATGCTTATTACTCAAGTAAAATAGTCAAGTTCCCAAAACTTTTTGCTATTAATCATTCTCTGTGAAAGTAAAGTTGACGATGCTGCTACCTGGAGAACATACTCTCGAATAGTTATCTGCTTACGATGTCCAATTAAGCTCAATGTTGTCAGTTAATATTTTTGCTTCTGCTGTCTACTGTTCCACTTCCATTGTCATACCTGAAACATGAAACTACCTGTTTGAATTTGCATTCATTGAAATAAAGCTCATTATTTATTGCTCCAAAAACGAAGCATTTTGTAGTCTACCATTTTTGGAATCAACAACAAGGTTTTATTATTATTTGATGGATTCAAATTAGGCCTTGTAAGGAGTCATCATATTCTCATCACATTATCACATTGATATCATTTTATCTTAATACTCATTTCTTTTTCTTTCAATTGCATTTCGACAATTATTGAATTGAAAGGAGTTACTTTTTGATCTAGCACACGAAATATCTGTTGAGATAGATACCCATCTGCAAGTAGGTACAGGTTTCTGTGCACCTCTAGGGGCTGTATTATTGCTTATTTTACAATTAAGTTTTGTCTCTTCATATACGGAAAGCTGTCCGGTTGGATATCTTTACTTTGGAAATCCCCAATTTCCCTTCTTGAAAGGGTTGCTTCCTACATGTACTCGTGTTAGCTTACCCCATATTTGGAGTTACCTGTTTTATTGCTTGTGATCTGGCATTGATGGTTTTGTCCCATTTTAGTTTTAACTGCAAATGATTTTCAATGTTTCCGGAGATCAAATATGTAACGCTGAGATTTTGGAAATTGCCGAATGCCATAATCTTCAAACTTTAAAGGAATAACCTACAGCAATGAATGAAAGAAAATTTGGCCAGGTTGAAAGGTGTATAATTCTATTACTGCTAAAATTGCCTAAATTTATAGAATGTTATTGCTGCCAAATGTCATGATCTCAAAAGAATGAACTGATAAAGTGCCTGCTAAACGCAATGAGGGTAATGAATTGTAATAAAATTAGGTTGGCTTGAGAAGTAGTTAGTTATATGATTCCTTGATATATCATGTATTAATGCTGAAGAATTTCTTTTTGCAAAGATGAACTCGGTCCTCATGAGCTGTTTGTTGTGTATGCTTTGAGAAATAATGGTGCTTAATTGTAACCTGCTATTTGGGACCCATTATGTTTATTTTTTGATTGTTCCCGTTGACAAAGAATGTTAAGTTTTGCTACACCGTGGTCGTATGTATGTAATTATGTTCCTAGAGACAAGCTGCATTAAACAAACAAGCTTGTTTTTGTCTCAAAAGAAAAATAAAATTTAATGACTTCCTCCAACCCTAAATTTCACAGGTCCTGGTTGCACCACTTCTTGCTCGGTCCAACTTACTAATTACAAGGGATATTGAGTGGGCAAATTTGGTACTTGGATTTGAACAGGTGACCTTTCTTGTACACTGGTTTGTTTCCTTGCATGTTTGATGGCAAATTATGGTTGTTTTTCTCAATGACACGTGCTTCTAAACTGATGGCAAGATGATATCTTATAATATCTACTGCAAAATGCCTTTTATTTTCTTACAAGGCTTCCTTTTTTCTTTTTGGTTTTTCCTGAAGTGAAGATCTGTTTATCTGAATATTTTGAAACTGTCAACAGTCATTTGCTGTTTGATTGATTTTTGTGGTCGATCTCTTGAGTTATGCTGATAACTGAGAACCAGAAGATGAGGGTTTATATAGCTGATAGTGAATGCAGTATTTCATGATCCCGATTTGAACTGAAATCTTGGTATCTTGAATATGCTTCATCATTTCATATTCTATAAGTATAGAGAACGCTATGGAGAATAATATTTGGATGTAATATTAAATCTGTTGTTTACAAGATTTCTCGATGAGAAATTTGTGTTTGGATACGTTAACAGTAGTTTTAGTGAAAAAGACAACATCTGTAAGCATTACTTACTCAGTTAGTGTAGTTTTGACATATAAATTTTGTGATAAATTAAGACAAGTCTATATTGTGAGGTTGCTGAAAAAATCATGATAGAAATTGAAACTGACAGCTCATCATCTAAAGTCTACGTATGATGCAAAGATGTCCTTTGAATTGCAAGTAGAAGTACATCATCCCACCAAGGACAATGATTTTATGTTCTCATTGACTATCTGCAATTCTTTTGTTAGCATGGAACTTCTGATCTGCATCGTACCCAATTTTACAGGTTTAGCATTGGAAAACTTAGTAGTCATGTTTTTTGGTAGTAATATAAGGAGCCAAAATGATTGATCTTTTGGGTTGGAGGATTGGATGGTTCTTGGTTCACTCATTCGTAATATGTGTATATGCTTTTTCTTTGCATGTGTATCTTATTCTGATTGATATCACCACATGGAAGAAAACTAGAAAAAATTACTTAAGCTCTAGACAATTAACTATTGTGGCTCTGTTCTTATAAACCTCGGAGCTTTTTTCAATGAGTATTGTCTTTGTGTTATGATCACTTGTTTGGGATCTTGTTTCTTGTACCCTAAAATCTTCTAGGGAAGAATACTTAAATGAACTTCCTCTGCCTATCTTGATGAAAACAGTTAGGGGCTTGTTAAGAGAGAACTCCACAATCTCTAGAGCTCATTAAAGAGAACTCAGAACCTCGTAAATTATTTGATAAAATATTGCTTACATCTTTTATTGAATGGCAGTAACCTTTTAAATAAGAATTACAAGGAGTCTCCTTTTAGGAATTAATTACTGCAATTAAATTGGAATCTTAGGAAAGCAAAATCTAAAATAGAAGTAACTATTGGGAAAATAAAGCTGATTGCTAGTCCTAATAAAACTATTAAAGAAATAACAGAATTCTCAACTAATTAGGACTCTAGGACAAGTTATTAAAGAAATAATAGACTACTGATAGGGACTTGAAGACAGTCCCGTTTCCTAACACTTTGGTTTGTGGTTTTATGCTGAATTTATTTCTAAAATTGCATGTGCAATAACATGGATATCTCTTTCCTTAATATGCGCGTTATTAGGTTTTAATTTAAAACTAATTTCATTATTTTTTCATCAGGAAAACCGTTATTTGATAGTTGATGTGTGCTACCCCGAGTCAGTAAGTAATTACTTTAACTCCCATTCTTTCATAGATGGAAATTGAATTTAGCCGGATGATTGATCGCTATACACTTTGAATTATCTCTATTGCTTATGCAGCCCGTAGCTTTCATTCGTGAGAAGAGTAATGTACTTGCAAGGCAGGTATGTTCCTCTCCCTTTCTCTGATTGTTACTTCGTGTATGAAAATTTGGTCGTAGACATATCAATGTTGCAATCTTATCAGTTGTGATCTCGTTGTTTATTCTAACTATAGCTCTTGAATTGTTGACTATCTTTTCTTGGCATGCTGATATATGTTGGATGTACTTTACCAATTCACACCTGAACATTTTGAAAAGCAGCTGGAACAAACATTATCTGTGTTATTAACTGGCAATTTAAGCAGAACTGTATATGTGTTACGAGACGCAAAAATCTATCTAGGACTCCGAGAGGCCATAGCTGTTTTTTCTTTTGATTGATTGATTGATTGATGTGAAAGCGTAAGAGGTGTTTAGTCAAGCTGCTCACCTGTCCCTGTGACCATGCTTGTGTTGTGATTAAAAATAATTTGGATGTCAATGAAATCGTAGTGTGTAAAAATGGACGAACAGGGACCCTTACTTACGAAAAGAAAGGTGAGGTGGTCAATATAAATCATGAAAACACCTGCAAAGTGTTTGAGAGAGACATATTGTATCAGATCAAGTGCAGCAAATTACATTTGCTATGCCCCTTATTCAGCATCACCGAATTAGGATTTGTACTCTTGCTCATTCAAGTTAGTTATAAAATTATCCTATTCTGATGCATTTTGTGGATGTCTGCAGCTACTTCGTTCAAGGCGCCCTTTTGTTGCTCACATAACTGATGCTATGGGAAATGTTCTGTTCACGGTGAGGATTGTGTAGATTTTTGTATTTGAATGACTCATTTTATCCATGAGATTCATTGCAATTTTGTAGGTTCGAAGGCCTTTTTTTTGGATAACAAGTTCAATTTATGCAGAGATTGATGGTAAAGTAAGTTTGAAAATTCTGGTTCTGATGGTAATAGAGGAATATTTTGCTTGTTAATTCCTGTCAAGTACCTGGAGAGTGAAATATATCTTCCTTCTATAGGAAGTTGGTGTGGTTCATAGAAGATGGCATCTTTGGAGAAGGATATATGATTTGTATTTGGGGTAATTTCTGCCAGCCATGGTTTTAATTCCCGATTAGAGAATCCCTGCTAATATTGTTATTTGCAGAAATAAGCAATTTGCAGTGGTTGAAAATCCTGGACTTTGGAATTGGACATTCACATTGAAGGGTATAAATGGGGAAGTTCTCGCTCAAATTGATCGTGACTGGAGGGGTTTCGGTTTTGAGGTTGTCTCTATTCTTTGTAACACAAAATTTGGTTTGGTGCTTCATCATTATAAGTGAGTTACTGAGTTTTAGATCTGGGATGACTAATGTCTTGAATATATATAACCATTAATGGATATCAAAAAGCAATACAAATACAATTTAGTTTGTTATTGTTATTTTTGGTGCTCCATGCTTGCAAGGTTAACTAAGATGTCTATAAATTTTTTTTTTAATTAAGTCATACTATGCATATTGAGAAGGATAAATTTCGGATATACCTTATTTATGTGAGAGAACTATAGGTTTATGTTTGTGAATAGATTTAGCTTTTAAATTACCTAGCAGAGGTCTTTAACCTTTTGTCAAATTGATATTCAGTAGTTCTTTTTGTTTTCATATCTTGAAGCACCATAAAGTCCAGCCACCTTTTTCATGTTATAGTTGTGCCTTTGCCACTCTGTAATCAAAGAGTTTAATCTAAAGTGGGGGAAATCGATTGAAAGGAATGTGTAAATGTGCAGATCTTTACAGATGCTGGTCAGTACGTGATTCGATTTGGTAATTCTGATCCCAGTTCAAAGAGTGGTCTTGCTGCAGGGGTAAAATACTAAGCCAGGAGTGAATTTTTTGTAAGTGGTAATTTTGTTTGTCTATGTTTAAGTATTTTGTTTGTCTTGGAATAACAGATTCAGGAGTTGGAAGTCGCCCGTCTGTTGACCTTATCAGAGAGAGCTGTAGCAGTTGCTCTTGCTATTTCTCTGGATAATGACTATTTCTCCAGACATGGTGGCTGGTATGTTTTTGCTGACATTTTTTGTATTACTAGTTAGAACCAAGAAGGTTCCAGATGGAGAACGTGCTAGATAATACATTATGGGAATTGAGGGCAATAAAGGAATAGAAGGGACACGTGGCTATCCTAGTTTAGTGCCAGTATAGGGGAGGAGTATATATAGATGTGGTATGAGAGTAGAAGGCACAGCTTTTTTGAAATTCATTTTGGGACTCGGCCTTTTGGATTGGGATCAGAGTCTCTCCTTAGGCTAGTGCAGAGTAGAGTTCTTTTGCATTAGATTATCATTTTCTTTGTTCTATTGCCAATTATTTCAATATTAGTTCTATTTCTTGTTTTTAGTGCTTGCTCACTCATCAGTTCCTGTCTAATAACAAAATTTACTTTTCCTTTTCTTCAGGGGGATCCCTTTCTTTGCTGTTGAAGAGTAGATGCAAATTCTGCCTTTTACTGTTGAGAGAGAGCTCCAGCTAGTTCTTTTTGTTTTGTGGGTTGGTGTTGATTACTTAGTGCATTTAATTAAAATGATAATGTTAGCAACACTAAACAAATCTTACCGTCAATGCTGGGCGAGAGAGAGAGAGAGGATTTTCTATGCCTTAATAACTTGACAAAATTTAACATCAATTTCCCTTAGAAAGAAGAACATTCCGATTGTCTCTCGCAATCTCTATGAATTCCAGCTCAGACAATTAAATAAATCATCTGAAACTACGAACAGAATAGGATTGAGTGATTGTTATTAACTATAAACCAACAACATCGATGGCAGACTCACTACGTTAACAAAATCATCATCGGTTGTTGGATTTTATGACAAATGGTACACAAATTACAAATTCGAGATTGAAGATTTTATAAGATGGGTTGGGGTTAGAAATTTCCAAAATCAATCTCAAAAAAAATTTGGTAAGAACTTTGACCTGAAAAAGAAATAAGTCGTACAAAAAACTTAATCCACCAGATTTCTTAATGTGCAACATAAGAACTAATTCGCTAGTATTTTATATAACTGAAATCGCCGCCAACAAGTTAAATTGACTTTGTTAGATGTTGGAGGTTGAAGAGAATATGTATATAATTTAGTTAGGACTATGTTATGCTTGTAACCAATCATGTTGTATAACCCTTACCCTAATTGTATGTAAGGGTATTACTCATTAATGTTAATGTGAGGGAGAATAATTACCCACATGGTATCATAATCCTAATAGGGAATAACCATGTCCACTGAACACACAACACAATCCACCATATCAGTCGCCTTTAGCTACGGCGTAGGAAGCACTGCCGGCGTTATCAACTCGAGAATAGTTGGTTCCCTTTTCTCAAGCACCGGAAGAGGTTTCAATTTATTTCCTCAGCCCACATTTACAACTCGATCACAATCATTTATTCATGCTCATCGCATTCAAATTCACAATAACCAACCACCTCCACTGCCTATTATATCCAGTCCACTACCACCGCCAATTATACCTGCCACATCGATTACACCAATAACATAGGTTATGCCCATTCAATACTGTTTTAATTCAAAATCTTACATATTTAGCATTTCTGATTTTATTTAGTTATTTAGTTAGCTAATATTAAGGAGTTTACTTAGTCAATTTGATATCAAGTAGTTGTTGATTTGTAGCTCTTTTTGTTGGTTGTAAGCCTATATATAGGCAACCATATTGTTTTTATCATTAACTCAATAATATCAAAGTTATGAGTTCAAGCCCTTCGATTTTAATTATTTGCTGCTTGAAAATATCAATTGGTATCAGAGCGTTATTTGTTCTTGAGGGACCTGTGAGTGTTTTTGAGAGGCACCTAAATATGGCATCAAATAACTCATTATCTCTTTCACCTCCAATTTTCAATGGAGAGAATTATCAAGTTTGAGCAGTTAAAATGAAAGCCTACTTGAGAGGAATTAGTTTATGGCAATGGGTTGAAACTGAGAGGGAATTAACACCTCTAGGAAACAATCCAACACTAAATCAAATTAGAGCTCATGAAGACGAGGAAGCCAAAACTTCAAGAGGTTTGCCTCAAATCCATGCTGGTGTCACTGATTTGATCTTCCTAAGAATTATGGGTTGTGAAACTGCTAAGGAAGTTTGGGATATACTGAAACAGTTCTATTATGGCAATGATAGAATAAGACGGATGCAAATATTAAATTTTAAAAGGAATTTTGAGATGTTGATGATGGAAGAAAAGTAGATTCTATAAGAGTTTTTTGACAGGATCATATGGTGATCAATAAAATCTTATTGATGGGAGAATAGCTACCAGATAGCAGGATCGTGAATAAGGTGCTTGTGAGTTTGCCCCAAAGATTTGAGGCAAAAATTTCATCTTTAGAAGATTCTAAAGATATGAATCAAATTTCATTTTCAGAATTAATTATTGCCTTGCATGCTCTTGAGCAAAGAAGAATGTTGAGAAAGGAAGAAATTTAACAAGTAGTTAAGCTTATATAGCAAAAGCCTCATCTTCAAAAAGAAAAGATCAATCCAAATGTGGCATTTGCAATAAGCCTGGTCACCATGAAGAGGATTGTTGGCACAAGGGAAAGCCCAAGTGTTTCAAGTGCAAGAGGTTTGGACATATACAAAAAAAAATTGCAGAATGAAGACTGAAGAAAGTGTTAGTTTGACACAACTTATTCAAGAAGAAGAAATGTTGTTTTAGTTGGTGAGATGTGCACCGAGAAGAAGTATTGGGAGAGAAGTGCTCCAAAGGTGATGGAAAGTACATCAAGTAATTGAAGGATGATGGAAAGTACAACATCAAGAATAATAAATTTTACATATTTTGAGTTAGGAAGGAGTGTTGGAGATTTAATTCAAAATCTTAGATATTTAGCATTTCTGATTTTATTTTGTTATTTAGTTAGCTAATACTAAGGAGTTTACTGAGTCAACTTGATAAGTAGTTGTTGATTTACAGCTCTTTTTGTTAGTTGTAAGCCTATATATAGGCAACCATATTGTTTTTATCATTAACTCAATAATATCAATGTTATGAGTTCAAAATTCTCCTTTTGATTTTAATTATTTACTGCCTAAACTATCAGATATACACTCACTACTTAGCTTGCAGTTAAATTGAATTCAAATAATTACTTGTTGTGGAAAACTTTATTGCTGCCTTTATTGAGAGGAATTGGTCTTGCTGGACATCTTGATGGTACAATTCTATGCCCGATTAAATATCTTGAGAATGATTCAAAGAATCCAAAATATTTGGCATGGGAACAAAGAGACAAGTAGGTATTGAGTTGGGTGCTCACATTTGTTGATCCAAGTATTTTACCCCAGCTTGTTGGTATAACCACCGCCCATTTGGTCTAGTTCTAAGGCGCAAATGAGGAACCTTCGAAATGAGTTGTGAATAAGGATTCCATCACTAATTATTTTTAAAAATTAGAATCCATTAATAATCAATTACCGTCGTTGCAGTATTCCATGCCGGAAGAAGATCTAGTCGATTATATTACTGCTGGGCTTGGAGAAGATTATCAACAATTTGTTCGGACACTTGAAACAAAGCTAGAACCAGTTGGATTTGATAGCTTGTATGGTTTATTACTCTACAAAGAGAGACAACTGCAAGCTCAAAAGGAAAAACAACAAGCTGATGCTGATTACATCCACCTTTAATTCATTAATCTAATGCATCTAACCCTTATCCATCAAGGGAAAGAGGTGGTAGAAGTGACCATTCCAGCCATGCGCTTCAAGGTGGTAGGTTTATATCGCTAAACTAAGGTTATTCAGGCCAAAGTGGCTATTCTGGTTTAAGAAGGGGATGATATCAATCCTCCCAATACATAACTGAATCAGCTTCTTATGATGTTACTGGTATGATTTGTTATTGCAATGGGAATAGGCATTATGCAAAAACTTGCTTAAGTCTGAAAATGAACAGATGACAGGATGGACCTAGACCTGCTTCCAAATTTACCTCAACCAATCAATTGAACTAGTCATGGGTAGTAGACATTGGAGAAACCCATCATCTTACTACAGACATGAACAACCTTGCTCTTCATTTAGAGTATCAGGGTCCTAAGGAAGTCCAATTGGGTAATGGTTTTAAACTTCCTATTTCTCGTATTGGTTCTTCCAGTTTCCAAATTGCCAATAAATTGCCTCACTTTCATAATATTCTTTATGTTCCCGCTAGTACTCAAAATTTATTATCAGTTTATGCTCTCACTAATACTAATCCTGTCTTTATGGAATTTTTTGCTAACTTTTTTGTTATCAAGGATATGGAAATGCAACAGATTCTATTCAAGGTTTCGACTAATTAATGGCTCTACTCGATGTGTTTGAATCCACCTAATTCTGCTAGGGATAATTTTTCTTCTTTATCTATATGGGATGCCCGTTTGGGCCATTCTTCTGAACCTATTGTTAACAAAGTTTTGAATTCTTATAAAATTTTTGTTGATGTCATTCCAATAAAAATTTGTGTTATGCATGTTCTTTGAGTAAGATTCATAAACTGCCACTTATTTCATCCAGTTATGAAGCTAAATCACTACTTGAACTTATCTGTTCTGATGTATGGGGACATGCACCTATTGTTTCTGATAATGGTTTTTCATATTATGTTGTTTTTTTTATGACCATTACTCCAAATATACCTGGATATATTTAATACGTTGAAAATCTAAAGTCTTATGTATTTTGAAAGCTTTCAAAACTCTCGTTGAAAGTTACTTTAATAAAAAAAATTAAAGTTTTCAATCAGACTAGGGTAGTGAGTTTTGAACCTTAACTAATTTTTTTAGAGAGCATAGGATCTCACAGAGGTTTCTTGTCCTCATGCTCTTGAACAGAATGGTAGAAAGATAAAATGGACATATTATTGAAACTAGATTGGCGTTATTCAATCATACATGTGTACCTTTGAAATTTTGGGACTATGCATTTGAATATGTTGTTCATATCATAAATCGATTGCCTGTGAAACATTTATTTTATCGTCTCCCTTTCAGCATCTATTTGGTACTACAGTTGGTTATTATTCTCTGGAAAATCTTTGGGTGTCTTTGTTATCCTAGGTTGCATCCATATACAAAACACAAACTTGAACCATGTTCTCTTGTGTATTCCTAGGATATAACAAAGTTAACAGAGGTTATCAATGTTACCACATTCCACCCAAAAAATTATTCTTCTCACGCCATGTCTTATTTGATGAGCAAGTGTTTATGTTTACAAAGTAAGATGATTTGGTAACTCCATTGTCTACTACCACATTGACATCACAAATTCCACCACCATGCCTGGTGTTTCTATTCCGGCTCCTCCTATTTCATTGCCAAATGTCATCCCTTAGTTGGTGCTGATTTTGTGTGATAATGGCATGCCATGCCACAGGCAACGTCCACCATGTATTTGTCACCAAGTAATTTCAGTACCTCAGTACCACATACGTTTCCCTCCACCAATTCTTCAACTCATAATTTACCCACCTCATCACCACTAATCTCTTCCCACAGTCCTAAACTCATAAAATTAGCCATTGAGCTCCCACAACACGGTCACCATCGCCTAACCAACTCACCTCTAACCGACTTACCTCAAACCGACATCACCCAAATCGAGACCCTTAAACCTAACATACCATAACCTGAACCATCACCAATCCAACCAAATTTGGGAAATAGTTCCCTCATCTTTAAAATAAATTATCATTAGATGCAAATGGGTATTTCGCATCAAACAGAAGCCTAATGGTTCCATTGATCGGTATAAAGCATGGTTGGTTGTAAAGGGATATAATCAATGACCTAGATTAGATTATTTTGAAACTTATAGTCTGATAGTGAAACTTATCACTATTCGTGTGATATTGACATTGGCTATCTCATTCAAGTGGTCGCTCACTTATATGGATGCTTCAAATGTTTTCCTCCATGGTACTCTAGAAGATGAGGTATTCATGGTACAACCTTCGGGTTTTGTAAATCCTTAATTTCCAGGTCATGTCTATAGGCTACATAAGTCTTCATATGGACTGAAACAGATGCCTTGCATATGACACAAGTGCCTTACAATTGCATCACAGAATATCAATGTTTTGGGTTCAAAATCTGATACATCACTGTATTATTACAAGCATGTTGATAAGTGTATTTTATATGCTTATTTTTTCTTGGTTTATAAGCTTTAATCGAGTTGTTTATATTATATTTAAGGTGTATTTTACTTCCTTTATGCTATTTTCTTTGTTAGGACATCAATGAGAAAAAGGAGCCAAAAGTGCTTGAAAAAGGAGTGAAATTAGCTTGGAGTAGCCCAGAAGCAGTCCTAAGGCATGACCATGCCTTAGGGGGTTGCTGATTTTGGAGTTCTGAAGCTTAAATAGTGATTTGGGCTAGCATTTTTTATGGGCCTTAAAGAAGCTGCAGGTTTGACTTATGAAAGAGGTGTCAAAGCTTTTTGTTTGGAGATTTTTCCTTATTTTAATTACTCCTATTGGGAGTGTTTTAAGTTGTTTTCCCTAGAGAGGATTGTAATATATTATTATTTTTATTCTTTGCTTTTTGGTTCTAGGTTTTAGGAGGAGAAAGTTAGCAATTTTGAATGAATTAGAATTTCAGTATTAGTTTTAGAATTTTTTTAGTCTTTTTTATTTTTCTCGCTGGTTGGTGAATTTTCTTGGAGAACAATGATTTGGAGACTAGGGTTTGGGGAGCACTTCATTCTACCCGCCTCAATAATTCGTACAATTCTCCATTATGTTTTCGTTAATGTTCTTAGTTGTAATTAGTTTAGTCATGAATTAATTCCACCATAGCCTTATGGTGGATCTCAACATGAACTCCATGTAGTTACTTTATGGTTTAAGGCAATTTAATTTGTCTTATTTTCCAATGATTGTGTTGTGTATGCTTAATGCTTTTGATGTATGACCATCAATTTCAATGCCTCTAGTTAATTTATAATTGGCCAAAGGACTAATTAACGGAATCACATAACACAACGATTGCATGACCATTGCTTTTGTGGCTCACTAGTATGTGCTAGGTTTTCATGAACTTAATGCTTTCTTGATTAGTTGCTTAGAACTGAGAGGTTTAAGTGCTTAGGTTGAGAATTAGAATCGATAGTCCTAACCGGTATTGATTAATTATGGAAATCGCCATCTTTGGAATTTAATTGAGTTATATGTGTTGGGATTTGTTATTGGAAAAATAACATGGCGTAGCGGAAAATACACCGTTTAAAATTTCCTAGAATCGATTTATCGTGTCCAATTACCATTGATTAGAATAAAACCAAATTGAATCAAGAGAGATTAACTCACCGGATTCGTCTCTTCTTGAGACTGTTGCAGAATCATTTCTTGAAACTGCGATCTCCAAAGTCCGACACATGACCAACTATTGAGCGGGAACCGGTGCTAGCCGAAAATGCAAAGGAATGGAGGATTAATGCTGGGATTTTCGGCTAATTTGGGGCTGCTCTTGGTGGCTGAAATTTTCAGCAATTAATTAGAGTTGAATTAGGGTTTTATTCCTTAAGTGTGCTCTTATATAGACACCTTGTCTAATTGGGTTTTAATTAGGTTAATTCAACCCAAGCCCACTAGGATTATAATTACATAAATAAACTTTAATTAAAAAGTATATACTATGTAATTTAATTCCATTTGGCTAAATTTAATTACCCCTAAATAAAATTAAATCTCACTTCAGTAAATACAATACATGTATTTAATTTTCCTACTTAGGAAAATTATTTAATTAATTATTTGCTTTATGTAATTCAATTAATTGATAAATTAATTAATTACATTATGTAAACTTATTAATTAAATTAAATTCAACCCAATGTTAATTAATTATCTTGACACCGAATGTCAACTAATTAATTAACGCATTCCTTCCAATGTACATTACATGTACAATTTCTATAAGTTTCTGCTCAGTTGATCTATGTGCACGATCCTATGGGTTTGTCTTTATGTTGATAGTAGGTCCAAGGCCCACAGATTGTAAGTGGGTTCTAGCAAACCATTACAGCCCCCGATTAAGATAGAGATGCAGCAGTCTTTAGAAGACACTCACCCGGTAGTAATCTCATAGTGTCCTTTGCCTAACGATATCGATATGAATAAACAAGAGGCATGGTGTCTGTCATCCTCTTCTATTGTTTATTATATTTCTTGATCTTGAGTTGACTGATTAATCATGTAAGCACCGAATTACTTGGGTATGGCCATACACTTATCAGTCCCACTCATCAAGTGGCCAATGATATCATCTCGGTGTTACCCGAGTGGCAATTCCATCACTTCATCATCAATATCAACATGTTCACCGGTCCACCCAATCATACCCGTATTTAGCATCCTTTTACAGACCTGTTAGGTGTATGTCAAAGTGAACCGGATTCCATATTGATATTATAATGAAATCTGGTCTGAGGACAAAAGAGACCTACTCAAGAAAGACCTATGACGTGACAACCATGTGGCTTTCTTGTGTGGATCGATCCAGTCCCATGTCAACGACATGTACCTATAGGGGTGCACAAAAAAACCAAAAAACCGTAAAACCGAACCGAAACCTTGCTAAAAATATGGTTAACCGAAACCGATGGACTAGTGTACGGTTTTTATTTTTAGAAATTAACGGTTACGGTTACGGTTTAGGGTTTTACATTGAAAGTCCATGTGGACTCGCGGTTAACCAACTCCTTACAAATATTTTTCTTAAAAAATTATATAATTATATATATATAGGTAATATGAATAATAAATGAAATATTTGGGCCTTTGATATTATTTTGCTTCCTTAATATATAACACCAAGTAGTGTCAATCACTCACTTCCAATCTTATCTCCTCTCTATTCTTAATTTCATACTCACTGAAAAACGAACAGCGAAGAAAAATTTCATTAATTAATGTTTGATCTTGTATAACAATTTCTATGTTTGGGAACTTTTTTTTATTAATGTTTTAATTATTGGAGTTTATGGTTAAAATGTTATTTTAATTAATAATTAAGACTATGGTTTGTAATTTTATATTTCCATTTGATGTTTGAGATTTATAGTCTATTTATTTGAGATTTCAAATATTATAAATTTTGAAAAATCAGAATATCTATTTCGTAAATGGTTAACCGTAAAGAAATGGTTAACTGACCAAAATTAGTGGTTAACCGAATAATGGTTAACCGAATTTAATGGACAGTGTATGGTTAGTAAATTAAAAAAACCGTTTAAACGGTTAACCGTTTGTAAAAGTCCACATGGACCGGTTAACCGACCGTGTGCACCCCTATGTACCTATATTCATGACTGACTATACAAGTACTATGGCTAGTTAAGAACTACCATACAGTCATCGAATATACAAGTCTTTGGTTCTATTCGTTCCCACGATTAGAATAGACCTGGGATAGGTTTTATGATTATCAATCAATGGATACTCTACTCATATTATAGCACAAGATATAAATGAAATAGATTAATTGCCTTTATTAATGTGACACAAATAATGTATTCATACAATGAGTCTTAATGTATAATACAAAATACAAGAATCTAATGCCCTAAGAACTAGGGCACACCAACAGTATGACTTAAAGAATTACTAAAATGTATGTTAGGTGAAACCGGATGCCTTAGTTAGCCTTCCAATTAGATTTCTTATATCAGTCTTTTTTTATTCATAGCTTGAATTATTTTATTTAATTTTTTCTCAGCAGTAGATTTTTTTTATAAACCAAATATCAAAGATATGATAATCCCCACCTAGATTAATAGACACCTAATTGCGTTTAGGTTTGCATGCATAGTCCTTGAAGGATCGACACTTTATTTATCTTATATTACTTGATCGACAGAGTGCACTTGCTCTAGAGTGTGTATATTTATTACGCATCACATGTCAGTGATAGACTTTTTTTGTCTCCTCTATGTTGATGATTTGGTGCTGACTAGCAACAACAGATAACTTTTAGACAAGTTGATTCTACTTTTACAGGAGAAATTTGCTATTCGTAATCTGGGCAATCTCTCTTATTTTCTTGGCATTAAAGCACATTTTACGCCTTTAGGGCTTCTATTAACCCAGGAAAAGTACATAATTGATTTGCTTCAATGGACTAATATGGGTTCCTATGTTGGAGTCTCAACTCTTGCTTCTAGTTTTGATAAATTGTCTTTGCAAATGGGAGAAGCTCTTATTGATCCCTATGAGTCCAGAAGCACGATTGGGTCCTTGCAATATATGGCATTCACTCACCCAGATATTTCTTTTATAGTTAACAAAGTAGCTCAGTTCATGCATTGTATGACAAATGCTCATTGGATAACTGCCAAATGTATTTTATGTTATTTACATAGTACTCTCACTCATGGGTTGTTACTACGTCCTCTACAATAATGTGTACTTGAAGGGTACTCTAATGCAGATTGAGATGGTTGTCTTGATGATAGGAAATCAATCTTAGGGTGTGTTGTCTATCTTGGCTCCAATTTGATTTCTTGGTGCTCTCGGAAACAAAGAGTTATTTCAAGGTCCTCTATGGAGGCTAAATATAGAGTGCTAGCTATAATTACATCTATTACATGAAATTGGTTTTTCAATTACACATCCACCACGTGTTTGGTGTGACAATCTCAGTGCCACGTACTTGACTTTCAATCCTATTTTCCATACATGGAGCAAGTATTTAGAGGTTGATTTTTTTTTTGTATGTGATCAAGTAACCAAGAAGCAGCTACACGTTGCTTAGGTCTCGCCCATGGATCAAGTTGCAGATGGGTTTACTAAGTCTCTATCCAAGGGATGTTTTCTTCTTATGAAAGATAAGTTGAACGTGTTTCCTCCACCCATTCAACTTAAGGGGGAGTGAAGAGAATATGTATATAATCTAATTAGGATTATGTTATCCTTGTAACCAATCATGTTGTATAACCCTTACCCTAATTGTATATAAGGGTATTACTCATTAATGTTCATGTATCGAAGAATAATTTCCTATAGAGTTTCACCGGTACTTTCTCCGATCATTTTTTAAGATAATATATAAAAAGTCATGTAAGGCTATACCAATAAGTTTAATTTTTTTATGTCAATTTCACATGGTATATCAAAGCCTTTTAGACCAAGTAGTTGATAATGAGTGACCCGACAAATTCATTTGTTGATAAAAATTTCAAGGGGCATTTATGTGCGGTGTGTATTAGAGTTAATATACAAAAGTTATTTGCAAGTCTTACATATCAGTCTAAGCTTTCAACTCTAGTTTCTTGAAAATTTTGATGAAGTAAAAGAACTAAAAGTATTTTATAAACAAAAATAGCAAACGTATGAGTATTTATTTTATGAGTACTTATGCTACTTTTATGTTCTTGCAACTATATTCTAATTAATTAAGGAATTATTTTCCTAATACTAAGCCTATAATGGTGGGTAAAAATAATACTTAATTTTTGTGTGTAATTATTAAGATTGTAATAAGATGTGAATTTATATATTAAGTTATTATTAAAGGCATTAAGAGTGTTGGGTGGACGATATTGTAGATTGCAGAGATATTTATTGGATTCATATGAATTATTATAGGCATTAAGAGTGGTGGGTAAATGTCATTGTACATTGCAATGATATTTATTAGATTCTCAAGCATATTAGAGGCATTAGGAGTGGTGGGTAGCTGTTACTATATGTTACAGAAATATTTCTTAGGAATAAGACATTTATTGAATTTCGAAGCAATTATTTGAGTCTTTGAAGTGGTGGGTGAACACTTTAGGGTAATTGTAGAGACATTTAGGATTCTGAAGCATTATTGAAGGCATTGGGAATGGTGAGTGGACATCACTATGTATTGCATAGATATTTGTTATATTCTTATGAATTGTTAAAGGTATTCGGAGTGGTGGATGGACGTCACAATACATTATAGAGACATTTATTGGATTATAAACCATTATTAGAGGCACTGAGAGTGGTGAGCAGATGTCACTGTACATTGCAAAGATATTTATTTGATTCTTGTGAATTATTAAAGGCATAGAGTGGTGGGTGGACGTCATTGTACTTTGCAGATATATTTATTGGACTCTGAAACATTATTTGATGCAGTAGGAGTAGTGGTTGGACGTCTAATACTTATTGTAGAGATATTTATTGGAATAGTGAATGGATTGGGAGTGGTTAGTGGAAGTCACTGTACATTACTTACATAATTTAGAAATCGAGTTGATATATTATTTGGGAATCAATTAACTAAATTGAAATTAATGATAACAAATTTCTAATTAGCTAAATCGGTATTAAAGCCTATGTAAATTAAATCCAAATCAAATAATCAAAAGAGCTTTGGAAACATTATTTTAGGAAAAAGTAAATGTGCAAAAACTGATAATTTACTTTATATCATAATAGATTTAAATTGTTTATATAATCTTATTCGTTATAATTTTATTTATAGCTTTGTATAAATAAAGTAAAGTGATTTATGACTTTACATGTTTTTTCTTTTCTTAAGAATCTAATTTCACTATAAATTTTAATATATTTATATTAATGAACCTTTTTGTTGCTGCTTTGGTTAAGAATATTATACAATGAGCCTTTCTAATCCTATTACAGTTAACAATGTAATAGAATGAGCGTTTCTCCTCCTATTGTGGTCAACAATGTAATATATGAGCTTTTCTGCTGCAATTGTAGTTAATAATGTTCACTAATTTTGATTGGTATCTCTATCCATTCTTTTTTTTTTTATCTCCTTTAATCAGGTTTGGTATAGCAATCAAGCTCTTAGGGACTGGTCGAAAGATCATGTTTATGCATCAGAATTAGACAAGCTCATAGAAGTACATGCTTATGGTGGGTCTTCTTTGTGTCCACCTTTAAGCTCTCTACACATGTTTGTATGTTTTTCCCCCTATTGTCATAATCATGGAAAACCTTCATACCTTGGCATAGCCATGATTTAGTCCTCATAAAAAGACTTGGCTTCATTAGTGGTTTACTATAATTTGTAGGATTGTTACTAACTCTAAACATACTTATTTGTCTAAGGTTAATCTTTTAGGATGAGGTATTCTTTTCAATATTGAAATGTTTTTATAATAGGGATTTGGGAAAAGGCTCTGATAAGTTGAATTGTTCAAAGCTGAATGCAACTATTCATCCTTTTTTAACACTCAAAGGTTTTTGTTTCAAATGGAGGTATCTAATTTTCACTGTGACGAACTATGATTTAGATGGCTCAAACTCCAATCTTTGTTGGGTTGGATTATTACAATTGCAGCAAGTTCAGCATAACCAGAAGGCTACATATTAATTAGTTTCTTTCTACGACCAAATAGTTTGGAAAAGAATGAGAGATGGGTGCAAAGCACTAAATTAAGTGTGGAACAAATTTATAGCTATTTCTTTATATGGTTATAGCTTATATTACTTATCTAATTATGAAAAATGAAATATGCGTGCATACATGGTTTTGTTCCTTCTTTGATGAGGTATTTTGTTGTTTGTCATAGTGTTCATTACTCATATATATATTTTTTTAACCAAAGTAATTAAAGTATGAAGTGTATATGTAATATATGTTGTTGAATATGAGGATTATAGTTCAAGTTGTCTATGACAATTAATAGCACATCATATTTCGAAAGAGAGATATGTTGCTTATTTATAAGATGCTGTTAGATAATAGTAAACAAATACAATTTATATACGTAAATTGCAGAAACGAAATAAATTGAAGAACAGAAAATAAGATACTTTTCAACCTTAACAAAAGGAACAATAGAGTTGAGGCCTGAAAAATACAGTTTCCTTAAGACAATTATTTGCCCGTAGTTGGCGATTTGTCTCCCAGGATACAACAACTCTCGATGGCAAACTCAACTGTGCAAAGCGGACTATCACCAAAGAAGAAAGGAAAAATGACAGCCTATCTAGAAGGAAACAGATTGCAGAAAAAAGGATGAAAGGAAATTCGAAATTCTTGCAAGTGTATTCTGCAACTGATGGAGCAAGAAAATATAGGCTGTTTAAGAGGATTTATTGGATTAATAATGATAATTAATTGGATTAATTCTCTTATTGAGAGAGAATTAATTCTGTAGTTATTTAGGTAGACCCGTAGTGGCCCAATTCGGTTCCGCATTTGTGACGCCCACGTCGTGCGATTGTGCATTGGTCCTTTGAAGGCTCGGAGCTAGGATTTGCATCCCCCCCTGTGCGCGCAAGAGAGAGGCTTTTGGCTTACACAAGTTAACAGCTTACAAAAGTGTGTTTCAATAGAAACACCTTTTCCACTTTATATTTTTCCCATGTGGGATAAGTTAACATAAGCCAATTTTTCTCTAAATATTCCATTCCATTAGGCTAACTTTGAGCAACAATTTCTCATTCACTACTTGTCCGTTTTGGGTAAATTATATACCGTTGGAAACTCACGTTATGTACTATACAATGATACTAATCATTTGATGTAATACGCTTCCTTTCCATAATATAATTTGGCCCAAAGTTGACAAATAATCACTAGTATATAATCCAATATATTTGTCAAATTTCCAACAGATGCGTTGTAGGATAATGTTTTGATAATGACTAATAAATTTGCAAAATGCATTAAGTTGCTAATTGGATTTACCTGCCAAAATGTTATTTTTTTTTATTTTAGCTTTATGCTCGACCTTGAATAATTGTTGTGAGCAAGCTTAGAGATTGGGTTTTTTTTCGATGAATCAAGTAATCGCCCCCAAGCGACTAGTTCCAAACGACAAAGAAAAAAAAAAGAATGAATAAATGAAAGCAAGAATTTTTTTTATTTGAATTTTTTTTATTTCTGTTTTTAGGGGTATAGAGATTCAAACCGTAGACCTTCTTGGTAAAAGAGCTTAAACTGATCATTATCAAAATGATTCGAACTTTTTCCAAGACCCAACAATCATTTTCCTTTTTCATTGGACTCATTCATTAACTGGTATAAAAATCCATCTATATATTTTCAAAAGAGTAAATTATAAATTGTAATTTTTTTTATTTTAGTTTTCATATATTATTGTAATTGAAATTCCAAATTGAAAATATTACATTTAAACTTTTGAAAAATATTAAAAAGAACCGTGCATTGCATGGACCATAAGCTAGTTTGACATAATAAAATACACTTACATTTTACTTTTAACTAAAAACACACTAAAGCTAGACACAACTCAATTAACTTAGAGCATCCTTAATGGATAAATCCCAAAAGTTTCATTAACCTCGCCACGTCATTGACACATCATCCAATACAATAATCTTAACTCTATTAAACTCTCTTCCATGACCATTTAACCCATTAAGCTTAATCATATGAGACCCACCATCAAATCACACTTTTTATTTTTTAATACTTATTTTAATTAGTCAACAATATAACATATGTATATATATAAATTAAAACAAAATAATTAATTTTAACAAATAATTAATCTAACGGCTAGTTTCGTAACGACTAGTCTTATAATTACGCATTAAAGTTAAAGAAATGGCAATAAAAAAACACAATAAATACTTAAACTACATGATAATAATAATAGAAATTACATTATAATAAAAATTAAATATTCAAATAACATATTGTTATTAATTTGCATACTTAGCCTTGATTTGATTACAAATAACATGATGATTTTCAAGTTGCTCCACGTTCATATGGCTGGTGTCCACAGTCAATATTTTATGATCTTTAGATATCTGATATGAATTTTTCAAATCTTCAATTATTTTCTTGAACCCTTCAATTGCATCTGCTTTTATTTTCCTTACTTCTTCCAGTTCATCCAAATAGTTCTTAAATTCTGCTTTTTTAAATGTTGTTTCAACACTAGACTTCCCCTTTCTCTCGGCTTTTACCTTTGCAGACTTTTTATCCAATAGGGTGAATTTCACCTCTATTTACGTCAATACTTGTTTCTCCATTTGATGAGAAAGAGTAAGGATCACTTTCATTAATTTTGGTCTTGTTGGAAGGTTAATGAATAGAAAAATTTGTTTGCCATTTTGGATCATCTTTCAACATCATCCAAAGATGATCATGAAGGAATTTCTTCTTCTTTTGTTGTTTGTAAAGTTTGCGAGCACGTTCCTTCACTTGATCATCGCTCCAACCACTTTAATGTTTTGCAACCAATTTGTTGTAGATTTGATTAAATTCATTGATTAATGGAAGCATTTAACACCAATGGTTCTTAATAAAAGAAGTCTTTCTTGTAACTTGATATAATAAGCCAAGTTACAAGCATTTTTTCATCTTCATTGCTCCAACACAAGCATTTCTCTTTGCTATTATTCTCAAGCTCAATAATATCATTACCTAGTTGTGTAGAACCAGAAAGAGTTTGTGTTGTTGCTTTGTGGCCAGTAGCTGATGATCTCTCCAAATTTGTTTGCTCATTTGAATGGTTTGAGAATACACCTAGAGAGTCAATATTTGACACATTGAGTATGTACGAATTAAGATACCTTGGTCTTGGAATTGCAAAATATGGATATTGTAAATTTGATTGATTTCCTAAATTTTGTTGAGGGTACAAAATTTGAAAATTCAAGGGATGTTGGAAATTTGGATTTTGATAGTTTGGAGGAATTTGAGAATTATTGGTATTTTGGAGAAAATTAAAGGGGTGTTGGAAATTTTAATTTTGATAATTTGGAGGAATTTGAGAATTATTTGTACTTTGAGCAAAAAATGAATATTCATAATTTTCATTATTTGGGTTTAGATTTTAAGAGGATGGATTTTTTTCCATGGTAGAAAATTGCAATAAATTGAAAAAGATTGATGGGAAGAATGAAGAATAATTGAAAGATTTGTTGGAAGGGTATGATATTTATAGGGTATGAAAAAAAAAATATTACCATTATATTACCGTTGAAAAGAAAAATAAAAGAAAAATTAATTAAGATAGTTTTTGCTGAGACAAACAATATAATATCAACCAAATTGAAAAAGTTTTTGGTGACAACCCGTTGAATTCAAATAAATTTGATTGATCTCTCCGTAGTGGGAAAGATTAACAGTGGAGGGGTTAATATTAACCCCCCACTAAGGATGCCCTTAGATAGTACAAATAAAATACTAAACATTTCACATGTCACAATGTTTCGAAGGGGCGAGTTTTTAATTAATCTACTAAATTAATTCTCACATTCTTATTTGATTACACATGTTCCTTGTTTCCAATTTTTTAACCTATAATTTAGATTTCCCTATTCAAAAAATAAGGACACTACAATTCAAAGAGGAAAAAAAAAAGAAAGTCTAAAATTATGACATACCTCTTGCCTTGGAAGCTGCCTTTACCAAATTTTCAGAGAGAATCCATTTTGGATTCACAACAAGCAATTATTTTATATATTATTTGAAGAAATTAAACCAAGTCTCATAAACAACACAAAAAATTGCATTATGTCAACTATAATAAAGCTTATTGAGGAGATAGCAATGTCCTTACCTCGAAAAGCACATCCTTAAAAGTTAGACCGAAAAACCAACCAAATTGAATTATCACACATCAAACTAACACCTAAAAGCATTTTTAATCAAGCAACAGAGCACACAACAAAATTTAGTGAACCTAAAATCAAGTGAGGGAGAATAACAAACCCATTAGAGATTCTATGAGGTGTTATTATCCTAAACATTTGGCTGGTTGTGGAATCACTAAGTAAAAGGATAATGGATTGTCGGTTTCTATAATGGAATGAATACAAAAGTTTTTATACCAAGCAAATTAGGCTAACGAGTCATTATACCAAGCAACATTAATTGAAAAGTAATAGATATCGATTA
This sequence comes from Euphorbia tirucalli, assembly GCA_039660915.1. Classification (NCBI taxonomy): domain Eukaryota; kingdom Viridiplantae; phylum Streptophyta; class Magnoliopsida; order Malpighiales; family Euphorbiaceae; genus Euphorbia; species Euphorbia tirucalli. The sequence goes on along the minus strand of CM077632.1, from coordinate 42,173,865 downwards.
AACGAATACTTCGTAATTGTTGATCTTCAAAATGAATAACAGAATTAGCAAGAAGAAGATAAAGCAAACACAAATCAGAATCTTCATCTCCGCTCCACCTTTTCTAATAGTTTAGCAGCATTCCTTGTATTACATTTGATATTAATAGAGTATATAGTTAATTGTATGGATATAATGTTGTAAGGACTAATGTTGTAATTTGCATTGGCTGTAAACCCTAATCATAGGGCTGTATATAAGTGTGTTTTCATAATTAATACATTAAGCTTGATGGCCTTTACATGGTATCAGAGTTCGAACTTGCGAAACCAAGCTCACACAGAGCTTCAGTTAAGTACTTATGCCACATCCGGGGTGCTTGCTTCAAACCATAAAGACTCGTCTTAATAAACTCACATGATTAGGAAAAGAGGAATTAACAAATCTTAGAGGTTTGGTTATGTAAACTTTCTCCTCTAAAGTTCCATGGAGAAAGGCGTTTGATACATCCATACATGTTAAAGACCATTGAAAGGACACTTCAGGGGTGAGAATAACTTGAACAGTAATGGGCTTAACTACCAAAATCGTACCCTTTTTGGTCAAGCCCGCTCAAGTTCTCAGGATTTGAAGTGGTGAGCATTTTTTTTCCTTGCGAGTAGCTCCCTTTTGCAGTTTGATTATTTTACTACGATTAGCTCCCTTTAATAGGTGTAGCTTTGTAATTCTAAAAATTAACTCGATGATGATTTCTAGACATATTTAATGATCATGTGATGACCATTAAACTACCAAAAATTATCCAAAATTTCTTTCCTATTTAATTAAACCATCACTTTAATTTAAATCCACCAAGCGGCTGCTACATAGTCGATTTCGCAAAGAAATTCCAATAATTTTGTGGTTATGTCATAACCGTAAAATGAAAATTCAAAAAATTATGAATTAATTCCTTTGATAAAAATTTAATTTTCTTACTTGTGAAATCTGATCGTGAAGTGATTGGTCTTATTCGGATTTCAACTCCCAAAAATTGATTCCAAATTTTCATGTTCGTGAGATTTGATCGTCATGTGATTGATCTCATTCGTATTTCAATTCCTAGAAAATTGATCCCAATTTTCATGTTCGTGAGATTTGATCGTCATGTGATCAATCTCATTCGTATTTTAATTCCTAGAAAATTGATTCCCAATTTTTTGTTTGTGAGATTTGATCATCAGGTGATCTATCTCATTCAGATTTCAATTACTAGAAAATTGATTCCAAATTTCATGTTTGTGAGATTTGATCGTCAGGTGATCTATCTCATTCAGATTTCAATTACTAGAAAATTGATTCTAAATTTCATGTTTGTGAGATTTGATCGTCATGTGATCTATCTCATTCAGATTTCTATTACTAGAAAATTGATTCCAAATTTCATGTTTATGAGATTTGATCGTCAGGTGATCTATCTCATTCAGATTTCAATTACTAGAAAATTGATTCCATGTTTGTGAGATTTGATCATGAGGTGATCTATCTCATTCAGATTTCAATTACTAGAAAATTGATTCTAAATTTCATGTTTGTGAGATTTGATCGTCATGTGATCTATCTCATGCAGATTTCAATTACTAGAAAATTGATTCCAAATTTCATTCTTGTGAGATTTGATTGTCACGTGACCGATCTCATTCGGATTTCAATTCCTAGAAAATTGATCCCAATTTTCTGCTTGTGAAATTGATCATGAAGTGATCAATTTCAGTATAAGTTAACACAGATTTGATTACGTGAAAATCATTCTTGTTTTCGAAATTTTATTACGAAGCGGTCAATTTCGATAGAAAGCGGTACAAACTTGATTACGTGAAAATCAATTTGTTTTCAAAATTTGATTGCAAAACAATCAATTTCGGTGAAATTTGATACAGATTTGATTACGTGAAAATCAATTCTGTTTTCGAAATTTCGATTGCGAAGCAATCAATTTTGGTAAAATTTGATACAAATTTGATTACGTGAAGATCAATCCTGTTTTCGAAATTCGATTGTGAAGCAATCAATTTTGGTAAAATCTAATACAAATTTGATTACGTGAAGATCAATCCTGTTTTCGAAATTCGATTGTGAAGCAATCAATTTTGGTAAAGTTTGATATAGATTTGATTACGTGAAAATCAATCATGTTTTCGAAAATCAATTTCGATAAAATTTGGTACCGATTCGGTTATGTACGTTTTTATTTTAAAGTTTGATCACGAGAAGATCAATTAGGAAGTAAATTGTAATCTCTCTCTTGCTTAGCAGAATTAACTGTTCCAGGTATAATTCTCTAAATTTACAGAATGAGATTATTATAATTTAAAAAATAACGCTCGGTTTAAAAATTGAAAGTCATGTCCTCCAAAACAGGATTTGAACGGCTATGCAATGGTTGTTCAATAATATAATTAACCAAAACGGTTATCTTAGACTACTTTGTATAACTTTAAATCATTAAAGCTATACAAAGGGGGGCAACTGTAATACCCGTTTTGTCCTACCTAACCTCGTTTTTCACTATATAATTTTATTTTTTTTAATATCCATAAAACTAATAAACACATTTAATTTATAATATTTAGTTATTATTATTATCGCTATTATTTCATTAATCCTTTTGTTATAGTTATCATTATTATCACTATTATATTACTACTACTATTATCATAATTATTATCATTACTATTATAATATCATTATTGTGAAAAAATTAATTCCAAACATAAAAAAATAGAATATATAAGAAAAATGGAAACAGTCCCTAAAATTACACAAGGGCAAAACCTAAAATTACTAAAATTACAATTTTAACCTTAAAAGCTCTCTAATTTTACAAGTTTGGGGACTGCCCCTCCTTTGCCTATAAAAGGGCAGTCCCACAACATAGAAAGGGGGACACGAAAAAGGCAGATACATAAAAAACCAGAGATAAAAATCCTATTCTTCAACTCTGAGAAGGACCAGGTTCTGGTTCTTCCAGCCCAAACAAATCATTTCAGCTTCCTCATCTACTCTTGCTGCCCGGATTTCTCTTTGAACTTCACCTATTGAAAACACACACCAAATATCAGAAGGAAAGCAGTGGGAACAAGAAGAAAAGCAGAGAAAAAAAAAAGCAAAGGAAGAACAAGAAACAAAAGAAAACACACAGAGAAAAAGACCCTGCTCTCATTTTCATTCAACCTTTCTTTTATTCCTAGAATAATAGGCCGATCTTCAGATTTTCCTTCGGAAGAGGTTCTGCCTTTCAGCTCTTCTCCTTCTCTGATAGAAGTTTTTGATGACTTCTTTGAAGAAGAGACGAAGGAGGGTTGAAAGATAATTACCCTCCCATTTCCATTCTCCTACTCACCCTGCACAAAGAAATACCGAGCAAAAAGATAAATTAGAGAAGCTCGAAAATAGTCCATTGACAAAGCCAGAAGCAATACAGGCAGTAACATGTATAAATCTCTTCTATTTTTCTTTGTAAAGCAATATACAAAATGTCTTGTATGATATAGATTCATCAACAGTGTAGAGACATGCTATGTCTATACCAAATATCGGGGCCTATTAGTCCAAATATCTATTTATTTCATTTTCTTCCTTCTATTATTTTCTCTTCTCTTTTACTTTATGCTCACTAAAGGATAACATTAATCACAAACCTAAAAATCAACCAAACTAAGCATGCATGGTCAGAATCAATACCAGTCCAGAAGCTAACCACAGCGCATGCAAATAATTATCTCTCATTTTAAATTTGAATCAACATGCATTTTTTTTAAACAAAAGCAAAAAAATAAAAAGACAACATAGACAGAAGCCTGCATCTCAAACAGAAAACCAAGTATAGAAATCTAAACCAAAAATAAAAAAAGAAGCAGAACTATAGATTAGAGAGTATCAACCAGCCACAAGAAAGGCATCATGGATTTGCAAAAAAAAAAAAAAAAGGAAAACATTCTCAAACTTACCATCGGTTACAAATCGGTGTGAGACCTCAATAGCTGGGTTCAACCCATTTACCCTACATCTGTAGAGAAGAAATAGAATCAGTAAAAAAAGAGAGTAAAACCTAGGAAATAAAAACGGAGAAAGAAGGAGAAGAAAGTACCTTAGATCGACGGTAGCCAAGGCGAGATCGAAACGGAGGAAGGTCAGAAATATCTCGAATCGGAATAGATCGGATCTTTCAAGCTTGAGCTACCATTGAGCTTTCAGTGCTAGAAGCCACGATCTCATGGATCTCGGCTACGGGTTCTGGAGAAGAGAAATCGACGACCGGAATGAAGTGAGCGGAATATAGAACCGACCACCGGTGAGAGAGAAACCGAGAAAGATAGAGAGAAACTGAGAAACATGGCGAGCGAAACTGAGTGAGAGAGAGAGTGAGAGAGGCGGTGATTAGAATGGTCTTTGGAAGAGTTGTCCGGCGTGGAGCTTAGGGTTTAAGAAGAGGACGGTGTGTAAGGATGGGAGTTTATGAAGAGAGGGTGTTGTCTGATGAGAAGAGGGGAATTTACGTATTAGGTTTTGAAATTAGGAAAAGGAGGAGAGTTCAAGCTTGATGGACAAATGGCTAATGGGTTAATGGTTCCGGGTTGGGTTTGGTTTAGGGCTTAGTTTCTGGGCTTAAGATATTTGCATTAAGAACCAGTCAAGGTCGGCCCAACTGGTTGTTAAGCCTTTCATTTTTCCATTCCTAATATTCATATTAATACATGTGTAGGTTTGTTAATTAAAAACTTGGGCAATAAAATTTAAAGATTTCTAAAATAAAAAAAATGACATAAAATAAATTTGTACACGTGTAATTTTAGGGGTTTTATTTCATAGCTCCGCTATAGTTGTGGAATATAAATTAAGTTAATTTATATGGTTAACTTTATATTACAATCACTAATTTTTATTTCCATTGTTTATTTTAATAACAAGTAGTATAAAATTCTTATTACTTTTTTCATTAAAATTCTTATCTAAGATATACTTATATATTTTACATCCATGTTATGGAAGTAAAATACAAATTTTCTTTATGTCCATGTCATTTATATAAATAAATAAAATTAATTTAAATAAAGCATCGTTATGAATATATATTTAGTAAAAATGTAATTATATTCGCATATAGATACAAAAAAGGAAATATGAAAGAAATACATCTCAAAAAGAATAATTTACAACTTTTAGTACCAATTATGGGCGGGGTAGGGTGATTATTATCTTCCCTACACGTAATTAGCAAACGAACCCATATAAATCTCTGGTTAAGGTGTCCAATCGAACCAAAACTTGATTGGTGGCGACTCTATAACATATTGTTATTAACTAAACATCACAATAAATTGATATACAAATCATTACATGAATGATCATAAAAACTAATAAAATTAAAATTAAAAATTAAAACCAAATCTTCCACCCGTCGGTACAGTTTCGACACTGGGGGCAGAACAATAGACCAACTCGTTCAACCTTTCCGCCACATAGGAGAGGAAGAACATCCATTTCAATCCTGTCGTCACATGGGCAGGAAAGAAATGCCTATTGAGGAGTTTCTTGCCTTTAACAGGGATCTGGGGGTAAGACAACAACCAACCTCATGTTGCTTCTTCGCCACATAGAAGGGACAACACATCTGTCACTTTGACCTTGTCGCCACATAGACAGGGAAGAATATCTGTTGACGAACTTCTCGCCTTTAACAGGTATCTGGGGGCAGAATAATAGACCAATTCGTTCAACCTTTCCGCCACATAGGAGAGGAAGAACATTCATTTCAATCCTGTCATCACATGGCAGGAAAGAAATGCCTATTGAGGAGTTTCTTGCCTTTAATAGGGATCTGGGGGCATGACAACAACCAACCTCGTGATATCTCTTCGCCACATAGAAGGGACAGCACATCTCTCACTTCAACCTTGTCGCCATATAGACAAGGAAGAATGTCTGCCGAAGAACTTCTCGCCTTTAATAGGTATCTTGGGGCTGAACAACAGACCAACTCATTCAACCTTTCCGCCACGTAGGAGAGGAAGAACATTCATTTCAATCCTGTCATCACATGGGCAGGAAAGAAATGCCTATTGAGGAGTTTCTTGCCTTTAACAGGGATCTGAGGGCAAGACAACGACCAACCTCATGCTGCTTCTTCGCCACATAGAAGGGACAACACATCTCTTACTTCGACCTTGTCGCCACATAGACAGGGAAGAATGTCTATTGAAAAACTTCTTGCCTTTAACAGGTATCTGGGGGTAGAACAACAAACCAACTCGTTCAACCTTTTCGCCACATAGGAGAGGAAGAACATTCATTTCAATCCTATCATCACATGGCAGGAAAGAAATGCCTATTGAGGAGTTTCTTGCCTTTAATAGGGATCTGAGGGCAAGACAACAACCAACCTCGTGCTATCTCTTAGCCACATAGAAGGGACAACACATCTCTCACTTCGACCTTGTCGCCGCATAGATAAGGAAGAATGTCTGTTGAAGAACTTCTCGCCTTTAACAGGTATCTGGGGGCAGAACAATAGACCAATTCGTTCAACCTTTTCGCCACATAGGAGAGGAAGAACACTCATTTCAACCTTGTTATCACATGGGCAAGGAAGAAATGCCTATTGAGAGGTTTCTTACCTTTAACAGGTATCTGGGGGCAAGAAAATCTTATATCAATCTCACGGGAACTCCACCACACGGAGACAATAACCAACCTCGTGCTGCTTCTTTGCCACATAGAAGGGACAGTACATCATCTTTCATTTCAATCCAGTCGTGACATGGGCAGGAAAGAAATGCCTATTGAGGAGTTTCTTGCCTTTAACAGGGATCTTGGGGCAAGACAACAATCAACCTTGTGCCATCTCTTCGCCACATAGAAGGGACAGCACATCTTTCACTTCGACCTTGTCGCCACATAGACATGGAAGAATGTTTGTTGAAGAACTTCTCGCCTTTAATAGGTATCTGGGGGCAGAACAACAGACCAATTCTTTCAACCTTTTCGTCACATGACAGAGGAAGAACACTCATTTCAATCCTGTCATCACAGAGGCAGGAAAGAAATGCCTATTGAAAGAATTTCTTGCCTTTAACAAGGATCTGGGGGCAAGTCAATTCAACCAAGTTCGTGCTGCTTCTTCGCCATATAGAAGGGACAGTACATCATCACTCATTTCAACCTTTTCATCAAATGGGCAAGGAAGAAATGCCTATTGAAGAAGTCTTTTGCCTTTAACAGGGATCTGGGGGCAAAGCAATTCAATCGTATTCATTCTTAATCGAGGGGGCAAAATTTTTTGTTTCCAAAACTGTCGATCAAGAAATAAATACGCTACTTAACATCAATCTCATGGGAACCCCACCACACGGAGAAGAACTCTAAGTTCGTGCTGCCTCTTCATCACAAAGGAGGGACAGTAAGTTGCATTCAGCCTTCTCGCCACAGAGAGCCAACTTTACGGGCACGCTCCAACACAGTGAGCCAACATCACGGGCGCGCTCCACCACAGTGAGCCAGTACTATGGGCATGCTCCACCACAGTGAGCCAACATTAAGGGCACGCTCTGCCACAGAAAGCCAACATTACGGGAATGCTCCGCCACAGAGAGCCAACTTTATGGGCACGCTCCACCACAGTGAGCCAACATCACGGGCATGCTCCACCGCAGTGAGCCAATGTCATGGGAGTACTCCCCCGCAGTGAGTCAACTTGGAACCATGGCCGGCACCACCAGCAAGGAACACCAGGTACGTTTCCTCTTCCTTCCTCATCGCACTCCCAGTCACGAGACCAAACTCAATCTAGGCTTTACAGCCTACGATGAACCGACTTTGGTCTTGCGAGGGGCAGCCTGTGAGCATGGGTTTTTCCCGGTCTCGGTGATAAGAATCACTTAGTTATCTGTGGACCAGACAGACTCGAACGGGACTTGAAAGCGACCGGAATGCTGCCTGGAGAATCTCAGACGACCTGAAAACTAGGCTACCCATGATCTGAAGCCCCGAAACTGTCTCTCGAATCATTCCTTGGGTTTGGTCTGCATGTTTGACTTTTCAAAATTCTACCCTGACTCTTGGTTGAACCGGGCGGCTCTGGTCTGTTGAACCAGAGCCTGTTGGTTCTAGTGGGCAAGAACAGTTGCTCTGTAAAGCAGAGCAACTTGTCTTGACAGGTGAAAATTTGGGCAGATTTTCAGAGATTTTCAGTCTGCCGATTGATGGAACGAGAGAAGATAGAGAGAGAGGCAGATAAAAGAGAGAAAATGAGAGAGAAGAGGACTTTCGGTTCTAAAGCAAAAGACAGAAAAAAAAAGAGAAAGAAAAAGCAGAAGAGAAGAAGAAAAGAAGAAAAAGAGAGACCGAGAGAGAGCCAAAAACACTCCTATATATACTCTCATCTAACCCCAAACCAATTCATAAATATTAACAACATAACCAATAACCTCTATTCCTTGATTCAGGATTATTTCGGCTTGGTTTCGGATCGTTCAGGGTCGTTGAAGGATTTGGTCAATTAAGTTCTGGTGCATATTCCTGAGCTTTCAATCTGTTTCTTGACATTCCTTGCATCCACACAACAATCCAGGCAAACTCTGAGAGGCCCTAAAACTTGTCTGTATTGATTTTCCGTGCGTTTCTTTTATTTTGACGAAAATCCAGAACTGGTGCTGCCCATCATAGCCGTACGGCTGTGTTCCTCAGGAACATAGCCGGCTGGCTATGCTTCTGAAGAACAGAGCCGACCGGCTCTGACCCAGAGTCGACCGACTCTGTTCCTCAGGGACAGATCCCCGATCTGTCCCAATCAGCCGAAATAGCCCGTTTTCCATTTTGATTTTTCTATTGGGATCATTTTCAGCCCAGAACCATCTGTATGTATTTGTATTTTTTGATTTTCTGGTTATTACATACTCAAATATAGGGGTTTTCCGTATTTCTCGGGGTTTATTTCATGAGTTTTGGGGTCGTTTGATCCGATTCGGATCCATTGTCCAGCATTTGTGGACCCCCGAATCCCATAAAATCCCCGAAAAATATAGAAAATAAGTAAAATAATATTTTTACAAATGTTTTTGGTGTGTTTATTATATTTTGGACCATAGATGGTTTGTGCATTTAGGAACCCACACAAACGGAACCCCGAGTTCCGGGATAAGCGACCCACGAAAGTGGAAATTTGCATGAAACCAAGCCAAATGGTTTTCTAAAATTGATTTTCCAGCACAAAAATTACAGGTCGTTTCAAAACCGATTTCCAGGTCTAACCGGTCCGATCGGTCGGGTCGAACTAGTTACCCCCTAAATGCATGCTTCCTTATCCTAAAATCCCCATTCTGTCCTGATTTGAGTCCTACTTATGTTTATAATATACACTGCGCTAACCAGTCTGTTTTGTAACATTTATTTTTATTTTTATTGTATTTAATAGATTAATTCATGTATCTTAGGCGGTTGTATTTTTAGATCCTCGTGTATCCTAGGCGCTTGTAAAGTGAGGACGAGAGTTTTTATATTTTATTCAATTTGGTTGTATAATTGGCCTCTACTGTTCTTTTGTATATTTGTGTGGATGGTTTAATTTCCTACAATTTATTTTATGCAAGCATCGGATTAATAAAATAAACTAATTGGGTAGAGAAAAGATAATAAACTGAATAAATATGGTTTTGTAAATAATAAACGAATACAAGCTTGAGGTTAAGTAGATAAGTTGCCCGAACCCTAAATCTCTGGATTAGGTACAGTAGTCTGCTTTTGGTAGGGAGCTATACCGGAATTTCCAGGATGAGCTGATCCAAGTGGCGACTCTGTCACTGATCTTGAAATTTAGGTTTCAAGGTCTTTAAGTAATAATATGGAAAACATTTTCTACAAAAGGGATTTTTAATCGAATAAATGAGTTTTCCTAAATCAAGATAAACAAAACCCACTTTTCCCAACACATCACTAAATAAATCAATTTCTTTCTTTCCTTTTTCCCCGGTTCGCTTTGCTGTGTCCCGCTTCGCTTTCTTCGAAAAGGTCGTCCACTCACACATGCCCCCCGAGTCTAACTCTTCCTCCCTCACATAGTTGTTGGGAGAGGCTTGCATGTTGGTGTGACCTTGTAAATGAACAACTGGAACACCATTAGGATTTGGCTTGCTTCCTCCTTGGATGCAGGCTTGAACAGGTCCCTTTTCCTCCCTTAGTGGAGGAATTTGATATTTTTCTGCCTGGCTACTCTTAGTGTCCTCCACAGAAGCCACAACTTCTTTCTATTTTGGTGTTGGAGAGCCAGTAGCACTCTCTTCAGCTTCCTTCCGACCCCTACTTAAATGTCGGACTTCTTGCAGCACTTCACCTATCATTTTTGTTAGATTAACCAAAGCAGCAGCAACATTGGGAGAATCATTCTCACCTAGAATTTGTTAGTTGGGTCCTTCCCTTTGTTATTGAACAGGAGGGACTATGTCAGTATTGTCGAAATGTCCAACTAAGTTAGCCACTTATCCTGTATTATCAGGCACATTATTTGCATCTTCGAATGCAGTAACTTCTTTGTCTTTCGAATTCCTCTTTGGCGGCATGGTCCCACCGAGCGTGCCAAAATTGTTTCTTGCCTTTTTGTAAACTTGAGCGTGCCAGAAATTTTGTAGGAAAATTACAAAATGAAATTGAAAATCTGACTTCTAATCAAACGATTGAAAAAGTTTAAGGACTAAAAGCTTAAGGTCCCAATTAACTCTATAACTAGATTAATTGAAATAACAATGCCAAAATGAAATTGTTGGAATAGAATAATTCTTGAATTGAACTGATTTTGCAGAAAAATACAACTTACAGAGTGAAAGAAAATAAATTTCCAAGGATTCTCCTAAAATACTAAGGATTCTCTTGGAAAAATAAATGCTGAGAAATAGAATAAAATTGACAGAAGGGAATTGAAAATTAGATTTGACGCTCTGTTTGAGTAGAGTTTGTGTTGTTGATGTTTGGCCTCCCCGCTTCTGTCTTCAAACTTGGCTTTTAAAGAGAAGGAAATAACTGTCTTTTTTGCACTATGAGCCACTTCATTTATAACCTCCCACTTTTCCACTCTCAACTTCTCCTGACTCCACTTCTAAATAAAACTTCCCACTAAATAGCAAACTCCAGCCAACTAACTAATTAATTAATTAACAATTCAATTCATTAATTAATTAATTTTCAAAAATCAAGCAAAGAATTAATTAGACCAGACACTAAAATCGTCCCAATTAATTTATAGGTATAACATGGTGACATTTGGAGGTGGGTCATAATTTTATAAATCAGTAGCTAAGGTGAGTCCAAAAGATAAGAGAGGTAGGTTGGATGAATTTGAAATTAGTACTGATGATGGTGAAGCAGGTGGACAAAAATTAAGAGATGAAGGAAGGGTTAATTGGGTAGTAGTTTGAGTGAAGGTAGTGACGTTGTAGGTGATTGCGTATGCAGTGCATAAGATTGATAAGAATAAGAGATATGGGAAGAAAGCATTCGTTTATCATGCAATGAAGAAAAGGGAGGAGGAAGAGAAATAAAATTGTAAAATAAAAAAGGGATCTATGTTTAGGGTTGTCAATGGGGATGAGGACGCCTGGTCAAATGGGGACGAGGATTCCTCGTAAGGATCCCTGCGGGACGGGGATGGCCCCTGAATGCTAAATGGGGACGGGGATGGGATTACCTCTCCCCACCTTGCGGGTGTGAGCACGAGAGTTTTAATCCTCGATTTCAATGATGAAAACAAAGTCTTATTTGACTTGATTTGTTGGGATTCATTACAGAAAATCAAACCAATAGCAGTGGAAGCCGATTCAGATTTTCTAGAATTTGTGTTCTGGAAACTTATGAAGACAAAATCAAAATCAAAATGAGAAAGAACAAGGAGATTCAATCTCAAATTGCAAGTCTCTTCTAAAGACGGCTGCAGAAATAAAAAAAGATCTCCTCTATGTTCATGTACACGAACGCCTAACAAAGCAACACCTGTGATAGCATCGGATCAAAAACCAAGAGAAAGGAGAAGGGGAGGGGTTGGAATTTTCAACTTAGAAAATTGGGTTAGGGTTTCATTCTCTTAAGGGAGTATTTATACTCTTTTAACCCTAGGTATAATTAATTACATTAGGTTATATTTTAATTTCAAATTAATCTAATTACACATGTATGAATTAAATTACACCATATAATATAATTCATATCATGTTAATTAAATATAATTTATCTAATTAAATTAACCTAATAATTATTTAGACATTTCTTAAGAGATAATATATATAAACCTTTATATAAATACATAAAATTAATTTATCAAATTAATTCTATGAAACCCAATAATTATTGATTATATTATTTGATCAATCTGATTGATCTATAATTTAATCAATAAATTCTTTCTCTCAAGTCAATAGACTCTAAGTATATAACTGACCCGTTAAGTGTTGGTTCAGACGTTCAATGCATGCAATCCTGTGGGTCTGTCTTTATATTAGGAGTGGGCCCATGGCCCACAAACTGTAGTTAGACTCTAGCAAGCCATTACAGCCCCCAATTAAGATGGAGATTGCAATCTAACGGAAGTCATAACCATGTAGTATAACTTATATGTCCCATGTCATTGATATTGGTGTCCAATACAGAGGCATGGTATTATCACCCTCTTTTATGCCCAGATATTCACTTGGTACCGAGTGAACTGATGCTCACAAATAAGTTCCAACTTATTTGGGTGTGGGCACACTCTTATCGGTTGCACCTATTAAGGGGTCGGTGATATCATTTTAATGAATCACTGAGTGACATATCCTTTTTACATATTCATGGCTTTTCCATGCTTACTAGCACATCCAACCGTACCTATACTTGGCGCCTTGTTACAGGCCCTTTAAGCGTACATCGAAGTGTGTGAGTTCACATGCAACTCCATAATATGGTCAAGTCGAAGGATCCAATTTAAGCACTACACGAGAATCACTTATGATACTACACCATGTGGATATCTTGTTAGGGGATGTATCTAGTACCATCTCCTATTACATGTACCCATATACCTGATTGACAGTCCATGTACTATGGCCGGTAAAATACCACCATACAATCAAGGTAATACTAGTCTTATGTTCCATTCATTCCCATGACTTAAGATGACAAGGATGGCTTAATGGTTATATCATTTCCCTACCTGTGGTCTCACTGCTAAGTGCATGACACTTGGCAACACGAATATAGATATGACCATTGGGTACTCTATTTACATTTATTGCATAAGATATAAATCAAATAGATTATGCCTTCATATATTAACACAAATCTATAATACATCAATCCATGACACAAAACAAAGACCAATGCCTTAAGACTAGGGCATTCCCAACAATCTCCTACTTGCACTAGTTCTAACTAGGTATGAGCCTAATCCCTATAGATATAGTATAACCCTCGTGCTTTGGTTACGCCAGCGCCTTGGTCAAAGGATCTGTGACATTATCCTTGGTGCCTACTCTATGTAATGAAATATCACCCCTTTCTACAATCTCTCGTATGAGGTGAAACTTCCTGAGCATGTGCTTTGTGTTCTTGTGTGACCGAGGCTCCTTAGCTTATGCAATAGTCCCGTTGTTGTCACAGAAGATATCAACTAGATCCTGGATAGTTGGTACTACTCCTAATTCAGTGATAAACTTCCTCATCCAAACAGCTTCCTTAGCTGCATCATATGTTGCGATGTACTCAGCTTCTGGTGTAGAATTGGTGATTGTCAGCTGCTTTGAGCTTTTCCAGCTGATAACACCACCATTAAGTAGAAATATGTACCTAGACTGGGACTGGTACTCATCCTGGCCAGTCTAAAAGCTCGCATCAGTGTAACCTATCACTGATAACTCTTCCTGACCACCGTATACTAAGAAGCTATCCTTTGTCCAGTTAAGATACTTTAGGATTGCTTTGACAGTCTTCCAGTGATCCTCCCCAGGGTCCTACTAGTATCAGCTTGTCATACTTAGTGCGAAGGTGACATTAGGTCTTGTACATAGCATGGAGTACAAGATCAATCCTATAGCTAATGCATATGGGAACTTTTCATGTTCTCCTTATCCTTCCTTATTTTGGGATAGTTCTTCTTACTTAGTTACAGCTCATGGCTCATTGGTAAGAAACCTTTCTTAGCCAAATCTATGCTAAATCTTTTCAGAACTTTGTCCATGTACGTGGCCTGAATGTTGGGATTTTTCACCAAAAATCACCAGATAAAAGCGGAAGAACGCGATGATTTCCTTAAATCCGTGCCCAGGAGCAATTGAAATGGAAATTGTAAAACAAAAATTTAATAGAAAAAGATAGTTCTCTTACCCGGAATATCTCTTTCAGAGATGGATGAAGACTACAGGAATCAATGCAGAATCCCTCCCCGTTCACGTACACGAACGCCTAACAAACACGACCCGTGCTAGCATTGGAAAAACACGAACTATGGAGAGGAGAGGCTAGTGAATTTCGGCTATGGTATGTTCCTTATGTGTTGGCCGAAATTCCCAGGGTTAAAAACCCTGGGTTGGCCAAATTCCCTAAGGGAATCAAGGCCCAGCTTGGCTCAACCATTTTGTGTGGGCGTCCTTCTTTTAATTTAGGCCCAATCTTATTTTAATTAATCTGGTTTAAATTAATTTCAAGCCCAATTTTAATATACCCATGTATTTAATATATTACACCAAGTAATATATTATTTACATTTAAATTAAAATTAGTTTGACCAATTAATTTAATCCATCAAATTAAAATTAGATCTTCACAAAATAAAATCATATGTAAATCTATACATATGAATATTTCCACCCAGGAAATAATTTCATAATTAATCCAATTAATTATGAAGAGTCAATTAAATATATTAATTTTATTATTAGAATCAATCCAATTGATCTTTATAATATAATTAATATATATACCTCTCTCTCCAGAGTGTATACTCCAAGTATACATGTGATTCCTTAAGTCAGTGTTCAGTCGCTCAATGTGTACGATCCCGTGGGCCCATCTTTATGTTGGCAGTGGGCCTTTGGCCCACAGACTGCGGTTGGGCTCTAGTAAGCCACTGCAGCCCCCAATTAAGATGGAGATGGCAGTCTAACTGTTATCATAACCCTGTAGTTTAAACTTGTACATCCCATGTCATTGATATCGGTGTCCAACACAGAGGCATGGATTGATCACCCTCTTTTGTGTCTGGACATTAACTTGATCCCAAATGCACTGAAGCTCACAAACAAGTTCCCACTTGTTTGGGTGTGGCCACACTCTTATCATTCACATTCATCAAGAGGCCGGTGATATCTTCCCAGTGGACTACTGGGTGACAAATTCCTTTTGCATATCCATAGCATTACCATACTAAGTGACATACTCGAAAGTACCCATACTTGGCACCTTATTATAGGCCTTTTAGGCGTAGCCCTAAGTATATGACCTCATATGTAACACCATCATATGGTCAGGTCAAAGGATCCATACAAGTACTACACGAGAATCACTTGTGATACTATACCATGTGGATTCCTCATTAAGTGGATCTATCCAGTACCATGCCCCTTATGCATGTACCCATTAACTTGGTTAACATTCCATGTCCAATGACCGGTAAGACACCGCCATACAACCAGGCTAATGATAGTCTCTTGTTCCATTCATTCCCATGACTGGAACAGACTACGGATCTATTTATGGTCATATCGTTTACCCTATCCATGGTCTTACTGCCAAGTGCATGACACTGGTCATCATGGATATGGATATGTCCATTGAATACTTCATTTAATATATTGCACAAGATAAATATAATAAATGAATTAATGCCTTTATTAATAACATAAATAAGTATAATACATAAATCCAATTACTGTATGATACAAATACAAGGACCAATGCCTCGGGACTAGGGCATATCCAACACTGAATTAGGCCTAGAAGTTGATTTGACTTATCCCTGTAGATCCTGATCCTTAGGATCATCTGGACTTTGCCTAAGTCCTTCATTGTGAAGAACTTACACAGCCACTGCTTAACTCCTTACAGTATTGGTATGTTGCTTCTAGTTAGAAGGATGTCATCTATATATAACACCAGAAATGTGACAATGATCCCACTATTCTTTTTATAGACACAAGGCTCATCTTGATTCTATACAAAGTCGTATTCCTTTATGGCTTCATTGAATCTAAGATTCTAACTCTAGGATGCTTGCTTCAATCCATAAATAGATCTTTGTAGCTTGCATACCCATCCAGGATGCTTTGGATTGACAAATCCCTTAAGTTGTGTCATGTACACATCCTCAAGTAGCTTCGAGTTGAGGAAAGCGATTTTGACATCAATTTGCTAGACCTCATAGTCGTACCATACACCTATGGCTAGCAAGATCCTTATGGACTTGAGCATAGCGACTGGTGAGAAGGTTTTGTCATAGTCATCCCATGGAACCTTTTGCGACCAGTCACCCCTTGAAGGTATTGTCGGCCTTCAACTTGTAGCACCACTTACAACTTATGACTTTCGCACCCGGAGGTGGATCAACAAGGTTCCATACCTGATTATCGTACATAGATTGCATTTTTGCTTCCATGGCTTTGCGCCAATTAGCAGATTGTTGGCTATCAATGGCCTCCTGGTAGGTTTTGGGCTCTTCCTCATCAAACATAAGAAGAGTGTTGTTGTCAATTATGAGAAAACCATATCTCTCGTGTACTTGAAGTTTCTTACCACACCTCCTAGGGTTTTGTGTGACTGGAGCTGGTGCTTCAATGCCTTAAAGCTCCTGCCCAGTCTTCAAGTTATCCTTTTCAGGAGTTTGTGTGCCTTGAACCTTAAGTTCAATATTGCTCCCATTGTCTTTATTGGAAATGAAATCTTTTTTCAAGAAAGACTCCCTTTCATGCCATAAACACCTTGTTCTCGGTGGGATTATAGAAGTAATACCCTTTGGTCTCCCTAGGGTATCCTTTTCTTGACATGGAAATCACAACCCCAAATCCATAGGAATGACACATTAGGCGCCTTGGCCATCCATATTTCATATGGGGTCTTTTCCGCAGCCTTAGTTGAAGTATTATTCAGAACAAGAGCTGTTGTCTCAAGGGCGTATCCCCAGAATGTGATTAGGAGAGAGGCATGGCTCATCATTGAGCGGACCATGTCTAACAGGGTCCTATTCCTCTTTTTAGATACCTCATTCCATTGTGGTGTCCCTGGAGGAGTGAGCTGTGGAATGATTCCACACTCTCTCAAGTATGAGTCAAACTTTAAGCTCATATATTCGCATACCCGGTTTGAGCAAAGGGCTTTTATATTCCTACCTACTTGGTTCTGTACTTCATTCTTAAATTCCTTGAACCTGTCAAGGGTTTCATATTTGTGTTTCATTAGACAGACATAGCCATATATGCTGAAATCATCTGTAAAAGTGACAAAGTACAAATGTCCACCTCTGGTAATTGCACTTGTGGGCCTACATATGTCTGAATGTATTAGGTCGAACAAGCCAGTAGCCCTTTAAGCTTTTCTTGCGAAAGGTGCTTTGGTCATTTTTCCACGTAAAGTAAGTCATATCCCAGTTGTCCCTGATGTGCACCTCATATTTCTCCAACAATGCAGCTAGTGATTCGCCCCGTAGGTGCAGCTAGTACAACCTTTTCCAGCACATATTCCTTAGACTCTTTTTGTAGAACTATTCTTAAGTTCCTCGACCAGTTTAGGAAATTCGACCCAGAAAGCTTGTCCTTTTTTAGGAGCAAACATAGTGAAAACATATTATTTCCTATATGAAAACTACACAGAAAAATTAAAAAGTATAAATAAAGGTCTTTAAGTTTCTTCCCACATATAATTAACAATGAATCCAAGTTATTAATTAAGTCAAGTTGTTGGGCTAGTGGGCCAAGATCCATATTTCATCAAGATATAGCTAGACGAGGGCCTGGAAAAAACTATACCTCTATTATTTAGGTAGGAACGCTGTCCAATCCCAACCTAGGGACTTTTGTTTTGATGGGCTTGTTGGCACTTACCCATCTGTGCTTAGGGCCAGGAAAATGCTACTACCCATGCCAAATGAAAACCTCCATCCGAGTGTTAGAATAACCTCTACTCCAGCCCAATACAAAATGACGATACTCCAGTGTATCTGGTGATGGCACGGTCTACAACTGGCCTATCCCCACTTCGATAAGGTTTCAAATGAGGGAAGCACTTTTAAGCGACTTAGTAATTTTCATTTGGTTTAAAGATTCAATTTAAAAATACGGCTTATATGCATAAGGCGGGTGAAATTGGAATGAGATTAATGCATAAGCATGTAAATAAATGAATTGCATAAAATAAATAAATGATGAGATGTCATGGGCCTTGATTACAGCCTAATATATTTCTAGTAATCCTATACTAGAAAGACATTAGGTGGGCTTGTAAATCTCCTTCTGGGCTCACCTCTCCAATGTGCTCCTTCTTTATAAAATTTTATAATAATGAAATAAAATAAAATTACATGAAAAAGAAAAACGGCGTGCATGCCATATTTATCCAAGAATAAAATACAACCCATCTTCATAATAAGGCCTAATGACATTCACCCAAACATTTAAATCATACAAAATAGCATGTAAACCATTACATCAAATATTCACATGTTATAATACATGAATTAATTCCAATACAGTATGTCATAAGCCATTATTTAGAAATCACCGATTCGGCCCTTCCTGTAACTAACCCTTAACGGGCTTTGGGCTTCTAGCCAAGGTAGAACACTGCTCCCACTGGAATTAGAAAAACCATGAATCCGATTCATGCTGTTTGGTTAATCGTGCCAAGAAAAACCAAACCAATTTCATCACATCATATTAATTTACCAATTAATATCGATGAACAAAATAAAATTTCATTTAAGAAACCATGCACATTTAAATTCCCAAAATTAAACACACAAAATTTTAAACCCATAAAATTAAAATTGGACCCGGAACCAAAAACTTGCAAAATGCAAAATGGCCCGCTGCCGTTGCTAGAGGCGGCAGTTGCTGCCTAGCAGTAACAGGTAGCGCCTGCTGCCATTGTTGCCACCGCCGGCAGCCCCGTTGCCCGGAAACAGGCCTTAAATTTTTTTTTAAATCAAATAATTAAAATAAAATGAACACAATCATAAATTGAAAATCAAGAACGCAATATACCAAATATCCATTCAATTTTCAAATTTATGAAATCATTGGGAAAATATCCAAAAACCTAATCCAATAGGGTAAATCCTACTACCCATGCCAAGTAAAAACCTCCATTCGAGTGTTAGAGTAACCTGTACTCCAACCTAATATGAAATGACAATAATCTAGTGGATTCGATAAGGGCACGGTTTACACCTGGCTTATCCCCATTTCGATGAGGTTTCAGATGAGGGAAGCACTTCTAAGCGACTTAGTAATTTCCATTTGGTTCAAGGCATACATGTTTCTGCAACTATACGAGTCAAAGTCAACCCACAGTTAAAGCTCCAGATTGCTGAATCGATTGAATTAGGGTTTTTAGTAAACAAATCCGTACAGATTAAGGGCAACAACCATACAGTCATAGTCTATAACAGTATTGATATTCAATAAACCACCCCCACTTGCATCTAGATTATAACTAAATCTATGGTTTGTAAGTGGTATAAAAATAAAGTGATATGGAAAGAGAAAGGGACAATCATTTTCTGAGGTTAGAATCCAAATTAGGTTTGAAGAGAGAAAAGAGAGCAGAAAGGAAAAGTTTAAGGCTTTTTCTTCATTTTCTTACTTGATTATCTGATATTAGGCCTTAAAATTTGTTAAAAATCATAGGTGAACACTTCACTAAGATTAATAACAGGTCTAGAGGCTAAAACGAATCATAATTTCGTAACTTTTGGAGATTTTTTTGTGAATTTTGGAGTTATGGAAGCTCAATCAAATTTCAACAATTTAGAGCTCCTTTGAAGTGTTTTTGAGCTCGTATAGTAGTGGATTCGCAAGGGTATATTTATAAGAAATCAATAGTTTTCTTGCATGTTTCTCATCATTTGAGAATCATTTCATATACTTTTCAACTTGTTATGTTTTTCGGTCATTTCTAGTTTCTACCTAGAAATAATATCCGTATGGTCATTTTGTAACTGCACAGTTTTACTAGAGCTATGTGGCTATTGTTCTTTGGTCTTACGGCTATTAAGATCCAAAAATCCCTAAATAAATCACTAAAAATTTGAATCTATTTCGCACCTAGAAATGATATCCATACGGATTGAACTATATTCGTGCGATTGTGACATATATCTGCATAGCTGTGTTTTTCTAGGCAAAATGAACTAAAAGAAGTTTTTGGAGCTTTTCGTTGCATAATAAACCTTAGATCTAATTTCCAGAATCAATGTTAACCAAATCAGTGATAGAGACCCTATCTCTTGAAAATCGACTCATTTAACATGTTAAATATCAAGCGATAAAATCGTTTTCTAAAAGATCAACACAAGAATGTCTCAAAACCCTTTTTCATTCCTCGTTATTGTACTCGAATCTTATGTGCATAAATATTTATCATGTTACTAACATTAGTTTGCAGGTTTAGATTCGCTTTAATTATTTTATCTTTGTATTAGCTGAACTTGTGTATTTTAGGCAGTTGTACCGTGATTCCTCATTTGATTCATTTGTACCCCCCTAGGATAGCTTACTTGATCTGGTTTGTAGTTTATCTATTGTTCTATGTAACTTGCATGAACGTCGCATGCTATAAAATTAAAAGCAATCTAGTTTTATAAAATTTTATAATCAAACGTAGAAGCTATTATTTTAATTGGATAATAAGTAAACAACTCGTTTGAACCTAAATCTCTAGAAGGTATAGTGGTCCTCACTCGTTTCGGGCTATACCTGAATTTCTCGATTGAGATGACCCAAGTAGTGACTCCTATACCTTGTTTTCGAGATTTCGGTCTCGAAACTTTTATGAATATCACATTTTCCAAAAATGAATTTCCATGATAATAATGTTACTTACTCAATAAACAAAACCCCTAATCTTGTGGTCCGCTTCATAGCGTGCTTGGCTTTATTTTCCATCTCGTGAAAATGAAATCCGCTCATAGCAGGCCCCTATCCCCATCTCCTTTTAGTCCCTGTGGGGATCCCCCGACAATATCCCGATTAAATCCCCGTTAAAATCCTCACACACACACACACATACACACACACATATATATATATATCTTGTATAAATAATTGAATTTTGTAATACTAAAATAAATTTTAATACCATGGCTTATGGATGTTTATTAATATTATGTCGAACTTCAAAAAGCCATAGTTTCAAAATTGAATTTTATTTATTTATTTAAAAAAAGTTGTTTTAATGGGACGGGCATCCTCGCGAGGAATGCATTCCTTAACGGACCGGGGACAGGAGTTAGGATTTTCCTATTTGCTAAACGGGAACAGGGACGAGATTGCCAATGCTCGCCCTGTTTACATCCCTGTCTGTGTTTTTAGTTTAGGAAAAAATAAAATAATTTTTTATTATAATAATTAAAAAAATTTAGAAAATAATAATTTAAAAATTTAAAAAAATTAAGGAGATAACCCATGTCCCCAATATCTATTGCGTTATATTATATATAGATAAATGTTGTTTTGTTGTAATGTGAATTTCTATTTCCTTATTAATGAATATGTTGTTATTATTATGATGTTTTCACATTTTATGTATATTAATTTTTTTAAAAGATTTTTTTTTAATTTTGTCATTTGATTTGGTAACTTAAAAATGTATTAAGCAAATTACAAATTTAAGCAAAATATAGAAAAAAAGCTAAACTATATATACACATACAAATTAAATTATCAATTAAACCTTTTAACTTTAATAAAATCGTCAACTATACCTTTCAACTTTCAAAACGTTGTAACACACCATTTAACTCTTTAAAAATGAAACTTTTATCTCTTGTTCCAACCACGTTGAGACAAGTTATTGTGTATGTATTATATATATATTGAAAAAGAGTGTCAAGTCCGGATTAAAAAATTACATGTGTCAGGACTTAGGCCTAATAATTTTGTCTCTCCTCTCTCATCTCTTTCTTTGTCCCCCTAAAATGAAGAAGACACATGAACTATAGATCTACTATAGCACTATTGCCACTACCCACATATGTGGTTGTGCCCTCACTGGAGCTTGCTTTACAGACCTCATTCTTGTCTCCTCCATTTTTTCCATCATATTTTGTCCTAAAAAAATCACCTAATAACTCATAAGACCATCTCTAACGCCCATTTTCCACACCAAATTTTGGTGTGGAAAAAAACCACCTCTAGGTCCATATAGTTGAATAACTATTTTAAACTACATATCCATTGAACATCACAAGTCAATTATATCAACATAAGTTGACTTGTGATGTTCATTGGATACATAAGTTTAGCTCCTTTACGGGCTATCAATGTACATTGATTGCTTTGGATGAGGGGTGGGTGAAGGTGAATTGTGATAGGGCTTGTATAGAAAATCCATATGTTATGTATGTCAGGGGTCTTATGCGGTATGCTGATGGGAATGGGATGTTTAGGTTTGTAGCTTATATTGGTGTATGGACTGCTCTTCTTGCTAAGATTTGGGGCTTATTTTTTTGGTTTGAATATGGTGTGGAATAGAGGACATATGAGGGTTATTATGGAGCTTGCTTCTAAGGTGGTAGTGGATTTTATGCAACATGAAGTTTCTAGCAATCATTCATATAAATGGTTACTTTTGTAGTGTATTACTATTACTCGTAGAAATTTGAAAGTTGTGTTCCGGCATACCTATAGAGAGGCCAATCGAGTTGCTGATTGGTTGGTGAATTTCATAGGATCTTACTCTTTGGGACTTCATGAGTGTGCTAATTCTTCTGCAGGCTTCCAGAGTACACTACTTGGGGATCGTCTTGGCATTTCTCATCAATGAATGATTCACGATTAGTTTTGTTTTCTTTTTTTTTGGTTATGTTTTGATTTCCAGTTGAGACCTTCTTGTGTAACAAAAAAAATTAAAGCTGAGAAATGTGTTTAGATGTGAGAAATTTTATTATGAATGCTTTTTTCCATGGATCCTTAAATAAACACATATACAAAATAAGTAATAGAAAATTAGAAAGTGTATTAGAAAGATAGGAAAGAGAAAAGTAAAAAAAACTTCTACGGTTTGTCACAGGGTTAGCCCATGGCTAGGCAATTGACCCCACGTGGCACCAAGACTCCAGCAAGCCTACAGCCAACCAACTCGCACAAGGGAAAGTCTCCTCAATCTGTGTCCTTTAGTTCCTACTTTATGTATCACATCTTGCATACCGACCCCCGTGGTTTAGCCTCGCCTTGTCAAGGAGCATGCACTATAAGCCTGGACGGTTCTATAGTGTCCGTAAGGCTCCGTCCTTAACGGAGACGCTCACCTCTCTTCTCAACACCGAATGCCTACCTCCTAGTCTCTCTTAGACCAAGTGCCTACTCCTGGTGTTGGATATGCCCTAGTCCCGAAGCATTGGTCCTTGTATTTGTATCATACATTTAATGGATTCATGTATTATACTTATTTATGTTATTAATAAAGGCATTAATTCATTTATTATATCTATCTTATGCAATATATTAAATGAATTACCCAATTGACATATCCATATCCATGATGACCAGTGTCATGCACTTGGCAATAAGACCATGGATAGGGTAAACCATATGACTATGAATAGATCCATAGTCTGTTCCAGTCATGGGAATGAATGGAACAAGAGACTATCATTAACCTAATTTATAGTGTCTTACCAGTCATTTGACATGGGATGTCAACCAAGTTAATGGGTACATGCATAAGAGGCATGGTACTGGATAGATTCACTAAACGAGAAATCCACATGGTATAGTATCACAAGTGATCCTCGTGTAGTACTTGTATGGATCCTTTGACCTGACCATATGATGGTGTTGCATGTGAGGTCGCATACTTAGGGGTACGCCTAAAGGGCCTGTAATAGGGTGCCAAGTATGGGTGCTTTCGGGTATGTCACTTAGCATGGCAATGCTATGGATATGCAGAAGGGATTTGTCACTCAGTAGTCCACTGAGAAGATATCACCGGCCTCTTGATGAATGTGACTGATAAGAGTGTGGCCACACCCAAACGAGTTGGAACTTGTTTATGAGCTTCAGTGCATTCGGGATCAAGTTAATGTCCGGACACAAAAGAGAGTGATCAATCCATGCCTCTGTGTTGGACACCGATATCCATGACATGGGATATACAAGTTCGAACTACAGGGTTATGATAACAGTTAGACTGCCATCTTCATCTTAATTAGGGGCTGCAGTGGCTTGCTAGAGCCCAACTGCAGTCTGTGGGCCACAGGCCCACTGCCAATATAAAGATGGGCCCACGGGATAGTATCCATTGAGCGGCTGAACACTGACTTAAGGAATCACATGTATACTTGTAGTATACACTCTGGAGAGAGAGGTATATATTAATTATATTATAAAGATCAATCGGATTGATCATAATAATAAAATTAATATTTGATTGGCTCCTCATAATTAATTAGATTAATTATGAAATTATTTCCTGGGTGGAAATATTCATATGTATAGGTTTACATATGAATTTATTTTGTGAAGATCTAATTTTAATTTGATGGATTAAATTAATTGGTCAAACCAATTTTAATTTAAATGTAAATAATATATTACTTGGTGTAATATGTTAAATACATGGGTAAATTAAAGTTGGGCTTGAAATTAATCTAAACTAGATTAATTAAAATAGGTTTGGGCTTGAATTAAAAGAAGGAAGCCCACACAAATAGAGGAGCTAGCATAGGCCGAAATTCACTGGTGAATTTTAGCCACCTCCCCTAGGATTTTCGGCCAAGAGGTGAATCACTCTTGGTGGCCGAAATCCCTCCTTCCTCCTCTCAAAAGATTTGTGTTTTCTGACGTTAGCACGTGTGGTGTTCGTTAGGCGTTCGTGTACGTGAACGAGGAGGGTTTCTAGTTTGATTCCTGTAGTCTGCAACCATCTCTGAAAGAGATATTCTGGGTAAGAGATTTATCTCTTGTGATTAAATTTTGTTTTTCCAATTTCCATCTCAATTGCTCCTGGGCACGGATTTGAGAAAATCATCGCGTTCTTCCGCTTTTATCAGGTGATTTCCGGTAAAAAAATCCCAACAGTGGTATCAGAGCAAGCTTTTGATCCGTGGAAATTGTTAAAATTGGTTGAATCCCATGTTTTAAAATTGGAGATTTTTTATTGGGGTTCTTGGTTTGGGTTTAAGATTTTTCCCTATTTGATTTTTATACAATTGAAATTGAATATGCACATTGGTTTATGTTTATTTAATTTAATTGTATGTTTTGGAATTCTTGGTGAATTCTTGTTTATGGATGCCATGATATTTTTTTATTTTACATTTTCTATTTATAAAAAAAAAATCTGGCTGTTCCCGGGGTGCGGGGCTCCCGGCGGCGGAATCGCTGTCGCTGCCTACTGCTGCACCAAAAGTAGCAGTTGCTAGGGGGCCACTGCACTGCTGCAGTACCGCTGCTTGGTGGCAGCGGCTGCTACTGCTAGGGCAACTTGGTTGCCGTAGCCGCAGCGGGCCGGGCTCAGTGTTTTTGGATTTGGCGGGTTTTGGGCCCGGGGCCCAGTTTTGAAATTTTAATTGGTTTAAAAATTCGTGTGTTTAAATTTATGTAATTTAAATGCGTGTGGTTTCTGGAATGAAATTTTATTTTATTCATGTGATATTAATTTTGGAAATTAATATGGTTAATTGAAATTGGTTCGGGTAATTTTGGTACAATTACTTGGAAGGCTGAATTGGACCCATGGTTTCCCAATTCCAGTGGGAGCAGTTGGACTGCCTGGGCTGGAGGCCCAAAGCCCGTTAAGGGTTAGAACCATGGTGGGCCAAAATTGGCGATTTCAATATAATGGCTTGGAATAATTGAAATGGGCTTAAATCATGCATTATAACATGCTTATGAATTATATGTATTGGATGCATATGGGTGATTAAATATTTTGTATGATTGGATGCTATTGGGCCTTATTCAAGATGGGCTGTATTTTCTTTTTTGGGTAAATACGGCCTGCGTGTCGTTTTTCTTTTTTTTTTTTTAATGTAATTTTATTTTATTCAATTATTATAAAATTTGTAAAAGAAGAAGCCCATGGAGTGGTGAGCCCAAGTGGAGGTGCAAGCCCAGAAGGAAGAAGATGGAGGCCCACCTGATATTGTTTTCTAGTATAGGTTTACTAGAATAATATTAGGATGTAATAAAGGCCCATAGCAGTCCATTTTACTTATTTATTTAATTATGCTTTATATTTATATGCATGTATGAATGTATGATCCAATCGCATTTCACCCGCCTTATGTATGCAAGCCGTTGTTAATTGAATCTAATAACCAAATGAAATTACTAAGTCGCTTAAACGTGCTTCCCTCATTCAAAACCAGCTCGAAGTGGGAATAGGCCAATTGTAGACCATGCCTTCACAGGATACACTGTAGTATTGTCACTTTGTATTGGGTTAGGGTATGGGATACTCTAACACTTGAATGGAGGTTTTGACTTAGCATGGGTAGTAGGATTCTCCTGGCCCTAAGCACAGATGGGTAAGTGCCAACAAGCCCATCAAACCGAGAGTCCCTAAGTTGGGATTGGACGGCGTTCCTACTTATATAGTTAGGGTATAGTTGTACCAGGCCCTCGTCTGGCTATATCTTAATGAAATATGGATCTCGGCCGATGAGCCCAACAACTTGGTTTAATTAATAACTTAATTCATTATTAATTATGTATGGGAATAACAAAGTAAAGTCCTTTATTAACACTCTTAAATGTTTTTCTGTGTAGAAACTTTAAATGGCAAATAACAACACTTTATCACTGCGATCGATTCTTGAAAAGGATAAGCTTTCCGGTCCTAACTTTTTGGATTGGTCTAGGAACTTAAGAATAGTTCTAAGATAGGAGTCCAAAGAGTACGTGCTGGAGAGGCCTGTACCGGCTGCGCCTCAAGGACATAATCCACCGGCTGCCCAGCTGGAGGAATACAAGGTGCATGTCAAGGATAATAGGGATGTGACATGCCTAATGTTGGCCTGTATGGTCCTCGAATTGCAAAAACAATTTATGGACCATCAAGCCTTTGCTATGATAACAACTCTAAACGAGATGTTTCAGGAGCAAGCTCGTCAGGAAAGGTACCTGACCAACAAGGCATTCCACTCCTGTAAGATGGGGGCTGGGACATCTATGAGGTCACACGTGCTCAAGATGAAACGCTATTTCGACTCTTTAGCCCGTCTCGGATCACCCATCTCTCAAGAGTTGGAGGTGGACACAATCCTTGAATCCTTGCCGGATTCCTATGATCAGTTCATCCTGAACTACAACATGCAAGGGATGAACCGCACTGTCAGTGAGCTGCATGGGATGCTTAAACTTACTGAGCAGTCGATCAAAAAGACTCCGCGGCGCTGCTGGTCAACATGGGGAACCCTCCTGTTGCCAAGGGTAAGACTAAGGAAAAGGCTAAGGCCAAGGCCAAGAAGGCCAAGGCTAAGAAGGCCAAAGCCCAACTCAAGGCCCAGCAAAAGGCAAGTCCTGAGGATGTCTGTTTTGGGTGTAGACAGGCGGGCCATTGGAAGAGATCGTGTCCTAAGCTGATGGGAGAGCAAAGAAGGGGCCAAGGTGCGTCCTCTTCAGGTATTTATGTTATAGACATTGACCTTACTGTTTCAACATCCTGGGTATTAGATACTAGATATGGTTCTCACATTTGTTGCAATGTACAGGGACTTAAGAACAGAAGGTCACTGGGGTCGGGAGAGGTGGACTTGCGGGTTGGAAATGGAGCAAGGGTTGCTACCATAGAGATCGGTGAATACCACCTTATGATGCCTAGTGATTGGTTTTAATTTTAGAACAATGTTATTTTGTACCTGCTATGTGCAGGAATATTATTTTAGTTTATATGTTGGATAATTCTGGATTTTATTTTACTATTTCCAATGGTAGAATTTCCATATCTAGAGAGGGATTATTTTATGGAGATGCTCTATTAAATAATGGCCTGTATATCCTGGACTTAAATGAAACCAATCATGTCTATAACATAAACACAAAAAGGGTTAAACCCAACGAACTTAATCCTGTCTACCTATGGCATTGTCGTCTCGGCCACATAAACGAGAAGCACATAGCTAGACTTCACAAAGCTGGAGTCTCAGGGTCATTTGACTTGGAGTCAATTGATACATGCGAATCATGTTTACGAGGCAAGATGACTAAGGTGCCTTTTAGCAAGAAGGCTGAAAGGGCCACTGGTTTATTGGACCTAATACATTCAGATGTATGTGGACACATAAGCGCAGTGACTAGAGGTGGGCACCTGTACTTCGTCACGTTCACGGATGATTTCAGCAAATATGGCTATGTCTATCTGATGAAACACAAGTCTGAGACCCTTAATAGGTTCAAGGAATTTAGGAACGAGGTACAGAACCAGCTAGGCAGAAATATCAAAACCCTTCAGTCGGACCGAGGTGGTGAGTATATGAGCCTAGAGTTTGACTCATATTTGAGAGAGCATGGAATATTTCCACAGATCACTCCTCCCGGAACACCATAATGGAATGGGGTGTTCGAACGGAGGAATAGGACCCTGTTGGACATGGTCCGCTCAATGATAAGTTAAGCCTCTCTCCCAATTAGTTTCTGGGGACACGCCCTCGAGACAGCAGCTCTTATCTTAAATAATACTCCGACTACGGCAGTGGAAAAGACCCCATATCAGATATGGATGGGTAGGGAGCCCAATGTGTCTTTCCTAAGGATTTGGGGATGCGAAGCACATGTCAGGAAATTGACTAGTGGCAAGATGGAGCCCAAAACTGATAAGTGCCTGTTTATGGGCTACCCTAGGGAAACCAAAGGGTATTACTTTTACAACCCCGCTGAGAACAAGGTGTTCGCGGCAAGGAAGGGGGTCTTTCTAGAAAAGGAGTTCCTTTCCAAGAAAGACAGTGGGAGCAATGTTGAACTCAGGGAAGTTCAAGGTCTATAAGCTCCTGAAGAGGATAACTCAGAGGCCCAGGTGGAGCTTCCATAGGAGGAAGCACTAACCCAAGCCGCACAAGGACCTAGAAGGTCTGGTAGGGATCATTGGGAACCGGAGAGGTATGGTTTCCTCGTCACCGATGATCAAACTCTTCTCATCTGGGATGAGGAAGAACCCAAAACCTACCAGGAGGCTATAGCAAGCCCACAGTCTGCAAATTAGCGCAAAGCCATGGAGGCAGAGATGTAATCTATGTATGATAACCAAGTTTGGAACTTGGTAGATCCACCTCCGGGTGCTAAGGTAATAAGTTGCAAGTGGTGCTATAAGCTAAAGGCCGACAATACCTTCAAGGGGCGTCTGGTTGCGAAAGGTTTCAGACAAGTCCAAGGAA
Source organism: Euphorbia tirucalli (assembly GCA_039660915.1). Lineage (NCBI taxonomy): Eukaryota > Viridiplantae > Streptophyta > Magnoliopsida > Malpighiales > Euphorbiaceae > Euphorbia > Euphorbia tirucalli. The sequence continues at coordinate 42,144,311 of CM077632.1, read as the reverse complement.
TAGACTATGATGAGACTTTCTCACCAGTAGCCATGCTAAAATCCATCAGGATCTTACTAGCCATAGCTGCATGGTACGACTATAAAGTCTGGCAAATGGATGTCAAAACCGCTTTCCTTAATGGAAAGCTACTCGATGATGTGTACATGACACAACCTGAGGGTTTTGTCGATCCAGAGTATCCGGGAAGGGTATGCAAGCTTCAAAGGTCCATTGTGGACTGAAGCAAGCATCCCGAAGTTGGAATCTTGGATTCAATGAGGCTATAAAGGAATATGGCTTTATACAGAATCAAGATGAGCCTTGTGTGTATAAGAGGACAAGTGGGAGCATTTTTGGTACTTTATATGGACGACATCCTACTAATTGGAAGCGACATACCTACACTGCAAGGGGTAAAGCAGTGGCTGAGTAAGTGCTTCGCAATGAAGGACTTAGGCGAAGCTGAGATGATCCTAGGGATCAGGATCTATAGGGATAGATCAAATCGGCTTCTGGGCCTAAGTCAGGCCTCGTACATAGACAAAGTTCTGAAAAAGGTTCAGCATGGATCGGGCTAAGAAAGGTTTCTTACCAATGGGCCATGGGCTGAAACTTAGTAAGAAGCACTGTCCTAAGACAAGGGAGGACATGGGGAACATGAAATTAGTTCCATATGCTTCGGCTATAGGATCAATTATGTACTCCATGTTATGTACGAGACCTGATGTCGCCTTTGCACTAAGTATGACGAGCCGGGTACCAGCAGGATCCTGGAAAGGATCACTGGAAAGCTGTCAAGGCAATCCTTAAGTACCTTAACTGGACCAAGGATAGCTTCTTAGTGTATGGTGCTCAGGAAGCGCTATCAGTTACTGGGTACACTGATGCAAACTTCCAGACTGACTAGGATGAGTATCAGTCGCAGTCTGGGTATGTATTTTTGCTAAATGGTGTTGCTGTAAGCTGGAGGAGCTCAAAGCAGCCAACCATCGCGGACTCTACAACAGAAGCTGAGTACATCGGTGCGTGTGATACGGCTAAGGAAGTTGTGTGGATGAAGAAATTTATCATTGAGTTGGGAGTAATGCCAACTATCCAGGACCCAGTTGATATCTTCTTTGACAACAATGGGGCCGTTGCATAAGCTAAGGAGCCAAGGTCACACAAGAACACAAAGCACATGCTTAGAAAGTTTCACCTCATACGAGAGATCACGGAGAGAAGTGACATTGCATTACACAGAGTGGACACCGAGGATAATGTCGCAGATCCTTTGACCAAGGTACTAGCCCAGCCCAAGCACGAGGGTCATACTAGATTTATAGGGATTAGGCCCATGCCTAGTTGGAACTAGTGCAAGTGGGAGATTGTTGGATATGCCCTAGTCCCGAGGCATTGGTCCTTGTATTTGTATCGTACATTTATTGGATTTATGTATTATACTTATTTGTGCTATTAATAAAGGCATTAATTCATTTATTATATCTATCTTGTGCAATATATTAAATGAAGTATCCAATGGACATATCCATATCCATGATGACCAGTGTCATGCATTTGGCAGTAATACTATGGATAGGGTAAACGATATGACCATGAATCGATCCATAGTCTGTTCCAGTCATGGGAATGAATGGAACAAGAGACTATCATTAACCTAGTTGTATGGCGGTGTCTTACCAGTCATTGGACATGGGATGTCAACCAAGTTAATGGGTACATGCATAAGGGGCACGGTACTGGATAGATCCACTAAACGAGAAATCCACATGGTATAGTATCACAAGTGATTCTCGTGTAGTACTTGTATGGATCCTTTGACCTGACCATATGATAGTGTTGCATGTGAGGTCGCATACTTAGGGGTACGCCTAAAGGGCCTGTAATAGGGTGCCAAGTATGGGTGCTTTCGGGTATGTCACTTAGCATGGTAATGCTATGGATATGCAGAAGGGATTTGTCACTCAATTGTCCACTGAGAAGATATCACCGGCCTCTTAATGAATGTGACTGATAAGAGCGTGGTCACACCCAAACGAGTTGGAACTTGTTTGTGAGCTTCAGTGCATTTAGGATCAAGTTAATGTCCGGACACAAAAGAGGGTGATCAATCCATGCCTCTGTGTTGGACACCGATATCAATGACATAGGATATACAAGTTCAAACTACAGGGTTATGATAACAGTTAGACTACTATCTCCATCTTGATTGGGGGCTGCAGTGGCTTGCTAGAGCCCAACTGCAGTCTGTGGGCCACAGGCCCACTACCAACATAAAGATGGGCCCACGGAATCATACACATTGAGCGACTGAACACTGACTTAAGGAATCAATGTATACTTGGAGTATACACTTTGGAGAGAGAGGTATATATTAATTATATTATAAAGATCAATCGGATTGATCATAATAATAAAATTAGTATTTGATTGGCTCCTCATAATTAATTAGATTAATTATGAAATTATTTTCTGAGTGGAAATATTAATATGTATAGGTTTACATATGAATTTATTTTGTGAAGATCTAATTTTAATTTGATGGATTAAATTAATTGGTCAAACCAATTTTAATTTAAATGTAAATAATATATTATTTGGTGTAATATGTTAAATACATGGGTAAATTAAAGTTGGGCTTGAAATTAATCTAAACCAGATTAATTAAAATAGGTTTGGGCCTGAATTAAAAGAAGGAAGCCCACACAAATGGAGGAGCTAGCTTGGTGAATTTCGGCCACCTAGGGTTTAATACCCCTCGGATTTTCGGCCAAGAGGTGAATCACTCTTGGTGGCCAAAATCCCTCATTCCTCCTCTCAAAAGATTTGTGTTTTTCGACGCTAGCACGTGTGGTGTTCGTTAGGCGTTCGTGTACTTGAATGAGGAGGGTTTCTAGTTTGATTCCTGCAGTCTGCAACCATCTCTGAAAGAGATATTCCGGGTAAGAGATTTATCCCTTGTGATTAAATTTTATTTTTCTAGTTTCCATCTCAATTGCTCCTGGGCACAGATTTGAGGAAATCATAGCGTTCTTCCGCTTTTATCGGGTTGTTTCCGGTGAAAAATCCCAACACCAGGGGAGGCGGAGATCCTATGCCTAGATCTGGTGGGACTACTGTCCCCCCTATAGTAGTCTTTATACCGCTTTCACTTCTGGAAGGAACAACCATCAATATGTCTCATTCACCACACATTCCTGGATTCCACGCATCCTCATGCACGCTAGTATGCCACCGGGCCTTGTCTTAAGGGTGACTACGATTTGGTTTGTTATAAAATAAGACCCCTCGTGAAAATTTTACTACCATTAGCATTTCGTGAAATTTTTCCTCACACTAATGATAATGTGGCAATCTACATATTTGTCTAAAAAATATTTTTTACTTTCTATTTAACAAAATATATAATATAATATAATATAATATAATATGATAATATCATATTTTATTTAGTTTTCTTTCTCTTTCTTCTTCTTATCCTTTCTCTCTCTTCTTTTTAGCCTTCTCTCTCAATCTCATTTTTTCTTCAATTTGTAAAATCCAAAGTCTCAAAATACATTTCATTCTCTCTCATTAACTCTCTATGTTCTTATTATCGTTCTTTTTTTCCTTATTTTTCCCTTTTAATGCTTAAGTTTTTGATAGAATGTGAAGTTAAATTAAAAATTCCCAAATATTATTCCCAATCCAAGTTACTGAATAACAATATGAGTGTATTCATAATCGAAAACCATAATAATTAATTCATTCTTTTTCCAATCTTAATAAGAACCAATTGCTCCCTTTGAACTTATTAAAAAACTCAGAAGATGAATTTATTAAAAAAAAAATTTGCGTTTATAAAGTTGAGTAACTAATTGGAGCCAAACTCATGTAAACTAGTTTTTCTGGCTGCTCCAGCCACCAAAATTTTTATAAATGCAATCTATTAATTATAATCTACACAGGTGAAGAAATTAATCTAGTAATGAAATTTTAGAACCCGATTGCTCACTTTGATCTACAAAAATTTCACAATTAAGTAAAACAAATACCTAAAATACAAAAAACCCTAACTTCTCTAGATCCCTGAAAATCTCTACCTACCAAATCCATGCAGCCCTGCCTCCTAAAGGCATATATGTATGTGACAATTTTCTAGCAAGGAAGGAAGCTTCTATGAGATAGCAAGAGATTTGAGTAATCTATGCCGATTAAATACATTTCGAAGTGGCTTTCAAGGCATGTCTAGTCAGCCGAAAAGAAGAGGAGAGTCGGTGATCGCGGCTATAGATTTTAGAATGGCGGCTTCTTGTTAGGGTTAGGGTTAGAATGAAAGAGATTTGAAATAAAATTTATCAAAAAATTAATTATAGATGAGGCCTAGGCTGAATGAGCAGACAACATGCACGCGTGCGGTTTATTTTACAAAATCATTAGCATCATAATTCAAGGCCTCGTAAGACTCTAATACAATATAAACCAAAAAAAGTTTTTTTATTATACTTAAATCTTTTTACAAATCGTTTTACTATCCATTAATTTAAGTATATTTCGAAAATTTTGCAACTTGTTTTTCATATATTTATGACTTATATTTACTTGTATATATATTAAAGTAGTTTTTATATATTAAATAATAACATTTACGAAATTTAAAAATTTAGTTGAATTGGTTGAACTATTAACTATAAGTGCTGTTGGTTTTTTTATTGGGTCCAATTTTAATAATATTGATGAAAAGTGGGATTTGATACCTTAGACAGAACAAATTTAAACAGAAAAAAGAATTAAAATTGTGACCAATCGTGGAACAAAATTATCACAATCACAATCACAATCACCATAGTTGTTAGTTTTGCAAGCGGGGTGGGAAAAGTTCGGACCAAGCGATGATTCAGTTCAAAAGGAACAACCGTTTCTATTTAGTTTTCACAAGGGGTGGGGAAGGGAAATTTTTTTTTTTTCCAAACACGCTGATGAAGCGGGAATGAGGACCTCTCTCTCTAACCCATGGGATCCTCATCCCCATGCTCACGGGGAATTTCACATGATTTTTTTAAACAAAAAAAATTTAAACAACTAAATTACCTAATCTAAATAAAAATTTCATAAAATCAAAATTTTGAAGCTGTAATTGAATAACTTGTTTGATAGGTAAATATTTGTTTTTATTAAACAATTAATATAGACATTTAAATTTTATTTTTATATTTGGGTTATCGTTATTTATTTATATATGCAGTGGGTTGGTTTTATTGCTTATGAATTATGAGGAATACCTTTTTTTTTTTTATCAAGTAATTGTAATAATTTTTCTATTATATAAGCAAAATTATGAAAGTTTTAAATTTCATCAAAAATTTTATTTCTTTGAAAAAAAAAAGTATTTTGTAAAATGGGAATGTAAATCTCCCCCACGGAGACGGAAATGTAAACAATTTTTTTTTTTTTTTTCACTTTATAAATGGAGATAGAGATAGAGAATCCATATGCAATGGTAATTGTCCCTTGTGAAAAAATAAAAAGAAATGAAAATGTGGAGGACGAGGGGAGGCTCCGGTCCTGCGGATGGGTCCAAATGGAGCAAAGGCATGTGTAGCACGCGTTCCGCATTGAACATAGAGTGACTCGTGCGAGTTATCCGCGTCAGAATCAGTGAGTCAGCCACAGCCCGCTCATCCACACCACCTATTTTTTTTTTTTTTTTCTTTTCTAATTTCTTTGCTTTGTTTTTCATTCTCTCTCTCTCTCTGTTTGAAACCATAACCAACCTTCCATCTTCTCTGTCACCAGACCCACCCCTCCCAAAAAACTAACAGAAGTACACATTTACCCAACCGTTAACGCTATAAACCTTCCCCCAAACATCGCCGTCGCTACCACTACCACTACCACTTTCTCCGCCGGTTGCCGCCGACTCACTAGTCTTTCATACTCTTGGAAGTTCCTAGATATATAGAAAATCACCTAAACTGGGACAAACCCTAGATTATTTCACCAGAAAATGAAAAATCCCCAAATCTGAATGGACTCACTTTTTCTTCCCTGTGGATCATTCCGTCACGCCTCTTTTCGGTTCCTCCGCTTCTCTCTCTTCTTCGCCGGAGGCTGAATTTGACTTTACACAGAGAGACTGAGAGTGCGTGTGAAAATAGTTAAACAAAAACGATAAGGTGTGCTATGGGAAGTTCGGGATCGGGTGGAGTCGATTTTGGTATAGGACCGATTGTTTGGGTGAGGAGGAGGAACGGCTCGTGGTGGCCGGGCAAAATTTTGGGACCAGACGAACTGTCAGAGTGTAATCTCACTTCTCCTCGAACAGGGACTCCGGTCAAGCTCCTTGGAAGGGAAGACGCTAGTGTGTAAGTTTTGTTCTTTATATTCATTTGCTTTATTTATTTGTTTTTGTGAAGATTTTATCAATTTTCTGGTGCTCTGGCATTCGCTTCTCTTTAGTCGTCTAAAGACTTATACTTGACCTTTGAAGAAAATTTGAATTTCTGGTGTTTTTAGATTACAGTTGTGTCTGCAGAGGCATGTTTTGTTACATTTAAATTGTTCGTATCCAATTTCTTTTCGTTCTTTTGTCTTTTTGGTGAGTGACATGACCAGTGGTGATCATACTATTGGGTTTTTCTATATAAGTGTAGTAGAGTATAGGTTCCTTGACAACATTGTATTGTTTTCTTTTTGAGAAAGATGTTACCTAATTCAGTAAGGCTTTAGCTGATTTGATAGTCATAAATTTAATCATTTCTCAGTTTGATGGTTAAGTAATATTAGGGGGTTTGTGGAATTGGTGATTGAGTGGAGTGTTAAATCAGTTTAACCTGATAATGAGACCAATGTATGCAACCTCTGCAGGTGACAAATATAGATAGAGTTCTATTAAAGGGCTCAAATGCTCTATGATCATGTCTTTCAATGTTCATTCAAGAATACTCTAGAAGATAAGGCTATGTGTGTTATGGAAAAATTTCTGAGTCTAAATTGATTCCAAAAAATTAAATAGATAAAGTCAGCTTGAAGATCATTTGTTGTAAAGAAAATTATTGTTAATCAGGTGTATTTGCTTGAGACAAATGGGAAATGTTTTGATTTTTATACATGAGATGTGGAATTGAAGTCATAATTTTTGTAGGTTTTCTTTAGGCCTAAAATTTTTCTTCTTTTCTTTGCATCTAAAGTGTCTTGACGATTTGAACTCCTGGATGTATAGTATGATATTCTTCCTGTGTGTCTTGTAGTAAGGGTTGCACCACTCTTTATGATCACTTCTATTATGTTTAAACATTGCAGGAGGAGGAGGGAAATTGAATTATAATCTTTGAGAGAGAAGTCACACCTGACATGTCAATATATTCTTGTCTATGTATTTCTCTTTCTATTCCTCCTTGCATTATTTTGGATTAAGTTGTTACTTGAACTTCTTATACATCTTACAGATATCGAGTTTCCATTCTAGTTTTGTTTGGAGCATTTTCTTTAATGTTTTTTTCTTGTACATGTTCAGGGACTGGTACAATCTAGAAAAATCTAAGCGTGTGAAGGCATTTCGATGTGGTGAGTTTGATGATTGCATTGAAAGGGCTGAATCGGCTCATGGCATGCCAATAAAAAAACGAGAGAAATATGCACGTCGAGAGGATGCAATTCTTCATGCACTTGAGCTAGAAAAACAACTTCTGAAAAAGCAAGGGAAATTCAGTGCGACTTCTGATCAGCAAAGAAGTAAGTCATCTGGATCTGCAAAGGAGCCTAGTGTCAGTTCAGATGGTTTGGCAAACAACAGTGGAAAATCTGGGAACGCCAATTTGAATCAACATTTAAATAGAATAGATTCAGGTATCAAAGTTGAAATTGTGGGAAGTGCCGTCAATACCAAGGAAGAAACCCAGTCATTCTCAGAAGATGATCATTCTGAAGCAACGCCACGAATGAGAGGATTGCAGGATTTTGGGCTCAAAACTGCCACTTTAAAACGAAAGTTTCCGTCTCCTGTTGATTCAGATGGTTCCGAGAAACATATGTTAGATAATGACATTCAAGTTCATTCTGTTGGCACCCCTAGCATGGAAAGAAGAAATGATGCAAATGGTAAATAAACTTTAATAAAGGATAAAGTCAAATGAAGGTTGATTTGGAGTACCTGGACAACATAAATTATAGGATCTGCATATTTTTTTTCAGATATTGCAGTGTAGTTAAGGACTAGGAGTCCTTTGTGTTTTGCAACCTAACTATATTACTGTTTCTACTTTTATTTCAGGGGTGGAGCAGGTGGGATCTTTTTGTCGGTCAAAGAGGAGTAGATGCATTTACTTGCCATCTGAGTCTAATGATTCTTTGGATGATAAAGAACATCCTGCTAATCAGAGTAAGATGTTTCCTTCTGAGTTGGAAGATGATGATGACCATACTCATCGTCATGGTTTACTGAATGAACAGAATTCTTCTTCTGGATTTATGGAAGATGTTGAATCTGATTCTGCTGAAACTGAGTCTTCTGATTCTGAGTCTGATTCTTCTGAGACTGAACCAGATATGGATGATGAAATGACTGGCTTTCAAGGTCAAGTACTTACCAAGTTACCATTCCTGTCGTATGTTATTATTTCCAGTTCCCAATTGAGCGGCAATATGGGTTGATTCCTGTATCTTGCATGTGTTTGAAGGACCTGTTTGCGCAATGTCTAACTTTATTTCATTTTTACCTCAGGAATTCACAATATGCTAATGAGCAATATTTTTCTCCATGTAAATTTTACCAGGCCAAGCATTTATGAGAGTTTCATGTTTATTACCTGAAATTTACATGGGCAAAAATATTGTTCATTGGCAGCAACTCAGAATAACATCATATCGGGGACTGTATCATCTGATCTTATTTTAAAAGAAGAAATCTTTATATCCCTTGCAATAAATTCCAACAAAATGTGGATTAGTGTATTAAAGTTTAGCATTGATGAAAAATTGATTAAAATCACTATTTCTTAGCTGAGATTCTATTCCCCCAAAGCTGTTGATTTCTTAGATGAGAGTTTGCATATTGTTTGTGGTTAATGTTTACATGACATGACCTCCACTCAACTAAGAAGTTACATGTGGAGTGTGACTTGAGTTTCTAGTTGTCTTACATTTAGAAAGAAATAGGGATTTGCAGTTATAGACTTGGAGTGCTAAGAGAAACCGAGGATTACAGTTTCATATCCGATGTTTCTTCCTTGGGTATTCCATTGAACTTTGGAAAAAAGCTATACAGTCCAATACTGGGTCAGCTGCGTCTCTCTTTATATGTTGAATCAAGTAACCAAGAAATGTGAGGGATTTTTGGGATTTGCTGAATGATTGAACATTGTAGCCCTGGTGTCTATAAGATCTATTTTAGGGTAGATCTTCTAGTTTTGGACAAATCTGATATCAAATTAGTATGCTACTCAGTGACTACTTCAAATCATCTTATTGGTGGCAAAACACCTTGAATTTGATTGTGTTTCCAGGAGTTGTAATATTGATTATTGACTCTATCATTTGGTAGTTTTATGAATTGAAGAAGAAATCCAGAGGAATGTTACAAGAAACATGACAAGGTTGTTGCCTGTACATGACCATTACTTGACAATCTACGTTTTTAAGTGCTTGAATGTGATCAATTAGAAAAAAACATTTTAGAGAAAATGCCATTTACCAAAATATTATTATTTTTTCACCGACTTTAAAATGCCAAAAATTACATGTTTCGTTATGAAAGAGCTTTCATAAAAATATAGGCACGTTGATGTGGAATCTCTACATGGATTGGAAGTGAAATATTCCAAAGATGGCTTTGCAAAGATGTATCTTTTGTTCCCTCTCTTCTCCCCTCCCCTCTTCCTCTTTCTGTATCTGCGTATAAAAATAAGCTTATTTTCTTGCAGTTGATAATTAGTGTTGGTATTTTGTGATGGCGATTTTGTTTTGCATCTCAGGGCCAGAATTGCTAGTGCCCTCTTACCATGTATTTAAGATACCAAAATACTTTGCCTTTTGTTGGGTTTCATTGTATAGAGTGTGTTGGTTGCATTTTCTACATGAGTAGGAAACATATTTAGCTGCATGTTTCTTGTTATTTTGAGTAGAAAAACTTGGCTTTACCATGTTGTGGGTTGTGCTCTGATTATTCTGGATTTAAAACCTAGGATTAACCCTTTTATGATGGCTTCTTTGATTTTTGTTTCTGAATGTTTAAGTTGAATAAAGTTGTGATAAAATTGGCATGCCAACACCAAGGCTGAGAATAATGGTTGAAATTTTGAAATGAATGGGATTAGGGGTGTGAATGGAAGTACTTAGGTTTGAGTTTATGTGTCAGAGGATCCTTGGTTGTTTTAGTGTTTACATGGTCTATTTAGAAAGAATGCTTAAACATATCATTGTGAATTGGGCATTTTGTTTTCTCCAAGGACTGACTGGATCTGAACTGTGTTGATGTTGCCTTTCTCACTTGGGATAATGCTTAAGATAGTTTTTGATGATAGGAAGTTCTCAAAGGTAGAAATTTTTTCTGAATGGAAGCAATATCTGCAAAAGTGATCTCGAAATGGTTAACTATTAAAATATGTGTTTGAATTTACTCAACTGAAATTCAGAATGCTTAGGCATGGTCGTTATGAGGCAAGCATTATATATAATTTTGTGCTTAGCTCATGATTAAGCTTGTAGATCTTCATATTTGATTTGTTTGTTTTCTGAACTTTTTTTTTTTTTGGGTGAAAATCTAGTGCAATTAACTGTGTTTTATTTTATTTTATTTTAGTTTAAATGATTGGAGTTTGTTAGTATATATATTCTTCCTAAAGCATTTTGAATTGATCCTTTTTGTATCAAAAGAACTATCACACAAGCTGTATGGACCAAAATTTTTGTTTTGCTCCATCTTATCTCATTTTTCAAATGAAATCTAAAATCGAACTGGTCAACCTTATTGAGGAGTTAAAGTGTGGGCCCAAGGCGAGCTCCAGATAGTTCATGACATGAGCAAGGCTCGTCTCTGATCCTAGAGCAAGTAGTTATTGAAACTTATCTTCCCCTTGATTTCTACACTTTGCAGGTCCTGGTGAAGTGGTCCTTTTGTTAGATAATTATTTTTTAGTAGATGGTCATACTTCGACCCTTTGGTGATTTTAATATATCTAATGTAAAAGACTTGGAGAGTAGAATTGTTGTTTTAGAGCTTGAGCTGTTTCTACAAGATGAAACCTATAAAGGAAGAGGTTCTGTATGTTCTTGGCTTGTGATATGTTGCCTTTTTCTTGTTCTTGTTTGGAAAAGGCTTTCTTTTTTCCTCACCCTTCTTGGATTGTGAAAATGGAGAATAGTTGTATGGTATGGTTTTGCATTTCAAAAGCAAGAAGTAATGTGCTCTTTCCTTTTAATTGTTTAGTTTCTTTTTACGAATGTCCCTTACGGGACGTAAGGACATTGTCATTGCGCAAACTGGTTTGATATTAATGTTTTCTTAATATTCCTATAAAACAGTTACTAAATTTGGTTTGTACTTTTGGGGCTTGTTTCATGAGTTCTGTTTTGAACTAGTCATTTTAGTTTTGTTGTGCGACTTCTATCTTTCTTTCATTTTTCTCTAAAAATCTCATTATCCCTTTTGCTTGTCTGTTCAGATGCTGCTATATCTTCTGAAGCTGAACGGGATGCTTTAAGGCAGCGTGAAGCACCAGGTGAACATGGAAGTACAAGTAGTGAGGAGATTGATGAATTAGCATTTTCTGGTGAAATGCATCATTTTTATCCGGAGGAGCCTTTTCTTGGTAATGAGACAGTGTCCAAATGGCAATTAAAAGGGAAAAGGAACATTCGAAACCTTACAAAAAAGTCTTTAGATGGAAAAATTCTAAATATTCCTCTTGGAAACTATTATGGGAGAAAGGGCAGCATGTGTGGCATGAGTTCATTTGGTTTTGATGGTGTTGATTTGAGCAAGAAATATTTTGGGACCCAAATGGTTGGACCGAATAATGTATGCTATCCGTATGCACGTAGGTTTTTGTCTAAAGGCAGAAATGATACTGGTTGTAGTAATATCATTGATTGGGGAGAAATGACATGGGAGGATCGTGTTGCTTTTAGAGGACACTTGGAGGATGGGAGGGAGAATTTCAATCCAATAATTTTTGGCAATCATCGTTTTGGTGGTAGGTCAAGATCCATGTTGATAGATGTGGATTTGAAGGTCCAAGCAGGCTATCAAAAAGAACGTGTTCCTATTGTTTCACTTATGAGCAAGTTAAACGGGAAGGCAATTATAGGGCATCCGATCCAAATTGAAGCCTTAGAAGATGGCTCATCTCAAACTATTGTTTCTATCAATGATTATAATACCATTAAAGCAGTTGATCATGATGGACCAATTCCACCTGCTTGGAGGACTGCCAGGAGGACCAATCTTCGGATTCCACGCCCACATTTGTCATCAGTGTTGGCCTGTGAGGATCCTCTATCTATAGATCAAGAACAGAAATTTCCGTTTAAGAAGGCAAACACAGGGAGTTCAAGTCACAAAGCAGGCATGGGTCGAAAGAGCCTATCCCATATTTCTAGACCACCAATGGATAGGAAATTCCCTAGAAAGCTTCCAAAGAAAGCAAGCTTATCATCTAACCAAAAAACAAGAACCCTATCTTCAATTGCTGGTCAACAGAATTCTGGAGTTAAGCCCATACATTATAGCAGTGGTGGCCAAATGGATGGGCTTATAAAACCTGAGACATCTGGACCAACAACGGTTGCTTGTATACCTGTCAAATTAGTTTTCAGTAGGTTACTTGAGAAGATCAATAGACCGCCATCAAAAGCAGCAGCATGTAAAGCAGTTATGTCAAATAGGGACACAGAGAGACAAGCATCATAATTAACATGTACATTGAATCTATATGGGCTCACTAATACTGCAGATGCAATAATTGTTGCTAATTCCTTTTGCTGATAACCTAAACCTTTCACACATTGTAGCCATTGCTTGGAGTGTTTTGTGACCTGCTGCCTGAAAATTGCATGAAGCAGGTAATGATAGAAGAACCAATATACCATGGACACATTTGGCATCAAGGTTGCTCTCATGTGATTGTTGCTGGATTTTTGTGTGGGAGTTTTCATTAGGCGTAAGGTAATCACAAAGATAGTGGCAGATAGTCTGAAATTTAGATAGATAGATAGATAGATAGATATCTATGTGTACATTTAATCTCAATATGAGTTTGGAAAGTTCTTTAAATTTGTTCATTTAGAAGGGTGTAGGGAGACTTGGGTACAGTGGGGATCAAGGTAGACATTTTTAAGTAGTATCATTGTGTTTATAGTTTAGTATGAGCAATCATTAGTGTAAGATGGAGCATTGGCTGTTGTGGTCTTTGCTGTAAAATAAGCAGTACTCTCTGTAAGGCTAGATGATGATGATGACCACGATGATGCACTAAGTGCAGAACTCCCAAAAGATTACATATTATAAACAAATGAAGAATTTGAATTTTAGGCTTTTTTGTTCCTTTCAGGTATCATTTTTACAAATTGTTACACCCTACTCCTTTGGTTTTGGCATTGTGTTTTTGGTCTTATAGTTCTTTGCAGGTTTCAAGTAATGCATTCTTTTTGAAATTCAGAAGCTCCTGGATCTTTCCTTTTTGTTTGTTTGGGTTATGCTTTTTCTTTTGCAGGAAGGCTAATCCCAAAATGCATCTGTTGGAGTTTTTTCTTTTTCTTTTTTGTCATTTCTGAAACAATGTTCTTAAATATGCAAGTATTTACTCTTACCCACTTGGTGGTTTTTCTTATTTACAGGTATCATTTCTGAAATTTTAGGACTTATCATTCGAGGGCTGGACCTTAGATTATAGTCTTTATTGTTCCTCGTTCTATTCTCTTCTGATTTTCGATGATCTCTTCTCGAAGTGGGATTTTGATTCTAATTTTCAAGAAAATAGAGGTTTTTGACACCTAACATAATTATCTGAATCTTTTATATCTTTCACCACTTCTTACAAAATTCAGTTTTAATTAAAAATTTTCACATTAATAATCTAGTGAGGACATTATAAAAGTGGTTGATGATACTCGGCTGGAACTAGCATATGATTATAACGGCAAGTTTTGTTGGGAGAAAGAATTAAGATAGAAACAGATGAAAAAAGAATTTATAGATATACGCACCATGTGTTTGGCGGAAATAATTTTGTTTGTAAAATATATCTTAAAGAAAACATTTTCAGAGATAATTAAATATTCCTTCTGTTTATTCTGAAATTTGAAAATTCGTAAAATATGAACATGATTATTGAATTAAATTACGTTGTGATTAATTATGTTTTCTTTCGCCTGAAAAACAACTCCCATTCTGTGAAATGAGAACAAATTCATTTCTCCTATTTTTTTGTAATTTGGAAATTTATTTATTTCATTAAAATTACAAATACAAAGAAACAACTTCTAGCTTTAGTTTGAGTTCAAATTAAAAAAATTGATTTTGTGAACACATGGGAAACAAGTTGCATGTTATACAAACTCATTTAGTAAAAATTATCATACTTGTTTAGTTTTGGAAAATATCTTCCACTTTTTTAGAAATTAAAACTTTTGAAGTATATTCTCTTGGGTACATAATTTATTAATTCCTGACCTAACGCATTGGCTAGATTTATGTTAGTATCCAAGAGTTTTGAACTGTATCAAAAAACACTATATCACACATAGATGAAGGATCTTATGCGAGTTTCAGCTCAAGAGCTTAATACTTTTGAGGAAACTAGTGTAACCACAAGCAGATAGAGGCGCTGTAAATGAGCATCCAGACAAGTATTATACCTCTCTATAATATACAAATCCAACAATTTTCTAAACTGCCCAGAATGCAAGTAGGCAAAAATCTATATTCCATGAATTTACATCAGGTTGAAAAATTTAAGAAAACAATTGATGTGCATCATCATCAATTCCATGATTGCATAATACTTGGACGAGCCAAAATCTAGGAAATCATTCTAAGTAGAGGAGAAACATTAGAAGAAGGAAGCTGCGAGTTAGTCACACCCTGTCGAAGAAGAAAGTCTAGCAAGCCGATCAGCCATAAATTGGAGAGCACTTTCATTCTTTTTTTTTTTTACTTAAAAAAATTACAATGTGCTTTTTCTCTTTTTCTATGAAAAGAGATTATGTGGTTTAATGTTACTTGTATAGATATATTTTTTTATAACTTCTAAAAATTTCGTTGTCCTCGAATTACAAAGCAGTAAAACCAAATGTTATTTTTTTTTTTCAAGTTTTCCCATTTTTAGGATCAGCACATTATAAGTTGTCTCCTTTTCAAGTTTTGCAATTTCATGCCTTACAGAATTCCTCTTCTCTTGATTTTGGTCAACAGGAGCCAGAAGCTATCAAAATCATAAAGTGATGCTGTTTTATTCCTAGTAGAATGACCAATTGAGAGAAAGATAATTGAGTTTATTTGTGCAAATCTTTCGTTTTCAGCAGTTGGACAGAAAAGCTTTGCTTGTTTACTGCGACCGGTTGTCTTCTACTGTGCTTAATAGCGATTGTGCCTCCATAGTAATTTGCATTTTACTATAAGTCACTTTCATTCTTTATGCTTTATGATGCTAATTGTCAAATTCCTAAAATAATGCTATTATTTGTATATAAAGGCCTTCTAATTAAATAAAAACTAAAAAATAATGAAAGAAAAAAAAAGGAATAATTAGATTAGAAAATTAATAAATCTTAATATATTTTGTTAACAAAAAGAAAGGTTTTTTATTTTTTAAATAAAATGATAGTTCATTAAAGCTAAAAAAGATGAGCAATACAAGAAGGGGGACATATACCAAACCCAAGAGCAACAATATTTGCTTGTCTACGAACCCAAGAGAAAGTACAAGATTCAAACCCTGAAGCTAAATCTTTGCAATCATTAATGATCATTCCAAAATATGAGTTTAAGGGACAATTACCAATGAGAGCCTGAAACACAATGATAAAATCTAGCTCTAGAGTAATCCTAGACAAAGAAAGCGACTTAATCCAAGAGAGACCCTCTTTGGCTGAGAGGGCTTTGGCCAAAGATATATCTTTACCCTGAGGAAGTAAACCACAAGTAGCTGTATAGAACTTCCCTTTCCAATCTTGAATACAACAACCAAACACCACACTACTACCTCCGAAGAAGATTGCAGCATCCGAATTGCACCTGAGAGTAAATTGGGGAGGCGAAGATCAAGTCTTAACCAATCTAAGAGGGCCAGAAGAAGTAGCCACTGACAGCGGTAACTTTTAGCAAGCCTTCCAAGAGTCTAAAGAGGTGCAAGCTAATCTAAGCATAGCCTCTGTACTAGACTTTTTACCTTCCCAAACAAATTTGTTTCGAGCGAACCAAATGGCCTAACAAATGATAACAACAAATTGAAACTCAAACAAGGGAGAAGAGAGCCTCCACTTCTTAAAATGGTCAAGTCAGGACAAATGAGAGGACAAAGAAGCATAAAAAACAGTGGCATTCCAAACGTTTCTTGCCGAAGGACAATTAAACAACATGTGGGTGACGGTTTCATCACCCAGGCCATAAATGTGACAGCTGGGATCTTGGAAAGCTTTCCTAAGGAGAAGATTAGACATAATGGGCAACAAGTTGGACAAAGCTCGCCAAAAAGGACTTAATTTTCAGTGGTAAGTCCAAGTTTGAAAGCCTACTCCATTGAATATCAAAAGAAGATGGAAGATTTCTGGCTTGAGATAAAGCTCGGTAAGCACTTTTAGAAGAGAAGCAGCCATTCCTTTCCAACGGCCATATTGGGAGATCATTCCTGGTGCCTAATGAGAGAGGGATTTGGGAAATGAGACCTGCAATATAAGGCCCCAAAAGAGAAAGAATACCATCATAATTACAAACATAGGACCCTAGAATCATAAGGTCACAAGCCATTGCATCCTCCTCTAGCTCAACAATGCAGGGAAGAGTGATTCAATGATCTCCGTTAAAGAGCCAAGGGGCATTGAATAAAGGAATGGACAACCCATTTCCAATGCGCCATCTAACCATCGAAGAAAAAAATCTATGACCGAGAAGATACTATGCCAAACATAACTGGGAGTGGAAGTGAGGGTAGCCTGGAGAATATTGCCATGCTTGAAGTGTTGGGATTTGTCACCGGAAATCACCCGATAAAAGCGGAAGAACGCGGTGATTTCCTCAAATCCAGTCCCAGGAGCAATTGAAGTGGAAATTGAAAAAAACGTAAAATTAAGTAGAAAGAGATTAAAATTTCATACCAGAAAAATCTCTTTCAGAGATGGATGATGACTGCAGAACTCAATTTAGAATTCCTCCGCTCTCACGTACACGAACGCTTGGCAAATGCAACCCATGCTAGCGTCGGAAAAACAAAACCAATGAAGAGGGGAGCTAGGAAATTTCGGCTAGGAGTGTTTGAGCTGAGGTGGCCCAAATTTCTAACCCTAGGTATTTATACCTAGGGTTGGCCGAATTCCCTTAGGGGAATTCAGGCCCATCTTGGCTCCTTTCTATTTTGTGCGGGCTTCCATGTTTTAATTCAGGCCCAGTCTAATTATAATTATTCTGGTTTAAATTAATTTCAAGCCCAATTTTAATATACCCATGTATTTAATACATTACTCCAAGTAATATATTATTTACATCTAAATTAAAATTAGTTTGACATTTAATTTAATCCATCAAATTAAAATTAACTCAACACAAAATAAAATCATATGTAAACCTATACATATGAATATTTCCACCTAGGAAATAATTTCATAATTAATCCAATTAATTATAAAGAGCCAATTGAATATATTAATTTTATTATTATGACCAATCCAATTGATCTTTATAATATAATTAATATATACACACTTCTCCCTCCATGGTGTATACTCCAAGTATACATGTTATTCCTTAAGTTTGCATTCTATCGTTCTATGTGTACGATCCTGTGGGCCCATCTTTATGTTGGCAGCGGGCCTTTGGCCCGTAGACTGCAGTTGGGCTCTAGCAAGCCACTGCAGCCCCCAATTAAGATGGAGATGGCAGTCTAACTGATATCATAACCCTGTAGTTTAAACTTGTACATCCCATGTCATTGATATCGGTGTCCAACACAGAGGCATGGATTGATCACCCTCTTTCGTGTCCGGACATTAACCTGATTCCCGAATGTACTGATTCTCACAAACAAGTTCCAACTTGTTTGGGTATGGCCACACTCTTATCAGTCACATTCATCAAGTGGCCGGTGATATCTTCTCAGTTGGTTACTGAGTGACAAATCCCTTCTGCATATCCATAGTATTGCCATGTTCAGTGACATACCCGAAAGCACCCATACTTGGCACCCTATTACAGGCCCTTTAGGCGTACCCCTAAGTATGCGACTTCACATGTAACACCATCATATGGTCAGGTCAAAGGATCCATACAAGTACTACACGAGAATCCATTGTGATACCATACCATGTGGATTACTCGTTTAGTGGATCTATCCAGTACCATGCTCCCAGGCATGTACCCATTAACTTGGTTGACATTCCATGTCCAATGACCGGTAAGACACCGCCATACAACCAGGTTAATGATAGTCTGTTGTTCCATTCATTCCCATGACTGGAACAGACTACGGATCTATTTATGGTCATATCGTTAACCCTATCCATGGTCTTACTGCTAAGTGCATGACACTAGTCGTCATGGATATAGATATGTCCATTGGATACTTCATTTACTATACTGCACAAGATAAATATAACAAATGAATTGATGCCTTTATTAATGACACAAATGAGTACAACACATAAATCCAATAAATGTATAGTACAAATACAAGGACCAATGCCTCGAGACTAGGGCATTTCCAACAATCTCCCACTTGCACTAGTTCCAACTAGGCATGGGCCTAATCCCTATAGATCTAGTATGACCCTCGTGCTTGGGCTGGGCCAGCGCCTTGGTCAATGGATCTGCGACATTATCCTCGGTGTCCACTCTGTGCAATGCAATATCACCTCTCTCCGCGATTTCTCGTATGAGGTGAAACTTTCTGAGCACGTGCTTTGTGTTCTTGTGTGACCGGGGCTCCTTAGCTTGTGCGACGGCCCCATTGTTGTCACAGAAGATATTGACTGGGTCCTGGATAGTTGGCACTACTCCTAACTCAATGATAAACTTCTTCATCCACACAGCTTCCTTAGCTGCATCACACGCGGCGATGTACTCAGCTTCTGTTGTAGAGTCCGCTATGGTTGGTTGCTTTGAGCTCCTCCAGCTTACAGCACCACCATTCAGCAAGAATACATACCCTGACTACGATTGGTACTCATCTTGGTCTGTCTGGAAGCTTGCATCAGTATACCCAGTAACTGACAGCACTTCCTGACCACCATACACCAAGAAGCTATCCTTAGTCCGGTTAAGGTACCTGAGGATTGCCTTGACAGCTTTCCAGTGATCCTCCCCGGGATCCTGCTGGTATCGGCTCGTCATACTCAGTGCAAAGGCAACATCAGGTCTCGTACACAACATAGAGTACATAATTGATCCAATAGCTGAGGCATATGGAACCAATTTCATGTTCTCCCTGTCCTCCTTTGTTTTAGGACAGTTCTTCTTACTAAGTTTCAGCCCATGGCCCATTGGCAAGAAACCTTTCTTGGCCCGGTCCATGCTGAATCTTTTCAGAACTTTGTCAATGTACGAAGCCTGACTTAGGCCCAGAAGCCGATTTGATCTATCCCTATAGATCCTGATCCCTAGGATCATCTCAGCTTTGCCTAAGTCCTTCATTGCGAAGCACTTACTCAGCCACTGCTTTACCCCTTGCAGTGTAGGTATGTCGCTTCCAATGAGTAGGATGTCGTCTACATAAAGTACCAAAAATGTGACAATGCTCCCACTAGTCCTCTTATACACACAAGGCTCATCAAGATTCTGTATGAAGCCATATTCCTTTATAGCCTCATTGAATCTTAGATTCCAACTACGGGATGCTTGCTTCAGTCCATAAATGGACCTTTGAAGTTTGCATACCCTTCCCGGATACTTAGGATCGACAAAACCCTCAGGTTGCGTCATGTACACATCCTCGAGTAGCTTCCCATTAAGGAAAGCGGTTTTGACATCCATTTGCCAAACCTCATAGTCATACCATGCGGCTATGGCCAGCAGTATCCTGATGGACTTGAGCATGGCTACTGGTGAGAAAGTTTCATCATAGTCTATCCCATGGACTTGTCTGAAACCTTTCGCAACCAGACGCCCCTTGAAGGTATTATCAGCTTTTAGCTTATAGCACCACTTGCAACCTATTGCCTTAGCACCCGGAGGTGGATCAACCAAGTTCCAAACTTGATTATCGTACATAGATTGTATTTCTGCCTCCATGGCTTTACACCAATTCGCAGACTGTGGGCTAGCCATAGCCTCTTGGTAGGTTTTGGGTTCTTCTTCATCCCAGATGAGAAGAGTTTGATCATCGGTGACGAGGAAACCATACCTCTCCGGTTCCCGACGATCCCTACCAGACCTTCTAGGTTCTTCTGTGGCCTGGGTCGGTGCCTCCACTTGTGGAAGCTCCACCTGGGCCTCTGAGCTATCCTCATCAGGAGCTTGTGGACCTTGAACTTCCCTGAGTTCAATGTTGCTCCCACTATCTTTCTTGGAAAGGAACTCCTTTTCCAGAAAGACCCCCTTCCTTGCCATGAACACCTTGTTCTCGGCGGGGTTGTAGAAGTAATACCCTTTGGTTTCCCTAGGGTAGCCCACAAACAGGCATTTATCGGTTTTGGGCTCCAGCTTGCTACTAGTCAATTTCTTGACATGTGCTTCGCATCCCCAAATCCTTAGGAAAGACACATTGGGCTCCTTGCCCGTCCATATCTGATATGGGGTCTTTTCCACTGCCTTAGTCGGAGTATTGTTTAAGATGAGAGCTGCTGTCTCGAGGGCGTGTCCCCAGAAGCTAATTGGGAGAGTTTCTTGACTCATCATTGAGCGGACCATGTCCAACAAGGTCCTATTCCTCTGTTCGGACACCCCATTCCATTGTGGTGTTCCGGGAGGAGTGAGCTGTGGAACTATTCCATGCTCTCTCAAGTATGAGTCAAACTCTAGGCTCATATACTCACCGCCTCGGTCCGACCGAAGGGTTTTGATATTCCTGCCTAACTGGTTCTGTACCTCGTTCCTAAATTCCTTGAACCTATCAAGGGTTTCGGACTTGTGTTTCATCAGATAGACATAGCCATATCTGCTGAAATCATCCGTGAACGTGACGAAGTACAGATGTCCACCTCTGGTTGCTGCGCTCATAGGTCTACATACATCTGAATGTATTAGGTCTAACAAGCCAGTGGCCCTTTTAGCTCTTTTGCTAAAAGGAGCCTTTGTCATCTTGCCTCTTAAACACGATTCGCATGTATCAAATGACTCCAAGTCAAATGACCCTAGGACCCCAGCTTTGTGAAGCCTAGCTATACGCTTCTCGTTTATGTGGCCAAGACGACAATGCCATAGGTAGACTGGATTAAGTTCGTTAGGCTTAACCCTTTTCGTGTTTATGTTATAGATGTGATTGGTTTCATTTAAGTCCAGGACATACATGCCATTATTTAATAGAGCATCTCCATAAAATAATCCCTCTCTGGATATAAAAATACGACCATTTATAATAGAAAATTCAAATCCAGAAATGTCCAACATTGATACAGAAATAATATTCCTGCACATAGCAGGTACAAAGTAACAATGTTCTAAAATTAAAACCAATCCGCTGGGCATCATTAGGTGGTATTCGCCGATCTCTATGGTAGCAACCCTTGCTCCATTCCTGACCCGCAAGTCCACCTCACCCGACCCCAGCAACCTTCTGTTCTTAAGTCCCTGCACATTGCAACAAATGTGAGAACCACATCCAGTATCCAATACCCAGGATGTTGAAACAGTAAGGTTAATATCTATAACATAAATACCTGAAGAGGACGCACCTTGGCCCCTTCTCTGCTCTCCCATCAGCTTGGGACACGATCTCTTCCAATGGCCCGCCTGTCTGCACCCGAAACAGACGTCCTCAGGACCTGCCTTCTGCTGGCCTTTGGGTTGGGCCTTGGCCTTCTTGGCTTTGGCCTTTTTGGCCTTAGCCTTGGCCTTTTCCTTGGCCTTACCCTTGGCAAGAGGGGCGTTCCCCTTGTTGACCAGCAGCACCGGCGGAGTCTTCTTGATCGACTGCTCAGTAAGCTTAAGCATCCCATGCAGCTCACTGACAGTACGGTTCATTCCTTGCATATTATAGTTTAGGATGAACTGATCATAAGAATCCGGTAAGGATGCCAAGATCGTGTCCACCGCCAACTCTTGAGAGATAGGCGATCCGAGACGGGCCAATGTATCCAAGTAGCCCTTCATCTTGAGCACGTGAGCACTCATAGATATCCCGGCCCCCATCTTACAAGAGTGGAATGCCTTATTGGTCAGGTACCTTTCCTGACGAGCTTGCTCCTAAAACATCTCATTGAGAGTTGTTATCATAGCATAGGCTTGATGGTCCATAAACTGCTTTTGCAGTTCGGGGACCATGCACGCCAACATAAGGCACGTCACATCCCGGTTGTCCTTGACGTGCGCCTCGTATTCCGCTAGCTGTGCAGCCGTCGGATTACGTCCCTGAGGCGCAGCCGGCACAGGCCTTTCCAGCACATACTCTTTCGACTCTTGTCTTAGAACTATCCTCAAGTTCCTAGACCAGTCTAAAAAGTTAGGACCGGAAAGCTTGTCCTTCTCAAGAATCGATCGCAGTGATAAGGTATTAGTGTTTGCCATTTAGGTGTTTCTACACAGAAAAACATTTAGAGTGTTAATAAAGGGCTTTACTTTGTTGTTCCCATATAAAATTAATAATGAATCAAGTTATTAATTTAACCGAGTTGTTGGGCTCATGGGCCGAGATCCATATTTCATTAAGATATAGCCAAACGAGGGTTTGGTACAACTATACCTTAATTATTTAGGTAGGAACGCCGTCCAATCCCAACCTAGGGACTCTCGGTTTGATGGGCTTGTTGGCACTTACCCATCTGTGCTTAGGGCCAGGAGAATCCTACTACCCATGCTAAGTCAAAACCTCCATTCAAGTGTTAGAGTATCCCATACTCTAACCCAGTACAAAGTGACAATACTCCAGTGCATCCTG